>JAQPZY010001699.1:7877500-9077500 GCA_029931535.1 Margaritifera margaritifera | reverse complement strand
AAATAAACTTTTTACTGATCCTGCCTAAATTTCACTGATCCTGCTACAATCAAACAGAAGCCAGTTCAGTTTCTAATTCAACATTTTAACTAATTACCATTAAATCAAAACAATAACAACTGTATTTCACCAAAAAGACTCACAAATAGAGTACTCCCAACACTTTCGTATTTCTTCAGATACTCAGTACAGAAAGTGCACAACATCATAGCCTCCCCTAGATCACACTTAGCCCTTTGTCTTAATTTTCCCCTAGATCACACTTAGCCCTTTGTCTTAATTTTCCCCTAGATCACACTTAGCCCTTTGTCTTAATTTTCCCCTAGATCACACTT
Organism: Margaritifera margaritifera; assembly: GCA_029931535.1. NCBI lineage: Eukaryota > Metazoa > Mollusca > Bivalvia > Unionida > Margaritiferidae > Margaritifera > Margaritifera margaritifera. The sequence goes on along the minus strand of JAQPZY010001699.1, from coordinate 9,077,165 downwards.
AGCCCTTTGTCTTAATTTTCCCTTAGATCACACTTAGCCCTTTGTCTTAATTTTCCCCTAGATCACACTTAGCCCTTTGTCTTAATTTTCCCCTAGATCACACTTAGCCCTTTGTCTTAATTTTCCCTTAGATCACACTTAGCCCTTTGTCTTAATTTTCCCTTAGATCACACTTAGCCCTTTGTCTTAATTTTCCCCTAGATCACACTTAGCCCTTTGTCTTAATTTTCCCCTAGATCACACTTAGCCCTTTGTCTTAATTTTCCCTTAGATCACACTTAGCCCTTTGTCTTAATTTTCCCTTAGATCACACTTAGCCCTTTGTCTTAATTTTCCCCTAGATCACACTTAGCCCTTTGTCTTAATTTTCCCCTAGATCACACTTAGCCCTTTGTCTTAATTTTCCCCTAGATCACACTTAGCCCTTTGTCTTAATTTTCCCCTAGATCACACTTAGCCCTTTGTCTTAATTTTCCCTTAGATCACACTTAGCCCTTTGTCTTAATTTTCCCCTAGATCACACTTAGCCCTTTGTCTTAATTTTCCCCTAGATCACACTTAGCCTTTTGTCTTAATTTTCCCAGCATTTCTGGTACTCTCTTAGTCTTCTCTTTATCATATTTGCGATTGCGCTCTCTTTTGTCATCATCTAGTTTCTTCCATTTTGGTGTTGGCTGCACACCTTGCAAATACTTCCATATATTTGAAATTGTCACTGCACAATGCTCTGAATGAGTCATCAATAATGATATTAATATTAAAACACACTGTTAAGTATAATTCTAGATTATTTGTTAAGTTGGCAAATGATTGGTCAATACAAGCCTGATACTCTATACCTTTATGTTATCATCAGTAATGAAATCAGTGCTTGGTGGCTATACATGAGGCTAGTTCCACGTGCTTGAAGATTGTTTTGACAATAATCACAGTAATTTACTTGATAAGTGGATAAGTGGTTGCACACCTTTCCATTTGCACCACAAGCAATTATTGTACCTCGTCAGGAACACAATGTTAGTAGGTACTCAATTAACACACAATAAACAGATAAATTAACCATTAAAGGAAATAAGGAGTCATGACCACTTCTTAACTGTTATGATAGCTACTGGCAGTAATTTTCACTGCTCCAATGGATTAGTGATGGCTGCATTTTACTGATCCATCAGCAAAATCACAAACCACGGAATAGCGGATTAATATTAATTTCAAGCCCTGTGAGACACTTTTGCTTAAATATATAAGGAGGAGGGATAACTGAGAAAAGCATGGGGATAAAGTCACTTTGCTGCAGATTAGTAATAGTTAATAATTTGTTTGGATGCAAAATCAATTGTTATGGCAATGAACTATTGGATTTAATCCAATTTTGACTGGATTCTGACTTTATTGTTAGCAGAATGGTTGCAAAAGTTCTATAAGTGCAGTCACTGCTGTGCTTTAGTACCAAATTAGATTGAATTTTAATATTAATTTTTTTTTAATTCCATAGGACTTTATTAAATTTGTTGGTATAGTTGTTGATTAAAAATTAGCACATGAGTTTTGAGAATTACTCCATTTTCAATATTTTTTAAATATCCAGTGCTTATAAAATTTCATACAACAAAGTATATTGCTGACTTTATATTTTTCTTACATCAGTCACATATGGCCAGTAACGATAGCAAATGTCTGAAAACATAAATTCTAAAGTATTTCCTCCAAATTTATAAATTCTGAAGATGTTTCTGTGTGTATTTTGAGGGTTGATATTTTTGCAGACAAACAGATGTTCAATTCTATCAAACTGGCTAATTATTCATCTAATCTTTTCTCATTCAATACTGCTGCATTCTCTCGTTTATTGGGTCTACTGTTGATAGACAAGAAGAGTTTATAGAATCGCCTGTTAGATGTCGTCTGTCTATTAGCACAAGTTTGTTATTGCTACTCCTTCTAACATATGTAGACGACTGCCATGAAACTTTACACACACATTCATCTGAAGGTCGAGTTGGCCCTAAATAAAAATGATTCCACTCAGATATTCAGTATTACTACCACAGTGGCTGTCTTGAAAAGCTTGTTATCGCTAATCCTCTTAAACGGATGGTCATATCAATATGGAGTTTTCAATAAAAGACTTCTTATTATATCTAGCTGGTCCTAAATGAAAATTGTGTCAATCTGACATCCAATATGGCCACCATGGCAGTCATCTTGTTACCTGTTATCACTATTCCTCCTGAACAAAAGCCTTATCAACATGGGGTTTTCACCAGAAGACTTCTTATGATGTCTAGTTGGTCCTAAATGAAAATGATACCAATCTTACCTTGCTGCCATGGCAGCCATCTTTAAAATCTTGTTATCATTGCTCCTTCTGAATGGAAAGTCATATTAACATGGGGCTTTCACCAGAGGTCTTCTTATGATGTCTAGTTGGTCCTAAATCAAAATGATGCTAATATGACCTTCTTTCAGTATGGCCACCATGGTGGCCATCTTGAAAATCTTGCTATCACTATTCATAGATGAATGGTCGTATCGACATGGATTCTAAATTAAAATGATGATGATCTGACATATGGCCGCAATGGTGGCTATCTTGAAAATCTTGTTATCACTACTCCAGAAGAATGGATGGTCATATCAACATAGGGTTTTCACCCAAAGACTGCTTATGATGTCTAGTTGGTCCTCAGTGAAAATGGTGCCTGATTTTACATCCAATATGGCAACCACTTTGGCCATCTTGACAATCTTGTTATTGCTACTCCTCCTGAATGGATGGTCTTATTCACATGGGGTTTTTGCTAAAAGACTTCTTAAGATGTCTAGATGGTCCTAAATGAAAACCTTCGGCATCCAATATGGTTGCATCTTGAAAATTTAGTTCTTACTACTCCTCCTCAGCAGATGGTCATAACATAAAAATTTACCCATTTGTACGTGTCTAGAAATGGAGTGATACATTATTATTGTCATGGAATTCGTAAAGATTGTAATCTCATAAAAGAGAGAAAATCACCCCTTTATAGAACACAAAACTTTGGCAAGGAACTTAAGGCAAGATTTTGTGTGTGTAGTAATAATATATTTCTGGTAAAAAATATAATCTTAATAAGTAATTAAAGGTATTTCTCTCCATCCAGTCATTTGCTTTACAGAATTTCAGTTGACAAGAGTATGTTAGTATTAAAGTGCTGTGCTGATATGCAAGTACTCTGAGAAAGCAATAACCCACTGATTATAAAGGTATTTTTTAAAAGATCAAAGGCTATGGGGCTCTTTTACAACAAGCCAATGAGTAGTTGATAGATAAATCTTTGTTGGCCTAATGTATTGAAATTATTGGTAAAGTGCCAATACCTAATCACTGAACACACTACTAGTTCATGGCTCATGTAACAGTATCATTACCTCAGTGACCTGTACCAGTTTCAAAGTGGTGCACAATACAGCTGATATTAACAAAACTTGATTGTAATGCATTCTCAAACACAAATATTGTTTTGGTAATACTTATTATTATTTCATTTTAAAAAATGAAACATCCACTTTTGAAATTACACATTCAAACCTTGGATTATTCCTCATTAATTGTCAAACAACTGTGTTTATGTTTGCACCCAGGCAAAAGAGTTATGTGAATTTGATACTATAGTATCATTTATTTTTGTGGGTCTCAATTTTCATGGTTTTGCAATTTTAAAAAAAGACATTTTCATTGGTACTTAAATTCGTGGTTTTGCCTGACAAAGTTTGCAGATTTGTAGGTATTTAATTTTGTGGATTAACCTCTGCAAATACCTCAAATAAATACAAAAGAACAAAACTATGCCGACAAGAAACAGTGGTCACTTAAATAGTTAAAACAATACTAATACCTGTATGAGCACAAATCAAACACCTGTCAAGATCAATCACTTACCCTCAACATCAAAGGGAGCCAACACAGCCAACAACACAAAGCTAATCGGTTATTAAAGTACATGTGTATGATCTCTTCCTAAAAACACTGTCCATAAAGTTGCACATGAATTACTTTCTGGTGACCATGGCATTAACACAGTGGCTTAAAAGTGGTAAAATTCAACATAGATCCCCATCAGTTTGGATGATGTCGTTATTCCACAAGTGAACCAAATACTTAACTATATGTCCCTTGCTCAATGCAGTTAGCAATCAGAGTCAACATTTAATGTGTTTAGGCAGTTAGCACGCAGTGTCAACATTTGATATGTTTAGAGCCTATCAAAGTACAAAGATGCTAACTGAATTGAAAAACAATGGAATCACTCCTTTGTTTGAGATTGCCTCATGCACAAACCAACTTCAGCCACTAGACTTTACTTAAAACTTCATCAATCAAGCTGATTCATGCTGAATAGATAATTGCGGCTCACACAAAAATGTGTCAAAGATCGGACCTAATTATCCGTGACTTTGATAATGTTGGACTTGTTTAATTCAACAATTTCAGGATTATTTACCTGACAAACATTTGTGTGTACCAGCAGACTTGATTAACACGATGTTGATTCAGTAGTTTTGTCCACAAATCAGTGAAGTGTCAGCTTCAATACTCTGTAGTAATTAGTGTATATATATAGTGTTTCATTAGTAATTGTACTTCAAGCAATAGTTCCAGTATTTTACAGTCATGTTGTTCATTGGGATTAAGCATGCACGGATGAAAGGAGACATGCTTTCATTAGGATTTACATTTTCTGACAACAGTTTCACTTTAATGAAGAATTGATTTGAATAAGTATTGCATATACTAGTATCATTTATTATTTTTTTCTTTCATTTTCAGTAATACACTGTACTAGTGTTTGAATACCTTGCCCTCTATCCTTACTTATGTCACAACATATCGATTTAAGGTAATGAGTGGAAATTATGGCTACCATATAGATATGCATGCATTGACACAATATAAAATGCATTATAATTATAGATATGCATGCATTGACACAATATAAAATGCATTATAATTATAGATATGCATGCATTGACACAATATAAAATGCATTATAGTTATAGATATGCATGCATTGACACAATATAAAATACATTATAATTATAGATATGCATGCATTGACACAATATAAAATGCATTATAATTATAGATATGCATGCATTGACACAATATAAAATGCATTATAGTTCTTTTTCTAAAGGGTTAAAATAAAACAAACACCTGTAAAAGCTAATATTTTATTACCAGATTACAGAAATGATATCGATTTATCAAATAGTTTTGTTGATCTCTAGGAATGAAACGCAGTAAGAAAAGGGGATGGGGTGGAGGCTTCTTTATCATATGTGGCTAATTTTTTGTTGGGTCTTAAAATTTGTGGTTTGGGACAACAATTAAATCCACGTAAATTGGTACCCCATGAAAATTAGTAATGCTACAGTATTGACTGCATCCATATTTTCCAAAATGTACCACATTTTGTTAAGTTTAAAAAGTACCTATCTATTTGTAACCGGTTTGTTATCAAAAGTCAGAGAAATTTTAAAAGCAGAAATACACTGTGTGAAAATTTTGAATGGAAAATTAGGTTTAATGTCAAACTATTTCCTACCAATCTTGAGGCAGACATAGTACAACTCAATGGTATGCACAGTAGAGCCTGTCATAGATTCATCAATTTTGTTGTCAATCTAACCCTCTCTGTGTGTGTGTGTGTGTGTGTGTGTGTGTGTGTGTGTGTGTGTGTGTGTGCACATGCATGCATGTGTGCACATGCAAGTGTGTGTAAGTGTGTGTGTGTGTGTGTGTGTGTGTGTGTGTGTGTGTGTGTGTGCATGCATGTGTGTGTGTGTGATAGAGAGGAAGAGCATCCAGAGAAAGATTTTTAAACATTTTCTCAATTGCTGAATTCACAACATCTATTATGGTCTTGTTGTATTCATATTATTTCTGCATTAGGTAGAAAGGCAATTAATATTTTTGTGGATTTTTTTTCTCACCAAAAATGGTAACAGATACAAATGAATATATTAAATCCTATTACTACAGAATAAAGAATATGCTGGGGCATAGAGTGGTTTATGATAGACAAAGTATATGTAGTACTAAAAGAACATATTCAGTTTGGAGATTTAGTACACCTAGTACAGTCTTCCCTTTTTATAACACTGTTCATGGAAGTAATAAAAGTGTACAGTATTGTTAAGTGAGGGAGCCTTATACTGAGGAATGTTCCAGCAAGATTTTATCATAATACAGTAGCACATAAAAAGCACAAAAATATGATCCAAAATTATAATTGGTTTCCATTAGCCAGAAATTAAAATGTGTATTATTCAAGTAACAATGATAAAACAAAACTAAAACAATAAATGGGATTCATTACTATACCCATATGATGAAAGGGCAGCAGTATATTGATGGGTTTTATATTGACAATAAATAGATTACAATGGAACTGGAGAAATGTATCTATGATTAGGACAATGGATTTGGGTCAATCTTTGCATTTGGTTGATATTTTTATAAACACAATGTTAAGAAAAATGAAGTACCTAACAACCACCATCACATCTGGGTTGTAAGACCAGTTCTGTCAGGTCTAAATTGAATAAACTATTTTTATTAGTGTTAGTATAAAACAATAGCTATTAGAAAAATGTCTGAATCCCCAGGTTGACCATAGCTATTACAAATATAAAATTAACAAAATTTCACATCCAGTGACCTTGGTCTTTGATATATCACCTGCAGAATCAATTGGGAGATGCTCTTCCTGAAATATAATGCAACTATAAAGTTGATAAAAAAATTGGTTGTGAAAAACTTGAGGAAAGTAGACTTATCAAATGGAACTCAAAATGACAATTTTAATTCCTGTGACCTTGATCTTTGACCTCAGGGCTCAAAAATCAATAGATAGGTGCCTATGCCCAAGTGTTGACTACCTATGAAGTTTGATGAAAATTGGATCCTGGAATGTTTATTTACATCAAGCGGAAACACAAATACTTACAAAGACCTCCCTGCCTCAGAATCAATAATGAGCTACCCTTGCCCATGTTTAGTCTGCCTTTGAAATTTGATGACAATTAGGCCAAGAAAACTTATTATGCAGAAAAGAAAATCACATTTTCAGCTCTAGTGACCTTGACCTTGGACACAGAAGCACCAAAACGAACATACATTGCTGCTTCTACCCTTGGGTAAGCCACATATGAGGTCTGAGGAAAAGAGACCACAGCAAACTAAAGTTATGTTGCAGACTCAGCCTTGTCTATGGACTGACAGAAGGAAATTGCTATATCCCCCTGCACCTTCAGTCTGTGGAATAAAAAGGAAAACAAAAATGCTTAAGTAATACATTCACAATTTTATTTTACACAAGTTCTCATTTAAATATATAATAGCAAAAAATTATATAAAACAATATGTACATGATATTCATTACTACAGTAAATCTTCCTTAAGCACAAATCTTGTATCTTTTAATTCTTCTTAAATCCAACAATACAAGCATCATAAAGCCCATTGCAAATTTGACAATTATGTATATGTGGGAAAAAAAAAGCAAAGCTATCTGAAATCTGACAAAATACATATGAATTACATGGCTTATAACAAGTCTGAAGAAAAATACAGGTTATGCTTTCTTTGAACTAGCTCTTTTATTGTGCCATAAGAAAACTGTTTTGTGCCATTTAGAAGCTCTGTAGGGATGACTCTTGCAAATCAAATATCACAGTTCATACAAAAAACGTCAACACAAAAGGGGTGCAAGGAAAACTGACAGCCAAGTGGAATAGAACAAAATATACTCAAGTAGGAAGCAGCAAATACAAATGGTATTATGGGAATTCTTGACTGAAATTACTGCTTTTTTTAATTTTTTAAAATATTCACATGAAAAGTTTTGCAGCAGTTAGATTTGGTAGACTCTTCACACACTTTAAAAGTTAAATGTCCCAAGGTATATCATATCCTGTTAATTATTTACTTGGTTCATGTTACAATTTACTTCCATGATTTAATTATACAACTTTTCCTTTATAGGCAATTCCATATTACCAAGATAATATGAAGTGTATTTTATTTTTTCCTTTGCAATTTGGTACTTTTTTTCATTGAAGCCAGACAAAAACATTAACACATTGCTGAAAAGTTTCAGGAATTTTCAACAAACCTGAAAAATGATGTACCTACACATCACCTTGCTAATCCATATCAAATTGTAAACCTGAAAAATTGTGTACATACACATCACCTTGCTACTCAAATTGTAAAGATTACCATATAACTTCATGTAAAAATTATTTAAATCTGAAAAGCCTACCATGTTACTGAATATAACATTTCCCTTGATACCATTACCACCCAGTAGTCACAAGGCAATATGAAATAATACTGGTGAGAATAAGCACAATAACTAATGATTTCCTAGCAAGTCAGTGTAGTTCACTGATAGCCCTGCAGTTTGAGGGTTGTTGGATATCGTGTGCGGACAGTCATGCACTTATCTCTATCAATGAACAAGCTGTTCTTCTTGCAGGAGATTTCCTTCTCCAAAGCCATTCGGTTATCTTGCAGATCCTTGAGGGAATTTTCAGCATGGTTCAACTTCTCATAGAGTGCATCAATCGACTGTGAGATCTCATTCACCTCTCCTACCAGCCTGGAAAAATTTACAATAATTGTCATCATTACTAGCACCACATCATGACCATTACCACATCATCATCATTATCAGAATCACTACTAGCACCATATCATGACCATTACCACATCATCATCATTATCAGAATCACACTCACAATCATGAAAGACAAGACAGTCAAATTCTTTTTATTTGCAGATAGAGAGGTAAGTTGATAAAATCTATAAAAAAAAAACTCTTGGCATCTGTAAAGTCTGTATAGTTTTATGGGAAAGGCTATGAATACAAATACTCGAAAGGCTATGAATACAAATACTGGAAAGATTATAAATACAAATACTTTATGATATGCCACATTCCCAGTTATCTGTTTAGTTTCTATAGATTCAAATCGGGGGGGGGGGGGGGGGGGGGGTTAAAGAAAAAGGAACTATGAATCCATTAAATTGCCTTTAAACCTATAAAAGTGCAAAATCAGTGCTAAAATACCATCAAGATTTAAACTGGTTGAGATATCCCTTTAGAGAAATGTTTTTTTTCTTTGACTAAGGCAAACAAGTTCAACAGACCAAAAATGTCAATTGAAAACCAAGAGTTTTAAATCCAGCCAACAATATCTGATTGCAACACCAATCACAAATGTCAGAAAATATTCTCTTTAAGATGTCTTTTAAATATTTTAATAATTATGGGATAAAGTAAAAGTCCTGGATAGGACATTGGCAACCATATGGCTAGTTCAGAATATAAGGGATTATTGAAAGCCAGCATCTTACTTGTATTGCACTGGATCTCTGCACAGTTCCACTCCTGGTCTGTAGGTTCGGTTTTCTAATCGGGTCTGGGAAACCTTCATTGGGTTCTCCTTGTCACGGATAGCCTTCTTTAGGTTGTCAATATTCTTCTCCATACCGGCGATCTCAGTGCAAACCTGCAGAAAAGTAAAGAAAATTTTAATACTGATTTTATTACAAAATTTCTAATTACACTCTGCACAATGGAGACAAACAATACACTTTTCAGCTGGCAAAATAGAAGAGTTTAAATCAAATACTCGAATGATCACCAAAGTTTCAACAGGCACAATATAAGTAAAGGAAACTCACCTAGCACTGTTGTTTGCTGAGAAATGTGACAACTGTACAATGAGATTTTTAGACTGCTTCCATGTTTTAGATGACTTTACATGTGATCAGAACTTATGAAAGTGGGAATCAGAAGACCCTAAGTATAAAAACAGCATCTGCACCATTAATAATTAATGTAACTTGAGTCCTATCAGTTCTGTTGTTTGCAAAATGGTACTAGTGTACTGAGATTTTTTTACTGGTTCCATTTTTCAGAAGACTCTGAACATGAGCAAAACTTATGGAACAGGGAACCAGAAGACCAACAGTATAAAAACACCATCTTTATTATTAAGGCATGGACAAGATAATCAAGTCATATGACATCAGTTCTGTCACCTGGCAAGTTAAGGTAGCACTCCAGTTTCATATTTTGCACTGGGGTGAATTTCTAAATAAAAAGGAAATCCTGATTCTAGACCCATTGGAAAATATTTTATTTTAAGTGGAATCCAGGAATGCTTACATTGGCATGAAACAGTTTTATTTAAGCATATAGCTTGCACCAGATGCTATGGGTATCTAACTCAGTATGATTACCACAGGGTTCGAATGCAAAAATATGCACTTGGAGTGAGTTCCCAGTTTTAAAAACCAAAAATGTGCATCAAATGTGTGAGATGAAATTAAAAAAGTTTACCTGGTCAGATTTTCTTTAAATTTGTTCAAAAAATAGTCAAATCAAGCTACCTAAATCTCCATGAGTGTAGTGGTAGGAAAATTCATTTGTCATAACAGGGACAGGGCAAAATTACAGAATTTGCTAGTTCATAGGCTGGATTCAAACAGATACAGAATAATTCTGACTTAAAACTAATAAACCATCCACTAGACAGATAAGAATTTTATTTTGGTTTGTAAGAGATGAAAAGGGTTCCAATATTGGGCAGGTTTCACCTCAAAGATGCAGATGACATAAGTATGAGGAAGTGAAATTTTTTGAAAACTGGAGCATAACCTAAATTTGATAACACGCTAGGATCTCAAATACAGTCAAACCTGTCTAAACAGCCACCTTTATAAAAGTCATGTATAAAATGGTCACCTGCTTTTCATGGTCAGTGACCAGGTGTTTCCTAACCAAATAATGGTTTCTCACTGCTTTAAGCAGTCACTGGGGTGTATTGGCAGCGAATGCTCAGTGTATGCAAACTAAACTTCTGCTTCATGAGGATGGCATTATTTAGAAAAAGGCATATCATTTGAATTGATGAGAAAACATTTGTAAGTTCACTTGTGCTCACTGTACTCAAGCTACACCATCAATGTGACTCAAAGATGGATGGTGGGAAAAGCAATCATGTTTTTGCAGCTGAAATGGGAGTCGCCTTTTGTGACAGTGTGACATGTATAGTTCAATAACTTCATCTATATGTTATATGCATGTGAATTAAAGCTATCTCTGATGAAAAACTTCATCTCTGAAGAGAGATATAAGTTACATTCCTTTTTATTCGGTTCAGGCGTCATTCAGTATTTAAAACTTCTCTGTAAAGGTAGGTGAATTTTTGGTTGATGTGTTACTAACAATAGACATATAAGGCTTTCTTTCTTTCTCTAGTCATTACAGGCCTCTAACATAAGCCAACTGCCTTTTGATTTTGGCAAGTTGAGCAACTGGTTAATCCAGATATTGTTTTAAGTGTGAACAGCTGTTTTTAAGCCAAGCTTGCCATCCAAAGAGTCAGTCCTCTGTTTCACAGTCATATCTAAGCTAGCTCTCAATTAGTTGTGAAATTAGCTTTGTCATGGTGCACTTAACTAAGATTAGTGATTTGTTTTAAGAAACTCTGATGATTTCACTTGCAGGATTGATTAAAGTGAACAGGATACAGTAATCTTGTGTGGAACATAAGTTTTGGGGAGAGCAACATTTACATATATGTTATATCTCTGTTCATAACATAATATGAATGATACATGTAATAATAATAATACAAATAATAATAATATTAATGATAATGGTATTTGATACATGATATTTGTTCAAAACCAAGTTAGTCTGAAAAGGTGAACCTGCATAAAGAGGTCACCTGTATACAAATGCCTGTGTGGCCTTTTCCCATGGGTGGCCGCTATTGACAAAATAAAGTGGAACTTGAGAAATCAAAGCCATGTCAAACTAATCACATGGCATAACCAAACGCTTTTAGGGTTTCAAATTTATTATCGTTCTTTTTGGTTTGTTTAAAATACTAGCTGATCATGAATAATGGCAGTCCCAGTCGTACACTGGCTAGTTTTTAGAAGTTCCGCATGTCAAGTTTTAAAAAAGCTGTACCTTCTTCAAGTTTTCTTCCATCTTGGTCTTAGCATCTTCCATCTCCTGGACTCGCTTGTTGAATGCCATGTCAACAGTGTCACACTGCTCACGCATATCACGGGATGTATCCTCCAGGACATTATCAATCAACTGACGCAACTGAATGGACGCCATCCTCTCATGTTCTGCCCGCACGATGTTATCATGAGAGAATTGGGCCCAGGACTCGGGGGTAGATTGACTATAAGGAATTTAAAAAAAAAAAAAAATAATAATAATAATAATAATAAGGGTTTATTTAGAGAGGGGTGACTCTATTAGGCGTGTATACACATCAAATCTTCATAAAGATCATTTACAAAGTACAATATTTATAGAATATTTTCATGATGCAGAGTACTTTACTGAGCAGAAAAATGGATCATTTAACTTTAAATATAGGCAGATTTTGATTTACTTTGTGCAATTTAAAGATCCATTGTTTATATACTAGTATTTTTCAATTTTTACAATTCACAGATAATTGTACTGATCCACTTTGCATTTTGGAAATGTTGATCAGAAAAGCAACTATAAACAAGTTACAGAACTGATCTTGCCATATGTATAATGAATAAAATATGTTGAACAGGATCTTTGTCTAATGAACAATAATTTGCTCCCTGATTTCATCCACTTACATATTTAAATTATGTTGAGAAGAACCAAACTTTGTTTTTACCATCTGTCTGTCTTGCCATTCAATAAGAACTGTTGAATTTTGGTTATGAAGGTTTAATAGGTTCAATGTGACCTCTGAAAGTATCTCACATCCACAAGCACATGTGGACAGTTTTGTAAGAGTTACCCCCCATTATTTGAACAAGTAGCAAGTTGAGTTTATCCAATGAACTACAAATGAAACCATATAATTTACATCCTAGAACTGATCTCAAGAATGTACTCAACCACAAATCGTATTAAAATTTTCACATGAATCATTTATAATTAACATAAAAATCATTAATGTAAATGATACAAGTTTTTTGGGGGGAAATTAAAAATTCTTTTTTGATATGGATATCCATGTAAGGCAACTCCTGCTGTTACTATTTTATCCACAAGTGCCTGTAGGCCCGCTGACAGAAATTCCAGGCCCCTAGGCAGAGCAGTCATGGGCAACTAGTTTAATTTTTTGTATATAAAAACCTGTCTACAGTTTTACACATAAAACCTGTAGTAATCTACCATAACTTAGACTCTTGCAAGGAACAAATTTAAATATTTACTGCAAAGATTAATTTATTTTTTATAACTGAGTTGACGGCAGGCCCCTATAAATCGCCTCACCCCTTGGCAATTGGCCCCCCTCTCAGTGGGCCTGAGTGCCTGTGTTCATATTAGAATACACCGCAGTCAAACATGCTTCAGCAAGTTCCTGCGTATAAGATCAGGCGTATAAAGGTAAAATTTAATGGGTCCAATTTATACAAAAATCAGTTCCTATTTACTCTCATATATAGTCTACCTGTTCATAACAACCACTTTAGGCTAGTCCCATGAGTGGTTTTGAAACACATATTTGATTGTATATTGTGGGACAGGGGAAACAGTTCTTATTTTTGGTTAGTCCCATGAGTGGTTTTGAAACACATATTTGATTGTATATTGTGGGACAGGGGAAACAGTTCTTATTTTTGGTTAGTCCCATGAGTGGTTTTGAAACACATATTTGATTGTATATTGTGGGACAGGGGAAACAGTTCTTATTTTTGGTTAGTCCCATGAGTGGTTTTGAAACACATATTTGATTGTATATTGTGGGACAGGGGAAACAGTTCTTATTTTTGGTTAGTCCCATGAGTGGTTTTGAAACACATATTTGATTGTATATTGTGGGACAGGGGAAATAGTTCCTATTTTTACTATCCTTTCCACAAGTGCCTGTGTTCACATTAGAATATATTGTAAACACTATTCACTTCATATAAAATGTACAGACACCTATGTCAACAAAGTTTTTGACCTTCATCTGGCCATGTCAATATTGTATATTACTGATCCTTCAAACTGGCATTCAGAAGCATTGAGATGCAAGTGATTTTCATACAGTTTATGTCAATCAAGTTGATTTAAGTCAACAGTTAACTTTCCAAGTCACATGTTGAGCACAGGTTAGCACTTTTACCTTATATATACATACACAAGCACACAAATGTGCCAATGATCAAAGATACAGCCAGTTTTAATTACATCATTTTGACTTCTTGAATCCTTGTCAGTGATCTTGACATAGTCATGCTTCAGTGCAAACTTGTTAATTAATAACTGTATCACCATGGGTAGAATCAATCAATCAATCAATAAATCAATTAACTAGCCATTATTCAATCAACTGATTATGGTAATTGAAAACTTAACATAAACTGATCAGTCGGTGGCTTTCATTATTCAAATATTCATGATCAACTTGTAAATAGAACTATGTGTAGTCAGTCAGTAATTAATCAATCAATCAATATTTTTATTTATCTATTTGTTAATTATGTAATAGAAGTTAATTAATAACTTTCAATTTACAAGTAAGTTAAAAAGCAATTCTCTGTTTATGATTTTACCACCATTTTTCTTACATTTCCTGGAATTTGGCAGCTCCTGGGTAGAACTGTTTGTTTGTGTGGTGGTTTTTCAATGCACCAGATGCTGTGTCGATTTCAAGTGCTTCTTTCTTGTCACTCCAATCCATTTCCAGATTCTGTTTTGCATCACGATTTGCTCTGTAAACATAATAAGTGTTAGTAAATTCGTAGAATTCATACTCTGTATGTATGTATGTATGTATGTATGTATGTATGTATGTATGTATGTATGTATGTATGTATGTATGTATGTATGTATGTATGTATGTATGTATGTATGTACATATGTATAAGGTTTAAGAGCACATCAACACAATCCTGACTAAAGAGTGCAGAGTAAGTTTAGGTATTATAAAATAAGCATGCAAAACGAAGATAAAGGTGAAAAAGGGTAAAATCCTTAAAAATAAATTATTTGCACTCTTTTAAAAAGTCCAAGACTTTCTCAGCTGGAACATCATCATGGGATGCCTCCTAGGGCAATCCTAAAATTCATACAATGATTATGCACTCCCTTGAAGAGCTTTGCTAATAAGAATTTCCGGACATTTTAGCACTCATTGAGAACCATGGAGCATGTATGCAGGGCTCTTTGTAAGATACTGAAAATGAAAGTTCAGGTCTATATTTCTTAAAAATCTGAGAGTCCTATAAGCAGGGTCACTCACTGCAGAGAACTCTGGTATGTATTGCATACTTTGTGACAGTGTATATCTTGTCAAACAAACAAAACTTATAGGGACCCACACATCTTTTAGCTAAAATCAACACTATTGCACAATATGGCTCACCATTTTTCCTTTCTTAAATGGTGGTCTTAAACTGAATTAAATTCAGTAAATTTCAATTCATTAATCAGTTGTGAGTAATTCATCATAATGCACTTCAAATAAGCATTATTCATGCAATAAAATTTTTAAACAAGTAAAAATATCAAAACAGTATACACGATTTTCAATCTGTTGGTCCATAATGAAATAGGCTAAGGCACTTCTTTTTCCTCTCTATATGAATTATTTAAGACATTTCTTTTATAACAGAAGGTTCTCAAACATGACTAAGTTCACCAAATTCTTTGAAAAATTTAATTGGGCTGTGATTTGAAAAGCAGAAATACTTACTTTATCTGTTTTTCAGATTGATTTATTGTTTTCTTGAGCAAATCTTGGACATTGTTTATTATTTCTACCTCCTGTAAAAAAAAAGATAAATAAAATAAACTAATAATTGATAATCTTTATATGCTTTCAAGCTTGAAAAAAAAGCATTCTCTTAAAAACTAACATATTCAATGTCTTCCTTCACTGGACAGATTGGATTAACATTAATTTCAGCTGAGTAAATATTATCAAAAGGCAACATGGATATGTGCCATATTAAAGACAACTTCACATGATAATTATCCAGTTTGAAATGGTTCACAACCCCAGAAATAATAATATGGGTGCAATCACTTTTATTGCAACCCAATGCATATTTGAAATGATCTCTATGTAATGCTTGTCTCTCTTCACATTATATTCTTTTGCTTTGAGCAAATTCATGAACAGCAGCTTACCTAGTATCAATGACATGAGCAAATTCATGAACAGCAGCTTACCTAGTATCAATGACATGAGCAAATTCATGAACAGCAGCTTACCTAGTATCAATGACGTGAGCAAATTCATGAACAGCAGCTTACCTAGTATCAATGACAGTTTGGTTTAGATATATCACCTTAGGGGTCCCATGTGGCTGAGTGATCTAAGGTGCTCCCCTTTACAGATCACTCACACCTCTCACCTCTGTCCACGTGAGTTCGAATCTCGGATAGACCAATGTGGGTATGTAAGAAAGCTTGCTAGTATCTTCCCGTAGATCAATGGTTCTTTCCGGAATCTTCCCGGGTTCTTCTGCCATGTATAGCCGATCATGTGCTAAAAAATGGCATTAAACCCAACAAAACCAAAGCAAAGATATATTACCTTTGAATGGGTTATATAGGAGGATTATTTTTATTGATGCTACTGGTATTTTGATTTTCATCAGAGCATCTTTACATAAATGGGTTATCCAGAAGTATTATTCTTGCATGTTGCTGATATTGGCAATTTATATTCTTGAGGGCAATTCTACTGAAATTTACTTTTAATGGTAATAAATGCAAGCTTTTTTTCTGTTGAAGCTGCATGAATGGAGAAATCAATAAATAAAATATATTCATTTTGATTTAGACTACCAGTACTTATTTGCATCTTGACTTTTTTTGTGGATGGAAATCTAACTATTTGGTCTTCTGCTTCTCTGAGGGGATTTAATGAGATTATAGCCCTGAAATGTTACTAGAAGTTTTCTTTTATATTTTTGGTGCAGAAGCATCATATGGTCATGAGTTGACTTTCCAAAATAAAACAGTATCATGGAAGTGTACCACAAAGTGATATTCTAAGTATCACTCAGACACTTGATTGCATCTGTGTAGTTTGTGTCAACTTATTTATGTGATACTGTCTGTGATACATTTTCCCCATTATGCTTGGTCAATTTGGAAATGGTCCAAGAATCAATATGTAGAGAGTCTACTCCAGCTGTCACATGAAACCAGTTACCATACAATTTGTACTAATTCTTGATTCGATGCAATAATCTCATTGGCTGCAGAAGACATTTTTTTCCTAACATTACAATTTTTTCATCTGTGTGTTTTCAAATGCTACAAAGATCTAAGAATAAGTAACACAGTAACTGGTTCCATGCAGCAACAGGTGCAGACCTTTAAATGTCAAAGCAATCAATGTCTCACCAAGCTGCAAAAGATAGTATATATATATATATATATATATATATATATATATATATATATATATATATATATATATATATATATATATATATTATATATATATATATATATATATATATGATATTAATAGGGAATCAAACAACTGCTTACCAGCCTTACTAACTTACTAATACTAAGACAAGACAGTACCCCTATATCCTTCATTAGCAGAGTATATCTATCAATGGAGCAGCCAGCTATTATACACATCATGGTGTTTTTCCAACATTTTTGTAATAATGCATACATACTATTACTGACTAAAGTATCCTTAGTTTATTTAAACTAAAATAAAATACAGGATCTTACCAAAACTTACTCTAAATGTCCTCTACATCTTAAAAAACAGACTGCCATTTTGAACATGGAATCTGACTGAATGAGCATGGCACACTGACAGAAAAAGTTCCATTTCATATAGATGACCTTACTTGTTATGCACTTTTTCTTCAGAAATTAAACATTGGCATCACCTAGTGAACTCACCATCTAACTCATTAAAAGATGCATATACATGTCAAGATATTACATAACAATTGTAAATATACATGGTGTTTGTAATTGTTATCAATTTAAAATACTTTTAATCTACATGCAAATGAGTGCCAACTCTTATCCTACTTAACAATTTTTTTCTCAATAGTACAATGAAATCATTATATACTACTATTTGGTTTCAAGAAAAAGATAGTTCTTAGAGAGGTTAAACTCCACCCTTATTTCAAATTTAACACAAATTCTATACAAACTCAAATGTAATAAGAATTGAGATTTACACATCCTAAAACTCTGATATCTGAGAGGTTATATGAATACTGCCCTGCTTCTGAAATGTATTTAATTACTAATTGTAATAAGTATGCTATACAAGAACAGTCTATTGTGTATTATCTATAGCATTTGTCCTAATTTTAAACATGTTAATAAAAAAAATTATCTGGATCATATCAGCTGAAGATAATAATCTTATATTAAATATATGCACTGATCTGCAGGATGCATTTATAGTGTATGTCAACGAGGTCATGTACTCATCTTAAATTAAATATTAATTGTTGTTCTAAAATTTAATGTTTATATAATTTAACCAAAGTCTATTCAATCATGCTTGTTCAATGCTCTGCACCTTAAATGTCATCAAAAATCTTCCAGACAAAAATTATTGATCGCTATGACTTTTACAATGGTGGCCAGGTACTAAACTGGGTCATGAAATGAGGACATTGGGTCTAATCTTAGCCAATAACAGGGTAGTACTATATAATTACAACATGCGCAGCTTTCATTATGACATCACAGTGCACAACATTCAATCCGGTTTGTACTGGATCGCACCTCTAGGTTGATGTCCAAAAATGTCCACATAGTTTAACATTGGTTTTGCCATATGTATTTACCAGAGCATGTATTATAATGACTTTTCAAGGAATATGGATATGTGAGGATGGAAATAAAGTGAATAATCACCATTTAATGGTATGTGTAATCAAATTCTAAAAATTGACACCCATTACTGAAATAGTCTGTACTGATTGCCTACATGACCTGTATCTCTTGTACTTTAACAAAAGATGTAATACATAATTATTAACTTTGTTTTATTTATATTCTCTAATCAGTTTGTTTTCTTGTAAGAGGGTATTATCTCTTTTTGTATTGTCCCTTGTAGACCCATGATTGCTTAATAAAATATACTTATTCTTATATAGATGTTCATGTTTTGTACGAAGAAACACAAACTGTTTGGTAACTTTCACTGTAATTTTGCTGCTCCAGTAACAACAACAGGATCACTTCGTAAGCCTTGACCTCTTCAAATGTTAGTCAAAGCTACAAAATCATGGCTAACCATCAACCCTCTTTTTGTTAAACAAATTCCATTTTCTTATTTCATATAATTATGAAACCATGACAAAAATACATTACTCTTTTGGACTTTATTCATGTTAGACAAGCTCTACACTAAGAATTACATAAACTACAATCTTTGATCATGGCTAAACTAAAAATTACATTATTTCAATCTAAGCATATTGTAATATTTATAGTAATTTTTACACTAAAAAATATAATTACCTTGAGCAATGCAAGTTCTACAGCATCTTGCACCAAATCAACACCTTGTCTTCTCTGTCGGCAGTTGAGGTTATCTGTGGCAATGTGAAGGGGGATCTCTGTTGCTCGATATGCATTTTCTAACCTCTTCTTTTGGGCCAAAAGAAGTTCAGTTTCATCTATAACATCTCTTATTTCTCTTTCGAGCTCGAACTTCCAAAAATTAATGTCCTGAATACGCTCCCCCAATTTCTTTGTGACCTCAGCTTGTGTTTTGTTGGTGGTTTCCTCGGTTTCATTGATGGTGCGTTTTGACTCGTGGCGGATTCTTTCAGCATTATCACGATCTACAAAGGATTGGTAATACTTTGAATAATTATTCTCATGCCATTCAGCAGGGTTGTATTTGGCCGACCTGTATCCCATAGTAGATATACCCATATCATATCCTGTGTTTCCAGTATAAGCTATCTCCATGTCAGCACTACGAGACCCTCCTGATGTATCAACAAGGATTTCGGGTCTCTCTGGAGGAATTTCACGACTTGATAAAACTGCAGTCGCCATCCTCTATCTCAATTCTAATCCTAAAATGGCAAATAAACTGTAACCTTGGTATTAGTTACACGATTTACAAGCCGATTATTTCATACGTCCACCGATTGCAACTCTATGCTCTGCAGTCTGGCAACAGCCTATTTGTTGCGAGTCGCTATGGTTGCAGTATCTTCCTGTCCACAAATGTCACGTGGTTTGTACTGCCCTCTGTGACAGGGAGACTACTACCGCAGTATTTACTAGCAGGATAAGATATATTTGTGGTCGGCATGATTTAAAACAATGATTCAACATTAACTCTAATGAGCTTTTTTTTTACCGACATTACATAAAAACAATAAAGATTTAGCATGATTTAGCACAAACATTTTTGTGCTCAATGAAAGTTTGTTGACTCGGTGATCCTATTTACTCTCTCGAAAGATGAACATCATTATCTCAGCCGGGAAATATTAAAAACGTTAAGAAAAATGTGCACATTTTATTTGCACTTTCGGATCAGTAGCTTATGTAGTGTGCATACTATTTTAGTGTTTAGACCACCTCGACTATTTCTGCGAGACAAAAATATGCCCCAGAATGTGATGTAAGGCATTTCTTGAAAGTCATCAATGTTAAGAGAGGTAAAAATATAGTTTAGTTTTTTTTATTCTTAAGGAAATATCTTTTGAGTTTTTGTGTGCGTGATGACTCGTCCATTGCAAATGACTTTACCAGATACTATGAGGACATTCATACTCAAAACTGTCGCCATAATTTTTTACGAAAACGCCTATGCATTTATAGAGCGGGAATTAAGTCAAGCTCTACAGGATGGTACAGGCCATATTGAGTCCATACAGGACAGTATCTGTGTAAGTGAAGTAAAAGAAATCACTAAGTCTAAAGAAACCCAAAGCACCTGGCTATGATAGAATTTTTAATGAACATTTTATCTATGGCAGAAGCACCCTTACTCTATTACAGAGAACAGTTTTTATGTCAGTTGCCTCCCCCCCCCCCCCCCCCGTGTTGCCCCCGTTACACTAAGATGAAGATGAAATACTATGAACATTTCAGCTAAAAAAGAAAAAATAATCCCGACGGGGCCCTCTTCGCCTGCCGCCTCCCAACCCCCTCGCGCCGCCACTGTATGGAAATGATTATTTCATAAAGTGTCTGACAACTTTATTTGCTCAGATGATTGATCAATCTTACATACCTGTAGATTTTTTTTAAAAAAAAAGGCTTAGCGATATCACTGTACAAAGGTACCAGAAAACTCCCTCGAAAGTTGCAGACCTGTTACTCTAATGAAAGTTATCTACAAAACTTTTGAGAAAATTATTCATGATTGTTTGGTCACTCGATTAGAAGATAATAATTCTAGCTTTCCAATTTCACAGCAGCATGGTTACCAGAAGGTTTAGGCTACCCAACAGCGAGTTTGCTCTGCTGCAATCAGTACAATATAACATAAGTATGGGTTCACGTATTTTTACTGCTTTTCTTGATACAAAAAAAAAGCATTCGATACCGTGCGGCACAGAGGGTTACTTTTTTAAATTATTCACAATGGGAATTACGGGTAAATCGCCTTTGATATTTCTGAATATTTATATAAATTTGCAGAGCAAAACCCTTGTCAATGGACATTTTTTTAACTTTTTTCCAATTGGACTAATAGTTAGACAAGGAATCGTTTTGTTAACCTTGATGCATACACTATTATATTTATAAATGACTTATTACTCCAGTTTGAGAATAGTGGATTTGGAAGAAAACTTAGACCTATAGCAGTGGTAAATCCAACCGTAGCTAATGGTATTTCACTTCTGGCTACTTATCCAGGCAATCTGCAAAAGATGATTGATATCGCATACTCCTACAGTAACATGTGGTGATTTGAACTCAGTGTCACAAAGTCATATGTTATTTTTTTCGGTCAGAATTACAAGAATTATATCAATATGAAATGGTACCTGGTATCGTCATGTTTGCCGGTTGCTGATTCTGTAACACAGCTGGGACACAGGATGAACTCAAAGCTTACGTCACATAACGCAGTAGTCAAAGCATGCAGGAACGGGAAAATTCTTTTCACGGTCTGTTTGGTATTGGCATTAAACCGAATGGTTTAAATGCTTCGGTTGCTGCGAATGTGATAAAAAAAAAGTCATATTTCCTTCAATTCTTTATGGTAGTGAATTGTGGTGTAATATTTCATAAAGTGATCTCTCTTCGTTGGATAAAACTCTAAGGTATTTTGCCAAACATTTACGAGGCTTTCCAAGACATACAGATCAGACATTTCACTTAGAATGCAAGGCTCGACATCAGCGCAGTACGAAATTGATAAGAGAAAACTAATGTGTGCGTTTATTTGTATTTTTTTTATAAATAGATTATGTTGGATGCGTAATGATGTACATACAAAACGCGTGTTTCAAGCTGAGCTATTTACTTCGTTTTGAGCGGATGCAAATCAAGCTAAATCTAAATTTCAAATTTCAAATATATTTGATGCTTTCAAGAAGTTTGATGCTTCAGTATCTAACTAATTATTTGCAGCATTCTGACATTCCAGATAAACAAAACTAGAAAGAAATTGTAAGGTCGAAAATTGCCGCTTTTGAAAAGAGCGTTTGGAGAGTTCGAAAGTCTTGCAGCGATTTTCCCCTGCATCTTAAGTCGGCCGTTTTCATAAGCATCCTCGTATTAATAATGGGATGGTCCAGTCATGAATTGACTCGTCGTGCAACGTGATTGGTAACGTGGTACCTGGTATATATAAACGCCAAAGCTGAGCGGATTCAGAAATTCTGATGTGTATCATCCTTAGAGGACTGGCAAGGATCACAAATTACTCTACAAAAAAGGTGAGGAAACCGACCTTAAGGTGTAATGCCTGAGGAAGGGAATACAAGCCAGTTTTGAAATAAAATTTAGACTATCTAAACAAGAACGTCCCAAGCAAAAAGAAACAGGAACCCAAATCAAAATTACCTAAAATAATTTTGTCAAGATCAAAATTCGTTTTTACTTTTTGAAAAAATATGTCACGATAGAATTTTCAAGGAATTTTTATAACTCACATTTTTATAATTCAAATTTTTTTAATTTTTTTTTTATCGTTGAATTTTTAAGGAATTTTTTATAAAGACTAATTTTTGTTTTAGAATTCAAATGTTTATAATTCTTAATAAAACAGAATTTGGAGCGCTTGAGTTCTATAATACATTACATTACAAAAGTGTACTGCATTGATATTTTACGGTAAGAGTAAGAATTAAACTAACAATACACATCTAAAAAGATTATACAGGCAAACTTATGCTTACGCTAGCAAATTCAAAGATCATACAGGCAAAATTTTGCTAATGCTAGCGAATTCTTTCACGTATACGTAAATCAATAAGTTCACTAGCCGAGTCAGCGACTTCGATGTAGAGAGCGTAAGTTTAACTAACCTGCGACCATTTTTGGAAAAGGGAATGCGTTATGTAAGAATCTCGTAAGATCTCGCAGCTTGAGACCCTGAGCTTTAGTCTGTCTCGCCCTAACTCATAACTTTTTATAGAACGGGCTGCGCATTCCTTGACCAAGAATTGTATATAAACGGGTATGCACTTCGAAAGAATAGTTGTTACGCCTCTCTACATCTTAGAGTTCTGACTCCTTTGGAGTTCAAACCCGGTACCCCTCTCGCACCCCAGCGATGTAACCAGCAACATCGCAAGGAGTGACACCTCCGCAAAGGGAGGTCTGAACAAAATCTTTGCTGGACGAACATTCCTTTACCACCAGTAGCAATGACAGAATCTTCATAATAAATGTTGCCCAATAGAAAAACTTTCATCATAAGTGGTGAAGATAAGTGGCCAGTCATCAAAATGCGATCATAAAATAGAAGAGCATCATCAACAATTTTTTCATAATAAATACATATACAGAACAAGAGGGTAGGAACAAACAAATATAAAAACCTTTTAACTTTTCGATCAAAGGGGGTCACCTCACAGGCCTGCTAGTTTATTATTGCTAGGTCGGAGAGAGGTGTCCAAATAAAAAAAAGGAAGACATAAAGCAAAAAGGTAACTTATCAGTAGGCTAGAGGTGAAGTGTTTGAAGAAGGCTTTCCCCGACTATAGCGGTACTATAGGTAATAACGGGACCAATTGTTTTATCTTGTACGCATAGGTAAACGCCAGAGCTCGGGCGCCGATACCAATCACTGAAAAAACAGAGTACGAACCTCAGAGGGGAAGGTTCGCTACCTGAGCTGTAAATATTCGTGTATGCACCCCCCCCCCCCCCCCTTACACGTCACATAATAATTGGTGGTAGCAGTGGGATTGGAAGAAGATGCTTGGATAATTAGTTTTAGAGCATGGCGTATGGAATACTAGATCACGAGTGGCCTGAAACGCCACCCGATTTAAGGTGCAGAGAAGGTCCCGAGGCTACATGTGGCTGCAGAGTTTGTCCGAATTGGCGAATTTTTCAATGAAACTTTCGGGATGGTGGATCGAAGTTCGCCCAAGAGGGGCGCACGACGTTCAAAGCCTATCGCCAATGAGGATATCATTCTGATTGTGAGTGGGCTAGCAGCGAAGCTCAAAGAGAGCCCGAGTAAGCGCACTGATGATAAGTTAGAGGCAGTCCTGTGCGATGTTCATGAAAGTATTGCCTAATTATCAACTAGTACAAGAAATGTTGCGGTGCACATACAAAACAAGGCTCTGTGCACCACGGAGCAGACACAGGGATAGTATGTGCCAGGTAAGGCGCCATTACATGTTTGATTCTCTGTTTCTCATTAGTTCACATAATGTACTTTTTATTTCAAGACGAATTGGTTTAAATTATGTATAAAACAAAACTTTATTGTTTTAAAGTGTTAACTCAGCTTAAGATATAACACACAAATAAAAAAAAAAAAAAAAAAAAAAAAATTACCTTAACAATTTCAGATTTTTTGGCGTAGATTATTTTATTTCTATTCTGAAACAGAGACACTCGCGTTATGGCAAAAACACCGACTCAAATAAAAACGTGAAAAGAGAAGCACTAATAATATTCTGAATTCTGTAATTTATATGTCTATGTGTTGTATAATAAAATGCATAAGATCTTCAGGAATTCTGTCTAGATGAAGTTAGTCTTCGTAAAATAAGGTTTACGTTTAGATTGTCGGGGGAAAATGTGGAACTTAGAGTTCAGTTTGCTGCGTTATTCACACGTTCTTCATAACATATTTTCCGTTTTCCGAGAAGACAAAGAAAGCGTCGTTTTCAGCTTTATCGGGAGGGGTGGGGCGTGTAGGCGTGAATCTAAATTATTATTATTATTACTTTTTTTTTTTTTTTTTTTTTTTTTTTTTTTTTATACAGAGGAAGAAGAAATTAGAGCTTAGTGTTGCTTTCAGAAAGCGAAATTCCTTGATTAATGTCGACAATAAAGAAAAAAGAAAGAATAAAAGACGAAATATAGACAGCTATACAAAAATGGAAAGATAGATTGTAAGACATAGGTGGATAGATAGATAAATATATAGATGGATGGATAATAATATATTTTTTAAAGCCCAGTTTGACAACCGAATTTCTCAGGATTTTTTCAAGGTCATGGGTTTAAATGCTATTAGTAATTAAAATTGGAAGTGTTTAAAGAGAAAAGCATATCGTTTGTTTGTTTGTTGTTGTTGTTGTTGTTGTTTTAAAGCAATAAATATAAAATATAAATTTAAAATAATTTGTGGCAAATGTCATTGAATATATGAAATGCCATAATATAATCCATACATGTGTGATAACATTAACAAAAAATCTTTCGGGCACTTTAAAAAGGCAATGCCAATTTAAGGTATTTTGTAGCGTTGGTTAGTTTTTACTCGGCAATAATTTATTGGTGTGCATTATAAGCACACAACAACATTTTGATTTGGTTGTGCTAAGCCGGCTTAATGCAACTTTATGGAAACGAAAACAAAAAGTGTATTGCTGAAGGACAAATACAGCAAATTCGTTCACAAGATTGCACCCACTTCATCCGTTGCCAAACTAGTCTTATCCATCATTTATTTTATGTGCTTAGAATGTTACTTGTTATATTTCTATTTTATATTTTTCTTAAGCTTAAAGTGCAGAATATTAAATTTAATCCCTAATGTGTAGTATTTTGCTAATTAATATAAGTAGTTGATTGAAATGTATCCATCATGTATTATATATATATATATATATATATATATATATATATATATATATATATATATATATATTGTTACGGAATTATAAATCATTTTTCTTTTAATAATGGTATAGTTTATTAGTTATGATCTATGTTCTTAGTCTGACAGCTGTCGTCTTGCCGTGAGTACATATACTGTAGGCTCGATCAATATTTCGAAGCCTTAGTCATATCACGGGGTTTTAGCGCGCGGGAAGAGGATGAACTTCTGACCTAGATTCTATGAATCAATACGTTATTTACTGTTTAAAATATTGGTACTCTAGTACTTTTTAGATGTCACGCATAACCTAATTTCTGATTGGTTTGGAGAGGGTTGTAATATTTCGAAATGCCCAGTTGTTTATCAAAGACACAATGGGTTTTAAATTTGTTTCTCCGTAGTGGGAGACTATATTATTGGTTTAATAGAAGTATTCGGGCATTCTTCATAGTTACATTGGATTGAGAGGTCATAAACGAAATTGGTTCATTTTGTTTGTGGGATATTCTATTTTTGTGATATTAATACAGTGCATTCCGGATTAGTACTGTTTCTTCAACCTTATAATTATACAGCTCCGTGGAATTATCGGAAACATTTCTAAAACTTGTTATATTCCATTCACAGGGATTATTGGGAATTTATAACACTTGGATATATTTGATTCTTATTAGCACATTAGTACAGTGAAGGTTACTTAATTCGAAACATACTACATTCGGAATAATTGGATTGACTTCCGGATCCGTGAACTTTAAAACAATTTAGAACTTTTAAGGATATTCTATACTGTAAGTTATTTTTAATTCTTTTACTTTAATTGTTTGTTGAAATATTTTAATATTTTAGGAAATTAAAGATTTGTATTTTAAATCTTGAAAGCTTGTTTGTGTCTTTTCTTTTGTTACATTACCCCTATTCGTAACAATATATATATCTATATATATATATATATATATATATATATATATATATATATATATATATATATATATATATATATATATTGTTACGACTCTGTGGTCTAAGAAAAATGTAACAGAAAGAAAGTGAAACCAACAAATCAAGTAAAAAATCAACAAGCAATTTATTACTAGATAATTAAAATCAAAAATCAAAAAGTCACTTACAGTAATGTGTTTTGAAATCCTAATAATCCAATAAGAATGATTGTTCTAATCACAAGTCCTAAATATAGAATGTTCCGAATTCACGGCTGTGTCCTTGAATGTTATGATGTGCTAATGGTCTCCAAAGTCCTGATGTACTAGAAATATTGATGTGCTGATGTCAAAATGAAGTATTCCAAAATATCTGAATAAGTTCACTTAAATTCCAAAATCATCAATTAAAAATCCAAAATCCAAAAGTTTATGAGCACTGTTATAATCCAATGAATATTTAAAATAATTCCTCTCTTAGAATTTGGAATGAATTTTCACAATTGTAATAGCTCTTTACAAGACTGATGGTAATGTCAAAACTGAATAAATGTCCACCAAACATGGTATATATAAAGATTGGTCACATGACAGAATGTTCTAGAACATGAGTCATCTTAATGGAATTTTAACTGTAAACAAAATTCAACCTTGACCTTCAAATTGAGAAAACATATTGATCAAAACAACCTAATTCAAGGACACTAGTTAAACATGTTTTTCCTGATAACATTAAGATTTAAGCAAATATTAAAGTGAAGAAACATTTATAATTTCCTAAAATATTTATAATATTATATAAACATCATACATAACACCTCCCCTCATAAAGAAAAAGAAAGATTTATATAATAAAGCTTTCTTTTGAATATACATCTAATACTATAATAACCAAAATTACATAAGAACATGTTTTATGATATTGGACTTAATTACATCAAGCAATATTACATTTCTAGGCACGTGAGAGTGCATCTGCAATCACATTGTCTTTTCCCCTGATGTGTCTAATGTCAATGTTATATTCCTGCAATATCAAACTCCATCTCAACAATCTCCGATTTTTATCTTTCATTTTGTTGATGAAAGTAAGGGGATTGTGATCACTGTACACAATAATTGGAGAAAGAGCTGAGGTAACATACACTTCAAAATGCTGTAAAGCCAATATCAAAGCCAAACATTCCTTCTCAATTGTGGAATCATTTTTCTGGTGCTTGTTTAGTTTTTTAGAAAAATAACACACAGGGTGATCCACGCCACTTTTGTCTTCCTGAATCAATACTCCACCAACCCCTACATCACTTGCATCAACAGATAATTTAAATGATTGCCTGAAATTTGGTGCAGAAAGAACTGGTGCATTCTTAAGCATGGCCTTTAACTTGTCAAAAGATTCCTGACACTTGTCAGACCAAAAAAATTTGGTTTTCTTCCTCAATAAACTTGTCAAAGGTTCAGCAATTTTGGAAAAATTGGAACAAAATTTCCGATAATATCCAGCCATACCTAGAAATCGCATCAGTTGCTTTTTACAAATTGGAACTTGAAATTCAGAGATAGCTTTGACCTTAGCTTCTATAGGTTTAACTTGACCTTGTCCCACAATATGTCCTAAAAATGTGACACAAGCATGGCAAAACTCACTTTTGCTCAAATTAATTGTCAGATTCGCATCGCTGAGTCGATCAAAGAATTTTCGAATGGTTTCCAAATGATCTTCCCAGGTGTTGTTGTAGATAATGACGTCATCGATATAAGCGTCACAATTATCAAGACCAAATGTTATCATGTTCATCAGACGTTGAAACGTTGCAGGTGAATTTTTCATTCCAAACGGCATGACTTTATATTGATAAAGTTCATCTGGAGTTACAAATGCTGAAATTTCTTTTGCCCTTTCCGTCAATGGAATTTGCCAGAATCCTTTTAAAAGGTCAAACTTGGTGACATATTTAGCATTTCCAATTTTATCAATGCAATCGTCCATTCTTGGGATTGGAAATGAATCTGTTTTGGTGACACTGTTGACTTTTCTATAGTCAGTACACATACGGAATGTATTATCTGGCTTGGGAACAAGAATACATGGTGAACTCCAGTTACTTTTACTTGGTTCTATGAAATCATTCTCCAGTAAATACTGAATTTCTTTCTTCAGATAGTTCTATTTGAGAGGATTCATCCTATAAGGATGCTGTTTCACAGGCACAGAATCTACAATGTCAACGTCATGATAAATTTTACTTGTTCGTGTTGGAACATCAGGAAACAAGTGCTCATAGTCATGTAATAGCTGTTTTAGTTCATTTCTTTCCTGTTGTTGTAGATGTGAAAGTTTCTGGTCTAGGTTGTTCAATATTTCTGAATTCCGAAGAATTGGTTATACCAGAGTCACTATAGTCTGATCGTATTCCATCGTTGATATCTTCACTGTGTGGGACAGGTACAACTAAATTAACAGAATAATTAGCTGAGCTATCTCTGTCAAAATATTCCTTTAACATATTTATATGACAAAGTTGTTTCTGTTTCCGTCTCCCAGGAGTGTTAATGATATAATTTAAGTCATTTACTTTCTTTTCAACGGTATAAGGACCAAAAAATTTAGCCTGAAGAGGATTCTGAGGTATGGGAAAGAGAGCCAGAACTTTGTCACCAGGTTCAAAACTCCTTTCCTGTGAATTTCTGTCATACCTTAATTTCATTTTTGACTGAGTAGTGTGAAGATTAGTTCTTGCTACTTCACAGGCCTTTGACAACTTGTATTTGAAATCAGAAACATAATCAAGAAGATTAATCTTTGAATCTTCATTTGAAAGAAGTTTCTCTTTCAATAATTTCAATGGTCCACGGACAGTATGACCAAACACTAGTTCAAAGGGACTAAAACCCAACGACTCTTGAACTGATTCCCTAACAGCAAACAACAACAAATGAACACCCTCATTCCAATCCTTTTCTGTATCAAAGCAATATGATCGAATCATATTCTTCAAAGTTTGATGAAATCTTTCCAAAGCACCTTGACTTTCAGGGTGATAGGCAGAAGATTTAAACTGTTGGATGACTAATTCATGCATAACTTGTTGGAAAATTCCAGACATAATATTTGACCCTTGATCTGACTGGACAGATTTGGGAAGGCCAACAAGTGTAAAAAACTTCACCAAAGCTTTCACAATAGTTTTAGTTTTTATATTTCTCAGAGGAATTGCCTCTGGAAATCTTGTAGATGCACACATGATGGTCAACAAGTATTGGTTGCCTGACTTGGTTTTAGGTAAAGGACCAACACAGTCTACTATTATTCTACTAAATGGTTCATCAAATGCAGGAATAGGTTGCAGATGAGCCTTAGGTATCTTCTGATTGGGTTTTCCTACCATTTGACAAGTGTGACAAGATCTGCAGTATTTAGAAACATCACTTTTGAGTTTCGGCCAATAAAAATAATTCAAGATCTTGTGATAAGTCTTACGGACTCCTAAATGACCAGCTAAAGGGGTTTCATGGGCTAAATTAAGAATTTCCTGTCGATATGACTTAGGAACAACAATTTGATAGCTCACTGACCACTCGTCACCAGCGGGTACATCAGGTGGTCTCCATTTCTTCATAAGGACCCCATTTTTCACAAAGTAACACACTGGAACTTGTGGGGCTTCAGTTTCACTAATAGCCCTCTGAAACAAACAAGATATCTCGGGATCTTGCTCCTGTTCAACGACAAGGGATTGTCGTTTGTCACCCTGAGTAGAATAAAGAGAATGAGTTGCCAAAAGAGGATCACTGTGATCAATACCATTTGATTGATCAATACCTGAGGAAAAAGTGACCTCATCAAAAGACTGACCAATACATGTGTCAGCTAAAGGAATAATATCCTGATCAACATCACTCTCAAGAGCTCTTTTTGCCATAGCTCTAGTAACTGCACAAGCAGGGTACAAATCAGGGATTTTAGTTTCGACAGGATCAACTTTCTGATCCAAACAAGGCTTGTCAGTTACAAGTGGATTAACCACAACCTTATCTCCAGCTAGGTCATTGCCTAGTAATAAATGAACACCCTCTATGGGTAAAGAAGTCACTGCCCCAACAGTCACAGGTCCAGAAACTAAGTCTGATGCCAAATTTACACAATGGAGAGGAACATTTACAAAGCCGCACTCTACTCCCTGAACAAGAACACTTTCACTTGAAGAAGACTCCTCAGACAAAGGCAAAGTACCTGATAATAAAAGACTCTGAGAAGCTCCAGTGTCCCTTAATATTTTAATTGGGATAGGTTTGGCAGAATCACCAATAAGTGATATAGAACCTTCTGACATGAATGGTTCATAAGCCTCTAAAATAGAATCAGACTGGGGTTTGTTTGACCCAACAAATGTATTGCTTTTAATACAAGACCGTGACCTTGACCTCGTAGAAATAAGAGCATTTGGAAAAGCTCTGTCTTTACTCTGTTGCTTATTTTTCAACTTGAAGCAATCAGAAATAACGTGCCCTTTCGTTTTACAATAAGTGCACGTAGGAAGAGATAAGGATTTCTGATCAGTCTTATCAGATGTTTGATTCCTAACAGTTGTGCTGTTGTGAAATTTGGAAGTACTCGAATGAGATTGAAATGGTTTTTTACCAGAAAACTGCTGAGAGGACGACTTATTGCCAAATGAAATTTTGTGAGTCAAGGAATAATCATCAGCCATACGAGCAGCATTTTCCAAAGTTTCCACTTTCTGCTCGTCAAGATAGGTTTTAACATCACTATGGATGCACCTCTTGAACTCTTCAATTAATACGAGCTGTCTGAGGTTATCATAAGCTTGATCAACTTTCTTGGCTGAGCACCACCTATCAAATAGTTGTTCTTTATCCCTTGCAAATTCGACATGAGTTTGTCCAGTTTCTTTTCTACAATTCCTAAACCTTTGTCGATATGCCTCTGGTACCAACTCATAAGCTTTCAAGATGTACTCCTTAACCACATCATAATCAGTGCTTTGTTGTACTGACAGTGAAGTGTAGACTTCACGAGCTTTGCCAATAAATACACTTTGTAATAACAAAGTCAAATGCTCTCTGGGCCATTTCAAGTTTTCAGCTATTTTCTCGAAATGAAGAAAGTATTTATCTACTTCTTTTTCCTGAAAAGGGGGTACTAACCTAATATATCTAGTAACATCAAAACCTGGACTTGTGTTTAAAGGAGTGGAGTGTGCTCTGTTTGCCAGTTCTAATTCTCTTAATTTAAATTGCATTTCCCTTTCTTCTCTTTGCATCTGCATTTGTATTTGTCTCTCTTCTTTCTGCATTTGTATCTGTCTATCTTCTTTCTCTCTCTCCATCTGCATTTGCCTCTCTTCTTTCTCTCTCTCCATCTGTATCTGCATTTGTCTCTCTTCTTTCTCTCTCTCCAACTGCCTCTCTTCTTTTTCTCTCTCCATCTGCCTCTCTTCTTTCTGCATTTGGATCTGCCTCTCTTCTTTCTGCATTTGGATCTGCCTCTCTTCCTTCTCTCTCTCTCTCTGAATCTGAAGCTTTGCCAATTCTAAATCAATCTGGTTCTTTAACTCTAATTCCCTTAATTTCCTGTCAGAACCAGATACAGGCTTTCTTTTCAAACTTAAAGCACTATTTTCAAAAATTCCCTTTCCTACTAAATACTGAATTAAAATAATCTTTATCTCCTGTTTTGTCAATGATACTTTTGCCTCAGATAGACTGTATTTTCTGGCAAGCTCGAGCAACTCATCCTTTCTCATGCACTCTAACCCCTCCTGGGTAGGTTTTGAAATGAAATTCTGAACATTAGATGCCATTGTAAATGCTTGTTGGTTTCACACAAAACAAATTTCTCTATTTAAAATCTTTGCCAAAGACAAAAAAAATTCAGAGACAAAATCAATATGAATTTCAAAGATAAATTTAATATCTCTAATATGCTTTAATGAAATTCAGATCCCAGAAGACGAGCCCCCAATTTCTGTTACGACTCTGTGGTCTAAGAAAAATGTAACAGAAAGAAAGTGAAACCAACAAATCAAGTAAAAAATCAACAAGCAATATATTACTAGATAATTAAAATGAAAAATCAAAAAGTCACTTACAGTAATGTGTTTTGAAATCCTAATAATCCAATAAGAATGATTGTTCTAATCACAAGTCCTAAATAGAGAATGTTCCGAATTCACGGCTGTGTCCTTGAATGTTATGATGTGCTAATGGTCTCCAAAGTCCTGATGTACTAGAAATATTGATGTGCTGATGTCAAAATGATGTATTCCAAAATATCTGAATAAGTTCACTTAAATTCCAAAATCATCAATTAAAAATCCAAAATCCAAAAGTTTATGAGCACTGTTATAATCCAATGAATATTTAAAATAATTCCTCTCTTAGAATTTGGAATGAATTTTCACAACTGTAATAGCTCTTTACAAGACTGATGGTAATGTCAAAACTGAATAAATGTCCACCAAACATGGTATATATAAAGATTGGTCACATGACAGAATGTTCTAGAACATGAGTCATCTTAATGGAATTTTAACTGTAAACAAAATTCAACCTTGACCTTCAAATTGAGAAAACATATTGATCAAAACAACCTAATTCAAGGACACTAGTTAAACATGTTTTTCCTGATAACATTAAGATTTAAGCAAATATTAAAGTGAAGAAACATTTATAATTTCCTAAAATATTTATAATATTATATAAACATCATACATAACAATATATATATATATATATATATATATATATATATATATATATATATATATATATATATATATAAAATCTGTTCCAATACATTTTCTCCAAGAGGGAGAGCTCTGCATAACCCCAAACGAGCAATTCTCAGTAGTCCTCACCATCGGTTACTACCCTTGCTTTAATAGGCAAACTGGTATATAGTGGATGCTTTTTATCAACTTTGGTCCAATTCTGTTTAACGGCCCTTGAGCACAAGTTGGATAAAGTTTTTTCTATATTTAGTAACGGTGGCCACATTTGATGACAGGTTGTCATCATTTGTACAAATTTAATATGTCTTCATGCCAGGATGCTTCTTGTCAACTTTGGTTAAATTCTGTTGTGCGGTTTTTGAGAAAAAGTAGTTTTTATGTTTTCTATTTTTAGGAACAGCGACCTTATTTTTTTACGGCAGATCAGCATCATTTGTAAGAAATTGAAAGGTATTTATGCCAGAATGATTTCTGTCAGATTTGGTCAAACTCTTTAGAGTGGATTTTGAGAAGAAGTCATTTAAAGGTTTTTCTATTTTTAGTAATGGTGGCCATATTTGATTGTGGACTGGCATAATTTGAGCAAAACTGAAAGACCATCAGGCCAGGATGATTTCCGTCTAATTTCGTTAAGTTCTGTTAAGTGGTTTTTGAAAGTCATTTAGAGGTTTTCCTTTTTTTTTTAGTAACGGCGGCTATACTTGATTGCGGATGGGTATCATTTGAACAAATTTTAAAGAACTTGATGCCAGGATCTTTATTTCAAATTTGGTCAAATTATTTTGAGAAGAAGTGTACATAACAATTGTGAACGGAGAACAATATGCACAACGGATGACGCAAGACGGACCATACCAAAAAATTCACTAGGACTTACAGCCAGGTGAGCTAAAAAAGACTCTAAGACAAACCGCGGAACTAGTTTCTCCAACGAGATTGTGTCATGTACTGCATTAAGCTACGAAACAAAATGGGCCATAATTCAAACAAATATTGTGGGAGCAAAGTGATTTGTCGATATGTTCATCTTCCAGTGGTGTTCCATAATATTTACCATATTTCATGGCGATCCATCACAAACTGCAGGACTAATTGTGCTAACGAGATTGTGTCATAAACTGCATTTAACTAACGACAAAAAGGACAATAACTTTAAAAAAAAATACGGGAACAAAGTGATTTGACAAAATGCGCATCTTCACGTGACGACGATAATACTAACTCAGTTTCCTAGCAATCCATGAAAAACAGCGTGACTCGTTGCACTAACGAGTACCGGACGGAAGGACGGGCGGACACTAGGATTACTGGATACCCCCACCTCTATAGAGGTGAGTGTACATTGAAGCCATACATGCAAGATTTCGAAAGAAATATCCTGCTTAAAAGTCTATGGACAGACCATTTATTTATTTATTTATTTTTTGGGGGAGGGGCCTGGAACCGTTTTGAAAATAATGTCCGACCCTCAAATAGCTTGACAAAAATATTTTTGCTCGAAAGAAAATACCCTTTTTCCCACCCCCACCCCCGGCAAAAAAGAAAATTAAATGGTCTGTCCATAATTTAAAACATACAAATGCGAACTTATCTATCCGCATTTCCTCAGCTATGAGGAACAATCATCATGTTGCCGAAAATCTCTACATGTGGTTTACCCGCGGTAGGCAGAAATGCTAACTAATTAGTCAAATCATCATAAATAGGTTGCAATGGCCTCTATGATCTTTTCATATTACACAGCTGTTTTGACGAGCATTGCCCTGGAAATCAAGTGAAAAAGTCAACCAAATGAGTGAAGCATGGCTTATATGTCATATCTGGTCAAATAGCTTCAATCTCCGTTCCAAAGCAGGAGAC
Organism: Margaritifera margaritifera; assembly: GCA_029931535.1. NCBI lineage: Eukaryota > Metazoa > Mollusca > Bivalvia > Unionida > Margaritiferidae > Margaritifera > Margaritifera margaritifera. The sequence goes on along the minus strand of JAQPZY010001699.1, from coordinate 9,041,323 downwards.
CGAGGAATCACCTAGTCAGTGTTTATGCTGCCATCAAAGTAAAGTTTTCCATTTCGCTCTCGTTTCTCGCACATGGGGTCACGCAACTTGGCAATGGCCTTTTTCTTACTGTGTACCATTAGCCATGAGTGATATCTTTTTCGTGCTCTAGTGTAAATTTTTTGCAACCAGTTCCCTTTCTTTGTCACTGTTACATATGCAGTCACGAAACATAATGCAGACGTTCACCTCATGTGGGGCGTATATCGCTATCATAATATGAGAACTGTGAAGGACTGTGATGAATTAAAGAACCGACCATTTAATTGTCTGGGGGACTTATTATTTTCTTTCGAACCAGTTTTTTTTATAATTTTTGCATTACCTGAATGGATATAATTAGTTGTTTTGCTTTGTTTTTTTCTTTGTTGTTTGTGTGTGTGTGTATGTGTGTATGTGTGTCTACAAATCAAAGTAAGTATATTTTTTTTAAGCTATATGGGAGCCAAATGTTAAGTCCCTAATTTTATAATTCCAAACCTGAGCAAGGTTTCACACATTATTTTATCACTTTGTCATATAAGAATGTTTTAGCATTATTCCAATCCATTAGATAATCAGGCAAATTAAATTCAATCGTTTTGATAAATTTAAGCAATCTCTCTTGTTCATATTAATCTTGCCACCCAGAGTTCGATCTGAATAACGAGTCACGTGACAATGTTACATTGAAAGTGAAGGGGCTCATACACTCTTTTGCAAAGAAAGAAGTCAATTGAGCATAAACTAAATCACCAGCAAACGAGTGCTTATGAAATGCCCTCTGCATGAATTTCAGTCCATTCTTATAAGACACGTTGTCTAGTTATTATACGTGAGCATACTAAGTTTCATTAAGATACATCAAACGGTTTTAAGGAGATCTGAAGTTTAAATACAGTTTTTACAACGAGAGGGAGATAACTCTAAAAGTACAAATCTGACAATCGAATCTTATGTATGTATCTTATGTATGTATGTATGTATGTATGTATGTATGTATGTATGTATGCATGTATGTATGCATGTATAATACTGGCTATACAGTGCCGATTAAAAGTTAAGTGCTAAAAATGTAAAATAATTACAAGAAGAGGAGTGTGAACGGCATGTTATACGACTGCCCAATGATTAATCGTCAATTATTATGTAGAAAAATTAAATTTTTGAGCGGAAATTGTTTTCAGTTACCTTGAAATTTGACCTTTTGACCCTAAAAAAAATAGCGTACGTCCATACCCAAGTGCAAGCCATCCACAAAGTTTAGTCCAAGTATATGATATATAACTGTTATTGTTTGGAAACCATTCTTATTTGTAAAGCACAGAGACCTTCACCTTTGACTTTTTGACCCCGAATCCGACACAATTCTTCCTTAGCCCACGTGCAAGCCATCCCCAAAGCTTGGGAACTGTAGATGATGGAGAACTAAAGTTATTGCGCAGAAACTGTTGTTATTATTTCAGTCACAGTGACCTTCACCTGTAACCTTTTAGTCCCGAACTCAATGCGTTTGTTGTTATCCCAAGTGCATGCCATCCACAAAGTTTGATAACTGTACATGGTGGAGACCTCGAGTCTTACTGTGCAGAAAGTATTTTTCTTCTCGGAGTCAATGTAACATTGACCTTTGAACTTTTGACCCTAAATAGATAGGGTTCTTCCTTACATCTAAGTGCAAGCCATCCACAAAGTTTGGTAACTGTAGATGGAGGAAACCTTGAGTTATTGTGCAAAAACCATTTTCTCCTTTCAGTCACAGTGACCTTGACCTATGAGCTTTTGACATCGAAATTGATAGGGTTTTTCCTTACCACCAAGTGCAAGCCAACTTTACTACAGATGGCGGACAACTCGAGTTATTGTGTGGAAACGAAATTGGTAACAGACAGAAGGACATATGGACAGATATCACCATAACTTAATACGCCTTATGGCGGGCGTATTAAAAAAAAACGTAAATATGTAGTCCAACAAGATGAATTGTAAACAATAAAGATGATAAAAAAAATTTGTTTACAAAAGCATAAACAAAATCCATTAAGGACGTTAGGAAATACAAACGAATTAAAAATTTAAAAAACATACCAAAAGCCTTAACAAACTTTTCTATGACTGACCTTGATACCAAGGTCAAAAGGGATAGAAAGTGTGGCGCAGAAAGAATCGTCTTAGCTTTATAGTGGTTCATGCCAAGTATTATGAGAATTTGTAAAGATGTTTAGGAAATACAGTATATGGTAATGAAAAACTTGTAACCAAAACTGTGACAAACTAATGATACCGCCACCACCACCAGGACTGTGACCATGTCTCACTTCCCACTAATATGGGTTCTAAAAAAGTGGGGATGACTCTTATAATTGTTTTTTTTTTGTTTTGTTGTTGTTGTTCGTCCTTTGAGTTCGAAGATGACATTCACATTACTAACTGGTTTGGTTTCTGTGAGTGGCTTGATCAATCAAATTTGTGCTCTGAATTGTCTGTGGCACACTGGACAGGAGATGCCGCTTGGGGTTGCTTGATCAATAGAAGACGTGCTGCAGGACCGAGATTTACACTGCTCGCCCTTCTGCACCACCTCTGTAATTCTTCTCAGCTCACAGTTTGTAGCTCCAAAATGGATGAGACGGCGCCATGTGGAACGATCCTGTGCAAGATCTTCCCACGACTCAGGGTCAATGTTGAAATGTTTTAAGGATGACTCGAAGGGGTCTTTGAAGCGTTTCTTCTGACTTCCCAAGGTTCGCTTTCCCTCCTTTAGCTCGCCGTATAAGGTCTTCTTTGGTAGTCGGTCGTCTGACATCCTGGTGACATGGTCTACCCATCTCATATGTGATTTCACCAGCAGAGTGATATGGCAATTCAGCAGAATTCTGGCGAGGATTTTGGCGGCTAATGACAGCAGGGAGATGGATCCTAACTCGTCTCCAGACGTCTCGACATTGTCGTGCCATTGGATTCAGACAGGTCTGGACGAGAGAGTGAATGTGACTCCACGCAACTTTCCCTCACTTAAATCCACTCACGCACAAGTCATGACATTATACCCCTCACCCCACCAGATACGAGCAAGTCATGTGGCGATGGGCGAGCGGCAAAACAGCAGGCGTGGATACTCTGGGAGCTATAGCTGCAGACCTGCACACAGGCGGCTCAGTGCATAGAGTCGCTTTTCACTGGACCGAAGCAGCAGTGGAACTCGGCATCCCCCCTGGGCGACTGAGCAGCTCTATTTAGAATCACACTGCTCACCTCCGTAGCATGTGGAAGTGGTTATAAAAAGGTGCCTGCTTCACCTTAACCCTGGTCAGCATACCGCTGCTGATGGGAATTCCACCTTAGCAGTCGAAAACCTAAGAAGAAGACAACTAGTCAGATTCAACATCCAGATAGCGGCCCTGAGTGAAACTCGCCTAGCTGAGGAAGGACAACTCACCGAAGTAGGGGCAGGCTACATCTTCTTTTAGAGTGCCCGAAGTAAAGAAGAGCGACGTGAAGCTGGTGTTGGGTTTGCCATAAAGTCACAGCTAGTCAGCAAGCTCATTAATCTCCCAAAGGGCGCGAATGACAGACTAATGAAAATGAAACTTCCACTATCTAGAAAAAGACATGCAACTATCATCAGCGTCTATGCACCCACCATGACCAACCCAGACGAGATCAAGGGCAAATTTTTTGAAGACCTGGAATATCTTATCGGAGAAGTACCGAAGGCAAACAAGCTTATCATCCTTGGCGACTTCAATGCTAGAGCTGGCACAGATCACCAGACATGGCCAGGTGTCATCGGCAATAATTACTTTGGCAAATGCAACAATATCGGACTCCTCTTATAATGCTGATCTGACAGATTCCGTTTTTTTGTTACAGTACTCAATGTCTAGTCATGATACAAAAGCATACAAAATTACATGTAAATATTTAAAAGGGGTTCAGGAGCTATTACTTAAACACAAGAAGGCTAGGCTCTGCACGTCCAGCCCAGGATAAAAGTACTAATGTAAAACGTTATCTTGACCCCAAGGTCAAAAGGGGAAAGCGAGTATGTCAGCGAATCAATTGTCTTAGCTTTATAATGATTTATCAAGTGTATAAACAAAAATAATCAAGGATTTAGGAATTATAGGAAAATAAAGAAGAAGAAATAAATATAAATAAAAATAAATTAAAAAAAAAAAAAAAAAAAACCCAAGCAGAGCGGCGAGAGCGTGTGTCGCAAAGTCAGTTGTGTTGACTTTCATAATGATTCATCCCAGCTATGAAGAAAATCCATCGAGGTGTTAAGAAATATAAGCAAATGAATAAAACTTGGACCAAAATCATGACGCACATTTTCTGACTGTGACCGTAACCTCGAGGTCAAAGAGGCAAGAGTAAACGTGACAGAATGAATTGTCTTAGTTTCATACTGATTAACCAACAAAAAAAAACTACAAGCCAATGATCCCACCCACCCAAAAAAACAAGCCTTGATGTAAGTTTTATCTGAATGTGACCTTGACCCTAAGGTGACGGGCGAACGAGCATGCTGTAGAATGAATTGTCTTTGTATGATTACTGCCAGGTATGACGAGAATCAATCAGGGGTTTCTGGAAATATTAGCAAAAGAAAAGACTTAAACTAAAAGCCGTCGACGTTGCCGCCGCCTCCATTGGAAAAGTGACTACTCTGTCTCGTTTCCCACTAATGCGGACTCACCAAAAGGTGTGATGGATAATCGGATTCCAGTATACACCCCACCCCCTTCCTCGTTTGCAGAGAGTACAGTCCAGGTAGGACTGATTTCACTCATATGGCATACATTGTTTTAAAAGACAAATGTAATAATAAGGCAGACGCTTTGGGTTTAAAGATACATATGTCGGGATAATTTACAGCCATTTGGTAGAAATTGGTGGTATTCGACGTTGTTTAACTGTTTCTGTTTTGAGTAACTTCAGCTGGACTGTATGGTGCATTTACATCTTTTGTGTGAATGTGAAAGGTGCTCTTCTAATGAGTCGACCTATCACATTTGATCTGATATGGGTAAAGCAGAGACACTGACTGATATTTTATATCTAGGTATAATTTGTACACTTCCACTCAGTTGCTATGGAAGCCAGACTGTTGCTAGGGAGCCACCCCAAATACAACTTTGATAGTTCGTGTCCTAAGAAACATTCATACCTAGTTTGATCAAAATTGGCAGAGCCATTCTGAAGAAGCTGAAAATAGGTTTCCTATATGTTTGCTTTGAAAGATACGCCATTCCTTGGGGAATCATATCAGACATAATTTTGATTGAGCATGCCCAAGAAACAGTCCAACCTAGTTTGATAAAAACTGACCCAACCATTCTAGAGAAGAAATGACAATAGTTCTTCCACTTGGTTGCTGATCAAGCCACACCGTTTCTAGAGGAACTACCCTGAACACAAGAAACATTTCCACCAAGTTTGATCAAATCCGCTAAGCTGTTGAAAATAGGTTTTCGATATAGTTGCTAAGGAAGCCGCAGCATTGCTAGGGGAGCCATCACAGACACGTCATATCCAACATTCTTACGAGGTTTAATTGAAATTTGCTCAGCTGTGTTAGAGACGACGTTGAAAATAGGTTATCCACTCAGCTCCTAATATATGTATTAGTGTTTAACAGCACCTCAGCACATTAATGGCTATGTGGTGCCAATTCAAAGTAAAGTTCTAGAAATCTAAACAAAAAAGAAAAAAGAATAACATAAAAACTTTAGTAAGATAAACCCTTCCAAATTAATGTTAACATGAAGAATATAACATATAAAAAGAAAAGTTGAAATTCTGTAAAATGTATGTAAAATAAAAAGGGTAAAACATGTAAAATCCTTTAAACACGTGTTCAAATTTGTTATATAAACTGCATTCCCTTACAAAGTCCGCGATTTTCTAGGGTGATTCATCATCATAAAATTCTTCATTGAATTGACATCAAAATATTTGTGTCTTACAGAGTGATAGGTGACACACTTGACAAGAATGTGTTCTACTGATGGTGGACACTGACAGTATATGCACCCTGCTTGAGGTTCACCCTTCATGAGGTATGCATGAGGCAGATATCCGTGTCCGATATGCGATCAGCACAATAACACTTCGTCTCTGCAATTTGTTCTATACAAGAAATGCTCCTCTCCAATGGTGGCCTTGATGTTCTGAATCTTGTTTGTGCAGCTTTCATTTCAAATAATTTGCAATGTATGAAGAACATGCTGATTTATATAGTATTTGAAAGTCAGTATATGGAGCACAGTTGTTATGGAAGCCACACCATTGCTAATGGAGCCATCCAAGACAAAATGTTGATAGAGAATGTCCTAACAGAGAATGGATTAAATGGAAGCCACATGGTTGTAATGGGAGCCACCATGATCACAATTTTGATAGAGCATGTCCTATCAAACATTCCTACCAAGTTTGATTAAAATTAGCTCAGCCATAGTCCAAAATATGTTTTAAATATCATTGCTAGAGGAAACATCCTGAACTAAATTTTGATCGAGCATGTGCAAAAATAGTCCTACAAAGTTTGATACAAATTGGCTCAGCTGTCACTAACTTGAACTTTACCTGTTCTTGAAATACAGAAATGAATTTTCACAGTGTATGCATCACTATTTTGTGAAAAAGCAGTTAGGAAACTGTACAATATAAAACAAGAGTCCCTAGAAGAGACTGATGCTCTACTCGCCGAAAAGAATTTCCATGAATTCATGACAAGACCATTTCTTCTTTTAACTGATAAGTGCTGAAATCATTGATGAGATTCTTGAGCAACAAGATTTCCAAATTAGCCACTGTGGCAGTCATACTGGATATAAGATTGGCACCATTTTCATTTAGGACAAACTAGACACCATTAGAAGACTTTTGGTGAAAACCCAATGTTGATATGAGCATCAAATAAAGAGAATTTGTGACAAGATTTTCAATGTATTCACTGTGGCAGTCATATTTGAAGTCGTAACGGCAACATTTTCATTCAGGACCAACTGGATATCATAATTAATCTTCTAGTGAAAACAATAATGTTGATACGACTTTCCATTTTGGAGGAGCAGCAATAACAAGATTTTCAAGACGACTGCCAAGGTGGCCATACTGGATGTCACATCAATACCATTTTCATTTAGTACCAACTAGACATCATAAGAAATCTTTTGGTGCAAACCCAATGCTGATATGATTTTCCATCTAGGAGTTGCGACAATATTTTCAAAATGGTCACTGTGGTTACCATATTGGATATCAGATTGGAAAGTTTGAATCTAAGCACAACTTGAAACCATAATAAATACTCTTCCAGTGAAAACCCCATCCTGATGTGACTTTCCATTGAGGCGGAGTAGCAATAACATTTTCAAGATGGCTCCTCTGGTGGCCATAGTGGATGTTAGATTGGCACCAGTTTCATTTAGGACCAACTAGACATGATAAGAAGTCTTTTAGTGAAAACCCTTGTCGATACGATATTCTGTTCAGGCGGTGTAGTAATAATAACATGTCCAAGATGGCTGCCATGGTGGCCATATTGAACGTCAGCTAGGCACCATTTTCATTTAGCACCAAGTAGACATCATAAAAAGTCTTTGTGAAAACCCCATGTTGATTTGGCCATTCAGGAGGAGTAACCATAACAAGTTTTCAAGATGGCCACTGTGGTGGCTATATTTGATGTCTGAGTGGAACCATTTTCATTTAAGACCCACTAGATGTCAGAAAAGTCTTCGAGTGAAAATCCCATTTTGATATGACTTTATGTTTAGGAGGAACAGCAATAACAAGAATGTCCAGACGGCTGCCATGGTGGCCATATTGGATATCAGATCATCATCATTTTCATTACGACCAACAAGACATCATTAGAAGTCTTCTGGTGAAAACCTGATGTGCATATCACCATCCTTTTAGGAGTAGCAATAAAACAAGATTGTCAAGATGGCTGCCATATTGGATGTCAGACCAACTAGACATAAGAGGTCTTTCACTGACAACATCATGTTGATACGACCATCCATTCAGGACGAATAGCGATAACATGATTTTCAAGATGGCCACCATGGCAGTCATATTATATGTCTGAGCATTACCTTTGTCATTTAGGACCAACAAGATCTTGAGAAGAGTGTTTTATGGCAATCATCCAAGTAGTTTAGGAGCAGTGATAACAAACTTGTGCTAATGGATGGACGAACTATGGACAACAGGCGATCCAATAAGCTCTTCTGTTCTATGACCAGTAGAGCTAAGAGTCAAGTTTGATAGCTGAACCTTCATTCAGAGTTAACCTGCGTTAGGAGGCCAGCTTGGGATTTTCCCCATAGATGGCTGCTTAAAACATATTTTAGATGTAGGTTTTCAACCCTGAACTTATTTTTGAACATGTCTTTACAAATTTTCCCACCAAGTTTGTTCAAAATTAGTTTCTTTTATGTTTCACAGCACTCTTAACTCAGCATCCATATCTGATATTCTGTCAAATGGTTTTTCACAAAAAGACATCTAAAAGATTTTCTATTTTTAATAATAGTGGCCATATTTGATGGCAAATTGGCATAATCTGTATGAAACCCAATATTTTATGACAGGATGCTGCTTATCAAATTTGGCTGAACTCTGTTGAATAGTTTTTGAGAAGTCACTTACAATTTTTTTTTAAATATGAACAACAGTCTTGTTTTATGGGGAATTGGCATAATTCTTATAAATTTTAAAGATCTATGCCATGATATTCTCAGATTTGGTTAAATTCAGCTGAGCAGTTTTTAAATAGTCATATCGTAGTTTTTTTTGTACTTAGTAATGGCAGCTATATTTAATAGCAAATCTATATAATTTGTACAAATTTGAAAGTACTTTATGTCAGGATGCTTTCTGTTAAATTTGGTAAAATTGTATTGAGCAGTTGCAAAATCATTTACAAGTTGTTCTATTTTGGGAACTCAACACCATTTGTACTAACTTGAAAGATCTTCATGCCTGGATGCTTTCTTTTAAATTTGGTCAAATTCTGTCAAGTGACTTTTTAAGAAGAAGCTGTATGAAGGTTTTTCTATTTTTAGTAATGGTGGCCTGATGGTGAATTTGCATCATTTTTCAAGGTCTTCATGTTGGATGCTTCCTGCCAAGTTCGGTTGAAATTGGTTCGGCGGTTTTTGAGATGAAACTGAAAATAGCAATTGTTGACAAACACATGACAGATGACACATTACAGATGCAAGGCCATACCTTAAGCTCACTTGTCCTTATGGTCAGGTGAGTTAACAATCTATATATTCAAAAAACAATTAAAAAAAACATGTGGAGCATAACTGCACGTTGTAGATACATGCAGTGCTGATAAATTGATCAAAACAAGAAAATATTACCTTTGCCTGATTCTGTACCAAACAAAAGACACGATAATGTATTCTGGACAGGACAAATTTTATTTGTAGGTATTTCTTTATGTGGTCATCAGAACATGGAAAAGTCTCCTATGACTGGAGATAATTAACTTTTCCATAAAAAATCATAATCAACATATTTCAAATATCTATACACTGTACAAAAGATCACAATGGTCTTTATATAGATGATACAAATGCTACAATTATAAACAAATCTGGTAGGTATTCCATTATTAATAGCAGAGAATATGACATTTATCAAGAGGCCCAAATGGTCCCGAGATCACTTACCTAGCTGAGACATCTTGCTAATAGCCAACTGCAAGAGCAATCTGGCCAAGAAATATGTGTCAGTAGGAAGGCTTTTGTACAAATTTCTTCTAATGCTGTTGATTGCACATGTTAAAAAAAAAAACACTGTTGCAAGGTTTCTGTATTTTTTGCATCTTAATCTGTATTTCATGGCACACCAGCATCGTCTCCCCAATACTGAAAGGCATTTATACCAGAATTCTATCAAATTGGGTAAAATTCTGTCAATTGTTTTTTATAAAAAGTCATTGAAAGTTTTTTTTTCTTCTAGTTTTAGTATAAACAGCCATAGCAGATGGCAGATCAGCATCTGTATAAATCTAAAAGAACTTCATGCCATGATGCTTTCTTTCAAATTTGGTTCAATTCTGTTGAGTGGTTTTTGACAAATCATTTAGAGGTTTTCTGTTTTTAGCAATGTTGGTCATATCTAATAATGCATCTACTTCCTTGTTTTTATACAAATTTCGAAAGCCCTTCATAACAGAATGCTATCTGTGAAATTTGATCAGATTCTGTTCTGCAGTTGATGGCAGATTGGCATCATTTGTACAAATTTTAAAGCCCCTCATACCAGGAAACTTTGTCAAATTTGATCAAAATCATTTTAAGTGGTCTTTGAGAAGGTCATATAAAGGTTTTTCTATTGTTAGTAATGGTGGCCAATTTTTATGGGAAATCAGCATTATTTGTACAAAACTGAAAACCCTTCACGTCAGGATGCTTTCTGTCAAATTTGGTTAAATTCTGTCTAGTGGTTTTTGAGAAGTCGCTTAAAGGTTTTTCTCTTTTTAGCAATTCTGGCCATATTTGATAGCAAATCGACATAATTTGTACAAATATGAAAGCAATTCGTAACAGAATGCTATCTGTGAAATTTGGCCAGATTCTGTTAAGCAGTTTATGGCAGATCAGCATCATTGGCACAAATTTGAAGGCATCTCATTCCAGGATGCTTTTTGTCAAATTTAGTAAAAAGAATTTTGTGATTGTTTTAGAGAAGTCATCATTTAAAGGTTTTTCTATTTGCAGTGATAGTGGCCATATTTGAAGGCAGATTAGCATTATTTGTATAAAACTGAAAATCATTCATTTCAGGATGCTCTATGCCAAATTTGGTTAATATCTGTTGAGCAGTAAATTGTAATGGTAGCCACATTTGATGGTGGATCAGCATCACCTGAAAGCACTTAATGTGAAAATGCTTTCTGTCAAGTTTGGTCAAATTCTGCAGTTTTTGAGAAGTCATAATTTTAGGTTTTTCTATTTTAGGTAACAGCCATTTCTGATGGTCGATTGGCATAATTTGTACAAATTTTAAAGCCCTTCACGCCAGAATGCTTTCTGTCAAATTTTATCAAAATCTGTTTAGTAGTTTCTGGAAGGTTTTTACTTTTTTGCCACATCTGATTATGGATCAGCATCATTTGTAACAACTGAAAGCCATTCATACCAGAATCTGTCAAATCTGGTCCAATTTTATTCAGTGGCTTTGGAGAAGTCATTTAAAGTTTTTTTTGTATTTTTAGTAATGGCAGTCATATTTAATGTCAGATTGTCATCATTTGTAAATAAAACTGAAAACCCTTCATGACAAGAGGCTTTGCTTTAAATTTGGTCAAATTTAGTTGGGCTGTTTTAGAAAAAAAGTTTAAAGAATTTTATAATTTTGGTAAGAGTGGAAGCATCATTTGTACAAATTTTGAAATCCCTTCATGCCAAGATGTTTTCTGCCAAATTTGGTTGAAATTGGTTAAGTGGTTTTTCAGATGTTTAAACAAGCAAATGTTGATGCATGACAAATAATGCACAACATACATGTACTGGATGCAGGGCCATACCATAAGCTAACTTGGCCTAGAGTCTGCATCCTAAAGAGACAAAACAACTTTTTTTATGCAAGTATAATAACCCAAAATGCAAACTTTAAATATCGAAGAAATATTTAATGTCCATTCTGAGGTTAAGTTAAGCACTGTGTGATAAACTTTAGCAATCTTTGTCAGATTCTAGTACTAGATATGCAGTTTGAATCTTTAAACTTTCTTCAGTAGTAACTTAATACACCAAACACTTTGCTGTTGGCCACATTTGAAGCCCTTGGTCCAAGAAGCAAGTTTCCATTATCATTTGGGTCTGTGTTTAATTGAGTTAACAAACTTATACTGTATATACTTGCTTTTATGTTGGATCCAACTGCAAACAACATAGACCTAGATCTGCGCCAGCAGAGAGGGTCTATGTTGTTTGTTCTAGTTAATAGTCCTACCAAACTGCATAGGTCCAGATCTGCTAATGCATGATGTGATGGCAGATCTTATCATATTCTGTTTGCAGCTGGATCCAACTTGTGTGCAAGTATCGACAGCATCATATTTATATGCGTGTAACATGACCCAATTGTGAATAGCACAGACCTCCATCTAATCTTGCATGATGTGCCGTAAGATCTGGGTCTATGCTGTTTGTTCTATGTACGAATTCAAGCTAATAGTGTAGACCAAGCATTATACATAAGAAAATATGGAATGTGAAGCAAATTTTCCCTCACTGCTTCAACTATAAACTTTCCTATCCCAACTACAGTAGTAGTCTGTATGTAAACTGGTTTAAATTTACTTTATAAAACACTTGGAAATATAATTCATTTTCCGATTGGTTGAATGTCAAAATTTATGGCAGTAAATGCCACAATATATTGTTAGAAACTGTGACACCACTATGATGTCATGACTCCCCTATGACATATGCCCAAAGAGAATGGAGGGGTGGTGGGGGGTGGGAGTGCTGTTTCTGGACAAAAAAAATTCCAAGTGAGGGTGCTAAAATGGGGATAAGTCTTGTGTTTGAGGATGTTAAAGGTGGTTTTACTATCACAAATGTTCGTTTCACTAGCTCCGCTGACACATCACTGGTAAGACTCAATTCACGACAGTAAAACCATCATTATCATCCTCAAATACAAGGCTGTTATCCCCTAATTTGCAGTAAAAGAGATGTCATTTCCCCTTGCCATTTCTTTCATGCATTTATATTTTAAATGGAATACCACCAATACAATGACAAAGATACTGTACATGAATATACAATTTACAGTGAAATTATTAGCACAAATTTCCACTACACAACAGGTTGAATCCAATCTTCACCAGAGAAAGCAATCTAAAATCGAAAACACAATTAAACACGTACGTGTTGTGTTTATACATGATATACATATCACAAATAATAATGAGAAAAACACCTTTCTCATAACCTTAACCCTGACCCTTGACCTTTGACTTGCTGATCCACAAATCTCTGCAGATCTGTATGCCCCCTAATGAACCTATCTGCAAAGTCTGATGTTCCCTGTCAAATCTGGAAAAGCAGCTTTCCTGAAGTTTCCATCGAGTTTTCACTCTTCTAATAACAATGGTTCAACTACATGGCAGATCAGCATCATTTATGCATACCTGAAAAACCTTGATGCAAGGATGATTCCCATGAAATTGTGTCAAAATTGGTCAAGCTTATATTCAGAAAATAAACATGCTATGTCTCACATGTACTTTTAATATGAAGGAAAACTTTTTGAACATCAATGTACACGAGCAGCTGACATACATGGTATGCAAAAGACAGTAAGTTGGCAGCACTGTACAATCAATAAGCTCAGACACTACTACCATTCCATAGTCATATGACTGAAATCACATGATTCTGAAATTAATCATACCAATTTAGAAAAAGACACATTATTTCCTGATGTATGAAGGACCCCCAATGCAAATAGCATAGACCCAGATCCCAGTTTCACTAAATTTCTCAAAATGTTTTCCCTCAGTTTGAGATCTTACATTATCTTGCTTATGATACTTCTGGCAATAATGGAATTTTTCTCCGAGGTAAAGGAAGTAGAGGGATGAAAAATAATTTTGCAGTTTTAAAATTGTACATTCTAGAATCTTTATATTCTTGAAAAAAAGAGTCGAGGAATTTTTCAGATATATGAGGAAATCCACAATTCTTCCGCAGGGACAAAACAAGTCTTCTTCTGAGTGAAGTCAAGATATCATGAGTGCATTTTATCTTTGATGATTGCTAAATGTTTCATAAAAAAAAGTCATTAATGTCAAACAGGCAATAAGAACGATATTCAAAAATGTCAACTTTAGGAAGAAAATTTTAGTTGTTTAGTGAAACTGTGGCTAAATCTGCTGAACATGCCAACAGATATGGGTCCATGCTGTTTGCTTCTAATCATTAAATAGAACAAACTGTGAACCCTGATCAGCTAGCACATTATGTGACTGCATATTTGCTGGGTCTATGCTGTGTCAAGTTCACAGTAGGCTTTATACAATAGCAAAAGAAGCACAAATGAAAATAAGCACAGACAATAAAGATGCTGACACTGGGCCCAGAGATCATACAACTCTAAGATTGAGTTACCACTGTTAGCCAATCAGAAACAACCTTTCAAAAGTAATGTCATTTATAATTGGTTGAAACAAAATCTCAAATCATACTCAAGCTCAAGTTTTTAATTTCCATGCTAGGTGTACTGCATCAAGATATAATCAATTATGAATTACTGAAAAAGGGTTTAAGATTCAATGCAAAAGGCAAACAAGTCCCCTATACAAGTTTTACATACAAAAATACATATGTTTTAAATGCCTATCCAAACTGCACCGGTTTTTACTCCTTTTAATCAATCTCAAACTAAAAAAAAAAAACATAACAAAAACCTGGAACTAGATTTGTGTTTGCAAAACATGTATAAAATCAATTATGAATTAATTAAAGTCGAAAAAGTTCAATTTAGAAAAATCTGAAATACTGCTTTAAAGGCATGACAAATTAATCAGATTATTATACATATGCATACAAGCATCCATAATCATTGGTCTACTTCATGTGTTTTTAACTTAACTGTGCAACAAAGGTTTTTGTGAAAAAAGTACAAGTTCAATATGCTCAAAAAGGTTTTTAAAAAATGTAAACATTGCTGTAATGGCCTGAAAATCTAGTCATGTCTTCTACATATTCATACAAATATGCAAGCTAACTTGAATTTGCCCTTGCTGAGTGGTTTTTACACAATCTTACTAACAAGATTCTTGGGGCATATGGACATGTGTATGGATGGATGGATAAACAGGACCAAATCAAGATGGCCCCCATGCCCAGGAGTATGCGCATTATCTTATTATTCCTTCAATCTCATATCTCAAATATATAAAGTGTAGCTGTTAAACATGCATTAACAAGTGTTTATTTATTCTTTCAATAGCTGTCTCAGTATTTCCTGTTCAGCTGAAGGAAGCTCCAGCCTGATATCATAATATTGGGAATTACTAACTCTGAAACTTCATTTGGAAACTTCTTATGTAAGTAATGAACATCTTAAGTACAAGGTAAACTACTGCATACATGTATCTCACTCTATAAAGGCATAGGGATTTGAGCATCAAAATACAATAGTATCTCATTTATCCAAACTATGCAGAGGTCACAAAAAGAAACATAAACATATGTGGTTAATACCAAGTCTGCACTTTTGGGGGACATACATGTGGATAGAATAAACTGACAACTTGGATAAATGAAGGTTCAACTGAATTCAAATCAGTAAATTACAAGAAATGTTTTCATAGAAAATGGATGCCCACCACAGTGCCTGATATGACCTAAACACAAACCTTAACCAAGGTTCGACAGATGGACAGTTTGATGGATGTACTGATGGATGGGCAAGGATAACATAAGATGTCCCTACCACTGTTACAGTGGATCATAAAAATTAAATGCTTAGACTGCCTATGATCTCTGCATCTTAAAATCCTAAACAGTGCACAATTGACAGCATATGCATAATATTAACAGAACTTAAAACAAGAATTCAACTGATTTCCCAACATCAGAACTTCTATTATTATAAACACTGTGGTATGCAGTGCTTTCCTACTAATAGAGTTCATGGAACGCTGATCAATTTCAGTAAAATGACCAGTGATTTAGAATTTTCATGATTGGTTGTATTCAAAACACATCGTAACACCATTCCCACAGTTTCAGACTTTAGACTATCAATTTCAAACTCAAAAAATCTCTGTTTTTTGCCAAGAAGTAATGCAGACAAATTTGATTATCAATTGATCATCAACCAGTCACAAGGAACTGATGATCAGTCATAAAATTTAAACAGATTCCCAACACTATATGATATATATCATATAATACAGAGACCCTGCCAGGATGTGCATCACAACACCTACATTAATTTTCATTCATAAAACTTGTATTACATATAAAATAACCTGTTTATTATATACCCTAATTTAAAACAAGCTTCACCTGGGTTTCACAAAAATTCTCAAAATTTCTCCTCAAATTAAAATTGTACATGATCTTGCCTATGATACTTCAGACAATCAATATTTTTGTCAGATCTACAGTTTGTGGAATGGATGCAAAATCACTGATTAGTTTTAAAATTTAATACATGGAGATCTTTTTATGCTTGAAAGATGAGTCGATAAATTCCTAAAATTTGAGGAAATCTTCAAATTTTCTGAGTCAAGTATCATTCATAACGAGCATGAATAGTTAGGCAAGTCAGATGCATCATAATAAAACAAGAGTCCCTCAAATAGACAGATGCTCCATTGGCCAAAAAGAATTTTCAGGATTTCAAGACAAGACCATTACTTCTTTTTAACTGCTAATTATGGAAACCATCTCTGACATTTTTGAGCAATAACAATATTTTCAAATTAGCCACTTAGCAGCCATATTGGATTAAGACTGGTACCATTTTCATTTAGGACAAACTAGACTTCATTAGTTATCTTTTGGTGAAAACCCAATGTCAATATGACCATCCATTTAGGAGTAGCAATAACAAGGTTTTCAAGATGGTTGGCATGGTTGCCACACTGGATGTCAGATCAGTACCATTTCCATTTAGGACAAAGTAAACATCGTAAGAAGTCTTATGATGAAAACCCCATGTCAATATGACCATCCAACTAGGAGAAGAAGCAGCAAGATTTTCAAAATGGCCACCAATGTTGATATGACTTTACATCTAGGAGCAGTGATAAGATTTTCAAGATGGTCTCTGTGGTGGCCATCTAGGAGATCAGATTAGTACCATTTTAATTTAGAACCAACCAGATATCATTAAGAAGTCCCCTGGTGAAAAGCCCATATTGATACGACTTTCTGTTGACGAAGAGTAGCTATAACCAGATTTTCAAGATCGCTGCCATGGTGGCCATATTTGATGTCAGATCAGCACCCTTTTTATTTGGACCAACATCAAAAGAAGTCTTAAACTCAATGTTGACATGACTTGCTGTTCAGGAAGAATAGCAATAACAAAATTTTCAAGAGGGCTGCCACAGTGGCCAAACTGGGCCTCAGATCAACACCATTTTCATTTAGGACCAACTTAATATCACAAAAATTCTTTTGTTGAAAATCTCATGTTGATATGACCATCCATCTAGGAAAAGTAGCAACAAGATTTTCAATATGGCCACTGTGGTAGCCATAATGGAGTGCAGCTCAGCGCCATTTTTACTTGGGACCAACTAGACATCTTAAGAAATCTTCGAGTGAAAATCCCATGTCAATATGACTTTCCATTCAGAAGTATCAATTAACAAGATTTTCAAGATGGCTGCTATGGTGGCCATACTGGATGTCAGATCATCATTTTCATTTAGGACCAACCAGACATCATAAGAAGTATTCTGGTGAAAACCCCATGTCAATATGCTTTCCATTCAGGAATAGTAGCAATTACAATATGTTCAAGATGGCTTCCATTGCAGTCATATTTGACATCAGATCAGCACCATTTTCATTTAGGACCAACCAAACATCATAAGAAGTCTGTTAAAGAAAACCCCCATGTTGATATGACCATCCATTCAGCAGGAGGAGTAATAAGATTTTCAAGATGAACACCGTGTCAGCCATTTTGGATGTCTGATCATCACCAATTTCATTTAGGACCATCTAGACATCATAGGGAGTCTTCTGGTGAAAATCCTATGTCAATATGACTTACTGTTTAGGAGTAGCAATAACAAGATTTTGATGATGGCTGGCATGGTGGCCTTACTGGATGATTAACATACTGATTTATGATCAAGTAGACATTGTAAGAAGTCTTCTTATAAACCCCATGTTGATATGTCCATTCAGGATGAGAAGTGATAAAAAGATTTTCAAGATGGCCACTGTGGTGGTCATAGTGGATGTTTGAGCAGCACCATTTTCATTTAGGACCAACTGGATCATGGGATGAATGTGTGTGTAAAGTTTCATTGTAATCCTCCAAGTAGTTCAGGAGTATAGATAACAATTTGTTCTAACAGATAGATGGTCAACGATGTCAGATGATGGACAAAAGGTCATTCCATAAGCTCTTCTGGTCTATGACCAGTAAAGCAAAAAATTGGACAATGCCATAATGTAATGATGTGCATCCTCATCAACAACATATACTGTTTAATGATGATGATGTATACGGGAAAATATTGTTCAGTTATGTTAAGTCTCTGGGACAGAATCAGTGAATATAATACGATGAACTATTGCAAATCACAGGACATGTCAGTCATTGAAAAAAAAAACAGCTTACGGAAATCATCTGATAACTGTATTGCCACAAAAAAACTCCCTGATATTCTGTATGTGTCACTATATTAAGTCATCTTAAACAACCCCATCTCATCAGATGCCACCTCTCATCTCCAGCAAGCTTCTGATTTCCCCTTCCCCCACCAACCTCCTCCCCCCACCCTCCTGGGCTCAATTTTCCAATAATTGTTTAATTCCTTTATCAGTTAACTCCATTAAAAGCAATATGTTCAATATCTTGCCTACCTGGTTGCGAGTATACACTGTAAAGTGTATACTTTGATAACATGAGAGAATGATAGCTGATTAGGAAGAATCTAATAGGTAGAAAAATTTACATTTAACGAGAGTTACAAGATTTCCTGATGTACAAGTAAATTAGTGTGCAATTGATGCATTGAGATGACAAATAAGGTTACCTTACATAACTGAAGTGGCTCTGTACAAAAGATGTTTTAATATACAAAAAGTACAAGAATGGACTCAGACCAAGTTTAATTAAACTACAGTAGAACATGGATTATCCAAACTCACTGGGGAATATGAGAACTGTTTTGACACTTGGAGGGGTTGAAAAATCTCTAAATATCCACTTGTCAAGTCACACAAGTACTAAAAGTTTATACTCACCCAGAATAAACTCTTACTCAACCACCTATTATAGAAATATAAAAGTTGATGATGTTAACAACAATTTTGATTGTGTGAAAGGTTGTTTTCTGGAACTTATTCTGTGCCTCTTCTAACACCAGCTGCAAGTAATTACAAACTGCGAGTAGTCTGCTCTCCTTTTGGTAACTGTTTATTAGTAGTGAAGCGTGAGAGTGAAGTGTTTGTTATGTGTTTGTTTCAAAACAAATGGAAAACTAACTTCTGGTAGAAAGTATGGACTTCTCATGAACAAAGTCAGCAACATTCTTGAAATAACATCCTTTTCATTAAAGAGAAAGAATGGTTACAAAATTCTCTTGACTGCCCAAAATATTTCAATCGCCATTTCAAATTGGCAAATGAGTTTTCAACCCCCGACTTTGGAGTCTGGATAATCAAAAATGTATCTGAATTTATTATAAACATGTTGGCATATGGTGTTTTTTGGATTGAACAGTAAATCTGGATAATAAAGGCTCTGCTGCATTTGGAGACAAAATTAGCTTTTTCTTCAAATAAAAGTACAAAACATGTATAAGAAGATGAAACAAAGCAAAATGAAGACCCATATAAAATGAATGATAGAATAATATCTCTGTGTAAACTAAATACATGTAATCTATAAAACTAGGTATTGCCAACAAGCATGTATTGTCTGAAAAAGATAATATGATGTGAACAGTAAAATATTATTGTCAACAGACCATACCACGTTGTTTAACAGGCAACTACTATGCACACCTGATGGCACACAGTGTACCTGTTGACATTCCAAAATTGACTTGTTGGGTTTATTTACATTATTTCACCTGTGCAGACCTGTATATCAAAATACATATCACAATATTTGTTTACAATAGGATAATGATTTGTATCAGTGTCTTAGTCCTCGTTTTTTAATATGCCCATAAACTTTCCATTTGCTTGCCAAGCTGTAACAGCAGGTCAGTATTTAGAACATACACTCCTTGGAATTCGTCAACAGTAATGTTAGCAAATGAACCAATTAGAAAATGTGTTTGCCTTCATATTAAATTAATGCATCTTGGTATGTATGATGCACACTTTTTATATCTATCTTTACTATTTTCAGAAGAAGGTGTGCTTTTAATGGTAGAACTTTTTCTTTTCTCTGTTCGATCTGATGAGAGAATCATTGCACTAAAGCTGCCTACACATCACATCCTAGTGAAATACTGAATTTGTTGCATTGTAACTACATTGTTACTAGCCTTAATTAAGAAATAACTAATGCTTACAAACCTCGACAGCCCTGTTCTTTGATAGCTTATGGTAATGAACTTATTTCATTTCACATTGCTGTGTAGTTTTTGTCCTATGACTCAACAGAAAATACACACAAGAGACTGGTAACTTGATCTGTCATGAATACTTTCAAGCTGCGCAAAATACTTCATTTTGGCAACATTGATACATATCATGAAACTGAAAAACAAGCTATTGTATCAAATTTGCAATTGTTTTATTTTTCTTTGTAAAATAAACTTGGTTCTTTTTTTTGTTTCTTATCTTAAATCACAGTATTTCATACTTCTTTGTGACTATACAGTGATCAATACTTCATTGACTCAGCATAGTGTTTCAAAGTAATCAGTGCCGGCAAAAGCTTTGATGTGTCAAGTACAAGAACAATGCACTGTCTAGTAAAATTTACAATTTATTTACTTGTCTTTGGAAAATAAACTTGGTTCATTGTTTTATTTCTCATCTTTAATCACAGTATTATATACATCTTGGTGACTATACAATGATCAATGCTTCATGGACTCGGCATGGTTTATCGAGATAACGAGTGCCGTCTAAAGCTTTGATGGGCTAAGCATTAGTACAATGCATGGTTAGGTAAATTTGCAATTTATTTACTTTTCTTTGGAAAATAAACTTGGTTCTTTGTTTTTGTTTCTAATCTTAAATCAAAGTATTGGATATATGATACTTTGTGAACACAGAGTGATCAAAGCTTCAGTGACTCCACATAATTTTTCAAAAATTAATCTGTCCTGGTTGAAGCTTTGATGTGCCGAACATAATTATGATGCACTGTCTGGGTAAATTTTAGTTCTGACACAGAGATATATTCCAGAGGTGTCACGTTCTTCTAAATACTGGACCTGACCTTTCACATAGCATCTTGTGTTCAATCTTGAATCTGAATGAATATAGTTCATCAAAATGTCAACATGGGCCACCAAAGAAATTCCTAGTGAGAGAAACAAACTAAGCATCATAGCCACATACAAGTATTAAGCACTGACAGAAAACCAATGAAATGTCATGAAACAACAAATGACAATCAGTACACTATCCTAAATGGCAGAAGGTTGTTTCACTATGAAACGGGTGCAAAATCAGATTTTTTAATGTGCTTTATATGTCAGAACTGAGCTTTTCACCTCATGCTGGGTCGAAAATCGAAGAGCACGTTATACATTAGTGCGAGTTATACGCAATAAAATACAGTAATCTTTTTAAACTGAAAAATACTTGAATTATCTGTAGCATTTTGAATACATCGCTACTATATATAATGCACACTGAGTAAGTCTGGTGCCATTTTTCCACCTACAACTGCCAGTGACACTCTAAATTTGTCAAATACCCATATTTCCATCATTATGGGGGTACAGAGGTAAAGAAACTGCTTTCATTACAACTCAACTTAAGTCTCAACTCCATTGCCAGTATCGACAGCCAGGGTATCATCAGAGAAACTATCACAATTATACAACATCAAAGAAACTATCAAGATTCATTGATGCATTAATATACTGTGCCATTCTTGGTAATCGCACTATTCAACACACCATTGAACCAATAAAATAAAGCTAGAGTGAAAAAAAAGTGTTCACTTGGTCACTCAAACTTTAACTGCAAACCACGATCTCCAAAGTTTACTATCCCATCTAACTCAGATAGAAACAGCTTTAGGGTCAAATAAAGTAACCAAGGCATTTAATCAAATGTTTTTTTGCAGCAATACAAGTAGCAACCCAATTAGAAATCTAAGGAAAAAATGCCAGAAATCAATTTGCAGTGTAAATAGAAAGATAAAACATTAATTCTATCAAATGTCCATGATGCAATAATCATTTCTTCAAAATTTAGGTAATGCAAGTTATATTTAAGATAACCGAGTTTCTTCAAATTGTGATATTGATCTTCGGCAATAAAATAAAACATATACTTTTGTTTATCTTAGAAACTAAATACAGACCATCCCTGTTTGGAAGAATCTTGTAGCACACAAATCTGAACAGAAAATTTCACAATAACAAACACCCCGGTCTAAGTAGAAGTTTTAAACTTAATCAAATACAGATTACTGATTTAGTTTATTCATACTTCTAGGTCATGACTTATGTGCTAGCATTAATTTAAAATTCTTTGTGAATATGGCAACAAAACTATCACTGAAACTTTGGAAATTGGGAAAGTGACAATGTATAAATGATGTCAAATGCATTTAATATAGTGTACATATATATTACAAAAATATGAGAACTGATTAAAAAGTTAAATAAAAAAAATTAAATACCTAAATACAGACATGCCCTATTACTCAGTCCTTGGATTCACTGTATACAGATAGATACTGTAAATTGATATACAGACTGTAAATATGAATATCTAAACTTGATCATTTGTTGATTTACGGTCACGCTAAACTGTCCTTGGGAAAAATGATACTAGGTGTGTGTCTGTAACATCAAAGTCATATCTTAACACTCCTCAAAAGTAACTACAGCATTATATTTAGGTAGCTGAATAGAACAAAATATTTTCTGCAACAAAAATGTCCTCTTCAATTTAAATGTACACACCAGGCAAATTTATTCATGTAAGAGTAGTCACAGTTACATTAATATTTACCAATTATACTCCAAACAAGCTGCTTATATAATATGGATGTACCACTTCTTACATTTGTAACAAATACTATATAAAATTTTACCATATGGGTCTACGCCCCATTTCCAGTAAGAGAAAATATTGAAATTCTTAATTCAGTAATTTTTGATTTACATGAAATAATGTAAAGAAAATTAGGGAAATAAATGTTTTAATGCTTTTCACAGCAATATTTTACCCCCCAAAAATGAACAGCAGCACAGGTTCATGATAATTTTGATAACTGAAGGTAGTGGAGCCAGGGGGATAAATCAATCATCTCATCATATACTAATTTATGACTGGTTATTGCAATGAATGACAGTGATGATAAACTTACGAACTGCCTTTAGAATTAAATTGCAAGACCATGATGGCTTACATACAAGAGTTTAAAAAATATGGTAACTGTTATCTAAGTTTGACTGTTTGCAGTAAAAATGTGGACCCAGAGATGTATAAACAGATGAATCAGCAGATCTAAATATGCACTTTTAATAAATAAAATTCATAAATAGGGATTAAACAACTAATGAACATCAATTTGCATGCGGAATCAAAATCATGCAAATAAGTAACTATTATTCAGAGAGTAATACACTTGAGGGTCAGTGTATATACCACTTCATTACAGTCAAATCTAAAAGATAATTAAGAACTCAGAACATTATTTAAGGAACATCAAACAATTATAGAATTTAAGCCAGAGTTGGAGTTAGATATAAAATATGTTTTAAAACTGCTTGCGAAGGTACAACAGCAATCAGGTCAACGTAACATACTTAGTGTCCATTACAGATCACTAATTCCTGATATGTTGTTATACAATTAAATCAAATTAAAGTGATCATCCAATGTAATTATAAATCATTTGAAACTAAAAGTATGTCTTTAAAAATTACAACACACACAAGAAATAAAAGTCCCTCGTAGGGACTGATGCTCTACTGGGCAAAAAGAATTTTCAGGAATTCAAGACGAGACCATTTCTTCCTTTCAAATGCCATGTGTTGAAACCATCTCTGATATTCTTCAGTGATATTTTCAAATTAGCTGCTGTGGTGCACATATTGGATGTCAGATTGGCACCATTTTCATTTAAGACAAAATACACATCATTAAGTCTTTTGGTGAAAAGCCCATATCATAATTATCATCCATTCAGTGGGAACAGTGACAACAAAAAGTTTCAAGACAGCCATCATGGCAGCCATATTGGATGTACAACTGGCACCATTTTCATTTAGAACCAATTAGGTATCATGAGAAGTCTATTGGTGAAAACCCATGCTGATATATCCACCATTTTCATTTAAGACCAACTGGGCATCATAAGAAGTCTTTTGGTGAAAATCCCACATCAATATGACTTTCTGTTCAGGAGTTGTAATAACAAGATTTTCAAGATGTTGTTGTGGCACCATTTTTATTTAGGACCAACTAGACACCAGCAGCAGTCTTTTAATGATAACCCGATGATGATATGACCATCCATGTAGGAGGAGTAGCAATAAGATTTTCAAGATCGCCATCGACACCATTTTCATTTAGGACAAACTAGACATCATATGAAATCTTTTACTGAAAATCCCATGTTGATATGACCATCCATTCAGGAGCAGGAATAATGGCTGCCATGTCTGCCATATCGGATTTCATATCAGCACCATGTTCATTTATCACCATCTAGACATCATATTAAGTCTTTTAGAGAAAACCATTCATTGAGGAGTAGTAGTGATGACAAGACTTTCAAGATGGCCATTGTGGTGGCCACATTGGATGTCTGAGCAGCACCATTTTCATGTAGGATCAACTAGACCATGAGATGAATGTGTGGAAAGTTTCATGGCAATTCTTCGAATCGTTTAGGAGGTGCAGCGATAACAAACTTGTGCTTATGGACAGATGGTTGACAGACGAAAGACCATCCCATGAGTTCTTCTGGTTATAGTCTTATGTTCTATAAACAGTACAGCTAATTAATTCAAATCTGAAACTGGCTTATGGAAATATGGCTTTTAAATATCCTAATATACTCACCTCACTTGGCAGTTATCATGCACTTTACCTATAATGTGATATGAGCACAATGGCTCATATAACAAAAAGTATTTTCATTCAATAATAATAATTGCTATTTTAATTTGCAAAGAAAAATTGCATTATTTGTTAGTTTTCATTGGTCTGCAATATAAGATAGAAAAAAGTAAAAATCGGCAAAAGGGGTGTATAACAATGGGTGTACTTTTTGCAAGAGAAGTAAGAAAACGATCTTTAAAATGTGGAACGTTCTTCTGTTGATTCTATCACAAAGTCACATTTTCAATGTACCTTAATTCTGGAACCTTTTCACACAAAGTCATCTGGTCATCTTACTGATCAAAGTTAACCCAGATTATGTATAGTTCAACTGTGTCAATAAGTAGCCTTCACAGCATGTCTCTTTTATAACCCAAGACAATTTCCATTAATTACATAAACTGATCAATAACAAGCTGTCCGTTATTTACATGGGTAGATCATACAATACCATCTTATTTTACAGTTTGTGACCTGTGTCAAAGTGGGATTTTTTTTAATCATATCTATCAGAACACGATCTCTCACTCTGAAACACACACAAACAGTGGAACCATAAGGCCATTTCTCTCATTCCGAAACAGATTTTTCTAAAATAATTTAGATATGACCTGGAAGATTAAATACAGACTGTGTGCACAATGCATCCTATGTACAAGTATCAACATGCTGCAAATTATATTCATGCCTCATCTAATTAATTTTTTTAAAACAAATTTACATTTATTTTTGACCAATGTATTATTGTGACATGTGAGACTGACAAACTTAAATATTAAAATTTCCAAAACCATGTGGCCGATCAACTGCTGATTTTTCAGGAGGTTATTTTATGAGAAGGATTTATAAAATGGAAGAAAAATAATATTTCCAAAACCATGCGGCCTATCAACTGCCGATTTTTCTGGAGGTTATTTTATGAAGGATTCATAAAATGGAAAAAAAAAATGTTCATTATGCTACCTATTTTTAAGCTTTTATGCCCTCTTTATGCAAACCAAGGCAAGAACTGATGACATAATATTTTTCCCTTTAAATTATTTGCTGGAAATGTTCTTAGATGTTCATCTTGTTAAAGATAATTATGCAATACATGCACCTGGTATATTTTTTTTCACACTTAATGCAAAAAATAGGTCACTGACAGTATTTGTTACATTACCAGGCAAAATCTTGCCTTAATGTCTGATTTCATGTTATTTTCGCTGTTTCAAAGCGATTGATTTTCTATTCTTCTTTGCAATTAGCTAATGAATATTTGAAGCTACAACGTGATGCAGAATGTCAACAATATTCACATGATTTCTTCCACAATACGAACGAAAGCAATGTATACTGCATGTGCAATGTGGCAGAGCATGGACTAACCCTACTAATATTCAAAGGGATGAAAGATTTGTTGATATCAGCTTGTCCCAATCTGACATCAATTTGATTTACCATTTAAGCATACACCTTTTAGCAATTTCACAATAATATGTAACAATTAAAATATCAATGACATGAGTTTATATGTTAGCAAGATTTGGTGTTAAAAAAGGAGCATCCCCATTTCTGACAAATACACTGGAAGAAAAACACTATTCCATCATATAGTCTGAGCACCGCTTTTGTTTACAAATATAAAGTTTGTTTTCATCAAGTGACATTGTTCAACTCTGAAAGGCAATGGCTATGACCTGTGGAATTTAGTTGTGGCTTCAACAAAATTAGTTATTTTCTCCAATTATCCTGCACTCTGCAATTCCTGTGGGCAATCAAATGTGCAAAAAGTCAAAGTTCATAACTTTTCCTATTGAATAAAAATGTGTTTATGTGGACACTGTTAATCTTAGGTCAGAAAATGTCAAAAACCACAGCATATTTAACTTTAACACTTCAACATTCATTTCAATATATGCATAGATTGATGTAAGTATATTCAATAACTGACATACAAGAACAATGATCAAATACTTAATTTCCTTCAGTCATTCTATATCCCTGTGCACAGTGAAAAACTGTGAAGATGATCTGCTATATTTGACACTGTAAATCTAATTTCTTAAGCAGCATTAAATTCTCATGAATAGTCAACAAAGCATCTCTGTTACATCATTTTTTTGCAAATAAACAATAAGTAATACAATAGTATGTATATTTTTTTTCTCCAAAAATATTTTCGCAAATGTAGTTTCCTCAATGAATTTGCTAAATTTCTGAGCTTGTTAAAATTTTCTGATTTATGGGATTATGCTGAAAGTAGAGGTACTTAATTTAATTGTTACAAACAATGATAAAAGATCTACATTTTCCACATAATAACAAGGAAACGGTCAATAACTGGACAATTATGATTTCAGCTGTAATTATGTATCATGATTTTGTGCCAACTGAGAAAAGCAAGCTGAGCTGTCAACAGAAAAAAAAAACCCATAGAATTACAAGTACATACATGTATGTATATGCACACATACCATATATATTCACTTATAAGTCGGATCCAACTGCAAACTTCAGACACACAGTTCTGCTATTGCATAATGTGTCAGCAGATCTGGGTCTATGCAGTTTGCTAAGAGTAATCAGTAGAACAAATGTTGTTTGCAATTGGACCCGACTTATAAGCAAGTACAGACTACATGTATTTGTCAAAGAGGCACACAACAGAGAGAAAATCCTGTGAAAATACTGTCTAGTGACTCAAACTGGACCAGTCATGTCTGTCTCCAATGGTAAAACACACAAAAAAACATCAAGCACTATCTTCCTTCCTCTGCAACAGTATCACAATTTAAAAAAAAAAAATTAAAATAACAGTCCTTAATATACATTAACAATGATGTCTCATGTCAGTTCAGAAGTCTGTGACTCCTCTACTCCAATGAGAATCATACTGTTAAATATATTTTTCCAATTCTCCTCCGTGACCAGTTATGTTTGCCCCTGTCTTGTGTGCAAGTTCTCGAGTCTCCAATACAAGAATTATATTAAATATTTCCTAGCTTTTTTGCTCCTCTCTTCATTCTACCTTTTCCTCTTTAACTTCCATTTTCACTTGTTTCATTGGCAACTCCTGATTAGAGTTCTCTGCATCTTCCCTTGCCCGTTTGGTTGCCATTGATACAGGGATGTTGGATACAGTTGTCACCTGCATAATATAGCAAAACAGTTCTTTAATCGTGAATCTAATGAACCCTTGATCTTTTACCTTTAATTGCAACATTTAGTTGGTCAATTGGCAAATAACTAGAACAAAAGATAACCGAGTCTAATAATTAGCACAGCATTTCTTTTAAACACATTTCTTCCTTTAAATTTTTTACAACCTTTGCAGAAAAAGCCAATTTTTGAAGTAGAAAATGCTTCTTTAATAACACTTACGTGATCATAATACCATACGAGTACAACCACTACTTTGCAAATCAATCCCTCCCAAGACAATTTTTAGCATTAAAAAAGCTAAAAGTTCTCTACTCACATAGGTGGGAGTAATACAAGAGTGATCTCCCCTTGCATTGAGGGATTGGCATTGAATCCTGTCCATACTTCTCTTACTACTGGAGCTGAAATGCATGTTCTGTCAGTTTAAGATGTAATTGTAATAAGGTTTGGAGTGTGTGACCATATTGTGATCAGGTAAGTATTATCAAAAGAAATATTTTACTTTATAAATTGGTTTCTTCTTCAAATACGATGCCTGATCATAATACCTTAGGAGAATAGGTAAGCAGTGGAGGGAGTTACAGCCCCTTAACCTGGAGAAGGCTCCATCTCCAATCCCTTAAGGTAGTGGTTTCCAAACCCCGGGTCATGATCCAAATGAGGGTCACGAGGATCCTCACGACCCTATACTGGTACTGCATTTTGGGTCACAAAAGATCGTATTTAGGGTTGCGATAAAAAAAGTTTGGGAACCACTGCCTCAAGGCATGTGAAGCAGCTTAAAATCTTGTTAACTACATGGGCATATGCCCAGACGCAGTTAATAGGGACCTCCCTCTCTGGCAAATCCAGTGCAAGTTGAGATGCTGAGTCATTGTGAAGCTGCCGAATGACCCAGGAAGATAGCCTGTTGTGCTGCAACTATAGGCCCAACCAGGTCAAACTGAGCTCTTTGGGATGAAAGATCTCTGAAGCAAGAGCTTGAGAAAGTTGTCTTTGCCCACCATGACACAGCTTGAATAATGATAGTTTGGGAACAGTTGTGCTAAAATGCTATGTTCGCTGTTACTGCCCTAACCTCATATGCCAAAATGTGGCAGAAATTAATTCGGTCTTGTTTTAGTTTTCTATACACAGAGCAAATAACCCGTCATATCCAGGACAAAAGAGCATGAGCTGAAATATCTACCTTTTCCCTTCTATCAATGGCAGAAATTAACAAGATCTCCCTATTCACACCGGTTCAGTTCATTTCAGGTACCAATGGTAGATATAAATGCGATTTCTCTATTTCCACTGGCACAGTTCATTACAGGTACCACTTCAAAGCCCTCACAGGGTCCTGTAGATGCCTCTGAGGCAAAGTGTCCAATGAGGAATGAGGTTTCACAATAAAAAGACTGACTGCCCATGAGCGGGAGCCTGTTCTTACCAATGAAAGCAGTGAACATCATGTATGAAATCAAACCATCACAACAAAACTGCAAATAGTTTGGATCAACCGACTTAATGTATCATCTCACTGACGAGCTGTAACTAGAACAACTAGGAAGCAGGTTTTATGAGATGTGCCAAAGATGTTCTAGATAGAGGTTCAAATGGTGCTTTATTTAACTATGTCAGAATGCATATCCTTCCTTCCATGGTGACAAAACATGTTTGAGATTGTGGAACAGTAACCTTTCATGTTGATGGGTGCTAACTTCATAACCTCGTATAGCGACAGGAGAAACTGAGCTATTTGGGGTATCAAAGAATATAGTGGAGTGATATGTTCCCGCTTGCAACCACTGGAGGAAACTCTTCACTTCCCCTCACATGCTTCCAGAGTGGCAAGTTTTCTATTTGATCTTGTAATCTTACACTTTTATAATGTTCCCTTTTTATCCTCATTTATTCTCATAAGTCTGTGCATATATTTTGTTTATTCTCATTTGTCTGTGTGTATATTT
Source organism: Margaritifera margaritifera (assembly GCA_029931535.1). Classification (NCBI taxonomy): domain Eukaryota; kingdom Metazoa; phylum Mollusca; class Bivalvia; order Unionida; family Margaritiferidae; genus Margaritifera; species Margaritifera margaritifera. Next base: position 9,011,205 of record JAQPZY010001699.1, on the reverse strand, counting down.
GTTGACTGGAACAATGCAGTGCTACACACTGGATCATGCTGACCTCCATTATAACAATACACAATGGCACCAATGACATCACACACATTTGACATGCTGGAATTAAACAAAAGCTCCCAATTTAGATGTGGAAAAAGTGCTGTATAAACAGGAGTCCCTCGAAGGGATTGACACTCTACTGGCTGAAAATAATGTCCAGGAATTCAAGATAAAACCTTTTCATCCTATTAACTGCAGAGTGTTGAAACCATCTTTGATATTCTTTATCGATAACAAGATTTTCAAATTAGCTGCTGTGGTGGACATATTGTATATCAGCTTGGCACCATTTCATTTAGGACCAACAAGGCATCATAAGAAGTCTTCTGGTGGAAACCCCCATGTTGATATGACTTTCTGTTTTGGAGGAGTAATGATAAGATTTTCAAGATGGATGCCATGGTGGCCATATACGATAACAGACTGGCACCATTTCTATTTAGTACTAACTAGACATCATAAGAAATCTTTTGGTGAAAGCACAATGTCAATTTGACCAGTCATCTAGGAGAAGTATTGATAACAAGATTTTCAAGATAGCCATTGTGGCAGTAATATTACAAGTCAGATTGGTACTATTTTCATTTAGGACCAACTAGACATCATAAGAAGACTTTCAGTGAAAACTCACACTCTTAAATGACCATTAATTCAGAAGAAATAGTGAAAACAAGATTTTCAAGATGGCCACTGTGGCAGGCATACTGAATGTCTGAATGGCATCATTAGGACCAACTAGACATTGTAAGAAGTTGTTTAGTAAAAACTCCATGTTGATACAACCATCCATTCAGGAGTAGTGACAACAATATTTTCAAGATGGCCACTTTGATGGCCATATTGGACATCAGATCAACACCATTTTCATTTTTGGACCAGCTATACATCATAAGAAGTCTTCTGGTGAAAACCCCATGGCAATATTACTTTTCATCCAGGAGGCTTAGCAATAACAAGATTTTCAAGATGGCCACTGTGGTCGCCATATTGGACATCAGATAGGCACAACTTTCATTTAGGACCAACTATCATAAGAAGTCTTCTAGTGAAAACCCCATGGCAATATTTTCATTCATAAGGAGTAGCAATAACAAGAGTTTCAAGCTGACCACTGTGATGGCCATATTGGCCATTGGATCAGCACCTTTTTCATTCAGGACTAACTAGACACGTTAATATGACCATCCATTCAGGAGTAGTAGCAATAATAAGACTTTCAACATGACCACTGTGGTGGACATACTGGACATCCAAGGAGCACCATTTTCATGTAGGACCAACTACACCATGGGATGAATGTGTGTCAAATTTCATGGCAATCCTCTTAGTAGTTTAGAAATAGTGATCACAACATGTGCTAATGGGCAGATGACTGATGACAGACAACAGACAATCCCATAGATCTTCTGGTCTATGACCAGAAGAGCTAAGAACATGTTCTATTGGCTCTATCATTTGAAAAATCAGTATTTGTACAGGCTTATTTTCAGTGACTTTTCCAGGAGTTTATAAGGACTTTCAAGAGTTTTCAAGGAGTAGTTTTTCTTACATAAATTAAACATTTTCCATTTGTTACTTTATCACTGCATAAATATGTACAAAGTTGAAGAAAAAACGACTAAGTAGTGCACCACTACAGCAATGGGACACTACCTGGTAACTATCATGTCGAGTGTCATGTGATCTACTGAATTTTATCCCATTTTTTTTTATTTATTCATTATTTTTGGAAAATACATAAATAACAAAATTTCTGACTTGATATATTTTATTCCACTGTATTCCAGGATATAAATCCAAGGAGTTATGAGAAAAAGCGAATTTTTTGTAAATTATGTTTCTATGAGAATACTTACCTGATCACATTAACATTAGGAAAGAATCTCTGCTACCTCTCAAACCTAGTAATTGCTAAAAAGACAAAGAATTTTGTCCTTCCCATCAAAATAACAAAGGAAAGAAACTCATACCCATTACCTCCCCTGACCACTGCAAGGTAGCTACAGTTGCTTGAGCAATATATCAACAAGGATGCTCACATTTGCAGGGAGGTATGGGAAGGTTTAACAGTAATGTGATTGGGGAAGTATTCTCGAAAAAACATAATTTATTCAAACATTTGCCTTCCCCTGTGAATACATTCCCTGATCACAATAACATTAGTAAAATAGGTAATAGGAGGAGGTGATGCAGAGCATACTACCTCTGCCAGGTCACCCTTTGAGGGAAAAATTGCATTCAGTAATGGAGTATAAACTGCACTCCCAACATGAGACCAGCACAACTGATGGACATGTAAGCCATGACCACTGAACCCAGCTAAGAGTATGGAAACTAAAAGACTTTTCTTGCCAGGTAAAAGTTCCCTTATGAAGGCTGCATTTTGGTGAACACACTCAACCTTCTTCTACCTTCTTTCTTTAATGCATCAGTGTGAAGGCATATATTCTTTAGGGCCTATAGTTGTGGCACAAAAAGTAGCTGAAGTTACAAGATTCTCACCTATATCTATCTCTTTTGTGGACCTTGAACTCCACAGTGGAACTGGTCTCCCTAGAAAGACTTCACTTGTGCCCCCTCCATTTTCTCGTCTTGGTGAACTGGAAACCACACAGGAATCCCCTAACATCTCAGATTTCTCTAGGACTGGACTTTCACCATCACTTGAGTTGGTGAGAAAATTAGGACCAGTTTTGGACTGGAGTCCCCATGCACGCTTCCAAACCACATTCCCATCTATTCACAGATGTGTCAAATTCGAGGTGGGATGAGGACTAGGAGCCAGAAGGAATAGTTGTTCATGGTTCATGGTCCCTAGAAGTATCTGTCCTCCACATACAAATGAAATGAGAGTGGTATTTCTAGCCCTATAGGGGTGCATCAATACAATACAAAGTCACTGTGTGAGGGTCTCCTCCAACAACACATCAGTTATAGCATACCTCATGTAGGTATTTATCACAGAGTGGTCGCTGCACCAATCCATAGTGGATTCCCTGTTCAGACTGTGGGGGTTGACCCTTGGTGGACATATTTGCAACAAAACTGAAAAACAAGCTCCTCTTCTACATCTCCCCAATTTCAGATCAGAGAGTCAGGGCAGTGGACACCTTCAGCCTGAAGTGGGATTATGCCTTTTCCCCTTCTGGGTATTTCCAAAAGTGCCTCAAAAAGTCAGGATCTCCACTACCCAGCTCATCTTGATAGCCCCTCTGTGGCCACAATGATCATGGTTCAACAATCTCAACCTGCTGATAGACCAACCCCTCAGAAATGCCCACTTATGATGCCTTGATGTACTAGGTAGGAGGTTGAAGGGGCCAGGCAGAGGTGTGAACTCTGTAACTAGCTGGAGATACCAAAGGTCTCAACGTAGAGGGGGAATTGATGACCCCTTACACTGTCTAGCCAGCTCTTGATCCTGGATAAACCTTAGTGAAAGCTTCCTGACCATGGCCGAGTGGGGAAGAAATAATAGGTCTGGTTCAGAGGCAGCCCCGGAGAGTCTCTGCAAGCTGGAGAGAATTTTGGTGTCTTCCAAGTCTGAGGACTTGGGACACAAATTCTGCATTTGAAAACAATAAATCTCATTTACCGCATTGTCAAATGACCAGATCTCCTCTTCCTCTTGAGTTGATAGGTGGGAGGGGGCAGGGGACTGTAAGAGAGCTGGACACACCTGCTCTGAGTTGAACCAATGCTGACAGGATGTCTTTGTCTTGCTCCAGCTGCAGGAAGGCAGGACTTGGAGACCTCCTGTCTCTCTGTGATGGAGACCAGTCTCTTTGGTGCAGTGGAAACATGGGGGTAAAGGGAGCCTCGTTCCAAGACTCCACCCACAGAGCGAGGGGACTGTCCCTAGTTGCAGACTCTACCGGAGGATGGGAATGCCTCTCGTCTTTCCTAGGGTGCTTGGGGGAAGAATGCCTGCCTCTCTTCTTCTTGGGCTCCACATTAGAAGGGGGTTATGTCGGGCTTCAATTGGAAACATTAACCATGCCTTGATGCCAGGGAACTGAAGTCCATGTTGGTATGAAAGGGAAGGACAAATCACTTCCCTAAAAGGGATGACCCCACATCCCATAAGGGTCCAATGGGTTTGGTTTTGTGGGGTTTAATGTCATTTTGCAGCACATATATAGGCTATACATTGTGGCTCGTATATCTAGTGGACAAAGAACCTGGGAAGAACCACTGAACCACAGAGTTGTTGCAGAAACTCTTTTTCAAAATCTATTGTGCAGGAAAACGAATCTGCAAGATTGATAATCCATGTCACGAGTACTTGAGGGAGGCAAACAAGACTGAGATTGGTAAAATAATTCCTTACCCAGGAGGACAAAATCAGAGATGCCAAAACTCAAACATGAAAATCTGTAATCACCAGCCCAAATCTCTGTAATTTGGGACCATATTCACTAATTTTCAAGATGAAAATCTGTAATAAAATCTGCAATTATAAAATTAAAAAATAAAGTTGTATACATACCTTGGTTTTGATCACAAGACCCTTAGATCAGCAAGACCAACTTTTTTTGCGGGTAAAACAAATTTTAATTATGTAATCCTTGCTTGTTACTATTGCACTGCTTTCCTTTTCTGGAACTCCTAGTCCCAAGTCCCAAGCTAATTATTCCCTCCTCCAATTAGTACTGGAGGGCCAGAATTGAAAACAACATGATCCAATTCTGACTCCTTGGTCATAACTAACATACAGAATACTTTCCTCTTTTAACTTTGACCGAGAGTACAGGACATCAGATTGGGGTTGGAGGAGGGAATCTTTGCAATTGTAGTTGGTAAATTTTACCTTATTAAAACAAGTTTTACCTGCCCATAAAAATATGTTTCAATAGCAGTAATACAATACCAGCTACTATTGCATTGCTGAATTTACCAGTTAGGAGGGAGGCTGATGGCATCCACGAAACTGATGTACAAAACAATTGCACTTACCCTTATGGTAGGAGTGTTCACTACTGTAGGCTAGTAGAAGGTTGGACCACATGTTCTGCCATCACTACAGGACCCGCCACCCACCCACCCTACAATGCCTTCACTTTGGTGTATTAACGATCAAAGGTAAAAGGAAAAGAACACGGCGTGAGGCCGCCAGAAGGCGGCTCTCATAACATCATCCAATGAGGAGTGATTTAAATAGGCCCAAGATGTAGTGATAGCCCTAACTTCATATGCTTTCTCGTGAAAAAAGGAACCTCTCTGTAAGGTACTGATAAGCTCTCTTGATGGTGAAGACAATACATCTGGAAATGGTGACTGTCAAAATATGAGAAGAACCCTTGAGAGGTAGAAAGAGATGATTCCAACCCTTCCTTGTCCCTTTAGAGGCAGCCAAATCAAACCTTAAAACCCTAACTTGGCAAAGGAGCCTATCTAAATCATCCCCAGTGCAGTTACGACTGTGACTGGGGATCTCAATAAGAAATGGAGCTAATGAAGGTAGCTGATTCTAAGCCAGAAACCTGGTTGCCAAAGAAAAGAAATGAAATCACAGTTACCACTTAACCGTAATAAACCCTTTTCCACTGACAAGGCATGAAGCTCACTCCTTTCCTCGCTGATGCTATGGAGAGCAGAAAAAGTCTTAAGGGTAAGTTTATTGAAGGAAGCTTTACTCAAAGATTCATAGGGTTTTGACAATGCTCATAAAACACACACAAAAGATTCCATCTAGGCATTAGTGAGATACTGGTCTCTGAAGCTCAAAATACCTGACAAGATCAGAAAGAGTGAGAGTGTGCTCCAGGGGTGTGAATTGGGACTTTGCTCAGAAACCAGTCCCAATTTAGCCACCAATGCAAGTGGTGGTTAAAGTCAGATCCCAGGGGGAGTCAAGCTGATAGTGGATCCTCAAGCAGTCTCCAGTTTGCAACAAGCAGGATCTGTAGAGAGAGCAAAGTAACGTCTCCCATTGGGAAGGCTGATGAGGAAATTCTGAGAAGGGATGAGATCCGACTTCTCTAGGTTGGGGATAAGATGCAACAAGTCACCATCGACCAACTGATGGATAGGTTCTTCAGAAGAGAATCTGTTAGGATGTTGTGCATCAACCAGACCTTAAGTGGGCTGTTACTACCACTATCACCCTGGTAAAGGCTCTTTGGGAGGAGGTGAGACTGAATGGAAGTGCTTTAAATTTAAACACCTCCTGGTCAAGACAAAACCCACTGTGGTATTTTCTGTGTGGCAGGAAGATGGGATGTGAATGTACACAGCCTGAAGATCAATGGAATCTGCCCCGTCAGGTGGAAAGGTTGATTAGGAGCTGAAACATTCTGCCTTGTTTTGACACTAGCAAGATCCAGGAATAGAAACCCAAGTTTGGTCATTTTCCACACTCTCGACTGCACCGTTCTGCTAAAGGGTGTGTACCTCTTCCCTTAATTGAGACAGATTGGACTGGTGAAAGAAGATGGGGGTCTGTGATAGGAGAGGATGTTCCCATAAACGAAGCTGGTATTCATCCTTTAGAGTGGAATGGACCCACACATCATCTGTGATGCCTGACTAAACCCGTGAAAAGTGGACTAGACAAGTACCTACCGTGACGCTGGGAAGAGGAAGTCACTGCAAGGAGAGTGGGCAACACAATAATACCGACACCCTCTCTCCTTGGGGAAGAGTCAGAAAACTTCCTTCCTTGGACTCCCTGACTGGCACACCTAGTGAAAGTGGGGCAGGAAGGAGCTTTGAACTGGGGCTGCTTGTGAAACTGTTGAGGCTACACCTGCTTGAAGAACATGATAGAAAAGTCCTATAGGAAAGTTAAAGCGCACAATTTTTGGCCAGTTTCGACAGGCCCGGAGTCACTGTCAAGGACTCCTGTGTTGCTGGTCCCTCAAATCCTGTGATGCTACTGTGGGGATGAGACCTTCGAAGAGCGTCTCCACCTCAAAAAGTGTAACCCTTAAAACATTCTTGCCGTTTTCCAGCAAGACCTTAGACATCTCCAAAGCAGCAACCCTGTGGAGGTAAAGCTCTGCTGAGACCACCACAGACACGGAAATAGCATGACACCACATCTACACTACAGGCTCCAGCAAGTGCTGATGACAATGATTCCTCCTTCAAGAGATTGAAGTAAGCTGCTAAAAAAAGCTCGGCATGCAAGGTGATTGTCCCTAGCATGCGAGCCTTTAGCTCCAAAGTATTAACAGGGAGGCAAGCTCAGGGCCCAGCCAACATCCCCACTTGGGTCACATCTGAGCAGAGGAGGAGAAGGCAGACGGGCGAGGCTTAAGGGGCCAACCGGAGAATGAACTCAATAGCTGGTGGCTGAGATCAGCAGCTGGCGAGTAGAATGGTGAAGAGACCACCCCTTCTGCTGCCTGGAGAAGTCCTTGCCTCTGGAAAGCTTTCATGAAAGCTCCCGGACCATTGCAAAGTGCTGGAGCGGCAGAAGATCTGGACAAAAGGCACCAGAAAGCCTTCAGATTGAGAGAATCCTCGATCCTCATCCTCAGCGCTAGAAGGCTTAAGACACAAGTCTGGGGAAGGAGGTGGTAAACTTCTGCCTTATCGAACATCCACACTTCCTGCTCCTCCAACACCTGACCTGACTGGTGGGACTTAGCAGGGCACAACAATGAAGGGGGAGGAACCATCACCACTGTTTCCTCTATGGACTCATTCAAGTCCACCATGATGGAAAGAACATCATCATCCTAAGCCTGCTCCCCAGTATCTTTCTCCTCCGGAGATGAAATGGGTTTCTAAAAACCCTAAAACTGCTCATGGTGCGTGTGTGATTGGACGAACACTACTACCTATTCTCCAATTTGAATGGGATCGCTGATCCCTTCTAGACCATCTAGGAGGTGAGTGGCGGATCCCCTCCTTTTTGTTCGACAAAGCCAGAGGCAATTGTGCAGGTTCACAGCCTGTCATGTCTACCCTAGGGGGAGGGACATCCATGACGACACAAGGGGGAATTAAAGCTCACCTCCCAGAAGTGTGTGTGTGTGGGGATTAAACTGGAGCATAGGGAATGAGGTGATGTCGATCTGATCCCCATCTCTAGTTGGGCCAGTACAAACCGACTCCCTATCCCCAGAGGGATTAAACGGTAACATGGGAAAAGGCAGGTATTGACCTAATCCCTGTCCTCAGACAGATAATGAAAACACAGTGATTGGTGCCCAGTTACTGCTGGTGACTGGTCACTGGTCAAAGACTGGTCCTGCAACAAAGTTCTGATGGTTGAGCCCACATCCGATTTATGTAACTGAGATAACTGCTCCTCCCTCTCAGGAAGGCATGATTCACTTATCTCTGTCACCAGGACACGTACCTTGAGAGGGTACTGCTCGTTCCTGCATGTGTTTTATTATATGGTTTTGTTTGAGTGAGTGTTCTCACAGTGATCAGGTACTATCATTTCAAATGGCATGGAACATCTGGAACTTTTAGCATAGTTTATATTGATTGAACATGCCATCATACAACATGGACTGTGCACACAGCAGAAGCAATACATTGATAACTTAAGTTGAATTCTCTGTGTAAAAAATGCCAACATGATGCTTATCTACTCGGAAGAGGTCCGAATATCACCTACTCAAAGCTAGCTTAACCATCTCTCAAAATTCCTAACTTAAACTTGATTTGCAATGTATTCATAAAAGGAATAACAATTGCAGAAATTCAAAATGTTTTACATCTTTGCAAAATGCTGAAATGGACTGAGGTCTGATTTGCCCCAATTGACTGAAACCCCTAATTGACTCAAAAAGGGACAGAAAGTTGTTTCTGCCCTTCACCAAAGATAAATGTACTGTGTGTTGGACGATGTCACTGAGATACACCAAAGTCGCTGTTAATGAGGTGGACCGGAAGAGAGTGACTACACAGTTGAGGCCCTTGGTGAACACTCATGGGCTGATATCAAGATCAAATGGAGAGTGCAGATATGGTATACAGTTTATTGGAATCTGAACTGAAGGGACTTGCATGAGGATGTACACATATAGGAACATAAAAGCATGTGTCAGTTAGGTCAAACTGACCACAAATTCAGCCCTTTTTATGTAAAAGTCTGACCAACCAGATTGATTCACGTGCTGTGAATATGAAGGAACCTGGCGCCCACCAGCGGGCTGTCTGCGATTGGTCGTGGTGGCAAGTCAATGACAGCAGTTAGGAGGCCTGGGGAAGGAGAAACCTTGTTTCCAATCCCCTTTATGAAACTGTTTCCAGAACTGTGGGGCCTCTTGCCACCTGAAGTTGGACCAAGGTCAACATTGTTGCCTTTGTGCAGTGTTCAGCCTCTTATCCTTTTACCAGCAATGGTCTCTCCTTGGCAATTCAGACCGATTCAGCCCAAAAGCAGGTGCTAGCCGCAAGGCAAGTTGGAGTGGCAGTTCTTGTGATCCCCGATTCCTCTATTATATTGCTTAACAGCAATGGTGTTCCAGAGCGTGCAGACTGGAGAGCCGAGGTATGATGCGGCTTTAGCATGGATGAGCACAGACATGCGTCTCATCTTACTAGACTCAGATTTACTGAAGCAATAAGGGCATTAGCCATCATGTGGTTGCAAGCCTGTTAATAACCTTGGTGATCCTAGCTGTGGACTCCAATGCATGATCACTACCTGATTTATCGGTCAGTTGAAAAATCACAAGTGCCAGGTCTAGCATAAATGAAGGAGCAACCATGTTTCACATGAACTTGGAGGTGGCATGTAGGACATTTTTATCCACTATATAAAACATCTGGTTGGTCATATTCACCACCACACTGTTCTTATCCAAGGATGGTAGCTCAGTGCTAAACGTCAAAGAGTGAAAAACACCAATGTGATGAAAATGATGCTGGTAACTGGCTTTTGGCAAAGAAAGCCTTAGAGTTGCCCAAATCCTGTAAATTGTTTGTCAGGCAATTGGATATTTCCTTGACCTTCACCAATTGAGGACGTAGATGGAAAGATGGCTGCAATCGTCATCTTCCATGTCTACTGAGACCCTAACCTTATAGACTTGGCTTGTAACTGGCGGGAGCAGGCACTTGGAACTTGTCAAGATTCTATAGATTTCCTCCATAGCTACCTTAAAACTAAACTCCGTCCGCTATGTGGTGGAGCTGGAGTATATGATGTCCTCAATGTTATCCCTGCACTCACTGTGGGGGTTGTCTCCTCAGGCTCGGCATCTACATCAGAAAAGAACATTCTCTGGGACAGGGACAAGGCAGTGTCATTGTCCCTGTGTAAGGACTTGAATCTCCCGAACGGGTATGCCTTCAACAGCGAGGCAAGTGCTACAGCTTTTCTTGCAGTTATGTTTTGCCAGGAAGCCTGCTGGCTAATCGGCTGTCCAGACAGCCTGGTTATCGTCTGGTTCGGTCAGCTCAGAAACTGCTAGGGCAGTACATGTGGAGAAATGGATGGATCAGCTAACCAGATCAACATACAACTCCGCATACTACTGTGCAGCCAGCTAGCATGCAACATGGCTCACCACAACGACTGATTCATGGTCAGTCAGATCGACAACTCCACAACACCTTGTTCTTCTATCTCACCCGATTTAATGGTTGCCATTGGCATTGTTTGCATCACTTTCTATTGGGAGGGGGTGGGTGGAAGGACCATCATGGCCCATGATATTTTAGCATGTAGACTCGGCATGTTGCATTCTGTCATTCTGTACTTGCCATGTCTCTCTCTGCATTTAAGACCCTTTCTCAGTACTGTGGACCAGATATTTTCCAACCACAATGTACAAAACACTGCATGTTGTATTTAAGGAACTCTTGGTACAAGCTAGACAAGTCTCATGCATGTCCTATGTGGCTTTAAATCTCTTGCATTTAATGCATTTCATCCCCATCGTCTATTACTTTCTGGAACAACAAGGACCAAAACTTAGGAAAATAACAACCCAAAGTGTTCACATAGGCAAATAATCAAGGCTTGTTACTTAAATAAGTGAGAAAATACAAGCAGTGTGCACAAAATAACCAACAATGGGCACCAACATTACTCTGTTGGATCACAAGGTCTGATAAGGAAGGTCCACAAATGTGAAAAAATTCTGATCAACAAATTTGTAAAAAATTATGTTTGCAAAATGTAGTTAATACATTTACACTCAATACTATACCAACTTTGTTGATGGATGATTATGTTTTCGATTTTGCAAGGCACAAGATACGATGTTGATTGTATCCAGCAAAAGCTAAAACTGAGTAAACAACCATATCCACCTAGTGGAGGTTGGGAAAGGTAATGGGTAAGAGTCTGTTCTCTTTGTCTAAATGTTCTATAGACAGGACAGATGAAATTATTTTTCTTTTTCCAACTGCCAGATATGAGAGATAGCGGAGTTTCTTTTTTAACATTAATGTAATTGGGAAATGTATTCAATGGAGAAAGTCAAGGAGTTTTTCAACAATTTCAAGGACTTTGCAAAACCAACTTTTTCAAAATTCAAGTTGTCAAAGCAATCTCTCTAATTCAAGGATTTTTCAAGGTTGTACAAATAATGACAGAAAAACATAAAATAATATAATATTTACAGTCAAAGGAGTTTGTATGATATACTATATATATATATATATATATATATATATATATATATATATATATATATATATATATATATATATATATATATATATAATGAATGTCACCTTTAAGATAATTACTGACAACTTTATCCTTACTCCAGTGAAGTGACTGAAATGGATAGGTGAAGTGTTTCTTACATCTAACATCTACAATAATATTAATAATGTAGTCAATAGTATTTGGACAAATGAGCTCAATAGAAACTTAATGAAGATCAATGGAGCATGAAATATAGGTCACTGTGAACTAATTTTTCTCAAAAGTGTAGGACAACTTGGGATGCATATACATTCCAAGTTCACAATATTCTGCAGGAAAATGTGTCCAAGAGACTGAGCTAAAGGCAAATAATAATAAAAGTGTTGACACTTGAAAGGCAGACAGACTTTAAAGAACAGGTTTGATATACAAGTTTAAAATTGGTCTTGAGTGGAAATGCAGCTTTACTGTTCTTGTACTATCATTATGTTAAGTCATTCAGATTATAAACAAGTTACAAAGTAAAGTGTAAGCAGACAGTTATATTAATGGGAAAACCGATTGCTGTCCTATTCAGACACTTTATCTTGAGAATTCATGGCATGAGGGTTCTGAATATGGCTCCAAGTGATTGAAGTCATATATTAGGACAAAGAATTTATTACGCTGATTTATTAAGTAACATTTTTGCAAAGAATTTTGAGAGAATAGTTGATTTTAAATGAACTCAGCAAAGACACGAATTAAGTAAAAAAAATTACCAGAACAGGTTGTTGGTTTGACTGGTTTGCTGCCAAGTGTGCTGCAGCCTGTTGCTGAAACTGTTGAAATGTGAAAGACTGGGAACCAGTCAGACTAGCTGAGGATAACATCCCTGCTTGTGACATAGCCTGCTGCACAAACTGTACTGCTGGCTGGGAGATGAGAGTGATAGGTTGGGATGATGATACAGATGTCAAACCAGACTGAGAGGTCAGAAGAGTTGCTGACTTGGATGAATTGGGCTGCTGGGCTGACAAAGCAGCCACTAGTTGCTGCTGTGTTGTTGTTTGGCCTGTTGTGGTCTGAAGCTGAGCTGATGACAAGTTTCTCACGAAGGCAACAGGTCGGATCATTTGCCCTCCAGTCACAGGGATGACTGTTTGCAACTTTTCTGCTAATGCTAAAAATAAAAAGGACGAAATCAAAATAATTACATGTATAAGAACAAATTTCATTTCTTAATTGGATATGTAGTTTTTTGGGGGTTGGGGGGGGGGGAAGGAAAACTAATTTTAATGACTTAATACTTGCTTGTTGCTACTGTGTAGTTTACCCTTTCTGGGCTGGAAATTACCCTCATCCATATGATGAGAATGATACACCCCTGAAGGGCTAAGAACACTATCCTCATTTCCAAATTGTTCATGTGATGGGCAGATTCCCAATTTGACCACCAAATCAGAAATCCAGTCACAGAGAAATATGAGCTGCCAGTGGATCCCTGTAGGGTTTACAGATTGACAGAAGGAGAAACTGGAAGGGCTGCAAGTGCAGTATGCATAGGGGAACCAGGTCCGCCGTGGAGTTAAAGGTTCCCAGATGGGATAGATATAGATGAGCTGACGAGATCTGGGCTCACAATGCCTCAAACAGGGCTAGGATTCTGACTAGTTTGTCCCATGGGACACGGACTAATCCTTTGTTAATGAGGAAATTCATCCCCACCTATACAAAATCTTGAGATGGAATCAGCTCTGATTTCTCTAGTGGATAAAAGGCCCAGTGTAGTCACTACTGACTAACCATGAGCCAGATCTTGTCTGAGGGACTCTAAATGGCCATTGTGAATTGTGAATCAACCTGTCATCGAAATACTGGAGGCCTAGTGACCATAGGTGGACAGCAACTGCTCCCACGACTCTGGTAAAAGCTCTGGGTGGGGAAGCTAGGCCGAACGGCAGAGCACAAAATTGGAAGACTTCACAGTCCAAGCGAAACCCAGAGGTAATTCCTGTGAGGAGGAAAGATAGGGATGTAAAGGTATGCATCCTGTAGGTAAATGGAGACAGCCCAGTCACCGGACCTGATGGTATTCCTGACAGAGGCTGTGATCTCCATCTTGAAAGGATCCTCCTGCAGATACTTGTTTAAGGTGGAAAGGTCAATAATTAGTCAAAACTTACCACCTTTTTTGAAGACCAAGAAAATCTGGGAGAAGGCGGCCAGACTGGTTGTTGAACACCCTCTCTACTGCACCCTTCTGCAGAAGGGAGTGTACCTCTTCTTTAATCACACCAGATTCAACTTGTGGAACCACATGGGGGTCCTTACCAGAGAAGGAAGTTCAAGGAACTGAAGCTAGGATCCTCCATTTATGATAGAGAGGACACACCCAACATCCATTATGCTTGAACAGACTTCTGAAAAGAGGGTTAGTCATGCACCTACAGGAATGGAGGGAAGAGGAAAGCACCACAGAAGAGGGATAGAGTCCCTAGGACTGCCTCCCTCCCCCTTCCTTAGAAACAGGAGAATAGCATGCAAACATCCTCCCTTGACCTTTCTGGTGATCATTTTTAGAGCCCGACTGCCAAGGAGGTCTGAATTCAGGTTGCTTTTTGGACTGGGGCTGCACGTCTTGGAAGAATTTTGCTGACGGCCCCTGGGGGGTAGTCATGCTGACCCTGCTTCCTGGCCAGCCTTAATGGGCAATGAGAGGATGTGAGGGACCAGTGTTGCTGATCCTTCAGGTCCTGGAAAGCTATAGAGGGAATGAGCCCTCCAAAGAGGGTCTCTGCCTCCAGGATAGCAGCCTGCAGAGGGTTCTTACTATGCTCTATTAAGAATTTGGAAGCGTCCAAAGCAACATCCCTGAGCAGGTGGAGATGCTCCACAGATAATACCATGGACATGGACAAAGCATGCCAATTGACCACTTCCTCCAGCAAGTGCCGAAGCACAGCTGGTGAAGGAAGGTCCTCCTTCAGCAGACTGAAGTAGGTGGCAGAAAAAAGATCAGCATCTAAGGCTATGGTCACCAGTGACCTAGCCATAAGCTCTAAGGCCCCCAGTGTCTTGCGAGTCCTAATTCCCTTTAATGGTTAATTGATCTGTTTATTGTATTAATTTAGTACCTACCAACATAATCTCTGGTTTTGTTTTGTTTCATTTTTATGTTTTTTCAATTTCAAGTGGTGACGGTAATCATCTCTCCTGCCATGAGAAATAATCAAATCAAAACGACATGATGTCGAATAAATGTAATTGTTGCCTTTCAGGCATTTTCCCCAAAATCTGAATATTGCTTTTTATACTTCAATGCTGACTGTTTAAACTTTTTAAGAGATTTTTACTGTCCATTCATCTTGAAAATGTTTTTGTTTATTGGACACCATTTCTAGAAAATGCTATAAGCATCAACTTGATCATGCAGGCATTTTGCATGAAAAATATGGGCAGTTTAAAGCATCTGAGATACTACTGTAAAAGTCAGACTGGTGTCCAGAACAACACTGAACATAATATGAAAACCAGATCTGGAACAAAAACAGACAAGCCAGTTTATGGATTTAAATGCAACAGTCATATTTTCGTAATTTTTGCTATAATTCAGTTCAGTCTGCAATTTAAGGGTCATTTCAGTAAGACTTAAATTGTAATGGTTGGCAGGTCTGCCAAAGCCCTGAAGTCCATGGCTGCATAAAAGGAGAGAACGAATCACTTCCCTAGATAGGATGACCTCAATCCCACAGGGATTGAGTGGAATAGTAGGAAGGGGGGGGGGGGGGAGAGATACCAATCCAATCCTCTTCCCTAGTCTGGCATCTGTACACCAATTTCCAGTCCCAAACAGGAATTAAACAGCAGCCTGGCAGGGATTTTGACCCAATCCCTGTCCCTGTACTCAGGGGCGCCAATGAGCAGTGAAGAATACTTACAGACCAGTGCCTGGTGACTGACCAATTAGCACTGTATGACACGAAGAAAAAGCTATTTTTCCGTAGAGTGTATTTTGCACCACGAAACATGGAGACCCAGAAAAAGGAAGAGGACTACTGGGCATGCACTGGGTTGTAGGGTTGACTTAAAAAAACTTCTGAAAAGTCACCCTATGGGAGGATGAATTCTCATCATATGAACAAGGGTAATTTCTGTCCCAGAAAGGGTAAGCTACACAATAGCAACAGGTATTGCATTAAATAGAAGTTTCCAAGGATTAATTATTCCAAGTAAATGTATTTGTGGAGCTTAAAATCCCTGCCAAAAATGCACCACAGTCAAATAATCAAAAGTAATACCTCATTCTGCTTATAACAAATACCTGCAGATTAAACTGATATACTTATTATTGTGACTTCATCAGATTTTATATAGTCATGGGATAATTTTAACCAATATGAAGACTTCTTTTTTCTGGTGGAGCAACACCCATTCTATTACCATACTTTTGCCAAATATTTCATAATAGGAAATGGAGCACATGATTGTGGGGTTTATATGTTACAGTACAAATGACCAACAATAGTACATGAAAAGGCATCTGGTTTGGAACATTTATAATTTAAATGAGAGTCTGTGATGAAATTCAATAACTTTCCAGCACTTATTAACCCTTTATGTGCTATATAGTTTTGTAGTCCAAGAGTCCTCAGTGCCGAATTGTTTGAGAAATGAAGCAAAAATTGCAGAGTTTTTAAAATTGCTTTTATTTTAATTACTGTAATTACTGTACATAACAGATATACAAACCCTATATGAAGAGTATGGGCTGAAGTCTGACCTTAATAAGCGTCAAGTCACATATGTAACTTTATATTTGCCCTTATGGGTGCAAATACAGGTAAAATTACGTTTGTATTTCACCAGGGATTCTTTTTGTTTCTTTTTTAATTAAAAAGATCAAATATGTTTAAAAAAAATTAATGTATTCTTCAGTGGCTCAACCATATATATGTCTGTTACAACTTTATATAAGTTATTTTTTCTAGCACCGTAATGACTTTTTTCATGTCCTAAGACTTATATTCATATAAAATATATAAAATTTTCGGTGTCCCACAAAACTTGTAGACACAAAAAAATGTCCAGACAAAATTGGAAAAATCACCATACATCACACAGCAGTGCCCAGTTTGTTCAATTACCACGTCAACAAACTTATATAAACTACTATGATTGTTTTTTGTTATTATTTTGCATGTGCATATTTTCCGATTTCTCCAACATGATTTAAAATAAAGGTAAATAAAGACTTCATAATTCACAGGCCGCTTACATTAACGGGAGACCTGTACTATAGTGTACAGTACTTACACGGTGCAAATCATGCTTGGGGTCACTTATATCCTTGTTTATTCCCAAAAATATTTGATGCAGATTTTGCTTTATTCATCGTTTTTAGCAAATCTCATTCTTCCATATTACATTTCAGCTACATGTTCATTGCTGTTTCATTTATTTGGATTCAGGCGCTCAACAGTTCTTGTTTTTCAGTGGTATAAGCGATTCTACAAAGTGATGTAATCTATATGAAAAGGCACACGTTTAATTATATAAAATGCATAACCAGCATAAATTCACATAACTGTCAAATATTCATGAATGAATGATCATAATATATGTTAAAATTCTGAATATAGATCGATTAAGAGTATCATCGATCCATTTCAGTTTTTTGTTTTGGCTTCACAAAATCGTAATTTTCCACACATTATTCATTCCACTTTTGATTTTGGCAAACTGGTTGTTTTGGCATCTCCTTTGTTTATAATTGGCAGATTTGTCTTTTGTTTCCATACAGCAATCCAGGCCAGTTCATTGTTAAAACCCTGAAACTGGCTTGGGTAAAGAGGAAATTTTGTCTGGCAAAAATGCCGGTACATTGATGCATGATTGGCTTCTACTTGGTAATATTAGCATGATTACCGTAGCGGAGTAAACAGGTACTTATTTAAGGTCGTTAACATCTAAGCAAACTACCACAGAGTTTTTATTTTAAAAGCATTATTTCTGAAACTTCTTTATTGTATTTTAGAGATATTATTTAAGTTTAGTGCAGTGGTGCCGATGATTCGAATCCAAGGTATGTATTTAATTCAGCACAAGTAAAATCTTCCATGTACATGTGATGATGCCATGATGTAAACACCTGCACAATAAATGCGAGAGTTGAAATAAACACTATTTTCGTTGTTGTCATACTGGTATCACATTTTAATGAGTTCGGTGTTTCCATTTTCAGGCCCCCCCCCCCAATAACTACAGGTGACTTTCGACAATTTTAATTCAATAATGCATAAACTTACAATAGTAAACTAAGCACAAAAGGGAGAATTTACTGTTGAATGGATATCACACACTGCTAATGCTCAGTTCTTGTCATGGTCTGATTAAATTATACATATTTGAATTCGGTAGAAATAACAAGAAAACAGAAAAAAATTACATATATTTATTGACATTTCAAACAAATTCTAATAAGTTATAACATTTCCATGTAATAGTTCATAATGAGAGTCCCCTAACAACCATGAAGTCATGTTTATTTTACATGAGGTTACGATCGATAAAATACGCCAATTGATCAGTAGGAAAAAAATGTTTTAGATGTCCCAAGACTTAGAGTACATGAAAAAATTGTTTGAAATTCGTGTCCCAACTTGTATAGGTCATAAAAAAATTACTTTTGAAAATAATTAAGGGTGTCCCAAGACTTACCATCATTACAGTATATGTCTGTCATCTAATGTACACTTTTGAGCTTACAAAGACAATCACCTCACCTCTTCAGGTGCTACTTGCTTAGAAAATTAAGAAATATATCCCAACTCATTTTTTTGCTAAAGTATGGGGCTGATATCACATATTCAGCTGCCCAGAAAAATCAAAATCAAATGCAACAAACCCACGGCAATAACCAATGCAAACAAACGCAAAGAGTTTCAATTTATCAGGTGTGACAGGCTTCCATTTTCTTATACAGCTGTTGTCAATAAAGTCTGCCCCATTTATTCTCCGATCTGCATAAAGATTCATTTGATATATGATCAAATGCAAGAAATCCTTATAAAAACATTGCCTTAAATTGTCTATAGGCTTGGTATTCCCCATTTCTCATTTAATTTCGAAATACCACTGAATAGGGGTTTGAACGGCATGCTATCTGTTTTTGTCTATCCAGCATGTACATTGGACTCATACTGAACATCAATTTCGAGCTCACAATTACTCAATGGTATTTCTAGTAACACTCTCCCAGCTCCAATAATCTGATTTCAAAACTTTCAAAAATCATTGTCATCATCATTACTATCAGCCAGTATTTGCCAAATTAAATCATCATCTGAAGATGAACCATATTGGGATTCAGCTATTTTGGGTTTTCTAGGTAGCGCATATTTTAAACAAGCATTTGTAAAACTTTCATGATGAATGCAAGGTTAAAACTACGACAGATGTTTGTTCCAGGGCCCAATGTACCAATCAAATTTAGCTTAACAAAGATTCATGTCAAGCCAAAGTACCCGGTTGTGTAAACTGTTACCTACCTGAAAAATTACATGTATCACAACAAGCGCTACGAGACCTCTACTGGCGGTGCGATATACATCGTGACAAGCACTCTAAGAGTTAACAAAAATGTTCATTTTCAAAGGCTTTAAAGGCTTTGATTTTACCATTTTAAAATTCAAGCACTTTCAAAGCTCTGTACGAACTCTGACTAAGCATGCCATGAGTTTCTCTTCATCTGCAGAAATTGTTAGTCCTGTATTATACAAATTTTACATTTACCACAGACCGAGACTGCTTAATGTTGCTGGCTGGTTTATAACAGCACTTTTAATGCATTATTGGCTATATAATGCCAAAGAAATGGGAGTTAAGTGCCATTCCCACGGACACACTGAGGCACCTGGCCTGGGCTTAGGGTTGCGTAAGCAGTATTCCTTAATTATGAAACACAAATTTACTGATCTATGAGTATTCTAACCTTCCAATATAGAGGGTAGGTTCCATGCACAGTCTAGAATATTCAGAACATCATTGACAGCAAGGAATTGATTGGTCAGTGTTCAGGACTGGAACCCCAAAAGTTCTGATCGCGAGTTCACCATGCAAACTTCAAGACCAAGCTGCTCTGTAAATGAACATACTTTACCTGTATTTTGAAATCCAGGCTCTTTTTTCATTTCTATGTGTGCCCCATTTGACAATGTGTTGGCCGCAATACTGGTAGGTCCATTGAGAACTACTTGTGTCCCATTGGACATTATTACTTTAGGTTTAGTAATTACTGAAGGGAGCTGATGTACTGCTGCTGAAGTTAAACCGGTTATTGTGGATGTTACTACTGCTGTTGAAACAAGTCCAGGCCCTGCAAGAAGATTTACAATTATATACAAACAGGATCAACAGTGAAACTTGACTTAGTGGACAATTTCAAATTAAGGACACCTGTTCATAATGGACCATTCTAATGAACACCTTTAAATAAAAATTTCACATACAAATTTAACCTTTATCACTTACCAATTAAACCTAAAGGATACCTATCCACAAAAGACACAATTTTATGGACCTTTGAGAGTCGTAAAAGATAGGTTTCAGAAAAAAGCCGAATGCTAAGCACTGATTATTTGTATGAACTGGAATTTCACACATGAACAAAACTAGAGGTAACACATCCCCAGGGTACTCTAGTACCCTACTTACGTAAAGACTCCTATTAAAAAAAACCTATGGTCCAGCAATCTCCACTGTTATACTAGTTATGCTACACCTCATTTCCATGGAAACATACACAAATACTGAATGCAGGAAATTCTAAATATTGAAAGGCACCTCTAAGCAACTTGCTTGCCATGTGTACCAAATTTGGCTGAAATATCTTGAACAGTTTTAGTTATATTCTTGAAAACAAACATATTTATTAACATACTAACAGTGAAAGTCATCCCTGTATTATTACATAATGGAGGGGGGAGGGGGCAGAATAATAAGAGGCCTAAGTGGACCTGACAGTGATCACCTGGCTTACATAACTTAACAGTTAACCATTACACTAAGCAGGTTTATATAGTATTGTAGGAACACATCCCATTTAAATTAGCTCAGAATAATTTATATAATGTTGATTTTACTATTTTTTATATCTTGATAACAATTATTTCTAAAGACAGACATAATTAATATGCACAATCTCATGCTCATAATCAAAGTCCTCCGCAATCATGATGATAATAAACCCCCCCGACACATAATATATATGGCTTCAATAGTGGCAATACGCTCAGGCAATTAAATGCAAGGTCACCTCAGTAATTTGCATGGATCCAACTTTCGAAATTGCCCAAGATCTTGAAGATATAAGCCCATGTTCCAACTCTGTTAAAAATCATTTCAGAATTAGGGCTTCCAGAATGGTAATAGGCTAAGCCAATCACATGAAACATCACAGTATAAATATATGTGCATTTTGTTCTTTACTGAACTTATACAAGATACTGATTGTATAAGCATATATTCCAAGTTTGATCAAAATCAGATCAGAAATGTGGCTTCCAGAGTGGCAACAAGCAAAGCCAATCAGATACAAGATCAATTCATTAATATGTGTGCATTATCGTGCTTGTACAAGATCTAAACATATATTCCAAGTTTGATCAAAATCAGATCAGAAATATGCAGATGCAAGATCAGTTCAATAATATGCATGAATCTTGCTCAATAGTGCCAAAAATTGGTTTAAGATTTTGATGATATAAGCATTAATTTCAAGTTTGATCAAAATCAGAGCAGAAATATGACTTCCAGAGGACTAACAAGCTTAGCCAATCAGATGCAAGATCACATTCTTAGTATGTATGGATCTCACTCATTACTGAACTTGTCTGAGATCTTGATGACACAAGTATATATTCCAAGTCTGATGAAAATCGGATCTGAAATACAGCCTCCAGAGTGGTGCCAAGCTCAGCCAATCAGATGAAAGATCACTTCATTGATACGCATAGATCTTGCTAATTATCCAACTCATCCGAGATCTTAATGATATCAGCATATATTCCAAGTCTGGTCAAAATTGGATCCGGAATATGGGCTCCAAAGTGGTAAAAAGGTTCACCACTCAGGTGCTAGGTCACCTCACTAATAATCATGGATCTTGTTCATTATCAAACACATCTAAGATTTTGATGATATAAACCCATATTCCAAGTGTAATTGAAATTGGATGAGAAACATCGACTCCAGAGTGGTAACAAGCAATTGTAGATCGATGAATGGCACACAACAGATGACACATGGCTCACGACAGACACAGGGCAATACCATAAATTCCCTTGGCTTTATGACCAGGTGAACTAAACAACTGACCCAAGTGGGGCCCGATATTACTCACCTGGCTTACATAACTTATCAGTTGACCATTTCACTAAGCAGGCTTATGTAGTAATGTAAGAAAACCTAGGCAAACTATCTCCCAAACTTAATATCATGTTGATTTTACCTATTTTGCTACATCCTTATAAAAATTCATTCAAAAGATAATGGCATAAATATGCTCAGTCTCTTGCTCATAATCAAAGTCATCAAAGAGCTTGATGATACAAACCCATTTACCAAGTTTGATAGAAACTGGATCAGAAATAGTCTCTTGATCTAGAGAGGTAACAAGCTCAGCCAATCAGATGCAAGGTATCTCATTAATATGTGTTGATCTCACTTATTACAGAACCTGTCTATGAGAATGATAATGTATTGCAAGCTTAAGGTGGAGCCTATTTACCAAGTCAGATTAAACTCAAATCATAAATACATCTCACAAGTGGTAAGAAGCTCAGCCATTTATATGCAAGATAACCTCATTAATATGCATAGATCTTGCTCAAATGGAAAAAAAAACAAAAAACCATTAAATATTTTGATGATATAAGCCAAACTCTTACCAGAATTATGAATTCCAGAATGATAGTCTACAGAGTGGTAACAAGCTCAGACAATCAGATGCAAGATCACCTCATTTACAAGCGTGGATCTTGCTCATTAATGCACTTGTTCAAGATCTTCATGATATAAGCATATGTTGCAAATCTATCAAAATCAGATCAGAAATATTGCCTCTAGAATGGTAACAAGGTCAGCCAATCAAATGCAGGATTACCCACATTAATATTTGTTGATCTCACTCATTACTGAATCCATCCAAGATCAAGATTATATAAGCATATGTTTTAAGTTTGATCAAAATCTGATCAGAAATATGGCTTCCTGAGTGACTCAGTTAATCAGATGCGAGATCACCTAATTTGCATGCATGGAGCAAGCTCCTTACAGAACTCATCTGAGATCTCATTGATAACAAGTAATAATGATAAAAACATATATATTCCAAGTTTGATCAAAATTGGATCACAACATGGCCTCCAGAGTGATAGCAAGCTCTGCCATTCAGATGCAAGATCACTAAATTAATATGTGTGGATCTTACTCATTATCAACTCATTCAAGATCTTAACAATATAAGCATATATTTCAAGTCTGATCAAAATCAGATCAGAAATATGGCCTCCAAAGTGGTAACAAGGTTGACCAATCAGATGCGAGAACATCTCATTAATATGCACGACTCTTGCTAATTATCAAGCTCATTAGAGATTTTAATTATATAAACCCATATTCCAAGTTTGATGGAATGTATGCATGTATGTATTAGCGCTTAACGTCACCTTAGCACAATAATGGCTATATAGTCAAAAATAAAAGTAAAGTTCTAAAAATGTAAAGTTGAAGAATTGCACAAAATGTAAGGAAGACAAACCTTTGCAGATAAATGTAAACATGACATACAAGAGAAAGTATGAAAAGTAAGGATGTTTGATATTGTAAAGCTATATAAAAGATACAGGTAACGCACATGAAATCATTAAAACGCGGTCAACGTTTTTTTTATATAAACTGCATTTCTTCCAAAAGTCCAAGATTTTCTCTGGTGGTACATCATCATCAAGTTTCTTCATTGAGTTCACATCAAAATACTTCTGTCCCACAGGGTGGAAGTCAACACACTCAACAAAATGTGTTCCACTGTCAGTTATCACTGGCAAACTCCAGAGTGGTAACAAGCAATTGTTGATGGACAGACAACACATGACATCCGATAGACATGAGCCATAATATAAGCTCACTTGGCCTTATGAATAAGTAAACTAAAAGTCAAGAAGAGGGAGTCATCTACAGCCCCCACCCTGCCAGAATGTCTACTAAGAGACCGAAGGATTCGGAGCAGAAAGTTTGTATTTACAAAGTATACAATTAAGTGAAAGGCAAAAGTTTTGCACCTGAAATAAAAGTGTGGTTGGTGGATATATGAACAGACAAATTGTTTGGCTTGATGTTTTATGGCACAGCAACACAAGTAGGTTATTTAGTGCTGAGGCAACTGGAGTATAGTGCTTTGCCCAAAAACACACCACGTTACATGACACGGACTGATCCACTGTTAGGATTCGAACCAACATCCTTTTGGTTGCAAGTCTGGCATGTTAACCACTGAGTTGCCACTGATCCTGCCTCCATTAATGGTCTCTTATGACACGCAGGAGACCAATTTTGATATTGTCCAAGATCTTGACAATATAAGCCCCTATTCCAATTTTGATATTGTCCAAGATCTTGACAATATAAGCCCCTATTCCAATTTTGATATTGTCCAAGATCTTGACAATATAAGCCCCTATTCCAATTTTGATATTGTCCAAGATCTTGACAATATAAGCCCCTATTCCAATTTTGATATTGTCCAAGATCTTGACAATATAAGCCCCTATTCCAATTTTGATATTGTCCAAGATCTTGACAATATAAGCCCCTATTCCAATTTTGATATTGTCCAAGATCTTGACAATATAAGCCCCTATTCCAATTTTGATATTGTCCAAGATCTTGACAATATAAGCCCCTATTCCAATTTTGATATTGTCCAAGATCTTGACAATATAAGCCCCTATTCCAATTTTGATAAAAACTGGAACAGAAGAATAGTTTCCAGAGTGTTAATAAGCTCAGTAAATCAGATACAAGATCACCTCATTAATGTGATTGGATCTCACTTATTATCAAACCCATTGAAGATCTTGATTATATAAGCCCATATTTAAAGTCTGATCAAAATCAGATCAGAAATATAGCTTCCAGAGTAGCAATAAGCTCAACCAATCAGATGCAAGATCACCTGATTAGTATGTGTGCATCTCATTCATTAGTGAAGCTGTTCAAGATCTTGATG
The DNA here is from genome assembly GCA_029931535.1 of Margaritifera margaritifera. Taxonomy (NCBI): domain Eukaryota; kingdom Metazoa; phylum Mollusca; class Bivalvia; order Unionida; family Margaritiferidae; genus Margaritifera; species Margaritifera margaritifera. The sequence goes on along the minus strand of JAQPZY010001699.1, from coordinate 8,986,330 downwards.
ACATAAGCATATATCCCAAATCTGATCAAAGTCAGATCAGAAATCTGGCCACCAGAGTGGTAACATGGTCAGCCCATCAGATGCAAGTATACTTCATCAATATGTGTAGATCATGCTCACTATTGAACACATCTGGGGATCTTAATAATATAAGTATACATTCTGAGGTTGATCGAAGTCAGACAAGAAATTTGGCCTCCAGAGTGATAACAAGGTTAGCAAATCATATGCAAGATCGCTTCAATAGTATATTTGGATCACTTATTGTTGTCCTAGATTTTGACAATATAAACCCACATTCCACGTTCGTTTTATTGAAATTGGATCACAAATATTGACCCCAACGTGAAAACAAGCAAATGTTGACAGACAGATGATGCATAATGCACAATAGATACAGGGTCAGGTGAGCTAAAAATACATTGTTTTTTTACTTGTTTCAGCAGCAAAAGTGCAAACAAGATTATTGTCAACAGTAAATTATATGAATGCATGTCAAGTTATTTTGCAGAAACCATTTTCCTTCAGTCAGCCTCAGTGACTCTGACTTTTGACCTACCGACTCTTTGGTCATGGTTTGTGACATAGGTCTTGAGTTATTTTGTGGAAACTAATTTCCATCTTGGAGTCTCTCTTACCTTGACCTTTCTAACACCAAAATCAATATGCATCTTCTTTATCTCAAATCCAAGCCATCTACAAAGTTCAGTGAAGGCATGTGGTACTGAACTTAACTAGTTTTGCACAGATCATTTTTCCTTCTTTCAGTCCCTGTGACCTTGACCTTTGACCTTTTTACCCCAAAATGAACAGGTGTCTTCCTTGTCTCAAATGCAAGCCATCCACAAAGTATGGTCCATGTAAGTAATAAAGAACACAAGATATCATGTAGAAATCATATTTTTTCGAAGAGTCACTGTGAACATGATTTTTGACCCCAAATGCAATGGTTATCTTTCTTATCTATTATGCAAAGTCATTTATACAGTTCGGCCAAGGTATCTGGTATCCATGTCAAGTTATTGTGTGAAAAATGTTTTCGTTCTTTGTCCACTGACCTTTGCCTTTTGAGCCAAACATCCATAGGTTTCTTCCTTGACCCAACTGCAAGCTACTTACACAGTTTGGTAACAGAAGATGGTGGAGAACTCAAGTTATTGTGCAGAATGAAAAAGGGAACAGACAGATGGACAGAGAGACAGTCAATATCAAAACATGATAAATCAATTCCTATGTTGTTAGGAGGCTACTGAACATCTTGGGATGGTAGCCTGTTGCACTACTGATACAGGTTCCTCCAGGTTGAACTGATCCCCTTGGGTTGAAAGGTCTCTCAAGTGAAAGCTGGAGAAAGTCGACTCTGACCTCCATCCCATGGTTTGAATGATGTCAGCTTTGGAACAGTTGCACTTGAATACTATGCTAGCAGCCACTGCCCTAACCTCATTAACAGATATGGGTAAGAAATTCATCTGGTCTTTGGTTAATTCTGTAGGCTGAACGGCGAGAACAAGCTAGATCTCTCTCTTCTGACTGGCTCTGTACCACTTCAGTTGCCCTGACAGGTCCTGTAGACACCCCTCTGGGAAGGGTCCAAAGAAGACAGTGGTCTTCAGACAAAAGACTAATTTCCAACAAGTCTCCTGCTCATATTTTGAGTGATGAAAGCATGTGCCTCCAAGAGAGAAAATGAACCATCTTGACAGAACTGCAGAGTTTGGTTTGACCATTATGGCATAAATCTCACTGATTTTGCCTGCAGTGATTCGGAAGCAGGTCTTGTATGGAAGGGGAGTCAGTGAGGTTCTAGACAGGATGGAAATTGGCTCGAAGGTCAGAAATATCTTTGTTCCAGCCTATATCTACCATTCCATGGTGAAATATGTCTGATATCATAGAAAGGGCAGGAGATGGGTACCCCAGCCAGCTGTGCTGGCATCTCTGCAGATTGTGATTTCAGGTGGATGATCATGTAGCAAGATACCGGTATAAAAACCTCAGAAACTTCCAGGAAAATGTAAATGGGAATATAAAGAGGTATGCATCTTGAAGGTCTAAGCTGACTACAAAATCCGTTTCCTGAACAGTGTTCAGAATTGATCTTGGCAGCTCCATTCTGAACTTGCATGTCCAAATGTGTTGATTGCGAAAGCTTATATCTACGACTCTTTGGAGCTTTCCATTAACCTTGGGCACTTGGAAATGTCTGGAGTAAAATGCCGGTAAGTTTATTTTGTGAACAATCTCTACTGCCCTTTTCATATGAAGGGTGTTGATTTTCTACTGCAGAATGTTGGTTCTGTCTGGGTCTCTGGGGATGCCTGTAGCAAAGGCAGCCCTGATAGAGGTGAAACTGGCATGACTGGATGCTAGAGGTTGTCTGCATCATGAGTTCGGGACTGTGTATACCAGGAAGACAGATTTCCACACGCAGTTCTGGTGCTAGTGTGTGAAAGTCAAGATTGTGCTGGAACTGGAGCAGACATGATCTGGGGCTGGCTCACATTAAATGTTCAGTTCGGTACTGGCCATCGAGGGAATGAACACCACAGCCAGTACTGGGGTCTGAATGTAGTGGTGGATTGTGCAGGACTGGTCTAAATGGGCCTCTATACCATGTCACTACAGGCTCTGTAGTCTTTTCAGTGCTGATATGTTCTTGTTGTGGTAATGTGGGCAACAGCAGGGCTACAACTGTGTGTGAGTCCCATGATGGGGACAGTCCATTCTTTTTTGGAACTGGCCATCTTTCCACACTGAGTGACTTGGTCATGAGGAAGTTGGCAACTGAGGCAGCATCGGCAGCAATACTGATGGCAGCCACATCTTTCTTTGTGTTTTTCTAAGCTCTCTCTCATTAGCCCAGGTCAAGTGCTTGGCTATGATGATCACTCATTTCATGATAGACCAGTGATAGCGAACATCACAAGTATGGATTGAATGACACCCTATACAACTTAAACAGTGATTATATTATGCCAGCTTTAATCTCTTACACATCCCAGATTTCCTCTTGCCCACTGTTGTAATCAGAGAGAAAGAGAACAAAACAATGGCTTATTTGGGTGAAATCAGTCATGTGTCACAATGAGCTTACTGTGAATTGGACGGTATGAATTAAGATAGAAATGCCAGAGAAAATTATGTATATGATCTTACTGCTAAAAATGAAAGATCATTTACTAGATCAAGCCAACAAAAAATGTGGAGCATTGAGGTGACCTGTAAGTACTATAGACCACTGAGTAGACAATTAAGATGGCATCGGTTAGCTTATTGTATATCAAAGTTAGACAAATGAAGTGCAAAACATTAATCTATGATGATGAAAGAGTGAACTTGAACAAAAAAACTGGAGTATACTTTAATGGGGTGAGAAAACTCCAAGGGATCACTCAAACTTAAAAAAGGCACAAAGCAGATGCTATTTGCAAGACCTCTTGTGAGAGCATGTTGACCAAGCACTGAACCCTCTATCCAAGGGGAGATCACTCATCTGATCAGCTTGGCAAGTAGATGACTTGGTAGCACTTTTGCTGTTAAAACAAGCCAAAAGATGTTTTGAACATCTTTCTTTACTTGGCAGGATTGAATTAGTTAGTGTGGTCATGGAAGTACTCATAATGTGATCAGGTAACATATCTGACTTGTGTTGTATTTGTTGGTTTAACGACACTTTTAACACATTATAGGCTATATCATGCTGAGGAAATTGGAGCTAAGTGCCTTTCCAAAGGTCACATCGAGGCAGCCAACCTGGGTGGGTATCAAACATACAACCATTGGATTATGAGTCACATACTCTACCGAATGAGCTACCATGGCTCACCGAATGTATCTTAAGAAATGAAAGTGTAAATGATGGATGGACCAACAGATAAAAATGTTGAAAATACTTAATTGAAGAAAAATGAAATGCAAAAGGCACCTGGATTACTAGTCTAAAATGTGTACCAAGGTTAACAGAAGTATCTGAAATGGTTTTGGGGTTTTGCCATGAAAACAAAAATGTGAATAATGGATGGATGGATAACAGACAAATGGTTGGGGTGCACTGCATTGGTATTTTACAGTACAGCAAATAATTGTAAGGTTATATCATGCAGAGGTGACAAAAACCTTAAAAATATTGAAACTGAAGAATTGTGACATCTGGATCACTAGTCTCTAGAAACGAAAATGTTTACAGACAAACTGACAGACAGACATAGCAATACCTATATCCTTCCATATTACATATCAGAAGAACTATGAATAGCTACAGGCACATAAAGACCACTACAGCAGTATGTGTACAGTAAAATCTAATTTGGGTAACCTCTGCTATGAGCGACCATCTGTCATTTATGACTGAAATCATCATGCACAGATCGATTTTATTATATAAATGCACTGTCATGAGTGACCTCCTGCTGAATGTGACCAGCAGCCCCAATATTTTGGCAAAATGTTTTTTCAACACTGCAATGAATGACCGCATCGCAAAACCAGATATAAACACTACTGACCTTTATTTAATCCTTTGTAACCACGTTCGTTGAGGAAGGTCTGCAGCCGGAGTGCAGATTGTTCTGAACATAGATGAAAAAAATATAAACAAGCAAATTCAGTGAAATTTTGGTCCCCCGTCTACCATCGTGAGGTTACAAAAGTTCACAAAAATGAAATCTGACAATGATCTTTAAGACAGAGCTGTAAAGTTACTAAGCAAACATGGAAAGTAACCAAATTTCATTGCCCCACCTCAAGGACATTAGAGGAAAATGCAGAAAATGGGTAAAAAAAAGAAATTGCACTGTGACCTTGACCTTGAAGATAACACCCTGAACTGCAATATATAATACATGAAATGCCATCAAAATGAGAAGTGTACTATGGTTCATCCCTCTACCTCAAACAGCTTTTATGATATAATGCAGAAACAAAAGAAAATTAACCCATGACATTGACCTTAAGTATAAGATTTCAAATGGTGCTTTGCAACAAATCTTCTAGTGCCAATATATAAATATACCAAACTGCATGTACTGATCGTAAACAGAGTTAGGAAGCATAAGGCCATATGTGACTAAAATGTAATATATTGACTTGAGACCTTGACCTTGAAGATAGGACCCCCATCGTGGTATGTGACACACCGTTTAGTGATGATATATAGTTATACCAAGTCTCAACCCTTAATCTTGGATGGCTTTAAAAGTTATAGTGTGGAAGGGAATGTGTGATGGAAAATGGAAAATACTGAGCTGTGACCTTGACCTAAAAGAAAGAAACCCTATATGGAATGTGACACACCTTCTAGTGATAGTGTACATCAAATTTCATCCCTTAATCTCAAATGGCTTTAAAGTTATCGAGTGGAAATGAAAGTGTTACATATGGATGGATGGACAGCAGAAGCACAGATACTATGTCCCCCACTTTTCTTTGCAAAGTCACGGTTACAAAAAAAAAAAGAGTTAAGTCTGGCTAGTGGTTTCCGTAAACCTACAGGTAGCTTTGTATGCTACTGACTGTAAAGCAGATACAGTACATGTCACTAACTGCCATGGTAGTGCTGAGGTCATGTAAATCCCCACATCAATTAATAATTCCTTCGTTAAAAGAAACAGTCCTGGATGTAAATAGTTCAGAGATTCGTATTGTTTCTTTATCTGTTGTGAAAACCCTACTCAATGTCAATAATGTCATAATATAAGATCTTCTCACCTGGTTTTCACTGCAGCACATAAAGTAAATCATTTGTCTATGAATACATAATGCCTGGGATGAATGAGATCTGTCTCTCTTAATACGTTAGTAGCATTATCTGTACCTGTTAATTCTATAAGTATTGAAAAGGTTTCTATTATTTGTTAGTTTATTGTTGTTACAGTTATTAAAACCTACACATCAAACTGAAAGTGACACTATCATAGATCTCGACATTTGTTCTCCGTATTACATTGTTTACATTATTTGTTTATTGGGTTACTCAACTTACTTCAGGAGTGAAGTTAGCCTTTGGATTTGGTCACTAAATAAACTTATTCTGTATCTGAATGATTTAATTCTGTCGTTTGATTTAATTGGTATATATATATATTCCATATTTATCCCAGGCCTTATCAGACAGTCATTATTACAACAATGATGGAAGAAGGGATAGTCTTTGTTCATCCAAATCTATGCAAGTCTACTATAAGTGGTACGTATTAATGTAAAAATATCACCAATAAGAGACGGCTTCTTAAAAAAATTTCAGCAACTTAAAATGCAGACCTTGGAACATTGATTTCATGAAAAAGAACAATAACTGCAATCAAGCTTGGAGTGTAGGTTCTGTAACCATACTGCTGCTTGGATACTGTGCTTATTAGAACCAAGCATAATACAAGGAAATCAAACCTGAACGAAAACACTTTAGTATTGAAAAAAAAGAAGGAAAAAAAAAAAAAAAAAAAAGAAAAAATGGGCAGCTAAAATATGGTAATTAAAATATCATGTACATAATTCAACTTGCACAACAGGTTGTAAATGCATTAAAGACAAAGATCTGCCCAAAAAATTCTCATCCGAGGTAGTGTAAAGCATGCTTTTCCATCCATTATCCTACATTACAATGCCACTACATACAGAAACTTATATTTTAATATAATCAAAGATAAATGACTAAATAAACTTTTCTAGGTTAGTTCCTGTAGTAACTGCAACCCATGCGAATATGCATTTCCCAATCAAATCTGTACAACTCTCATGACTGCCATTTCTTATTCAACACCAGTGACATGACATTCAATAAACCTATTTTATCATTACCGTATGACATGGAAATATCATGCAAGAATATCACACAGGGTGTGATCTGAATATAACTCTAATGAATTTTTCAGTGGTATACTGAATGTGATAAAGAGAATCATACATTCATATACTTATTCCATATCCAATGTGCTTTAATGAATAATTTCAATGTTTTGCACACAAAGGTTCACAAAACATGGAAACTATTCCACACCTTTTACACATTTTGTATGATATAAGAACTACTGTAAGATAATTTATGTACAACTCAATTGACCTGCAGCTGACGGTGACCCTGGGGCAGACTGACTTATTCTAAGTTCAGCGGCTGTAGGTGGTAAGAATGACTGATGTTGTGATACAGGAAATGAATGAATGACTGCAGTGTTACTGCCCTGAGAGGCTGCACCCTCTTCGTTCATCCCTTCTGGAATAGGGCTGCCTTCCCGTGACAAGCTATCTGGTGTGCAAGTACCAGACATATGGCTAGGTGATGCTGGTGCTGACCTGTAATAAATGCATAGACCATTAATTTTTGCAGACAAGATAGCAGGGGCATTTTTCTGTAAAGAAACATTACAAGACTTTAGATTCCAAAGCTGTGTTTAATTCAAAACATTGAGGGAGAAGAAGAGTTGAAATCGCACATAAGTAATGCTTCAAAACAAAGTAATAAAATAAAATGCCAAGTAAACAAGAAACACTGATTTTTGGTAAGCACATTCAATGACGTCAAGTAATATTTTGAGAAATGCAAACATTTTGATTATTTTATATCAACTTGAAGCCTATGTAACAATCCCAGATTACCTCCCCTTGTCAGAGTCATGTTGCAATGTATGTTAAATTTATTTAGCACAAGATATGCACTACATATCCACATAGGAACCAAAATACTTCTATTTGGATATATTCAGAAGTTTCAGAGGGAAACTGATTCTTTTCTGGTAAATATTATCAATTTATCATTTCATCAGGCCCTTGATATCCTCAAAACAGTAATTATCAGAAAACTCTGCTTTTGCAGGAGGTTTCAGGAAAAGTGCTGTTGAATCTGAATAATTATTTTAAAAATAAAATTTGATTTTAGGACATAGATAACTAATTATTGTATGAGCTATGGAACCAGCCTATATGTGGTGGTATACAGTATTTAAAGAATGAAGGTTGTTGATTGGCTGAAAATAATTACTAGAAAAAAATCAACATAATTTCCCAGAAGCAGCCTGTTTAATGGTAAATTGTACACATTAATAGGGTTGAACAAAAAAAACATTTTTATTGTATTGCTGTCGCCACACAGGTACCAATGTTATGTAAATGGGAGATTTCACTGGACTAGATTTTGATATGGGCACCTACAGGGCAATTTCTGTAAAAAATGAGGTAAACTGCATAACATTTTCATCATTTTAAAAGTTTCCTCTTGGATAGATCATTCATAAGATGTAAGTGTGATTTGCCAATCTTACCACAAAAGTATAGTAATCTGGCCAAATATTAATGTTACTGTGTATGGGAACTGAATTAGTTGCCTGTGCTCAAAAAACACATCTACATGTACCAGGCAATACACAGACCAAATAGCATCCAATTATGTGTAAGGGATGCAGAGCTTTGGTGGTTAAAAGAAGTGTTAATGGATGGATGCAAAAGGCAATTAATACAGGACTCCTGCATCATGTATAAGAGGCTCTAAATATGAATAAATGTTATCAGCTACATTTGTTCACTAAAGACTTTTAAGGACGGGCAAAGACATTAAACCACCATTCGATCCATTTGTTGTGAATAGATTTGCTATAAGAAATGAGAAACAAACTTCACCTTCAAAATAAAATAGTAACAAGAATCCCTCAAAAGAATTTCCAGGAATTCAAGATAAGACCATTTATTCCTTTTAACTGCTAAGTGTTGAAACCATCTTTGATATTCTTCAGTAATAACAAGATTTTCAAATTAGCTGCTGTAGTGGACATATTGGATGTCAGATTCGCACCATTTTTATTTAGGATGAAATAGACATCATTATAAGTCTTTTGGTGAAAACCTCATGTCATAATGATCATCGATTCAGGGGGAGCAGTGACAACAAGATTTTCAAGACAGCCAAATTGGATATAAAAACAACATTTTAATAGCAGTAATACTTTATCTGCTACTATTGCTTTGCTGAATGTACCAGTTGGGAGGACAACTGATGGCCCCCCAAAAAAAACTGGTATAAGAAAAAAAATGCACTTACATTTATGGTAGGAGTGTTCCCTACTGTAAGCTGATATGTGACTTGGCCACATGCTGTGCTGTCACGACTGGACCAAGTAAATGCGTTCGCTCAGGTGAACCAAAGATCGAAGGTAAAAGGATGAAAAGGTCGATGGCCAGAAGGTAGCTCTCATAATGTCATCCAAGAAGAGTGACTCAAGTAGGCCCAAGATGCAGCAATAGCCCTTACATCGTGGCCTTTAATTGTCATGAAAGAAATGTCCCTCTTGGTGAGGGACTGATAAGCTCTCTTGATAGTGAGGACAATCCACCTCAAAATGATGGCTGCCAAAATATAGAGGAACCCTTAAGATTTGTGATTTTTTGGGTTCTATGCTATTTTTAGCACATGATAGACCATACATGGCAGACAGTATATTTGGTGGAGGAAGAGCCCGGGAATAACCACCGACCCATAGGAAGCTCCAGGTAAACTTTTTCACATACCCACATTGGTCAAGTCAAGACTCAAAACCCATGTGGACAGAGGTGAGATGTGAGTGATTTGTTTCAGTTTTGTGGGGTTTAATGCCATTTTTCAGCACATGATAGGTTATACATGGCGGCCAATATATCTGGTGGAGGAAGAACCAGGGAAGGCCCAGAGAAGAATCAATTACCCACGGAAAAGTATGGTAAGTTTTCTCACATACCCATATTGGTCAAGCTGAGACTCGAACTCACAGTGACAGAGGTGGGATGTGTGAGTGATCTGTAAAGGCAATCACTTTAGACTATACAGCTGCCCAGGGCCCCAGAGGAACCCTGGAGAGGTAGAAAGAAACAATTCTGATCTTTCCTTCTCCCTTTATAGGAAGCCAAATAAAATCTCAAGGCCCTTACATCATCAAAGAAGCCTATCTTGATCATCACCAGCACATATATGACTGAGACTGGGAATCTCAATAGGAACTGGAGCTACTGAAGGTAGCTAATTCTTAGTCAAAAACCCAAGTTGGCAAAGAAGAGAAATCAAAATCATAGTTACCACTGAACCATATAACTGGTCCTTGAGCGGTTTCCAGTTTGCTATAAAAAGGAAGTGGAGAGGACACAAGTGAAATCGCCCTTGGGGAACTTGATCAGTTGTTGCAATCAAAGTTCATAAGAGAATGAGAGGTACAGCTGGGCCAAAAATGAAATATTGCCTGTAAAACCCACGATGAGTTACAGAATCTGACCAGTCATGTCTGGTGGAATGCAAACCCTCTCTTGATTTGTGAAGAAATTCATCCACGTGAGGCCAGAAAATATGGATGTGAAGGTTTGCATCCTGCAGATCTATGGAGACTGCCCAGTCACAGGGCCTTATGGCGTTTCTGACCAAGGCAGAAGTCTCCATCTTGAAGTGTTCTTCCCAAGTAAATTTGTTTAAGATCAATGACAAGTTGAACTTTCTGCTTTTTGTTTTCAACACCAAAAGGATCCAGGAATAGAAACCAGAGTTTGGTCATTTTCCACCCTCGCAACTGCTCCCTTCTGCAGAAGGATCTTCCCTCTGATGAACCAGTTTGGACTGATTAAGAAAATGGTGGTCTGTGATATAGAATGTTCCTGGAAATGAAGCCAGCATCCCTCCTTTAAGGCGGAACTGACCTACACATCGTCTGAGATGCCCACTCAATCCTCTGAAAAGAGGGCTAGTCAAATACATACTGGGACGCTGGGAAGATGAAGATGCTGCAGGAAAGAGTGCAACTCCCTAGGTCAGACTACCTCCATCCTTAAGGAAGTGAGAAGGAATCCTAAGACTTCCTCCCTTGCCCTCTTCGACTGCCTTGTCGAGCGAAAGACAGGCAGGAGGGAGTTTTTAACTGGGATGGGGTTTTGTCTGTTGAGGCTGACCCTGTTTGAAGAACTTGTAAGGAGGTCCCTGCAGTCAGTCAGGATGTGTGCGCTTCTTGACCGGTTTAGACAGGTCTATAATCATAGCCAGTGACCAGTGTTGATAGAATCCAAGTGTCAACAGCCCCAGATGGCTTTGCTAACAAGTCTGCAGAGAGGAGGGGGTAAAGTTTACCACATTATCAAACATCCAGACTTCTTCCTCCTCTAACACCTGACCTGACAGGTGGGAAGGAGCAGGGGACTCAAATTGAAGGGAAGGACCTGCCACAACTGGCTCTCCTGGGAACTCATTTGAGTCTACCAGAATGGAAAGAGCATCCTCATCCTGAACCCGCCACCAAGACGAGACAGGACTGTCCTTTCCGGCATGCCTCTCCAGAGAGGTAGATGATTAAGTAGGGTTTTTGTCCTCCCATAACTACTCACAAGGGGTAATAGGACTAACCCTACTACCTCTCCTCCTAGGCGAATGGGACTAACCTACTAGCTGTCATCCTAGGCGAATGGGATCACTGATCCCTTCTCAACAATCCTGGATGCGAGTGGCAGCATGCCTCCTTTTTGTTGCACAAGGCCGGAGGTGACAGAGCATGTCCCTGGCCAGTCAATCCACCATACCTTGAAACCAAGACAGACACATGCATGATGTCATGGGATAGAAAAAAAATCACTACCAGATAAGGGGGTCCCCAAATCTAGTAGTAATTGAATGGGACATAGGGAAGAGGTGACAATCCAATCCCCTTCTGCTAATGGGTGTGCAAAAAATCAACTCCCAATCCCCACTGGGATTGGATGGTAACATAGAGACAGGTGGGGGTATTGACCTGATCAAAGCCCAGCATCTGGTTGTTCGAAGGGCATGGCACAGTGCCCAGAGTCCATTGAATGGGAATTGACCGGTGCCCTGTTTGGCAATGAAGATCTGACAGACAAGCACACCTCAGATCTGAGTGAGATTGCTGCTCTTCCATGTTGTCGGGAAGGCACAACTCGCTTATATTGGTCACCAGAACTATGCCTACCTTGAGAGGGCACTGCTCATCCCGGCCGGGAAGGCTCAATGTGCTCTAAGGCACTTTTCCTCCCCTTGAGAGGGGTCAAGAATCTATCCTTCAGTGGCACTGAAAGCATCAAACCAAAAGTCAGGGACCCTAAGCTTTTTGGCGATCTCCGAATCATGGACCTTCTTGTACCTGCACTTACCTACACCGTGGCATATTAATCTCTGAAAGGGAAAAAATTACACAACACAAGATAACTGGGAACCAAAGAAGGGTAGGTAATATTACTCAAACACCAGTTACTAAGAAGGGGAACAATGAACAAAAGCACCACCTGCAGATTACGGTGCAAAAACCCTTCAAAATTAGCAAAAGGAAAACAAAAAACACTCAAATAATGCAAGGACTGATGAGAAAAACACTCAGTCAACGCAAAAAAGAATCTGAATGGCCAAAAAGACATTTATAAACGACAACAAAGGCAAATTTCAATGAGCAACTTGGCATACATGTACACTCATTAACGTCCAAGGAAAAAGAGGAAGATATTCCATATATTGTCAAAGACTAAGGAATCAGATTGGGATCATGTTCTTTTCAATTCTGGGCCTATTTAGCTTGGACTGGGGACTTGGCATCCCAGAAAAGGCAAGCAATGCAATAGCAGCAGTACCCAGCAGGTAATGTACTGCTGCTATTCAATAGGTTTTAATCAATTTGAGTCAATTTATTGGTACAGCCCTCCAAACTTGGCTCTAAAGTTATAAAACCTGGTTGAATCAAGTTTGCTAAAAGATAGTCTCAAAGTATTATCTTATGGCATAATATGCAATATAAAGTACATACCTAGTTGACAAGCCCCCAAATGGTGCTCTAAAACAAGGAACTCCTCTCTGTCTTCTCCTCCTGAAAGCCTGAGCTGTCAGTTTGGCTTCTGATGTGGGGTCAATCCTCCAGAAAGACCCTTTTCCTGGCTCTTCTTGTGACCGAGGCACTTTCACGAAGTATCTATTTAGTGACAAATTATGTCGAATGGAGTTCTGAAAAAAAGATACATAAATAAGTCACTTACAATCCACAAGTTTTTCAACATAACATACAGTCTGCGGTGTTCCAGCTAGGATTTAAACAAGAGTCCCTTGAAGGGACTGATGCTCTATTGGTTAAAAAGAATTTCCAGGAATTAAAGATAAGACCATTTCTTTGTTTTAACTGCCAAGTGTTGAAAGTATCTCTGATATAGTGCAGTGATAACAAGATTGTGAAACTTGCTGCTGTGGTCACCATCTTCTTATGTCCGATTGGCACCATTTTTTTTTACCAAATAGACATCATTAGAAATCTCTTGGTGAAAATTCCAAGTCAATATGACAAATTCTGAAGGATAAAAATTCTTGCAAAGCAAAAATTCCCAAACAAATCCACAGCAAAAAAGGGTAGTCAACACTTACCCGAGCATCGGAGTGGGATACAATTTAATGAAGCAGAGATGCTGTCAGGATTTTATCTAAAGGGGGGAGCTCCCAAATTGTCACCAAAATAAGGGGGAAGTAGAAAATAAATGATGGGGAGGAGGAAATGGCCATAGTTCAGTATTTACCTGACACATAAATATCCATCTCTTTCTTTCTTCCAGCTCCACTTTGTTAGAGCTCTACTGAAATCAAAATCCTCAAAAGATGTCTCCTCTAGTTGTATAAGCATTAATCTGTTGATCATTTCTGAGGTTAATTTGTTCCTTTTCTGTGTATGAATATTGTTCTGTGCTGAGAACCCCCTTTCGCAATCTGCTGTTTGAAGGGACATATGCATAGATAGCTCAGCCAGTTTGAACAAGTTGGGAAACTGTCCTTTATGGTTGTTATGTACAATTTTCCTCAACACATCCTTTGGATATCTCTGCTCCAATATAAGATTTTTCACTAACAAGAGCTCTGCCAAAGTTTCACTTTCTGAAGTCAGTGCTTTGCCGACTACTGTGCCATATTTCTTATCTGTTCCACAAATTTGTAAGTCCATCAATGCCACAGTCTGCTTGTTCAGACAGAGGTATTTTGATCAAAAATAAATGTCCTTACTTTTGAATTTCTTTTTAGATTCTTATTTATTCAATTCATCTTAACCCTTAGAGTGCTACATAGTTTTGTAGCGCAAGATTCCTCAAGGCAGAATTGTTTGAGAAAACAAATGAAAATTGCACTCTACTTTTAAATATCCGGCATTTTAATTAGGCTGGGCATTCTGAATTTTTGACATTTAATTTCTAAATACTGCTGAATAGGGGGTTGACAGGCATGCCATCTGTTTTTCTCCATCTAGTATGTACGTTGGACTCATATTCAACATCATTTTTGGGTTCAAAATTACTCACTGGTATTTCCAGTAACACTTTCTGAGCTCCAATAATCTCGTATACTTCAAAATCTCAAAAATCGTTGTCATCATTGCTATCACCAGCCAGTATTTGCCAAATGAAATCGTCGTCTGAAGATGAACCATATAGGATGTCAGCCATTTTTTGTTTTCTAGGGGCCATTACTTTAAATATGCATTTGTAAAACTTCCTTTATGACTGCAAGGTTCAAACTCGACAGAATGCTTGTTCCAGGGCCCAATGTGCCAAACAAATTTACTTTAGCAACTGTTCATGTCAAGCCAAAGTACTCAGATGTGTAAACAGTTGCCTACCTGAAAAGAGACAGATGACCAGACAAGCACTACAAGACCTCTACTGGCAGCGCAACTTATGCCATGACAAGCACTTAAAGGGTTTAAAGTTAAATAAAAATCGTGCACTGCACAAAGTACATTTTTATATGAGCGACTTTAAACTAATTTGCGGGAGTTCTCGTGCATCACTGCTTTCCACATGAGCAAATACGTACAAAGTTTGCGTGATTCAGGCACTCAAGTGCCCTGGCAGCATCTCTGATGAAGCACCCCTTGCCAAGCAAGGTGCAAAAAAACCCTAAAATTTACAAAACTAAAAAATATAACACTCAACTAACGCAAGGACTGGGGAGACAAACACTCTATCAATACAGAAAGGTAGGTGAAATGCCAAAAAGATGTAAAAATATGAAAACAAAGGCAAATTTCGATTAGCGATATAACACACATATGTAATGTATACATCGTCCAAAGAATAAAGAGGATGATATTCCAAATGTTGGTTGTGACTAAGGAGTCATGAATCGTGCTCTTTACAAGTCTGGCCCTCCAATACTAATTTTTGGAGGAGGGAATAATTAGCTTGGACTGGAGACTAGAGTCATGGAAAGGGTAAGCAATACAATAGTAGTAGGTCATGTATTACTGCTACTAAACAATCCTTTTCCACTCACAAGGTAGGAAGCTCACTTCTCCTTACTGATGTAAAGGAGAGGAGGACCATTTAAAGGGTAAGGTTTCTGAAGGTAGCTTCACTCAAAGGTTCATATGGGGGTTTAGATAATGCTTCAAAAACATGAAAGGTTCCATCTAGGCATTAATGACCACGATACTGGTCTCTGAAGCTCAAAATACCTGAGGAGATCAGAATAATGAGGATCCGACCCAATAGCGGAACCTGTAGAGAACTTGAAACTGTAACAATGGACTGCCCTATAGCCCTTAACTCATTCAGCCCCAACACTGTGGGGTTCAGGGCTCTGGTCTGGTACCAATCATGATCTAGCCACCAACTCAGGTGGTGACAAAAATCAGTTTCCTGAGGAATCTGAACCGACAGTGGGTCCTTGTGTGGTTTCCAGTTTGCTAGAAGCAGAAACTGGCTGCAAGTGAAGTATCCCTAGGGAAACTAGATCAGCAGCCACGTTCAGAGTTCCTAGGTGAGAGAGGCAAAGGTGAACCGACAATGAAGTCTTGGCCTAAGACCCGCAAGGAAGGACAGATTCTGAGAGGTCCTATCTGGTGGAACATGAACCGTCCCTTGATTTGTAAGGAAATTCATTGACAGAGTCTGAAGGAGGCAGCTGAAAAGAGTTTGCACGAGAGGCAATCAGGCAATCATCACTAGGGTTTGACCAGTAGACAATCCCCAGGTCCCAGCTCATCCCATTGGGACACACCAGAGTCCGGATGGGGGGGGGGGGGGGGGCTTAAAGGGCCAATCACACAAATGCACCTGATAGCTAGAGGCAGAGACCAGTGGTAAGAGCATAGTAGAGGGGACAGACCACCTCATCTGGCTCCAGACAAATTTCTGTGCAAGCTCCCAAACCACAGTCAAGTGTGGGTGCAGCAGAAGATCATTAGGAGAGTGGGCCCCAGAAAACCTCTCCAGATAAAATCTGAGTGTCCTAGGTTCCAGAAGGTTTTGTGCACAAGTCAAATATCCAGACTTCCTCCTCCTCCAACTCTTCTGAGAACTAATTTCAGTCTACCAGAATCTAAAGGGCTTCGTCGTCCTGAACCTGCTCTGAAGGCAATACAGGACTGTTCTCCCTGGCATCCCCCTACGGAGAGGAAGACTTTGAAGTAGGGTCTTTGTCATCCTGTAACCCCTCAAAGGGGGTAATTGGACAAACTCAACTAGCTGTCATCCCAGGTGAATGGGATAGCTGATGACTTCCTGACAGTCTTTGATGAGAGTGGCAGCCCATCTCCTTTTTGTTGGGCAAAGGGGATTAAAAACTCACTACCAGGTGAGGATGGCGGATGGGCAAGCAAAACCCAACTCCATATGTATAAGAAATTGATGGCAACATGAAAACCGGAGCGGGGAGAGTATAAACTCGATCACTGTCTGGAGTCTGTTCTCTTGAAGGGCATGGCCCAGTGACCAGCACTTGGAGCCCGGTAACTGACTGGTGCCTAGCAACCAATGCCCAGTAACCGGACTGGTGACAGATAAGCCCACCTCAGATCTATAAGAGCAAAATTGCTGGCCTTCCCTGTTGTTGGGAAGGTGCGAATTGTGAGGGTACTGCTCATTCCTGCCATGAAGGTGCAACTCACTCTCAGGCACTTTCCCTCCTCTGGAAGTGACCAATCATCTATCCTTCACTGGCACTGACAGCAATAGACTGAGCAATTCAGACTGGGATCATGTTCTTTTCAATTCTGGGCCTCCAGTTACTAATCGGAAGATGGAATATTTAGCTTGGACTGAGAACTTGGTAATGCAATAGCAGCATGTATTTGTATTACTGCTATTAAAACCTTGTATTACAATCGTCCATTCAGGAGAAGTAGCAACAAGAAGATTTTAAGGATCAATCAGCGGGGAAAGAAGACCCTGTTGAGCTCAACTCTTTACCAAATTTATGTCAGATCATTTTCATTTAGGACCAACTAGTCATCATAAGAAATCATTTAGTGGAAACCCCACGTCAAAAAGACCATTTGTTCAAGGAGTAGCTACAAGATTTTCAGGTCAACGGATGTATTGGATATCAGATTGGCAAGATTTTCATTTAGGACTAACTAGACATTATAAGAAGTCTTTTAGCGAAAACCCCCATGTCAATAATATCGTCCATTAAGGATGAGTTGCAATACGAATATTTCCAAGATGGCCAGAGTGAAAGGTATACCGGATGTCTGCCACCACCTTTTCCATTTAAAAACCAAATAGACATCATAAGAAGTCTTTTCATGAAAACCCCATGTCAATATGACCATCCCTCAAGAAGACCATGTGATAAGATTTTCAAGATTGCAGCATGGTGGACATTTTGGATGTAAGATCAGCACCAATCTCATTAAGGACCAAACAGACCATATAAGAAGTTTTTGGGTGAAAACACCTATGTCGATATGACTAGATTTTTATAATGGCCACCATGATGGCCATATCTGATGTCTAAGCGGCACCATTTTCATTTAAAACCAACTAGACCGTGAGCTGAATGTATAAAGTTTCATGGCAATCCTCCATGTACTGTAGGAGTGATTGCAATAACAATATTATGCAAAAGCCATTTTTCTTCTTTCAGTGTTGACCTTTGAGCATTTGATCCCAAAATCAATAGGCATATTTTTACCCAGCGAATAAGTCATTCACCCAATACACAAGTCAATTTTTGTTGGAGAAACCATTTTTCTTCTTTTAGTCAGTGACCTTGACCTTAAACTTTTGATCCCATAATTCATATTTTTCTTCCTTACCCCAAGTGCAAGCCATCTACAAAGTTTGATCAATAACAGTGACTTTGACCTTTGGACCCCAAAGTCTATAGGTTTCTTCCCCATCTCAAATGCATGACATAGTCAAAGCTTGGTCCAGCTCTTTGATGTAGAACTAATGTTATTATGCAGTCTTTCCCGCATCCCTTTATGAAAAAGTAGGGAGAGTCACTTCTTGATATTCTTCAGTGATAACAAGATTTTCAAATTAGCTGCTATGGTGGACATATTGGATGTCAGATTGGCACCATTTTCATTTAGGACCAAGTAAACATCATTAGAAGTCTTTTGGTGACAACCTCATGTCATAATGATCATCCATTCTAGGGAAGTAATGAAAACAATATATTCAAGACAGCCATCATGTGAGCCATATTGGATGTACAACTGGCACCAACTTCATTTAGGACCAACTAGATATCATAAAAAGTCTACTGGTGCAAAGCCCATGTTGATATAACCATCCATTTGGGAGAACTAGACATAACAATATTTTCAAGAAGCCACCATTAGTCATTTTCATTTAGAACCAACTAGACATCATAAGAACTCTTCTGATGAAAACTCCGTATCAAATGACTTTCCATTTAAGAGTATCGAAATATGACCATCCAGTCAGATGGAGTAACATGAGTTTCAAGATGGCAGCTGTGGTAGCCATATTGGATGTCTGACCAGCACCATTTTCATATAGGACCAACTACACATCACAAGAAGTCTTTCAGTGAAAACCACATGTTGATATGACCATCCACTGAGGAGGAGTAGCGATAACAAGTTTTTAAGATGGCCACTGTGGTGACCATATTGGATGTCAGAGCAGCACCATTTTCAATTATGACCATCTAGACAATGGAATGAACATGTGTGTAAAGTTTCATGGCAATTCTCAAAGTAGTTTAGGAGGAGTTGCAATAACAAACTTGCGTTAATGGATGGACAGACAACAGACCATTCCATAAGCTCTTTTGGTCTATGACAAGTATAGCTAAAAATCTGTATCCTTATATCTACTATATCTACTTATGTAACTGCTACACATACACTTTGTAAATACAAAGAATTTTAGTATATCATGAGATAATATTTATTATTCCTCAAGAGGTTTGATTTGTTTCGGTAAATAGTTTGTTCCAGTTCAATATTGTTTGCGTTTGTATGCTTATACCATATATTTATTATCAATCCAACTCCCATAAACATCCATAATAATTAATATATTTAAAATCATTTTAGTGTATCTGAACAATGTTCAGTGACTCTGTCAAAGAAAAAGAGGAAGAAAAGAAAAACATGAGTGGGCCTGACAATCGCTCATCTTGTATTTAATGGATGTCAGCTTGTGAATGCAAACTCACGTACTGAAACTGTCGAAGGGAAAGAAAAGCTTGTATCTTATTGTCGCTATACAGTCTATTAATGTTGGTGTCATTTCTTGTCAGTTTGGATTCACGCGCCCTTACCAACCTGAGGTCCTGCCACTTTAGTCATAACTTGAAAACCAAAGATCAAAGGCCAAGGTCACTGTGACTGGAACAAGAAAAATGGTTTCCATACAATAACACTAGTCCTACATCACAGACCTGAACCAAACTTTGTGGATGGCTTAGAAGTCTTTTGATTTTGGGATCTAAAGGTCAATGGTCAGAGGTTTCTGCCCCAAAATTTAATTTCTCTGCATAAACACAGGATGGGAGTATAATCTGCTGCACAGTACTCATGTTTGCTCATGGATACATGTCATGTGCTGAACCTTGCTCAGCGTAGATGTTTTATAATGAATATCACTACCACTCAACCACATATTTAAACAATTCATTTAAAAAAGATTCAAGTTTGATTTACTACTACTATCTGCATATATCTAACAAATTGGGGTAAGGAAGAAATAAGTCAAATTTGGGATAGAAAAGTCAAAGGTCAATGTCACTGTGACTGAGAGAAGAAAAGTGATTTCTGTAAGGAGTTCTCAATCATCTCTGGTTACCAAACTTTGTGGATGGCTTGCTCTTGGGAGTAAGGTAGACACCTATTGATTTGGTGGTCAAATAGTGAAAGGTCACAATCACTGCAGTTGCAAGAAGAAAAATGGTTTCTGCACAATAATATTAGTTCTACAGCACAGACCTGGACAAAACTTTGATAATGGTTTGCACTTAAAGGAAAGAAGAAGGATGTCAAATTTGCATTCAAAATGTCAATGGTCAAAGTCACTGTGGAAGAAGAAAAAAGGTTTTTGTAAAAAAAATTAAATTGTCTACATAGAAATCTATTAAACATGGAGTAGGCGTATAATGTGGCATTGATGGTACTCTTGTTATCAGATTTGGTGTTTTGTGTTTAGTGTTTATAGCACTTGTGGAATATCGAGAGATTTTATTATAGTCATTGCATATTGGAACCATGTATACACATAAAAGAATGCATGAATTTTACTTGCCACTTTTGGTTTAGAGGGCTATCATCTAGGGGTGAAACGATACACCTCTGACACGTATCGATACGATTCTCGATACACAGCCTACGATACGATACATTATCGATACACATATCGACTTGATGGTCGTTTCATCTTTAGAAGGTCTGTCAGTGGTAGGGTGATGCCATTTTTTATATGTTGACATATTGGGCGTATTTCCAGTATGCAGATTACAAGCAAACATAGACTTATCATCTGTTCATATGCCATTCTCATCCCTGACAAGATAAAAAAAAATAAAAAATTCCATACAGACTACCTGTTCGCTACTAGTGACTTTTATTCAACCTTTTAGGCTATTTCAGGCTGATTCATTCGATCAGATGCATGACTCATCCTGGTCACCACACCCTTTGTTTTGCATTGAATGAATGTTTTTAAAACATCTTATTACCAATTTCATGTCTTCACTTAAATTTTGAAGGCATTACGGTGTTATATTCAAAATGGAAGAAACGGTGCAATTTCCTTGTGCAAGGAAAATCTTATCTAGAACAAGTCCCGAGTGTGGGAATGAAGATGACTAACAACCAAATTATTCACATTGTACTTCCTGCAGATGCAAAACAACTGCCACAGCTACAGGCACTTGTTTCTGTCAGTGAAAAAGGAAATTATTGACAACATCCACTCACCTTCTACAAATTGACATAGTGGCTATAACTAGTGCAGTTTGGAATCTGCCCCCTCGCAGATTCTCTGCTAATTTTTTTTTTCCAATTGGCACATACGGTCACTGATTACATATATCAACGTAAAAAGAAGACCCTCCAAACTTATTCACCATGTACGATTGAAGTACTTTATAGATCATTTAATAGTCACCTTTGTGAGAAGTTTCTATGTTGCTTTGTATCTATTTGGATAGAGTTTGGATACCAATATTTTCAGTATGTAACACAGTGAACATGCTACAGTTAGTTATGATTGGTGGTTATTGTTTTACCTTGGACTTGAACAAACAATAACCACTAATCAAAACTGCATGTAACATATTTCACTGCATGACACACCGGTAGTGTAGCCTTCAGTTTGATCCAAGTAGACAAGATCCGATACAACAGATAAATTTCGCGTTAAAGTGTTTATTAAATGATCAGTAATGTACTTAAATCATACATGGGGAACAAATCTGCAATGTCTTCTTTCCGTTGATATATCCGTTATCAATGGCTGAAGATTCAGACAGGATAAACTAATTAGCATGGAACTGGGCAGTGCAAGGGGGCAGCTTTCAAACCACACGAGTTAGTCACCTGGTGTTAATTTGTAGAAGGTGAGTGAGTGTTGTCAATAGTTTTTATATATTTTACTGACCGAAATGAGTGCATGTACTTGCTGCAGCTGTCTCATATGAATTCTAAATTTAAAGAATGAAAAGGCAAATGACTAATAATTATTCACGACTGCTGATGATTAAAGTAACCTGTATAGAGAAAGTATCATTTG
Organism: Margaritifera margaritifera; assembly: GCA_029931535.1. Classification (NCBI taxonomy): domain Eukaryota; kingdom Metazoa; phylum Mollusca; class Bivalvia; order Unionida; family Margaritiferidae; genus Margaritifera; species Margaritifera margaritifera. The sequence continues at coordinate 8,964,373 of JAQPZY010001699.1, read as the reverse complement.
GTATGGATTCTTACCATTTTGTATCGATATGGGTATCGATATAGAAAAAGTATAGATACATAAACATATCGATTAATCGTTTCACCCCTACAATCATCCCTAAAAGCCTGTGGCATGATGTGCACTGTCTGTTACTAAGAATAGTTTGTGTTTCTAATAATAAGGTACTTTGTATTTTGAGCACTTTAAAGGCCAGTCTAAAAGGGACATGACTCAAATTGTAATCCTGGGAGGAAATTATTAGTCAAAGTGGTTACCTTTCTTGATACAGTTTGACAGCTTTATGTAGTAGCTCAAACTATACCAAATTATTTCAATAATTCTGGAGGTAAGTAGCTCTTGCATGTTGTCAAACCCTTCAATTTCAGAGGCAAGTAGTTCTTGCAAAGTCTGCAATCGAATAATGATTAAATGGAAATGATCGGTTTTCAAAAACACCAAAGCTTTTGAAGTTTGATAGAGTATATAGATTTCAGACCAAAATGGGTCATAACTCTGGAAAAACATTAAAGCAAAACAACAAAACACCATGCACATGCTCACCTAATGTCAATAATGTCTGCAAAGTTTTATCACAGTCTATGGAAAGATGCAGAAGTTGCACTACTAGAACTTCTGAACATATATACAGGTCAGACAAGCCTTACAATATATGCCCCAAATATATTTATAGCAGAGACATAAAGGTAACTGTCATATTTTGTTATATTTAAAACACTTTAGCCATCATGTCTTGTGATTCTTACCTGCCAACCTTTATCAGCATTCCTATAGTAGGGATAGTTTTTAGTGATGTAGGCATAGATGCCACTTAAGGTAAGCTGTTTATCTGATGCTGATGTTATTGCCTGAACAATCAACTGAGCATAGGAGTATGGTGGTTTTGATTCATCTCTTGGCACTGCAACTTCACTAGTAGGGGTAGGGGTGCTGTCTTTTTCTTCTTGTTTGTATTGCTGGTGATTAGCTGCTGCAGCTGCTGTAAGAGCGGCTATCTGAAGATCTGTTACCCCAAGGAACCGTGGATTTGTACCCCCACGAGGACTTGTTGGACAAGAATTGGCAGCACTGCAAGAATTAGGTTGAAAATTAAAGGCACATAAAAATTCAACATGCTAACTAACAAATATTAAATCAGACCAAAGCAAAACAATTGATTTAAAATAATAAAATCAGGGTTCCAACAGGTTACTAGAATCCAAATTCCGTCTTTTCCTGCCCAAAGCCAAATTTTCCCAAACCTCACCTTTAATGTCAAACACAGACACACACACTTTTCACTGTTTTTAAACATACAAAGTAAAGGAATTTACTGAATTTCTCCAATGATAAACCCATGCTTAATGATAACACAATCCCTAACTTTAACAAATGTTAGCAAATTTCTACTTACAGAAAGCAATGTTCAATGATAAGTCCAGCGCAATTTTTCAATGCTGCTGGACCACTGGGATTATCATGGGAGCAACACACATAAAAATTTTAAATCAAGGATAAGAAAACAACCACAGTCATGGAAATTACATAACACATTTCTCCGTACACTTGTCCATATTAAAAGTCTTTTGCCTGAGGGTAAAAAATTCCCTGACCTTTGACTACAGATTCAATTTTAAGTGATTGTCATAAAATTCCCTGATATCTCCATAACTTTCCTGAAAAGGACTCCCTTGAAGGGACTCATGCTCTACTGGCCAACAAGAATTTCCAGGAATTCAAGATAAGACCCAGGAACGATTTCAGCAATAAAGTTTTGGGACCTCCATCCCCATAATTTGGATTTTTGTATCATGAAACAATCATTTTTGAAAATGTTTAACTTTCCCCCAAAAGTTTTAATTTCCTCTGACAAGCATGGATTGTTTTTGTTGATGTATTATGATTATTATTATTATTATAACTGTTCCCACATCTGGAAGTTAGTGAAAGTCGCTTCAGAGTTTATTCATTCAGATTACAATGTCTTTCTGGAAGAGAAGTTTTATAAATTCATTTTATTTATAAATTTTATTTCTATATCACTGGAGATGAGCATGGTTTTTAAAATATTATGATGATATGGGTTTGCGTAAAGTGTAAATCAAAATCAGTCGTATAATTTTGCTGTTGTTTTGTAAATAAGTTGCCTTTTTTGTAGAAGTAGTAGCAGTAGTATAGTTGTGTTCTTTCATTTAAAAAAAACTGCTTTTTTAGCACAAGTCCTTAATATGAGACTGAGTGCTGTCAAAAGTGCTCCCATATGGTACCTTTAGTTACTTTCACATTGAGTTATAGTTCTTTCTAAAGGACTGGAATCTTTTGCAGAATTACCTAGTCTTATCAATAAACTTCATAGTACTATTTATAGTTGCAAACCCCCATCAGTATAAACAGCAGTGCAAAATCCTATTTCTAGAACTATGTATTTACAAAGAAGACACACTTCTGCAAACTAGAATACTGAATACTATTTTCCTTTATCAATAAAAATGCACAAAATAGAATGTCACAAAAAAAAAAACATGGTTCGGTTCATTAGAAGCAAAGTCGTCAGAAAAGTAATTTAGCATGAATGCTAGACCAGCACATACTGTGTTTATCGGTTTATACCAGTGTGTATTGTCAATTATCCAAACATCTATTTACAAAAATGTATCTAATTCAGAAAGGAACACATACTGTTGCAACCACAATGAGGAAGCTGTCTGCTCTTCAATGATGCACTTTATTTTGAAGAATCTAAATGCTATTGGTTCCGCTCTACAGTTATTATGTACTTCTGAAACCGGGACTGGTATAAGGTGAAGATGTGTGCAATTGCAAAACAAGCACAATATAGAGAATGTTGACATGCCTCTATGCTAATTTCATGTAATGTGACTTCAATTTCTTTATATTTGGTACACCACTCCCTCGATAACTCACAAACCCGCTTATAACGCAGGTCAGGCGTGGATCCCATTTCTTTTACTAGAAAATACAAAAAAATTTGACCCTATTTGGTGAACGTGAAAAAAATTGCGATCAAAATTAGGAAACAAAACCTTGATATATCGCTGATGTTATCGTCAAAAACAGTGGTTAGTAATCGGAATTCTGAATCAACATCATGAAATTTTCAACTTTTAATAAGAAGTCATATATTTTGTTCAATTTTCTTTCCAAACAACGTTCTCAGTACAGTTTAAATAACAATATTCGACGAAATGTCAAACTAGTGGCAACATTTAAAAAATAAATACCAATTAAATAAGTTTTGTCAAGTGAAATTTGTGTTTTAGTTCTATCTTTTAATTTGGTTTCAGTGTAATCAGCATAAATGCAATATGCCCTCTTGTATTCAAACGTGAAAAATATAATTCAACCGTCTCAGCTATGTCTGCGAGAACCTAATTAAGTACTGACCGTTTTTTTATTATCTCCGACTTGTGGAAGTATTTGTTGTGTTGTTACACTCAGTTAAAAGAAGGCCTGCTTTGTATTATCATGTAAATTACATCTTTTGTATCAAATCAAGTAAAGGGGGTGGAATAAAAGAAAGTTAAAAGGCGTGCAAATCCAACCTGCGTAAGAGCTAGTGGTCACAACTGGGTGTCAGGTCAACTCATTTCAATTGATCAATCGAACACTTATATAAATATTATTATGATAATTTAACTACCTTAAATTAGCCTACTCATTCACAAATGTGATCAAAGATAGTAAGGCAACCAAGCCAAATGAGTACTTGGTGAATACAAAGCTTTGTTTCACAGATACAGTTCATTACAGAGAAGGAGTTCAAGAGTTTGTATTGAACTTACAATTTCTAATTTGCCACTCAGATATTTCCTCAAGGAGAAGAAGTTTCACTGTTATTTGCATGAAATCACAGCATCCATATTTTATTAATAGAAATTTTTATAAAAATTGAGTTTCAACGTTGATGGTTGTTTCACAAAATAAATGTCCCAAGTTTTAAAAAGAGGAATCTTCTTTTGTTGTTAATCGAGAAAAAAAAAAAGAAAGTGACATAATACAAAACATTTTCGCATACACGTGTTTTTGAAACCGCTTGGACTAATGTTATTAACGATCTTTCATCGGTTGGGTTTATTGCAAATAAAGGTTATTTATACAAACAAACAAACAACTACATTAGAAAAAAAGCTCTTTATTGACAATTATAAAATGAGTATTCAGTCATTAAACAGCCCCATTATACACCCTACTACGATTTCTCTATGTCCAGCGGGGATGGCATCCCCTTCTTAATTTTTTTGAGGTCCCTCGGTAACTCGCGCCCTCACTTGAAAGGATATGAATGAAAGGAGGGACAAGTACTGGCAGGCAAGTTTTACTAACTTTCAATTGGGATATTTTAAAATAAAAACGTTCTGGCCACCAACAGACGGTCCCAATTAGTATAACAGAATCATCCCCAAGACCAATTCTTCTTTTTAACTGCTGAGACCATATATGATATTTCTGAGCAATAACAAGATTTTAAAATTAGCTGCAGTGTCAGACATATTGGATGTAAGATCAGTAATTTTTTCATTTAAGAAAAACTAGACATCATTGGATGTCTTTTGGTGAAAACCCCATGTGAATATGACCATCCATTTTGTAGTAGTGATCAGATTTTTATGATGACTGCCATGGTAGCCATATTTATGACAGATCAGCACCATTTTCATTTAGGACCAACTCAACTCAAAAGTCTTTTGGTGAAAACCCCATGTCGATATGACCATCCATCTTGAAGGAGTAGCAATAACAAGATTTTGAAAATGGCCATCATGCCATATTGAAAGTCAGATTGGCACCATATTAATTTAGAAGCAGCTAGCTATCATAAAAAGTCTTCTGGCGAAAACCCCATGTCAATATGACCATCCATCTAGAAGGAGTAGCAATAACAAGACTTTGAAAATGGCCACCATGCCATATTAATCTATCTATCATAAGAAGTCTTCTGGTGAAAACCCCGACTTTCCATTCATCAGTAGTGATAACATTTTCAAGATAGCAGCCATGGTGGAAATATTGGTTGTCAGATTGGCACCATTTGCATTTAGGCCCAACTAGATGTCATAGAAAGTTTTTTTTGGGACAAAAACCACATGTCGATATGACCATCCATGTAGGAGTTGTGATAACAAGATTTACAAGATGGCCACTGTAACAGCCATATCATCATCATTTTCATCATCATAAAAAATCTACCGGTGAAAACCCAATGTCAATATGACTTTCCGTTCAGAAGGAGTAGCAATAATCTGATTTCTAGATGGCTGCCATGGTGGCCATACTGGATGTCAGATTGGCACCATATTTACTTAGACCCAACCAGATATCATATGAAGTCTTTTGGTGAAAACCCCATGTTGATATGACCATCCATTTAGAAGAAGTAGCAACAAAATTTTCAAGCTGGCCACTGTCAACCATATTGGATATCTGAACAGCACCATTTTTATTTAGGACCAACTAACTGGACATCATAAGAAGTCTTTTAGTGAAAACCCCATGTTGATATGACCATCCATTCAGGAATGGTGATAACAAGATTTTCAAGATGGCTGCTGTGGTGGGCATACTGGATGTCTAAGCAATACCATTTTCATCTAGGACCATCTAGGCCATGGGATGAATATATGTGTAAAGTTTCATGGTAATCCTCTCAGTAGTTTCTGAGTAGTAGTGATAACAAGCTTGTGCAAATGGATGGATGGACAAGGGACAACAGGCCATCCCATAAGCTCTTCTGGTCTATGACCAGTAATGCTAAAATTGAAAATTCCCCAACTTTTTCCCATCCTGTGGGAACCCTGATCAAACCTTTCAAAAGAAATTTCACTTATTAATACATACTATTTGAATGGTTTCACTATTTCAGTGTTCAGAGGCCCATTTTTTGGGGACAAAATCCAATATTTACTGGTAAAATATTAAGTGCTTGGCTGACTAGCCACACGTTATAAAAAAATTCACTATACTCAATAGAATAATATAGGTTCCACTGGAAAAAATTCCTTGCCCAGCAACTTTGGGCAAGTAGAGAATTTTGCTAAAAGCAAGTGAAATACAGTATATTTCAAATATGAAGGAAACAATATAGACTTGTGCAAAATTTCCGTTAAAATCTTCCAAGCAAACAGTAAATATGAAAACAATTCTAACCCCAACTTGCAGGATATCTGGAAAAAAAGACAGGCATTATTTTCTTGAATAAAAGCTCATTCAGTGAAATGATCTATGACTCTTCTAGAGTGGGACAAAAAGTATTTATTTGTGTGTACTTTTTTGGAATGCAATATTAGTATGGGCTACTGTTGCATGAACTTGATTGATTACATACCTAATTGTTCCAGTTGGTGATGGACATGGACTATTTACAACAGCATCTTCTTCGGGAATATTGATCTTCAGTGGAGGTAAGATTTTTTTCTTCGGAGGGCTTACTGGCAGAGGAGGTGGCACATTTGGAACTGTCTCTTCTTCAACCAGGGATTGAAATACTATCTTGATGTTTGTACTGGGAAATCGCAGAACACATCTGAAATTGAGAATAAAATTGTGAAAATTGTGACAATTTTATTACATATGCCAGTTGAATTTATGGGTAAAGTTGTCATTGTTATTTCAAAATAATTTTACTTGGTGAATTACTCCAAATAATTCACCAGTGAATAGCTAGGCATGTCCCGTCATCATCTACCATAATTCTCCAATGACAAGTATAAGCTTCATGATATCCCCATCCCCTAAGAAAGACTGAGTGTTCATTCCAAAAATGGAAGTGGGTCCCAATGGCCCCTACCAGACAAAAAGTGGGATAATTTATAAGAAAAAAATAGGAGTCACAAATACCCTTTCCTGACTTTTGTTTGTTCCAGAAATGCAAACACATACCATTCTCACTGGCACTCATGTCATGGATTTATTCATTTCAGTCATTGTAGAGTCAGACTACGACATGGTTTTCATCAATTTCATTGTCTACTAAAATAAGCATGTCCACTGTTCAGGCCACGGTTATTTTAGCTGATAAAGAGATTGCAGCAAAACATGCCTACTTCACCTCAACAATGACTGATTCAAAGTATATAATGCTGGAAAAGTGAATATTTTTTGCAGAAATTAATCAATCCATGATCCAAGCACCTGTGATTATTATCACCCTGTTGCAAGCCTTGCATACTGGGATTTTAATTCCTCACGCTTGAGTAACCATTCCCTTCAGTAATTTATTTTGGACATTTGTATACTACTTTGGAAATAAATGCATCAGTGTTTTAACTTAAAATTTCATCTTTTCTTCTTGACATTTTCTATCAATAATCATGGATCATGTCCTCTCAATTGGTGCCCAAGTTAATCAGTCAGTAAGACATTTCTATCAGCTAATGAAACCGATTGTCTTTTACTCGTTTGGCAATAAGCACACTATTCAGTAAGCTTGGGATGCACTAAATCAGTCTAAAATCAACTGGAATGCTCTTTAATTTGTATTGTCTTGAGTCTTTTATTATGCTTCCTATAAAATCAACTGGAATGCTCTTTAATTTGTATTGTCTTGAGTCTTTTATTATGCTTCCTATGGGCAACATGGAGGGAACTTTCTTGTATAATTTTTGTTCTAACAGACAGATGGACGATGGACAAATGACCATTGCATAAGCTCTTATGGTCTAAGAGCAGTAGAGCTAATTACCTATTTTTACTTTTACAAAGAAGCAACTAAAAATGTAAAATGAACATGTCTAGTCATTCTAAATACAGAGACTGCATGTAATATAATTTAGGAGCAGGATTTTCCATGGAGCTATTTACATGACACATGCAGTTATGGTGGGAGACGGTGTCAAATCTGTGTTTACTTCACAGAGAAATTATGCATAACTGTGTGCCAAAACAATACATGGAATGTAAAACAATAACACATTATATTTGCAAGCCCTATCCACCATTTCTTCTTTGTTAATACCTCATGTATTAAGAACATCATACCCTACCCGATTTTTCCAATGGAGGGGAAGCCCCCCCCCCCCCCATTCCAAAATATATCCTGTTTATCATTGTTTATGTTGGTTTGTTTTAAATTTCAAATGTCTGTCAAGTTGTTCTGTGGCTGCCATATGCTTCTGACACAGCAGAAACCAAAATACTCACAGTCTTGTGTTCAGGATTTGAAAGTTTCGAATGGACATTCTTAGCTACATTACCTTAAATTTATATAGTTTTCCTCCATTTTCGGGTGTGGCAATAACATATATTGTGATATACAACAAAAGACCATGTACATGTTCAAAGTCTGAACACTAATAAACAATTTGGTACACAATTCACAGCAATCATCCATGTAACACAGTTTTTATCAGACCAATGTCAAAGTGGTATCAGACATCTTTAAGTTTGACTACTTTTTTTCTCCTATTAATACACAGTGTTCTCCCCAGGGCCTTTTACCATAGCGGGCCCACTACGTTATCGTTTCAAACCCTGATAATCCCTGATGCTTTAGAACCTGCCGCTATGCTTAAGTGTTTCCCACTACCCTTATAAAATGAATCTGTTAAACATCCTGTCACCTTATTCAAATGACACCTGTTCTTACGTCTTCCGGAGTATTTTATTAAGATAATCCAGGATAATTACACACTCACTTAACCATTATCTTTTGTACCTTGCTAGTGCGACTGCTGGTGAGCGACCTTTGGTGCGGGTTTCATCTGTACATAGTTACATGATTGGCCAGCAACGATGGAGTCTATTGGCTGTGTGTTATATATATTTCAGTCATTTTCACTATCAGCCAAATAGTTACACATATTACATTAAAATATCTTGTGAAAAATGAACACACCACATTCCAAGAAATGTAAAATCACCCAGCGTCCGGCAAGCCCCTTGTTGGCCTGGTAACGAAAATCAGAAATTAGCGAAACTGACAGTGGCAGTGATTCAAATTCCGATAGCCTCAGTATGATTTCCACAAAGAAATAGATCAAGTAACGAAGGACAGGATTTAACAATAAATGGAAGACGTTATACCCTTGTGTGGCAATTGCTGGATTGAATGGTAAGTTTTCCATATTGCTAAATAGTTTCATCCATATGCTTACTAATTATTCAGTAAAGTCATTTTTAATTTAATTTAAACTTTTGAACAATATCTAAGCTCTCTGAAATTGATTAAGTGAAGAAATTAAACAATAGCAAACACTTTAATATATTGTTCTTAATGGAAAGGAATATGTATTATCTTATTCTCTGACGATTATTTGAAAACACAGCATTGTCTAGACTCTTCAAGAATTTGTCCTAGGTAATTCACTTAATTAGGATTCAGGTAGTTTTGTCTCTTTTTTGTACATCCATTAATACATTTTATGTTCCATTTTTTTCAGATTGTGAAAGGTCATTCTCCTCAATGAATAGAGATGAGTGTTTTAAGGAACAGGTTGACACAGAGGAACCTGAACTACCTGATGACAATCAGTACTGAAGGACAACCCTTAAAAGACTTTAATTTTGATGTGGCAATCAGTATATATGGCGAAAAGAAGAAAAGATGTATATCATTTATTTAAATTAGGAAACAAATGAGATAGTCATTAAGCCTTGTTATAACCTAGGTAAATAAAGAATCCTATGTAAATATATACACTTCTTTTTTATTTCATTGATATTAATTTGTTTCACTTTTATGACGTTAACGTGCGCTTTTTACAAATTTCTGGGGAGATCAGCGATACATATACTACAGGGCTCAAAATTAGGATTGTTTTCCCTCACTAACCCACAGGGTCACCAAAATTACTTTTTTAATGATCCTGCCTTAATGTCACTGATCCTGCTAAAATCTAAAAGAAGCCAGTTCAGTTTCTAATAAAACATTTATTATTCATTAACATCAACTCAAAACAATAACTGTATTTCACCACCAAGACCCACAAATGAAGTACCCCATGCACTTTCATATTTCTCAGAATATTACGCGTAGAAAGTGCACAACATCACTGCCTCTCCAGGATCATACTTCAGCCATATGTGTTTATTTTCCCAGCATTTCTGGTACTTTCTTAGTCTCTTCTCTTGATCACATTTTCAGTTGCACTCTCTCATCATCATCCGTGGCAGCTGTGCATCTTGCAAATACTTCCACATTTTTATAATTGTCACTGCACAATGCAATGAATGTTTATCAACAATGATATAAATATGAAATATTATGGAACCTTTTCTGATTGGTCAATACTAGCCCAAGACCCTATACCTTTTGTAATCATCAGTAATGAAATCAGTGTTTGGGGGCAGTACAACAGGCTAGTTCCACGTGTGTGAAGACTGTTGTTGCAATAATCACACTAATTTACTTGATGACTGGATGAGTGGTTTAACATCTGCCCATTTGCACTATGAGCATTTATTGTACCTCATGAAGTGCAGGATGTTAGGAGGTGCTCAATTAATGCAATAAACAGATTTATTAACCATTTAAGGGACTGCAGACTCACAACCACTTCTTAACTGTTATGACTGCGACTGGTCAAAATTTTCACTGCTCCACTGCTCCAACAGATTAGTGACAGTACCAACAGGCGCCGCCGCTAGAGGGCACTGGCGATCAAGATTAACATTTTCTCAAAATGTCAACATCATTACACCTGGTACTTTCTCCGCTTTCGTATGTAAAAAGCCGACATTATTATATCCGAATGTATTCATGGTTGAAAGGTCAAATGTCTATATTTAGCGTATATGACATTGGACCTTTTCTACAACATATTCGGCGAAAATAAACGAAAACGGAATTTTTTTAAAACGCAGAAAAACTGAATAAACGAACATATACACTCACCTACGCCTACTTTTTAAATACTTTGGAGTTCTTTTTACGAGAATTTACGAGAATAATGGTAAAATGTGTGCAAATATTTGCGGAAAACACACGAATTACATCTTTTTCAAAGGTCACCCATGCCAGCAAGAACGGTAACTCTTCCCGGCACACGGGTACGTACAAAATGTAAACAATGACATCAATACGACATAAATTGAGTTCAATAACACACGAAAGATTGATTTTATGAAAGGGCAGACGTTTATACCAAGGAATCGGATTATACAAACGTATTGTCATTCATTATAGCAAATTTATTAAAAAAATTTGGTACAACTTTTGTTGTGAAATGTATTTTTGAGGTTAGAGACTCGACGGGTGATACTGATAATGATATTGATAATATGTATGTAAGATATTATCAATTTCAGGTCATCTGCTCTAGGTACGATTCTTATCTAGAGACAATTGTATTAAAATTAAAATGTTCATGTTTAATAGGGGCAAAAAGAAGTAAAAGTTCAACTATTTTGAAGAATGAAAACAAATTCATTTCATGCCATTTTTTGTGAATATCAATATGAATATTGTCATCATAAAGAACAGAAAATCTATCTGTAGCATTTCTCTATTTAAACAAAAACATAATAATAACTATTTCTTGACAACCATATCAGTGCCAGAAGTAGAATTGACGAAGTATTCAAAGTAAGTTATTTTTATGTTTTTTTTTGTTTTGTTTTTTTGTCATTGATTTTATTTTATAGATATGAAAACTGACCAAAAATATCTTATGATAACTAAATTCTAAAATGGCAATTGTTACTTAATAAATTGTGATTTCGTATCAATGTATATATGTACAAGAACACTGTAATGCATTTGCACTATTGCTTTTAAGAGTAACATACAATTTAAACTTGTGTATGACTCATGATTATGGTATTTCATGCAAAAATGTTAGGGGGGCATATGATAAAAAGAAAAAGAAAGGCTTCAGAAGTACATGGAACATAGAAAAAGTGAATTTATTCTTGAAGCTGAATGTTCATAAAACATTTATATATAACCATATGTAAGAAATATGCAACTTTCAGTATGAAATAACATGATGTCAAGAATTTGCCAAAAGTGACCAAAGACCAATATTAACATTATGGTGGATGGCTCATGTGTTTGAATGCTTCCTGTGAATTTATTTAAAAAGATATCATAAAGATGGGTTAATTTTTGAAATCTGCACACTCTAATTATGCAGAAAACATTCCATTTTTGTATATTCTATAATTCTGAAAAAATCATCCCCTTTTGCTAGTGACAGAACGGTTTTAATGATCCATCGACTAATCACTCACTGGGGGATAGCGCATTAGCATTCGAGCCCTGCACTATACTGTGTCTGTGTGCAATGCATGTTACACACCCCTGTAAAGAGAGCTTATGTTTTTTGTTTTAAGCATATGCATCGACTTTAAATAAAGATTACATGACTTGGGCAAAGGGAGTGTAGAAAAACAATACTCCAACAACGCCAGTACATCACAAACATCTTTTTTTGGGTGAATTTAATGTATCGTTTGCAAAGCAAAGTTAATTTGGTCTAATAATTTCCACTTTACAATGTAAAGGATGGTGCGCGAGCGGACTTTAATTATACTAGGGTAACCTCTGGTCTACAGACATTTTGTTTACATAGCCGCCATATTGAATAGACCACATGGTAACCCCAACTTCCTCTGAAAGAGAAACCAAACTTTTGTCTGTAGCAATAAATACTATCTCGCCGATCCGTAGCATTTACTGAAAGGTATGTCATCATTCTGAATTAATCAAGACATTACAAAGTAAAGCGGCATGCGAAGCATTTGAGGGTCAACAGTAAACTTGAGGGGCAATGGCAAGGGGAATTTAGTCGCAAACTTACGTTCGTGGAAGTTGAAGAGGGGGTGCTCCTTTCCGTTGGAAGATTCCATCAATGAAGACTCCATTTTTTCCTGTACATTTCATAAAGAAATTAGGGTATTCAAAGTTGATCTCGAGGTGAACCCTAGAAATGAAACTAGAATGACCCATATTTACATCAACGTCCCCCTTGCTGCTGTTGCGACCAATTGTTATGCGGTTTTTTCGCATTTCATAGTTAAAGTCTCTGCCTTCAAGTCGCGCAATGGGCGTTCCGCTTTGATAGGGGGCCCAATTGGACCTTGAAGGGCTGGCAGGCGCAGACTTAAGGGCTAACAAGGCCCAGACATCGTTTTCTGAAGGCTGCTGTGCAGACATCACGAGGTCGATCGCACACCAAAATGGCAGCTCGTCCTAAGAGAATAACACAACCCCGTACTTTGCTGTTTACATCAAGTTTATACCCACAATTCCAAGCGAATCAATCTATAGCTAGTTTTTAAATTCTCCTCTTTGTCTAGTGAGTTCTATCAAATCTTTATTAGAACAGAAATAATCCAGGCATATTTCAGAATTTATTTACAACTGATTTATTAATATGTTTGACTGATAGGATACATTTGGGACAATTCATTGATCTTTGAAAAATGAACCTCGTCCATGTTATTAACAAATTTAACTGGATATGGACTATAGCTCCAGGTCACCGGCACATGTTTTGTCTGGCAATTCAGTAATATTTACTATCTTGACGTTAACAGAGCGGGGTTGAAAATAATGTCATTTGCGTCGTATATGTTTCAGTAGAATGCAGATCCGTACACATGTTTACAATTACATAGTTTTTGTCCTCATATTGCCAATAAATGTAAGTGTGAGCCTCCAAATAAAAGGATTTGTATGTAGATTACATACGGAAAAAAGTAGGTCGAGGTTACACCTTCGCGTCTTGGGGATAAATACAGATATTTTGATTGTCAACCACATAATAATTTCTCACAAAAATAAAAGCGCTTTATTACAACAATAAAAACTGTGCTAACAGAAATCAATGCGTTACAATCTTTTGGATGTTATTTTATAAATTTATTTATTTAGCATGTACGTTTAGTAGATTACTGAATAAATAAAATTAAACAGTAAAAATTCTGTATTAGTTGTCGCGTGGATGTCCCCCCCCCCCCCCCACAACAAAAATAAATAAATAAATAAAAATACAGCAACGCAAACTACAACATCAGAGATCACCTATGTACATTATCAACAAAGTTGAGTCGGACAAATTCCGGTTTTCTCCACAGCAGGTGTGACACGAGTTTATCATGACCAAGCCAGTACTCCTAGGAAATTATGACATTCCATTTTTGATAGACAGTGAACATTTTCTTAAACTTGCCCTGTCTGTAGCCTTGATTCCTCATCAGACTGGCCATATATTTTGGTTCCATTAGGGCCAGTATATAATTTCCTACTGGCTTGGTGATCATAAACTCATCATGTCCGTAACGTAATTGTTTCAAAACCTACAGTTCAAAATAAACTTGAAAAGTGCTGCCAATTCAAGCAAGGAAACTCTTCACTTCAACTTATATATTGACTATTATGGAAAACAGCATGATTCATGCATTAATAAAAATATGCGTTTAATCAAGTCCAAGAGTGTCAAGCTTTAATTTTTTAAAAATACATTTCACATTTATTCATCATGAGAACTTCACTGGATATTTGCTTGTACATATATCAGTGAGTGGAACCCTGTGTAAATAAACCAATAAAAAAACTATTATTATTATTATTATTCCAAAGTCACTTGTTCATTTAATGATATTTGTATTATTATTATTATTATTATTATTATTATTATTATTATACAACTAATCCTTTGAAACGTCAACAGTAATAGATATAATTGATCGAGATTCATCAATCTTGTGGAATGTCTGGAAATCTTTTAAGATCTGACTGTTGATTCTACTGCTGATCCCTGGAAGGAGAGAAAAACTGATGGTAAAGAAAAAGCTGGTGCTCTAGAGATTTCATTAACGTAAATGACGTTGGCAGCTTTACATTCTGAAGACCGTAATAGAAAAGAAAGCGGTAGTGTATATATTTGATGGAGAGTCATTAAACATGTGGAATGTACGGAAAACACCTGTATGACCTACCTGGTGATTCTACATTGGATGGATAGAAAAATGGACGGATAGAGAAAAAGACCGACGCTCTAGAGATTTCATTAAACGAACAAGTGACCTTGGAATAAGTATGATAATCGATGATAATCGATCGGAGTTCTTGGGCCTTTTTTTAAGAGCGCGGTTTGTATTTCAATAATTTTACCTTTTTGCCTTATCTTTGTTTTATATCCTTTTGGGGAGATAACCAGGGACGGAAGAGGGGGGGGGGGGGGTGAGGAGGGCGAAACAACCGGAACGTTTCCTAGAGTTAAGTTTTCTTACAGATCGATCGTTAAAATTATGACCTGGAAACGCTTAAAACGCAGAAGCTTTCAGGAGATTCGCCCCCTCCCCCCCCCCCTTCATCTGGTCCACCGCTGGGGTTTACGCTTCACAGACTCCTCGCCTACTTGTTTACGCACCCCACCCACCCAAAAAAATACTAATACGATATTTCTGGATCCGCCACTAATGAACTGAACTTGTTTGGCACTCTACAGCCAGGATTGTGGTAATGTGCCGTTAAACCACATACATACATACATAAATACATACATACGTACATACATACTCTCTCTCTCTCTCTCTCTATCCCTCTCTCTCTCTCTCTCTCTCTCTCTCTCTCTCTCTCTCTCTCTCTCTCTCTCTCTCTCTCTCTCTATCTGGAACATTAAATTCTTGACGGCTATGCTTGGCTGACGTCTAAAAATAGAACAGTACAATTATCAAGAAATACAAGTATACAAGTAGTGAAACTTCAATTTGAAAGCTAGGCGGCTGTTACTTAAAATCTTGTAAAATATATAAGATATCGTATATAATGATATCTTATAAATTCATATCTTTTATTTGTTACATTGGACTAGACGATCTCTGCGTGCCCGAGGGATCCGCTTAGCGGGTAACGGGGGAGAAAAAAACTTTTTAATTAATTACTAAAAAATTAACGTTATATTTTTGCAAGCCTACAGACAGTTATAACTAATATAAGACCACTCTCATCATTATATGACCTCTCCTTCATAGTTATGTAACTCGGTTAACTGCGTATTATGATGTAAATATCTTACAAATTTTATAAGATATCATAGAAAATGTGGAAGATTTCTGATTCACTGTATAATATCAAGTAAAATATACAAGACATCTTATTTAATGAACGTATGATGGTGTGGTATTAAAGATTTAAATTTACAAGCAACCTAGCACTTCGCCTTTACCGGATGATACAATTAAGTATCTTTCTTGCAATCCTACATAAATGTTTGACATGCCATCAAATACAAAGAATATGTTTACTTCAAACTGTTTATTAGATTCGGCCCTAGAGAATGTATTAACAATGTACGCTGTTGATCTTTATTGAAACAAAGCGACCCAAAGATAGACCATCCCAGATCGTTTTTTTTAAATTCTTTTTTGTTGTATATACTGTCTGCGAAAAGTCCAATTACCTTTCTGTTTACCGATTGAAATCTGGCGCTAATGGCACAACAAAGAATCTTTCATTCTTGTAACTTGACTGGCAGCGTCAGTGTCGTCATCAACAAGTTATGTGTGTGTTTGCCATATAAAAGTTGGTGCAATGCTACTAGTTTGAAATTGCCATTTGTATGAAGATGCCTAGCATACAACTATCAACAGTCATGTTTAGTCGTGTTCATGCAAGCGCACAGATAATAAATATATGTAACCCTCAAAAAAAAAAAAAAATAAATAAAAACATGAACTTGTTCGTCTCAGAACTCTGTAACCTTCGAGAGTGCAGAAAATGACATAGTTGGCAAATTACAAAATAACGTTAGTTCTTTGAGATATAATCTTTTGACTAGTTATGATCACACTATTGGAAGTTGCTCGACAAAAGACAAAGTGACATACAGAATTCTCGGAAAAAAAGGGAAAGATAGTTGCAAAACCGGCACACAGATTTCTCAGAAAGTTCGGAAAAAGACAAAATCAGCACACAACACCAACTGATTGTCTTTTTTTTTTTTTTATCGAGAGGCTTCCATTAGTATATGTTAAATCCGAAAGGTGTCAGCGACCAGTTGACGGTTAATTGTGGCGTTGTCGGAGGAGTCGTCAAGCTAGATTTGTCGTTTCAATTATATGCAGTGATGACTATCAGCGATTTGTCATATGTATAGCCTATGAGGCAATGCCGTATACACCGCCTGACCTTGCAACAAAGCAATAAATATACAGGGAAGAAGAGAAGGAATATATAAAAACAAAAAACAAAACTGAAATATGGTTTCGCGACTGATTGACAGGAAATTAGCATGTGATGAACTGCCGTTCAAACAAGAATCGTGTGACTTCGTGCAGTTGTTTCGCGCCCCGGAATCCGGATAAGCTCAGATTTCAACACACTCCCCTGTCATAACACTCCAAAGTGCTTGAAACTAACTGTACAATATTCTTGAGTGTATTGAAATCAGTTTTAAAACACTCTAGAGTGTATTGAAATCAGTTTTAAAACACTCTAGAGTGTATTTAAACTAGTACTGTACCAGTTTCAAAGCACTTCACTTATTTTCAAACACTCCCCTTAAGTTTTGTACCAAAATAAACTAATATCTCTACACGCAGATGATAAAGATAAAGCTTATGTTATGACTGTTTACGTTTAAGAGATACTATAAGTGAATGTAAATATTTAGTTTATGTATGGATTATATGAAGAAGACAAAAAATAAAAAAACGTGGGTTATCTTCATTAATTAAAAAAGATTGTTGAATACTAGATGCAGATCTGAATGAATTGCAACTGGTATGCATACAACTACAGCAATAAATTCAACATTTGAGAAATTTGTCTCCTACTCTTCTGCAAGAGGAATATTAGATATGACCGCAGATATTTTAAAAAAAAGGAATATTTGAGAAAATAGCATCCTCATTTTAGAAAATATTTGAAAGAAAATCCCCATGAGGAATATTTGCGGTAATCGCAAACGTGTCTAGAATGGAATATTTGAAGCTAAGTGTATTCGTCATTAAACCGGAAGTATCATTAGATAATAAAATGTATGTACGTTTTCACTGTAATATTCAATACAATAAATAAATAAATAAATAAATAAATAAATAAATAAATAAATAAATAAATAAATAAATAAATAAAGAAAGAAAGAAAGAAAGATAGATAGAAAAAAGTAAAGAATGCTTGAGAACACAACCCATATTCCAGTTTCATTTTCTCATTACTTTTTCTTTCCATGAACGCAATTATTCTATTTTTGGAATACACACACACACACACACACACACACACACACACACACACACACACACACACACACACATATATATATATATATATATATATATATATATATATATATATATATATATATATATATATATACACACACAGACAGAACTCAAGGGGCGAGAGCAGAAAGGTATGTGCACATGAATAAGATCTGTATTAATTTATTTATTAATGTATAGTCAATACAGAGTGTAATGATGCCTTATTCTCGAAACGATGGGCAATGCAAGACACAAAAATACATGTTGATATAGTGTAACTTACTGATGAAATATAGAAAAAGTCAAGTTAACATAGTGTAGAGAGGAAATTTGTATCGGTGGAAAAGTTTTAGCGATCTAGCGGTCAGAGTTAGATCGCGTCAATAAACGCCGTTCAAATTTACATCATAAATACTATAACCTGTATAGAGACATAATCGCTAAAATATTACCTGCCAGAATTAAAATACTGTTTTAGAACAAATCGTAACATTTTACGGCTGCGAAAAATACCCGCTATACAGTATATAAACAGAATTCATTGTACCTCCAAAAATATAATGAATGTATCTAAAGTGAGAATGAAATGTCCACATGAAATTGATTGATCTTCATTGTAAAAACATTGTTATAAAAATAATTTTGATTTCTTTCATTTTATATATATATATATATATATATATATATATATATATATATATATATATATATATATATATATGAAATGGACCGATATGGCCTCTAACGGAAATTAACATTAGTCCATAGGATTCACATTATGAGTCTCTATAGCCTCTAATGGGAAATGTAATGTTACAAATGTCCATAGGTTTAACATGATGAGTCTCCAGGGCCTCAAGGGGAATTTAACATTGAGGCTCTAATTTTTGGTCCTCTATATATAGTCTAGGGCTGGATCGAAACTGATTGGGAGGTTCCACGAATCAGAACGTGTATAACATATTCAGGCAGGGCGTGTATTCTGTCTTCCAAACAGAATACAGTGGACGCGTGAGGTCACTATTAATACACACACACACACACACACACACACACACACACACACACACACACACACACACACACACACCTGAGCGTTCCTACGATTTGCCAGTTCGGAAGTCCAGGGCATGTATAGTATAACATGGCTGAAATGAGGACTTTGTGTTGGGGTGTGCCAGCAGTGGATACTTTCTATACTTGGAGTGATAGTACGACTACTACTGCTGTAGCGAGTATTCTTCAAGAGGAGCATGACTTGAATTTGACTTTGTGCAATTTCCAATCTTTGCAAGAAATTTTTCTTATACAACCTTCTCCTCTTTCTCCATGATTATCAGCCTATAATGATTTTAAAAAGAAACAGAAGGAAGAGTTTAGAGACTTTTTGTTACAACGTCTGAAAGAAGAACAGACAAATGTTAAAAAATAACAAGAAGAGGAAAAGAGAAAGCAACAAGAGGAGATGAAAACTTCGAACAGTTAACAAAAGGAAGAGAGCGAAAGCAAAACGGTTAGTTTGTTACAGGACATTTTGATGGAGTTAAAACACCCGAAAAAAAAGTATTAAACTTCTTTGGCCAAAACCTAAAAGAAAGAGACCTTCCCATCCATAAATTATAACCTTCTATCACTACATCGACGGCCACCACTGAGACGCCAGTAGCGAAAGCAGTCACTACTACCACAAGCGGCAGAAGTAGGACTTGGACGTGGAAAAGGTTTAAGACAGTTACAGCTGATGCTCTCAAGTCCATAAGATTTTTACTAAAAACCCAACGGTCCTTTTGAGGGTCACACAGGTCTCTTAAAAAGAGATACGACCCAAATGATTGCCAAATCAAATAAAACAAATCCCTCCATTATAAAATGTGTGTGTGCGTGAATGTGTGTGCTTTAATATGTTATACATACTATATTTTTTAAATCAAGACAACGATACATTTACGTTTTTTTGTGTGTGGGTATATTCTTGTGAATAGGAATCACAATGAAATTTAAAAACACATCCAAAAAGTCCATTTTTTCTTTTTTTTAAACTGTCTTTCTTTTTTGAATTTCGTTACTGGAATGGGTTATTCTGTGTTATTCTACTGTTTTTTCTGCATGTCTTGTCTTGAATTTCTTCAATGCAATTGATTCTTCTTGTATTTCTTCTTCTGCTTCTGCTTCTGAACGCTCGTCCTTTTCCTTTTTGTTTTGTCTTCATTTTCTTGGAACACCATGAAGATAAATGTCCTGTTTCTTGACACTGGTAACAGTTATCAATACTTTTGTCTCTCTTATCTCCTTTCTTATAGGTTCCTTTTCTTTCACGTTGTGGACATTCTGGAGCCCAATGTGCTTTCTCCTGACATACGTAACAAGTATCTTGACGTTTTTCTCGAGAGTAATTGTTAAAAGTCTTGTTGGAGGTGTATTTTCGAATGACTGTCTGTAAATCTCTGACGACGAGTTCGAGTCTCAAGTCCCTGCAGAGAAGCAGCTGTCTTCATTACATACTTATTGGAGTCTATGTTAGAGGAAAATGAAACGACAGTGTCAAGCTAAAGATCAAGATCGTTTGAGATTGTCCATCACTCACGACCGTTTGAAGTCTCATATCTGGATCGAGTTTAGTACACCTGCGCAATTAATTTCTTCCAAAATCTTGGACAAACTTCAACACGTCCAACAATTTAACGACAAGTTTGACATGACGGATGGAAAAGCCACTCTTCATATTACACACGTTTCACCTCCTTCAGGCAGTGGCGGACAACGCAAAGTTTAATCGGTGGATCAATTTCCCAGTACCAAACGAAGTATCGTCCAAATTAACTACCATCAATACCAGATGTGTTTCGCCCGTGCCATCGTGGTGGCTCGAACTTATACAGAGAAAAACGATACACCAGAATGTATACTATTATGGAAAAGCATTAGACAAATGGATAAAGCAAAACAACAAAGAGAAGCAAAAATCCTTTTGGAACAAGCAGGAATTTGGAAAGAGACAGTGTGCGGGCTTCCTGAAATGCACAAACTTATAATTGTACTCGCCCCTCGTTATACGTTGAAGGTGTACCCTCAAGATGTTGGTGGAGATCTTATGTTTCGACGACCTAATTTTCCAGACTGAAAATACATTCACCTTTATCATCACCAAAATCATTTCGATGTTATTACTAGAATCACAGGATTTCTCGGATACAGTTACTATTGCGACAAATGTGACTAAAAACTGAACAATCGAGAGCACCATATTCATTGTGGCGAAAGATGTTGCAGCTGTTTAGCGTTCAGACCTTGCAGTCCCGAAGAGCAAGAAATAATTCACTGCATGCAAGCGAACATTCGTCAGTCCAGCATTCTACGAGCAACTAGCATGAAACAATTCGAACAACAGAAAAGTGTTTGCGAATTATTGACATTGTCCCCCACTTATAGACATCATGTTCGTACCAATAACAAAAATTCATATGTTTGTGCAAGAAAGAAACGATGTCGTTTTGTGGCCAAGTCGTCGAGTTGGATCATCAACGTTATATTCAAAGATATGACAACGAACCCGAGGAATTATTGAATGACCAGAACAAGAAAAAGAAAGGTGTTGATTTTATCTTTTTTGACTTTCAATGTTCTCAAGAGACAGTAATTCAAATTCCTAACGTTTGTGTATTCAAGAACCTCTATTTCATCACTCTCGGCATTGAAGCGTGATTCCAGGGGTAAGTGAAAATATATTTCGTGAATCTCATACTCTTTCTGATTTCGTTGAATGCGTTTAAGACTACACCAACGACACATGAAGAGGAGATGTATAGTTACGGGAAGTGTAATAAATACGCTAGTCATTGCTCACAGTTTTCAAAACAAAGAACCGAATATCCAACAGTCACCATGAACGGAGCCAATATAATTTATATGCAAGTGGGAATAGTACAATTTAAAGATTCCATGAGTTATGCCTTTGAGTACAATACCTAAAATGACCAAGAACGTGCCTTGATAGGAATGTGGGTGAGTGTCGAATTATTTTATGCTCTGGCTCGTGGACACCGATTGTCAAAAGTATACACAATCTGGCACGTTCCTACAATAGAACAATACAAACAGGCTGATTCGAGTCCAGGGTTTTGCTACGTCAAAAGAGTTTCTGAAATTGAAACAAGAAGCCAGCAGCTATCCTTCTTGGTGTCACACTCCAGAAGACAAAGCTCAATTCAAACAATGGTACCGGTCCCTAGAAGTCATCGCCTTGGAACACGTCGAACAGAACAAAGGAAGATGATCGTTTGCTAAAGTAATGCTGAATTGTTTGTTAGAAAAACTGGCTCAACGTCCGATATTGCCAAAGACCGAACACTTCGTAAATCCAAGTCAATACATTCAACACATCGACGATAAAGGAAAACTCATTAAACACGTGGAAATCATACGTGAAACTTTGATCTTGGTGAATTAAGAAGAAGTCCCAGAGTTTGCTCCACCTGACGAGTTTGGTAATGTCATCATTGCTGCTTCTGTGACAGCCAATGCCTGTTTAAAATTGTATTCTGTCTTGGAACCTTTAGGAGACTGAGTCCTTTACTTTGACACCGAGAGTTGCATGTGCATCGATCACACTGGATGCTATTACCCACACATAGAAGAGGAACGTTCAGTAGCGTGGACCGACGAACATCTGAAGACACCATTTTGAGTTTTGCTAGTGGTGGGCCTAAAAATTACGGCACAGAAACAATAAAGGACAACTTCATACCTAATGTAAAGTGAAAGGACTGACACTGAACTATCGTTCGAGCTAAGTCGTAAACTTTAAGGTGTTAAAAGAAGCCTTAAAGTCCGATCAAAATGAAGACTTTCGTGTCAAAACAGTGGACCCTCACAAGACTGTACGTTTGTCAGGTCATCATATCATCAGTCGACACTTAGAAAAAGTGTATCATATCGTTTACGAGAAACGTGTGCGACTTCCCGATCATAGCACGCTACCTTAAGGGTACACTTTTACCCAGTATAAAAAGGAGAGAGTTTCAAGACAGAAAGATCATTATGAGTATTTACGAAAAATTCGACACAGAAACAGTGTGATGGACCCACCAATTCGAAGTTCAACGAAATCGAGTGCGATACTGCGCCTTGCGACCAGAGTGATGCTGTACCCTGTGATATGAGCGATGCAGCACGACCTTGCCGTTCTACTATCTAAAGCGATGCCGTTATTATGTCCATCTATCGATCTCATCCATGCACTCACAAACCACTTTGGATACCACAAGCTAATCGAGAATCACAAATCAAAGAAGAATACACGTTTCACGTGCCTTTTTCTGGTTATTGTGATTTTGCCAGTCGCTTCCAGACGTTCAAAGGGAAATAACCTAAATATATGGAGGGATCTACTCCCAAATCTTTAGCCAGAGCATGATTTGTCTACGTGGTTCAAGGTGACCAAGTACAGTGTTTCAGTTGTGGTGTGAAACTTCAAGAATGGGAGCATAAAGATACAGCTTACCTTGAACATACCAGATGGTCGCTACCTTCCCTTGGTCGGTCCAGAATATGATTCTCGTGAATACTTTACAAGAGAGGATTCGTAATTTACCATTGGAGCTATTAGAACGCATTTACAGAGATTTGTATACAGATTAAAGTAAAACGCAAAGAACAATTGCATTAAAAATACCAATGTATAACCATTAAGGAAGGCCGTAGTATAGTCGGAAAGAGAGGTTTTGTGCCAACATGTAATAAGACTCTTCTTCGAACACGTTATAAAGCTTGCCATTCCTCGACTTCTGTCATCAGTGTTGCGCCAAATTTCGTGGGAAGAAGTCAATGACACCGTTCAAGACTTAGTGGATTACCAAGTACTTTTGAAAGAATTGATTCCACAAGACCTCACGATTCCTTTTCATTTTGGACGACGTGACGTGTGTGTGTTAATTACTACATTTCGTTGATTTCGTTTATCGACAATTTTTTTGGGCAAATTTATGAACAGTACATGCAAAGACTGGACAACAAACACTTTATATGTGCACAAAGAACATTGTGTTAAAAGTGATCCCAATAGTGATAAAATACTACTTCTCTATCCCCTTGTGTATAGCTAGTTGGATATACCAATATATGTACGACTGGAAGGATGTACGTGACTGGAAAAGTTAAGTTCTGGATTAGACGCTTGGAAACAAGAGGTGTATGATTACGCCAAAGACGTCGTGTGTGACTGGTGAAAGAAAGTTGTTTTGTGGGGTTTTTTTCTTGTTCTTTCTTTCTTTCATTCTCTTTTATAAATAAGAAGATTTTTTATTGTACCATGAAAAACCAAATTAAGCATGTTTGTTTTTATGTATAAAATGTCTTGTGTCGTTAATGGAATCAGAATTACAAATACAACTCGAATGTTATGGCTGCATCCTCCGTTCTCAAAGTGATTGACGTAAGGTCAGATCGTCAAAGTTGGGAGGCACTGTACTGGATCGTGTCAGAATTTAGTCAAACACACCTCGTCATCTTCGATGATATGTTAGGAGAAGACGAAGAAGAAATTAAACTTTGGTTTACACAAAAAGGACATCATCGTCATGCCAGTATTACTTATATTACTCAAAATTTATTTAAATAAAGTAAAGCGCATTCGCACCATCAGTCTCAATGCTCATTATGTCGTGTTGTTTAAAAGTCCAAGAGATAAATGTTACGTTCAAGACTTAGCAAAACAGCTAGGAACGCCTTGACTCAATCATGCTTATGACGATGCCACTCAATTGCCACATGCGTATTTACTCATCGATTTAAAACATACTACTCCAGATTATTTGAGATTTTGTACGGATTTGTTTCCACGATTTCAAGAAGGACACCAATCGTGAAGTCATTTACACGTCACCTTCCTCGTTTCGTCTGTCTAAAAAATACAAAAACATCATTCACTTCTTTCCTTTCTGACAGTATTCAACATGACTTCCTTTCAATCCCATCTTACTGCCAATTGATTTGTGCACTGTATGGCATCAGTCGCGAAGAAAATGCACAAGTGTGTTCACATATGTTAGAAGCCAGTCTCAACGAAGCCTTACGATGATTTACTTGACAGAACGTCAATTACTACAAGGCATCATTCACATTCCTCACCAAATACAACGTTCTTGAAAAACATAAAGTAGCTTTGTCACAACTGGCTGATCCAAAGAATCGATACTCAAATCATACAACAAACCATCTTGAAACCAGATGGAAGTTGATCTCTTGGTGGTGTTATTATTCGTTCACTTGTACGATGCGATCCTAATGCCAAAGTTAAAAAAGCAAAACTTACACCAAAACTTAAACGACAAAAAAAAAAAAAAAAAAAAAAAAAAGTGAGTAGCAGCGATTTCACACTCTACGTATCCCAAGAAGAAAACCAAAATGAAAACGACCCCTTGAAGAAAGAGAAGTACTGCAGATAGAATGCACACGTACTCACGAAAACCTCACTCTGTAACCGTCTCTCCTTCCACTTCTCCTCCGTTATTGATGATGCCCGCTAAACCTGACTTAAGACCAGTGTTTCCCGATCTGATGAAAAATGGAAATCCATCTCAAAAGCAACTTCTACTTTTTTTGTTGTTAAGTTTAAGTGACATAAAGATAGGTGACACATGCATGTAATCAGAGACATCTATCACACATGTTATATATGTCTCTAATGTAAAACATTAAATACTGGAACAGTATTTAAACGATTTTTAAATAATACAATAAATGTAAGCAGTTCTAGACAATTATTTAGTTTCACTGTAACATGAGAGGGGACACATATATTGGGAATCATATATTTTTGTTTATTCTCTTATGATAAAATGATATGATGATATCATGAAACGTGATATGATGTAGTGACGTGCGAATGTATGAAGAAAGAAAAAAAGAAAGAAACGCATGTCTGAATGAAGGAAAGAAGTTCAAGGAACGAAGAAGAACTAGAAGACGAGAAGAAGAGAATGCATGAATGCATGAATGACTGAAGGAAGAAAGGGAGAATGAACAAACAGGGATGAAAGAGGAAGGATGAAAGAAAAAAGGAAGGAAGTAAAAAAGAAGAAGACTGAAAAGAATAAAGATGATATGAAATCAGATGAAATGTCAGTTTTGCATTTGTTTTCATTTTTCTGACACCAACTGAACGTAAACGTATTCGAGATTTGTGTAGGAAAATCTCGTGCCAATTGAAAACCGTTATTTATATGACACCATATAATCTAACTGTCTCTCATCTTAATTGCAGTGTGTTAATTAAAGCTGGGGTAATCTATCTAAGCTTCCACCGTTTCCCTGTGATCCCTAGGCTCCAGCATGTTTTGGTCCATGGACCTATTCTGTGGGATCACTCTAACTAAACGCATGACAGTCATTAATGACCCAAAGGCTCCGGATTACCGACCGGACCTTCTCTCGGGGTCGCAATCTGTACCTAAAACTTGATAAATTGCTCTCCGATCTATCAGATCAATTCGTCGGATAAGACTATCTAAGCTCATACCAATCGTCCGTATCTCAAATAGGCTCTGAAACTCACGAGACCACTCTTTCTCAACACATACCAATCGTCCGTTATCTCAATTATGCTCTGAAGCTCACGAGACCACTCCTTCTCAACACATGCCAATCGTCCTTCATCATATAGACTCCAGACTCCTAGCTAGACCTATACTCGCTGTATCACTACTCTAACCTCAGTAAAACCTTATATCTACTCCATGCATCACCATATTATCATTTCGGTCATCAAGATATATCTTGCCCAATCCGACAGAGGTTAGGGGCTCCACACCACCGTGATGCAGCCCACCAAACATATATCATAAGGGGAGTGGCTATTATTCATTCGATTGGGACACTGAAAACTCCTTTTCCTTTATAAAGGAGTAAATCGCAAATATTCAGGTTTTCGGCGCTGAGGAAACCCTTGCCGACCAGAATTATGAAATATCTTTAAAAGCCAAGTTAAAGCATTCTCATAGAATTCATGGGCTGATCAAAGTACACACGGTCATACATTAATTCATTACATCTCCAGATGATGAATGTAAGGTCATCATATCATCACATAGTAACGCACTTAAAGGCTAGTTTCCTCATCAACAAAAACCCTATAATGTTTGATTGGAAGCTTCTTACAATCATGGTTCAATTAGGAAGTGAAAATTTTTTACCAAACACCAAATTTTATTAAATGTTAAAAATAATTCAAAATTTTCACAAAACAGTACCAAAAACTGTTCTTTGAGTAAATTAACATAATGTTTACATATGATGAACTTTATCACGTCACAATTTATATCTTTCAATAGCTAAATTACATGCACAAAAACTCACTCCACGTCCATAAATAACGTAATTTTGAACGTTAAACCTTACACTGGCAAATGCAACACTCCCATGCTGTATTTCAAACAATGAGTTACCATCAATTCAATATTTGGGACGATTATGGGTCATTATAAGATAATGCAAACCATTTGGAATGTAATGTAAGTATCTACAGAAACTCTCAGCGTTAGTTCAAATCTTACACGGCAGAAGACGTACATTCACAATTATCTTCAAACAGTTTACACGACCATGTTAGTTGAAATGATTAAAGTGTTATTCAAAATCAATCAGAATGTCGCTTATTATTGTATAGTTTTACAATATCTATATATAAACAATTTAGGTTCTCCAAAAGAAATTATGATTTATCATTTAACACTGGCTTTGGTCGATATATTTATAATTTATAATTAAGTTAAATCAATGAAATGGGTTGCCAAAGAAAAATACAAATCATCTAGGAAATCATCGTGGCAGAAGATGAACTGGGAATACGGATTGTATCTACTTGCTCTGAAATCCATTACGTAAAGCAGCGTTATTACAAAATTAAACTCATTCGAATTCATTATCTATTGTCGAAGTATATCGGTTACTCAAAAATATCGATTATAAGTTCATAATATCCATTTAATGTATTACATCAAACTTCACCGATTGAGTACTTTAGAGAAGACGGCATTTATTCACGAAATGGGTTCACTCTGTTGTGAATTCCTAATTTCAAGCTAAATATAACTATACATTTATTTGCGGCAGGGATTAGATCTTTAACAGGATTGCTAAGCAGCAATGTGGTGCAATCCAAATGAAAGTATTTCTAACTACAATTTGCAGTGTGTCCTATTTATAAATTTAACTTCCGATTGTATTTTTCAAATCATGAGAACCTTTGACCTAATCAATTAAAAAATTTGCTTACATAAACTTTTGTCAGACATCGCTACTTTATTTTTAGAGTAGATCAGGTACTCCAAATAAATTGAAAACTGTTTTTATTTGTTTTCATGTATTGTTGTGAACGTGGTCATATGCAAATAGGAAAGGGAAATAATTCGTGTGTGTGTATATATATATATATATATATATATATATATATATATATATATATATATATA
The DNA here is from genome assembly GCA_029931535.1 of Margaritifera margaritifera. Lineage (NCBI taxonomy): Eukaryota > Metazoa > Mollusca > Bivalvia > Unionida > Margaritiferidae > Margaritifera > Margaritifera margaritifera. The sequence goes on along the minus strand of JAQPZY010001699.1, from coordinate 8,935,757 downwards.
TATATATATATATATATACTCCCTAAAATACACAAAGAAGGGGACCCCGGGAGACCAATCATTTCCGGAAACAACCATCCCACTGAAAAAAAGTTCTGAATTCGTTGATTATCACCTTCGGCCTTTCGTGGAAAAAAACTGCCTTCGTATGACCATGTTACAACTGTCTATCTCAATATAACACCGAAAACTAACCTTCCAGAGAACACTCTCCTCGTAACTATGGACGCCTGTTCCTTACCAAACCAACACCCCACACGAGGAAGGTATCACAGCTTGCAAGGAAGCATTGAATTCAACAACCAACACTTCCTACAAATTAATGGAAATGCAATGGGCACTAAAATGGCACCTTCGTATGTTAATATATTTAAAGGAAGACTCGAGCAAAAGCTCCTCAGAGGAACCCTATAGACCTCGAAGCTGGTGCAGATTTATTGACGACATAGTGTTATGTATGATGCTTATATAATATTATAAATATTTTAGGAAATTATAAATGTTTCTTCACTTTAATATTTGCTTAAATCTTTATGTTTATCAGGAAAAACATGTTTAACTAGTGTCCTTGAATTAGGTTGTTTTGATCAATATGTTTTCTCAATTTGAAGGTTAAGGTTGATTTTTGTTTACAAGTAAAAATTCCATTAAGATGACTCATGTTCTAGAACATTCTGTCATGTGACCAATCTTTATATATGCCATGTTTGGTGGACATTTATTCAGTTTTGACATTACCATCAGTCTTGTAAAGAGCTATTACAGTTGTGAAAATTCATTCCAAATTCTAAGAGAGGAATTATTTTAAATATTCATTGGATTATAACAGTGCTCATAAACTTTTGGATTTTGGATTTTTAATTGATGATTTTGGAATTTAACTGAACTTATTCAGAGATCTTGGAATACTTCATTTTGACATCAGCACATCAAGATTTCTAGTACATCAAGACTTTGGAGACCATTAGCACATCATAACATTCAAGGACACAGCCGTGAATTCGGAACATTCTATATTTAGGACTTGTGATTAGAACAATCATTCTTATTGGATTATTAGGATTTCAAAACACATTACTGTAAGTGACTTTTTGATTTTTGATTTTAATTATCTAGTAATAAATTGCTTGTTGATTTTTTACATGATTTGTTGGTTTCACTTTCTTTCTGTTACATTTTTCTTAGACCATAGAGTCGTAACAGAAATTGGGGGCTCGTCTTCCGGGATCTGAATTTCTTTAAAGCATATTAGAGATATTAAAGTTATTTTTGAAATTCATATTGATTTTGTCTCGGAATTTTTTTTTGTCTTTGGCAAAGATTTTATATAGAGAATTTTTTGTGTGTGAAACCAACAAGCATTTACAATGGCATCTAATGTTCAGAATTTCATTTCAAAACCTACCCAGGAGGGGTTAAAGTGCATGAGAAAGGATGAGTTGCTCGAGCTTGCCAGAAAATACAGTCTATCTGAGGCAAAAGTATCATTGACAAAACAGGAGATAAAGATTATTTTAATTCAGTATTTAGTAGGAAAGGGAATTTTTGAAAATAGTGCTTTAAGTTTGAAGAGAAAGCCTGTATCTGGTTCTGACAGGAAATTAAGGGAATTAGAGTTAAAGAACCAGATGGATTTAGAATTGGCAAAGCTTCAGATTCAGAGAGAGAGAGAGAGAGAGAGAAGAGAGGCAGATACAGATGGAGAGAGAGAAAGAAGAGAGGCAGATGGAGAGAGAGAAAGAAGAGAGGCAGCTACAAATGCAGAAGGAAGAGAGGCAGATACAAATGCAGAAGGAAGAGAGGTAGATACAAATGCAGAAGGAAGAGAGGCAAATACAAATGCAGATGCAAAGAGAAGAAAGGGAAATGCAATTTAAATTAAGAGAATTAGAACTGGCAAACAGAGCACACTCCACTCCTTTAAACACAAGTTCAGGTTTTGATGTTACTAGATATATTAGGTTTGTACCCCCTTTTCAGGAAAAAGAAGTAGATAAATACTTTCTTCATTTCGAGAAAATAGCTGAAAACTCGAAATGTTCCAGAGAGCATTGGACTTTGTTATTACAAAGTGTACTTATTGGCAAAGCTCGTGAAGTCTACACTTCACTGTCAGTACAACAAAGCACTGATTATGATGTGGTTAAGGAGTACATCTTGAAAGCTTATGAGTTGGTACCAGAGGCATATCGACAAAGGTTTAGGAATTGTAGAAAAGAAACTGGACAAACTCATGTCGAATTTGCAAGGGATAAAGAACAACTATTTGATAGGTGGTGCTCAGCCAAGAAAGTTGATCAAGGTTATGATAACTTCAGACAGCTCGTATTAATTGAAGAGTTCAAGAGGTGCATCCATAGTGATGTTAAAACCTATCTTGACGAGCAGAATGTGGAAACTTTGGAAAATGCTGCTCGTATGGCTGATGATTATTCCTTGACTCACAAAAATTCATTTGGCAATAAGTCATCCTCTCAGCAGTTTTCTGGTAAAAAACCATTTCAATCTCATTCGAGTACTTCCAAATTTCACAACAGCACAACTGTTAGGAATCAAACATCTGATAAGACTGATCAGAAATCCTTATCTCTTCCTACGTGCACTTATTGTAAAAAGAAAGGGCACGTTATTTCTGATTGCTTCAAGTTGAAAAATAAGCAACAGAGAAAAGACAGAGCTTTTCCAAATGCTCTTATTTCTACGAGGTCAAGGTCACGGTTTTTTTATTGAAAGCAATACATTTGTTGGGTCAAACAAACCCCAGTCTGATTCTATTTTGGAGGCTTATGAACCATTCATGTCAGAAGGTTCTATATCACTTATTGGTGATTCTGCCAAACCTATCCCAATTAAAATATTAAGGGACACTGGAGCTTCTCAGAGTCTTTTATTATCAGGTACTTTGCCTTTGTCTGAGGAGTCTTCTTCAAGTGAAAGTGTTCTTGTTCAGGGAGTAGAGTGCGGCTTTGTAAATGTTCCTCTCCATTGTGTAAATTTGGCATCAGACTTAGTTTCTGGACCTGTGACTGTTGGGGCAGTGACTTCTTTACCCATAGAGGGTGTTCATTTATTACTAGGCAATGACCTAGCTGGAGATAAGGTTGTGGTTAATCCACTTGTAACTGACAAGCCTTGTTTGGATCAGAAAGTTGATCCTGTCGAAACTGAAATCCCTGATTTGTAGCCTGCTTGTGCAGTTACTAGAGCTATGGCAAAAAGAGCTCTTGAGAGTGATGTTGATCAGGATATTATTCCTTTAGCTGACACATGTATTGGTCAGTCTTTTGATGAGGTCACTTTTTCCTCAGGTATTGATCAATCAAATGGTATTGATCACAGTGATCCTCTTTTGGCAACTCATTCTCTTTGTTCTAATCAGGATGACAAACGACAATCCCTTGTCGTTGAACAGGAGCAAGATCCCGAGATATCTTGTTTGTTTCAGAGGGTTATTAGTGAAACTGAAGCCACACAAGTTCCAGTGTGTTACTTTGTGAAAAATGGGGTCCTTATGAGGAAATGGAGACCACCTGATGTACCCGCTGGTGACGAGTGGTCAGTGAGCTATCAAATTGTTGTTCCTAAGTCATATAGACAGGAAATTCTTAATTTAGCCCATGAAACTCCTTTGGCTGGTCATTTAGGAGTCCGTAAGACTTATCACAAGATCTTGAATCATTTTTATTGGCCGAAACTCAAAAGTGATGTTTCTAAACACTGCAGATCTTGTCACACTTGTCAAATGGTAGGAAAACCCAATCAGAAGATACCTAAGGCTCATCTGCAACCTATTCCTGCATTTGATGAACCATTTAGTAGAATAATAGTAGACTGTGTTGGTCCTTTACCTAAAACCAAGTCAGGCAACCAATACTTGTTGACCATCATGTGTACATCTACAAGATTTCCAGAAGCAATTCCTCTGAGAAATATAAAAACTAAAACTATTGTGAAAGCTTTGGTGAAGTTTTTTACACTTGTTGGCCTTCCCAAATCTGTCCAGTCAGATCAAGGGTCAAATTTTATGTCTGGAATTTTCCAACAAGTTATGCATGAATTAGTCATCCAACAGTTTAAATCTTCTGCCTATCACCCTGAAAGTCAAGGTGCTTTGGAAAGATTTCATCAAACTTTGAAGAATATGATTCGATCATATTTCTTTGATACAGAAAAGGATTGGGATGAGGGTGTTCATTTGTTGTTGTTTGCTGTTAGGGAATCAGTTCAAGAGTCGTTGGGTTTTAGTCCCTTTGAACTAGTTTTTGGTCATACTGTCCGTGGACCATTGAAATTATTGAAAGAGAAACTTCTTTCAAATGAAGATTCAAAGATTAATCTTCTTGATTATGTCTCTGATTTCAAATACAAGTTGTCAAAGGCCTGTGAAGTAGCAAGAACTAATCTTCACACTACCCAGTCAAAAATGAAATTAAGGTATGACAGAAATTCAAATGAAAGGAGTTTAAACCTGGTGACAAAGTTCTGGCTCTCTTTCCCATACCTCAGAATCCTCTTCAGGCTAAATTTTTTGGTCCTTATACCGTTGAAAAGAAAGTAAATGACTTAAATTATATCATTAACACTCCTGGGAGACGGAAACAAAAACAACTTTGTCATATAAATATGTTAAAGGAATATTTTGACAGAGATAGCTCAGCTAATTATTCTGTTAATTTAGTTGTACCTGTCCCACACAGTGAAGATATCAACGATGGAGTACGATCAGACTATAGTGACTCTGGTATAACCAATCTTCGGAATTCAGAAATATTGAACAACCTAGACCAGAAACTTTCACATCTACAACAACAGGAAAGAAATGAACTAAAACAGCTATTACATGAATATGAGCACTTGTTTCCTGATGTTCAAACACGAACAAGTAAAATTTATCATGACGTTGACATTGTAGATTCTGTGCCTGTGAAACAGCATCCTTATAGGATGAATCCTCTCAAATAGAACTATCTGAAGAAAGAAATTCAGTATTTACTGGAGAATGATTTCATAGAACCAAGTAAAAGTAACTGGAGTTCACCATGTATTCTTGTTCCCAAGCCAGATAATACATTCCGTATGTGTACTGACTATAGAAAAGTCAATAGTGTCACCAAAACTGATTCATTTCCAATCCCAAGAATGGACGATTGCATTGATAAAATTGGAAATGCGGAATATGTCACCAAGTTTGACCTTTTAAAAGGATTCTGGCAAATTCCACTGACGGAAAGGGCAAAAGAAATTTCAGCATTTGTAACTCCAGATGGACTTTATCAATATAAAGTCATGCCGTTTGGAATGAAAAATTCGCCTGCAACGTTTCAACGTCTGATGAACATGATAACATTTGGTCTTGATAATTGTGACGCTTATATCGATGACGTCATTATCTACAACAACACCTGGGAAGATCATTTGGAAACCATTCGAAAATTCTTCGATCGACTCAGCGATGCGAATCTGACAATTAATTTGAGCAAAAGTGAGTTTTGCCATGCTTGTGTCACATTTTTAGGACATATTGTGGGACAAGGTCAAGTTAAACCTATAGAAGCTAAGGTCAAAGCTATCTCAGAATTTCAAGTTCCAATTTGTAAAAAGCAACTGATGCGATTTCTAGGTATGGCTGGATATTATCGGAAATTTTGTTCCAATTTTTCCAAAATTGCTGAACCTTTGACAAGTTTATTGAGGAAGAAAACCAAATTTTTTTGGTCTGACAAGTGTCAGGAATCTTTTGACAAGTTAAAGGCCATGCTTAAGAATGCACCAGTTCTTTCTGCACCAAATTTTAGCCAATCATTTAAATTATCTGTTGATGCAAGTGATGTAGGGGTTGGTGGAGTATTGATTCAGGAAGACAAATGTGGTGTGGATCACCCTGTGTGTTATTTTTCTAAAAAACTAAACAAGCACCAGAAAAATTATTCCACAATTGAGAAGGAATGTTTGGCTTTGATATTGGCTTTACAGCATTTTGAAGTGTATGTCACCTCAGCTCTTTCTCCAATTATTGTGTACAGTGATCACAATCCCCTTACTTTCATCAACAAAATGAAAGATAAAAATCGGAGATTGTTGAGATGGAGTTTGATATTGCAGGAATATAACATTGACATCAAACACATCAGCGGAAAAGACAATGTGATTGCAGATGCACTCTCACGTGCCTAGAAATGTAATATTGCTTGATGTAATTAAGTCCAGTATCATAAAACATGTTCTTTTGTAATTTTGGTTATTATAGTATAAGATGTATATTCAAAAGAAAGCTTTATTATATAAATCTTTCTTTTTCTTTATGAGGGGAGGTGTTATGTATGATGTTTATATAATATTATAAATATTTTAGGAAATTATAAATGTTTCTTCACTTTAATATTTGCTTAAATCTTTATGTTTATCAGGAAAAACATTTTTAACTAGTGTCCTTGAATTAGGTTGTTTTGATCAATATGTTTTCTCAATTTGAAGGTCAAGGTTGAATTTTGTTTACAAGTAAAAATTCCATTAAGATGACTCATGTTCTAAAACATTCTGTCATGTGACCAATCTTTATATATGCCATGTTTGGTGGACATTTATTCAGTTTTGACATTACCATCAGTCTTGTAAAGAGCTATTACAGTTGTGAAAATTCATTCCAAATTCTAAGAGAGGAATTATTTTAAATATTCATTGGATTATAACAGTGCTCATAAACTTTTGGATTTTGGATTTTTAATTGACGATTCTGGAATTTAACTGAACTTATTCAGAGATTTTGGAATACTTCATTTTGACATCAGCACATCAAGATTTCTAGTACATCAAGACTTTGGAGACCATTAGCACATCATAACATTCAAGGACACAGCCGTGAATTCGGAACATTCTATATTTAGGACTTGTGATTAGAACAATCATTCTTATTGGATTATTAGGATTTCAAAACACATTACTGTAAGTGACTTTTTGATTTTTGATTTTAATTATCTAGTAATAAATTGCTTGTTGATTTTTTACATGATTTGTTGGTTTCACTTTCTTTCTGTTACATTTTTCTTAAACCATAGAGTCGTAACAATAGAATCAAAATGGATCGTAACGACAAACAATTTCAATATATTTATTGAATTCGCCAATAACTTCCATCCTACAATTTAATTTACGTCAGAGTCATCAAACAGGTACAACATCTTTTTAGATACTCAATCTACCCTCCTGGAGGGGAACATAGAAACAGACCTGTATTCTAAACCAACTACTGACTCTCACAAGTATCTACTCCCAACCAACTGCCACCCCCAGCACATAATAAAAAATGTTCCTTACGGTATGCGTGTTCGGACCAAACGCATATGCTCTAATCCGGCTACCTTTGAAAAGAGACTCGGAGAGCTCAAGGGGCACCTTAGAAGGAGAGGATGCAGAAATAGCTACATTGAGGAGGCTATTAACAAAACTAGACTCCTCGATAGAGGAACCGTCCTGAAATATAAAACCAAGAAAACAAACAAACGCGTTCCCTTCGTGGTTACTTTCCAACCCGACGCACCAAAGTTGCAACAGATCATTCGGAAGCATTGGAACCAGATTGAATCCTCTGAACATCTGAAGGGCATATTTCAAGAAGTTCCTATGCTTACGTACCGTAGACCCACAAATTTGAAGGACCATCTGGTACGTGCCAAGGTAACTTCAAACAAGACCACAGATTCAGGCACATTTGCTGAAAAGACAAGCGTTGCCTAATTGCCAAACATATGCACGAGACCAAATCGTTCAGAAGTTCGACGACAGGAGTTAGCTACACTATCAATCAGAAGTTAGGATGCCGAATCAAAATTGCAATCAAGCTTCTAACATGCAAGATCTGTGGCACTCAATATGTTGGCGAAACCGTTGATTTCAGAAAACGAATGAATAACCCACAAGAGTCACATTCGCAACAAAATCAACGCGAAACTCGCCAGCCACTACAACTCGACTGGACATTCAGTCGAGTTCCTCGAAATGCTACCAATTGATTCTAACCTGGGGTGGACGGATAGAGAACGCACACGTAAGGAACGATACTGGATACTTCAATTGAAAACTTTTGGGGAGTTCGGCCTAAATAAAAAAGTCTAACCTTCCTATTGCAATCTTATCATAACTACAGCCAGGCTTCAGTTTATCACACGTACGCATTTTTGCGATAATATTTACCCAAGTAAATATTCCGTAACTCTTTACATGTATTATTGGTAATCTTCTTCTTCTTATTATTATTATTATTGCCATTATTATCATCATTTTTATTATTATTATTATTATTATTATTATTATTATTATTATTATTATTATTATTATTTGAACTCTTGTCTATTATCCCGCTATACGATGCTGTTGATGACATACTTCCTTAGTACCTACATGCATGACTTTACTGGAATATAATTTCCTTTGCACAGTTTGATGATGGCATTGATTTATCGCTGCGCATGGTGTCAGTCCTTTGTTCAAAGCCTGGAATTAGGTCAAAACACTTTGGTCCTCAGCGTGATACCCACGATAAACACTTTGAATTATTTGTAAACAACTTTGTTGGGCTGATGCCAGCATAACATAGATATGTAGCTTACCCGTTTTAGACATTTTTTTTTATTTTGTCTTCTTTCTTTCTTTGTTTATCCTTTGTTAGTTTATTTCCCCGTCATTTAAACATGTAGGAGTCAAGCATTTTTCTTGGCTTTTGTGTTTGGTGTTTGCTTTGTAGATGTAAATTGTTTCTTCCCTGACTAAGAGCTTGTTTAGCTCGAAACGTTGGAAAACTATTTTGTATTTGTAAAGTGCTAGTTCAACGAGAAGGATTTCGATCAATGCTGGTAGGACCGTTGTTAAAAGTTGCTCTTCCTATGTTAGGACCAATTGCTGGACTTCTTTTAGGAGGAGTGATGAGGTGATGATAAAAAGGACAGACCTTTCTGAAAGAATATCACATCTGTACATTTGGATCTTATGGAAGAACGAAAATTCTCTTTAGTTCCTTTCAGTGGATGGATGGAATTCAACCGTTCGTACGAACGACGGATTCTTCACTTATCCTAATCTCGATGTCACACTTACAATCGTTGATGGATCGAACACATTTGTCTGAAACGGAAAAATATGCAACAGCAAGGACAATTATGGCAACATCTTAAACTGTTTCATCAGAAAGCTTTACGCGAAACGGCTGATCCTACTCTGAGAGATTTCAAGAATGTCACGAAAACCACAGAAAAACAAAAAGCAGCTCCCAAGGGAATGACAGACAGAGAATTTAAAAAAAGACACATTCATTTTTTCACCATTAAAAATTCTGAAACTAAAACCAGTATCGTGGAACGTTTTCAAAGAACGTTGAAAGAAAGTATGTGAAAATATTATATACATCAACATACTCTCAAATAAATCGACGTGTTACTACGTCTGGTCAAAGCTTTGAATCAATTGTAGCATCGTAGCATCTGATGTGCTCCAAAAGAAGTGACACCTCAAAACGAAGTAACCGTGTTTGACTGATTGTTTGGGACTTCGGAGACCTGGACAAAGAAAACAAATGTTAAACACCGGAGATTGCGTTCGCATTGGGACAACAAAAGCACTTTTGACAAAGGTTATTAATCGAGCTTGACGACAGAACTGTTTCGATGCACTGGACAAGTATGTGGACGTGATCCTCCTGTCTATAAATTGGAAGATATGAACGGAGAAGTGTTAAAATGAAATTTTTACTTGCCCGAGTTACAACGAGTCACCAAGAAAGAAGACGATGTGTACGATATCGAAAGCATTCTATATCGAAGAACACGTAAAGTGGGAAAACATTGTATCCGTGAAGTTAAAGTCTGTTGGAAAGGATATTCGCCCAGTTTCGATTCTTGGACTGCAGCTTCACAAGTCATCGACTATAAAAAGATGTAGAAGTCACAAACATGCTGTTAAACACTACTGTATCCCCTTCTCAGATCTCATCCCTCCAAGAATTACACAAACAACAACAACCACTGTGGGTGTGGCGTGGAGAACGTGTTCCTAAAATTTAAATCGTCTTTTTCTGTCAAATCTTTGTGGTGTATTGTGTCATTGGACCAGCGATTGCAAATTTGAGTTTGCAACAAGGAGACAAATACCCACTCATTCGTTGAAATATACTGACAGTAACAACGGTAGCCACGCCAGCACCAGTCACAACTCTTTCAGTGACAGCAGCAATATTCTGGAAATCTTCTTGGAAAATCATCATTCTCCTTTGATATCGAGTGACTCCTCGGAGACAAGAACAATCGAACTATGTATAAGCACTTTTATTTAACATTACTCTGAGACAATTCTATGGATTCTGTGGATGTGTTTCCCAACAACAAATTTATGTTGTTTCACGGCCAAATTACTTCAGTCCATACAATTGGATCACGAAGCTCATTGAGAAGTGGCTGTGGTAGAAATCATTCATCCCACTCCAGTAAAGAAAACTGTCGAGGATCAAATCACTTTCGTCGTAAAAATCCTCCCTTGGACAGAAATGATCCTGGCTTTTACGAAATAAAACATCACGCGCCAGCTAATACCCAACTGAATATCTATATCCTGAGACTTCAGGATATTGTTTTAATGCTCGACATCTCGTTGAAACGATTTCAGTTCTTTTCAACGATCAGTTTGGCAAAGCACTATACAAAACTCGCCGAAGTTTGCTAATCGACGAGCATCCACCTTCTCGTCGTCTAAAATTGGGTCTTTTTCTTAAGCAAAACGCTACTTTTCTCCCATGTTGTTTGCTATTTTGGGTGAAAACACAGCTCTCGCTCCTACCAAAGACACCAACAACACTCGATTTTTTCAAGTATATTCGATCCCCTATCTAACTGAACTAAGGACTGAATTTGATATTTGGGTCATCTGATATCGTGGAATCATTCCTTTCAAAGTGGATTCTGCCATAGCTTCCTACGATGAAGGTGGAAACACGTATCACTTTCACCGAAAAGTTGTGCATCCTCGTCATCTTCCTGTCAGTAAATCCTATTTTGACAGTGTGAATATTAGTATAACGGGAGATCTTGGACAAAATATTATATTTTATAAAGGAAAGGTCACCGTGAAACTACATTTTCGAAAACGACTCTCCAGTGAATTGTATCCTGTGTACCGAGGATTAGCTCGACAATAAGGACATGGACATGGTTTGGGAGATATGTTAAAATAGGATTTTCATATGGTAGCACCCATCTTAAAACCCTATGGTCATTCGAAGATTACATGGTTTAAAAGATGCGGCCTTGATGCAAGAAAAAGAATTTCTACAAAACGTGTTAATCTACCAACAAAGTCCCAATCAAGCATTCATGAAAGAAGGAACAAATGTGTTGATTCAGACAGGAAAAGAACTCCTGGATCAACGAGGCACACTTATAAATTCACTTCACACTCCTGAAGGAAACATTAATTCCCCCTCTAAGCCACAGCAAGGACGTGGCAGAAAGAGAGATTGAAAGCCCTTTGACTCTCATAGACACGACCAGAAAAAAAATAAGAAAAGAAGAACGGTCAGATATTGCGACGTTTTTGATTACTAACAAAAAAGCATGCACCGATATTCTTGCGAATGTTCCAAGACAGAACTCGATCTGTTTGCCATGCAACCGATGATACAAGAATAACAGTGGGTAGAATTTCAGTCCGTGTCATCTTTGACCACTTCAGCGCCTATCGAGTTTGAAATCAAAGGACAAATCGAAGATTAAATTGACCTGAATAACAGTTACTTGTACCCGAAAGTCAAAGTTCTCAAAACGGACTGCAGCAATCCAGGTGTTGATGCAACAGTAGCTCCCGTCAACAATTTCATGCATTCGTTGTTTAGCGAAGTGGATTTGTACTTAAGGAACAAACTGGTCAGCAGCACCCTGAATATCTACCCTTACCGAGGTTACCTCGAGAATCTCTTGACGTACGGAAAGGAAGCCAAGAACACAGATCTGGATACATCAGTGGTGCGGAAACCTGACACATTGGGTGCCCTCAACGAAACAGAGCTAACAGAAGCTGACGATCATCACAATGTTGGATTTAACGACAGCCAAAAGAAAATTAAACAAGGACATAGTTTAGCAATGATGGATCATTTACATTTGGAGATGTGGTTGCATGACAAGTATTTGTTGGTTGGCGTGGATATACGTCTGAGACCAAATCGAAGTAGTACCGTGTTCCATTTGATGACAAATGCAAACAAGTACAAAACGGATACCGAAGAAGCCATGTGACGTGTAAAAGTCTTGCCGAAAGTGGGAAACGACATCAGTCAAGTTCTGAACAGAACAACAGTCAAGTATCTTAAACGATGAGTGGAAATCGGTCCAAGGTCGAAGATCATGTCTTTCAAGGTAAACTGCCTAAATGTTTGTTTGTTGGCATCATCAGAACTTCTGCCCTCAACAGAAATATTGATCAAAATCCTTTTGAGTTCGAATATTTCTACGTGTCGAAGATATAAATCACCGAAGATGGCCAGACGTTGAGTACCAGACCTTTTGAACCTAACTATGCCTAGAAAAAATGCTAGGGACCTTACTTGCCTCTGTTTGAAGCCACAGGACAATTAGGAACGAACAGAGTACACACGGCATTTCGTACGACGATTATGCGAGAGGATATGCTTCGTGTAAAAGTTATTATTGAGTGGCGTGAACTTGCCTGGCTAATTGCATGCCATAACAACCCAATGTAGATTTAACAATATATCAGTTATGGAGAGTATCCAAACCAAAAATTATTTTTGCGCTCTGATGACTTTAAAGAAAACAACGACATTTTTCAATATTGTCTAATCTGAACACCTCAATTAGATAAATAATTTTATGCAACTATTGCCATAGTTTTTAGGTTATATGACGAATTGTTCACTCGATGCATATGTCATGTTACCCAAGGACTCAGCCCAATGGTAACATGACATATGACGAATTGTCCACACCAGGCATATGTTATGTTACCTGCAGACTCAGCCCGATGGTAATATGGCATATGACGAATTGTTCACTCAAGGCATATGTTATGTTTCTCGAGGACTTAGCCAGCTGGTAATATGATACATAACGAACTGTCCACTCGAGGCATATGTTATGCTAACGGACAGTAATATGACATATGACGAGCGTAGCCAAATCGTCATTTAACCTCAAAAAGAGGGCAATACTTGTTTATTATACTGAAGAAAAGTTAAATTTTAATTATTATTCTGATTGGTAAAACACCTTTTTGAACTACTTGTTGTGCAAAAAATCGCAGGGTTATATAACGGTAACGTGAGGATAATATGAATTTTATTTCGAGTAAACAAAAGGGAGTGGAGTATTTTGAAACTACTACAGAGTGCTTAGAAACCAGTGAGAGTTTTCAAGCTCTACACCGGCATTGTGGGCCCTTCTCACGGCCACCCATCTTTCTCTTGAACCACGAGAGACTGTGTCGATAAATTCTGTGGAATGAACCTTTTCGGCTGCGGATGAGAGGGATCATGATAACACACAATTATCAATTAAAACGTGTGATTTTTTTCTACACATAAAATCATAAAATCTAAGAATATAATTCCACCGTTAATAATTTTATTTTGTTATCTCTGAATTTTTCTTAATTTTAAGATTTGGCGCTGTAATTTCTCTCGAAGTCATATCAGATCAAATATACATGAGAGGTATGTAATATGTATATATAACACCTCAACTTTCATGTATATTCTATCAGCAATGTTTTCTTAACGACAAAGCGAAGCCGAATGTCCACATTTATAATTTTTTGTTCGAAGATACTCAAAGAGAAGCAATAATTGGGTCGAATCACAGTTTTAGATCTTTAAAACTTGATGCATAAAAAAGAGAGAAAACGTAATCGCTCTTCTAAAATGTGAGCAGGAGAGAAGTCAGGTGATAAAAATACTTCTCTGACTGGTTCTCTCGAGTTCTGGTGTGTACATTCCCTCAGTCTTAGTTTACAAAATTTAAGCTCTCAGTCCTGAATTGTATCACTTCGTTGTGTTAGTAACTTACACTTCTAATATTTTGAATATAGGGGTAACCTCATTTCCCGTATCAGTTGCAATTCGGTTACGAGGTCAGATCTCAGTAAGCCTCGTAACAGATAGACCAGTATATAGTAACTCAGTCATATACCCTACCGTGAAGGAATGTTTATGCCTCCGTGTATAACACAAAGCAACCGCAAACAACGAAGCTCCAGATCACACTCCTCGCAGAGGTTTGAAGGTCGTAAGTCATCCAGACCCAAGCTTCTGAGAGGTGAGTGGACCTAGATCTGCAGTCGCATAATTCGTCTGGTACCCTGTCCCACCTTCTGTCGTCAGACGATACGCCTAATATATTGGACAAGAGGACCAGGCTGTCGCCAAGTATGCCGGCAGATCTGGGTTTACGCCGCTGGCTCTCTACTCGTGATTTCAGGAGAACATTGTAAAGTATTGTACTGAAAATTAACTTCGTATATAACGAGCTGTCATGTTTAGAACATTAGACTACAGATACTCTCGTGTCACAATCATACGAAAAACAGAATTGTACGACAATTTAGAACGTGCGCCTGATCTATCACTTATAAACAAAATAAACAGACTTTAAAAGTAAAAGAATATTTTCTGGGAAAGCTACGGTTGAGTTTACAACCATTTAAAATGGTTTGGGTGTGAACAAATTCCAAATTGATCTAGGTATTGAACATATTTCCGACAAGGCTCTAAATATTAGAAATGATTTCGTATTTATTAATATTACTTATTTAATGATTTCGTAGTTATTAGTTTTACTTATTTAATGATTTCGTAGTTATTAGTTTTACTTATTTAATGATTTCGGAGTTATTAATATTACTTATTTAATGATTTCGTAGTTATTAATATCACTTATTTAATGGTTTCGTAGTTATTAATATACTTATTTAATGATTTCGTATTTATTAATAGTACTTATTTAATGATTTCGTATTTATTAATATTACTTATTTAATGATTTCGTAGTCATTAATATCGCTTATTTAATGTATTCGTAGTTATTAATATCACTTATTTAATGATTTATTACAGTTCAGATTAAAGCTGCAATTTAAAGTAATTCATTTAAAATAGACCCCCACCCACACACATACACACCAATGCCTTCTCGAGAGGACAAGATACACTTCGAAGAGAAAACATACTCGATGAGTTTTTTACCTGAATGCTCGCAAATAATAATGTGGCACCGCCTATTTATTTGACCTGCTCCGTGAGCACGTGATCACCTGTAAATCCGTTACAAGGCTACACATACTGTATTATAAGACAGAAAAAAAGAAGAAAAAATGCTGCTTTAGCTCAGTCTTTTTCTCTATATTCTTTTAACTATAAAATAAACGATATACTGAAAAAATGTGATTATTGATCTAGAAAGGTAAAATAAAACTCAACTTGATTCTGACAGGTGATTACGGTAATGAAAGAGAAAACGAATTACTCACATTTCTATATGTGCATGATCGTGTTTTCCATTGTAGAACAACGACGAGGAATATCTCTAACTTTCATCACCTGACTGCTTTATTTCATAGAATGACATTCTCCTGCGATCATAGTGCAAAAAAAAAAAAAAAAAAAAAACGAGCAAAACTCCATGATTTCCATCATCACTTCAGCAGTATGTTATAATAATAAAGATAAACATTAATTGCGACACATTTACGTCCTAAAACGTGCAGTGGTTGAAGTTAGTGTCCAGAAAATAGGACGTTTTGCAATGATTGACCTAGCTATAATAATACTATTAATACTAATAATAACTTTATTTTTGTCTAAAGTCCATATACATATACAAGTTAAGAAAAAAAAATGTAGAGTCCGTTTGATTCCTATTATAAGCGAGGTTTTCCAATTTAAAAAAATCCACTAAGTGTGGCAAAGTTTTAAAACCACAATGATTGGTCTAATAGGTGGAATAACTACACAAGAAATATATAATTTGTTCATATATTATATTCTATGATACTGTCTAACCTATATCTAAATTGACCCATGTAAACGTGCAACAAGTCCACTTCCTAACACAGTCAAGTCTGATCTGCAGATGTATACAAATAGCATTGTTTTGTGTTCTGCACGTGGATATGGAACCAACAACTCATGAAATGGTTATGCAGCACAGACAGTACAAGAGTTATGCTTAAGGCAATTAGACTCTGGGCAGAACATTTTAATTTGGGAAATGTCTTCTCCTCCTTCATAATCAATTATTGTACTCTCATACACTCATGTATACATACAAATACAACATTTTGCTACACGAAGTTCTTGTGAAAAACCTGTTTTCATTATTGTATGTTTGAATTATCCTAACTTTTGAAATGAACTAATCTCTAAATACAGTTATGCACAATCAGCATGCACTCATCTACCTTACTGGCACAAAGCAAGATGGCTGTAATACGAGATCAGAATTGAATGTTGAAAGAAGCATATTTAACCTAAGTAGGCAGAGGGTACAATTTGCTAATTCAGTGATAGACTACAAAAAGCAAGCTTTTAAAGTAAATGATGAAACAAAATAAAATTACCGGGACAATTCCGTATGCCAATAACAATAAATATGAGATTTTTTATGGTTTGCTGAAACAAGTGGATTTTGATCAAACTATAAAAAAAGCTGGGTTTTTCATAGGAATCAAAAGGATTATACACAGTTTCGGACGCTATGTATCCATTACCTCCATGGTATCTGCTGATATGTGTTTAAATGTCGTTTAAAGTTTACACTGAATTATGAAGTGTAAACCTGTTCATACGGAAGTGTTCAGCATAAACAATCCATTACCTCCATGGTATCTGCTGATATGTGTTTAAATGTCGTTTAAAGTTTACACTGAATTATGAAGTGTAAACCTGTTCATACGGAAGTGTTCAGCATAAACAACGTCTTATGCTCTATCTTAAGGTGGTGAAATTTTAAGTAGGTGTTTGCTACTTTTTTTAAAAGTTGCATCAGTATTCACAATACGCCATTTTGACTTCGCCCCTCACTGTTCGTTCTGGAATGTGAACAAAATAATCCCTCATTATGCATAGTGTTGAATAGGAAAAGGCCACACACGTGATGAGATTTTTTCAAAATGTCTGACTATCGGGTATCATTTTTCAAAATGTCTGACTATCGGGTATTCTGTCCTACACAGATGCCTATTCATTTTTGTAAAAATCTTCCTTGGATTTCGATCTCGAGACCGCTTGTCAAACTTATTAACCACTCTGCCGATTTATTTAATTTGAAAACAAGGTTTACCATGTTGAAATGTTTAGATAGGCATACAGCATTGTACATTTTTTCGTGAAAAGCGCAGTCGAGTACCTGCGTGATTTATCTTTCAAATTATAGCATTTTGTCATACAATTCTTTGTAGCAAAATAAATTTGCAGAGGTACTCCCATGCGCTCTTGGGGAAATATTGCTTTCAAGTCGGGAAAATCGCCTATTAAAATGAGAGAATTGTACAAAGGATATCAGCAATTTCACTTGTTGAGGATTTTAATGACATTAAGAGCTAATTTGTGCAAAATATATCAAAATATCTTGTCTTCTTGAAATTTAAGTTTGTGGTTTGAAAACCGTCTTCTTTAGGGACAGAAGTACGTATAAAGTGGCATTGTTCTTAAATTTTGGGGTTATAAAACCTCCTTCATTTGGAACAATATTCATTAAGTTCAATCTCTCTGTATACACTGGCTCCCACACCCCCACCTCTTTCGCGGATTTAAGCAACTTGTGCGTCAGTTTTGTTTTTGTTTAGTTAAAGTGTTTAAATATGATTTGATGTGTGCCTGTTAAATATTTTAAAATTTTAAAAAAAGTTCTGATAATAGGTATAAAAAAAACACAGCTATAAAGTCATGTTATCACATTATGATAACAAGTCTGCAAGACTTCTTGACTGGTGATTGTTGATCTTCTCTGCACCAGTGTCCGTAAGTCAAGTTTACCTAGCACTTCGAATGCACTGAAGCAAAAAGAATAATCGTTCAGTCTTATCCTTTGATAGTTACATATTATGCTTGCCCTTACTTTTTTTCTGTATGCCTCAATGCTTGCAGCGAGGGCATCATGATTTGCGCCTTTCCATACGTACCGGATGTCCGTCCCCGAACGGATGTCCGTATCAAGAAGCTTGTTAGCAGAATTACGCGAAAAGCACTCAACGTAGACAAATGAAATGTACCTAGCATATGTATATGCATATATAGATGACCTAATTTGAGTTCCAGGTCATTGCAACTATTTTATATTTTTATATTTTTTTAATACCTTTTTGAAATGCTTGGACTTCGATTTTTGAGAAAACATTGTTACAAAGATTAAGCAAAAAACCACTCGAGGAAAAGAAATTTAATTTAAACAGGTATATTTGTATTGACATGCAGATGACCTGGTTAGATTTTCTGGGCATTTTACAGCATTTAAAAAAGCTCACACAATTTTGAACTTTTTATGCTCAAGACTTTTTCAATAAAATCCTTATTAGGACGATGAAACAAATATCACTTGAGGTAGATAAATGAAACTATATATGTATATTTGTATTTATATAAATATGATAGATTTTCAGGCAATGACAGCAATTTTTTCTCCTTTTTCTTCTTTCTGACCACATATTTGAACTCGTGGGACTTATACTTTTTTGACGATCTAAGCTAAAACCACATCTGGTAGAGAAATGAAATTTTGAATGAATATTTTTACACATATGTAGATGACCCAGTTAGATTTTCATGAAATTATACATTTTTGGGGGGTAATTTATATGATTTAAAAAAGAAAGAAAAAAAGGACTTTTGGTCAGCAGCGTTTGTATCCGTGTTTTAGAAACACAAAATTGGACTTATCTTTAAATATCCGACAAACCTACATGCTACAGCCATGTGTTAGTGTTAAACCATACAGTCATGTGTTAGTGTAAAACCATTCAAAACAATAAATATTTTACAGGTCTAGGTTACACTTATCGATGCCCGTGAAAATGAAGAAAAAAAAAATATGAAAGGATTGTCTTAAGTAAAGAGATTTAATTATGGTTTCTTTGATACAAAACGTGTGGACACTTTCTTGTTTTGTTGAATTATCCAATACCATCATTGCTATTCCAACATCATTGCTATTTCAAACATCCTCAGAAGTTAAACTTACATAGCTGAGTGTAATATGTCATATCATGATGCTATCTGGCATATACAATGTCATTCCATGAAAGTGCACTATGCGACTGTTGTGTGAGTATTTATAATTTTTCTATAAATTTTGGATCTTCATGTTGGCAGTGACTGTAACCTTCATTTTTAGGTGACCATTATCCCCCCTTTCTTTCACACACACACACACACACACACACACACACACACACACACATACACACACACACACATGGTGATGCAGATTTATGTATACTAATTAATAGAAGGATGTGCCCTTTAATGATCATGTCTCTTAATCTCTATTTTTAATATGGGAGCTTAGAAATGACATAGCCACCCAGTGGCGTAGCGAGGCAAAGTGCCGCCCAGGGCCAACTACCAAAATTACGCCCCCACTCCATTCGTATTATTTATGATATATACGGTACTCTTACCAAATTGCCGCCCCCTAGAAAGTGCCGCCCGGGGCCACCGCCTCCTTCGCCCCCCCCCCCCCCCCCACCTCGCTACGACACTGTAGCCACCAAGGAACTTGATATGAGTAAATAATAACGTTTTATCGATTTCTTGTAAACAGCAGTTCCGCAACTATTTCACCTTGATGTCATTTTAAAACGGAAACTATTATAGACGTATATGGGCTCCAGCTAGTTGTTAGTCTTCCTTCCTGACAGATGTATGGTTTTTTATCTTCAGATTTGTCAATTCTTTCGTAGGCTATTTCTTGTAATCGCATAACTCACTAATAGTTAGATATTTTAGCAACTATATTGGAGGCAAGCTTTCTCACTGATGCCCGTTTTTTTCTCATTTGTTTTAAACGCATCCTCCTTCCCATGCAGACTTATCGGTATTGGATTTGAGGCATGGATATGAGATGTAACCTACAATTCAGATGTCGTGTGTGAATGTTTGTAAACACTGTTACCGTTTAGTGTCCACTCGTAACAACAATAACAACAACAAAAATCATAACAGATCGTGCTGTGACAAAAGAAAGAAAGAGCACAACGTTTTGAATTTGCTGCTGCTGCCGCTGCGACATTTGTTAATGCCTTGCATGTGATCGAAAATTTAGCCATGTTCCTATTCTGTATAAAATGTCTTGTGCGGTCTGTTCACTCTCAGAATTCCGAAACGCTATAGCCATGGCTGCATCATTCGTTCTCAGAGTGATTGACGAAAGGTTAGATCGTCAAAGCTGGGAAGCCTTTTATCTTCGCCATCCTTTTAACATATTGATTGCAAGATCTATTGGTTCAGGTAAAACCAAATTTGTCAAACGTTTGATTGAACACAAACAACTCTTGCTCGATCATCCCCACAACACATAGTGTAGCGCTACCAAGAGTGGCAATCTGATTACCCGTTATTGAAAGAAAACCCAACAGAACCCATTTTCATTTGCTCCTCGCGAAGTTCACGGGATCGTGTCTGACTCTAATCAAACTCATCTCGTCATCTTCGATGATATATTAGCTGCAGATGAAGAAGAAATTAAACTTTGGTTTGCACGATAAGGGCATCATCGCAACTCCAGTGTAATTTACATTAAACAAAATGTATTTGAACAAAGCAAATCACATCTCACTATCGGCCTCAAATGACCATATTGTGGTGTTGTTCTTCGCAAGTCCCGGAGACTACAACTACAAGTGTTGGCGTAACAGTTAGGATCGCTATGGTTTCATTATGCCTGTGACGATGCCACGCGTTTGACACAGGCGTATTTACTGGTCAATTAAAAACCTACTACCCCCTGATTATTTGATATTTGGTACTAATTTGTTTCGCCATCGAAGTCACGTTGGTGGTTCAGTGATTTACACGTCGTCCTCATAGTTTTCGTACCTCTAAGAGAAGTTAAAAGCCACTTTCACTCACTTCATCCATGACAGTTTTCAACATGACCTCACTCAAAATCTCATCATCCAGTCAGAATAATTTGAGCACTGTATCCTATAAGTCGCGAAAAAAATGTGTTGCTATGGTATACTTTGATGGTACGTCAGTTACTAGTTGCGATGGTATACTTTGATGGTACGTCAGTTACTAGTTGCAATGGTATACTTTGATGGTACGTCAGTTACTAGTTGCGATGGTATACTTTGATGGTACGTCAGTTACTAGTTGCAATGGTATACTTTGATGGTACGTCAGTTACTAGTTGAGATGGTATACTTTGGTGGTACGTCAGTTACTAGTTGCGATGGTATACTTTGATGGTACGTCAGTTACTAGTTGCAATGGTATACTTTGATGGTACGTCAGTTACTAGTTGAGATGGTATACTTTGGTGGTACGTCAGTTACTAGTTGCGATGGTATACTTTGATGGTACGTCAGTTACTACAAGGAATCATTCACATTTCTCATCAAAGGCAACGTTTTGTTTTTCTCGACAAGCATGAAGTGACATTGACACAGCTCGGATACTTGGACCAAGAAACAAATTGTACTAAAACCCGGTGGAAGAGAATTTCTTGGAGGAGTGATTATTCCTTCGATTCTACGATGGGATCCAAATACAGCAGCAAAAAAAAAAAAAAAAAGAAAAGAAAAAGTAAAAAACAGACACAAAAAACACAAAGACATAGACAAAGACAAAGAAGAGAGCTGATGCTAGTATACACAAAGAATAATCTCACAAGAAAATAAAGAAGACGAAGACCACGATCATTATCCCAATAATGAGAACGTGCACATTCTAACGGCAACCTTAGCAACAGTCTCCCCACCTCCGTTATTGATGAAACCAGCTAAGCCTGATATAAAAAAGTGTTTCCCAATCTGTTGAAGACGCCACTAAAATGGCCACCAACCCTAAGTCTATGCCTGCTCCTCCTCCTCTTTTGCCTGCTGTGGCTGCTGGTGCTAGTGCAAGAACCCCACCCCACCACCCACACCGCCCCCGCCGACAATAGTGCAAGACAGAACAGGCGTGTTACAATTTGTATGAGATACATCTAGACAAGAATTCACTCAGTCTATTCCGTTCAAAACGCCTCATGTTTCTCGTCCAGTGTCCAATGTAAAGCTCGTTCGCGATTTCGACAACAAATGGATACGACTCTGTGTATGACAGAAGACGTTCTGACATGTGTACATCAGCGGTCTCTACAAGATGTCCTCTCCAAAGAGTCCACATCATCATCATCATCATCATCATCGAAGACCCAGTCGTAAAAAGAGGAGAAATTGGATTCCTCCTCGTTTCGCCAAACATTGTGATGTGTTGTCAGTGTTAAACAAAGTGAATGCACCGATGCAAAAACAGATAATTCAAATGGCTCCGAGAAGGCATCAATACTATATGTGTATGTTGTTTGAACGTATTGGAAGGAACTGTTCCCTTGACGAAGATACAAAAGGCACAGATTGACATCGGCAGCCAATGACAAACTGAATGTGTACGACAACATAATTCCTGAAGGATATTATTATAATGCTCGACATCTCGTCAATACGATTTGGAATGTATTCAACGATCAGTTTCTCGATGCACTCACAAGAACCAATAAATGCGTTTGCCATTCTGGATGGAAACAATAACATAGCTTTTCAGTCGAAAGATATTATCAAAAACATTAGATTTTTCTAGTATTTTCAATTCCGGACTGAACTGAGACTTGGTTCAACCACATTTATGTTCCTGTCAGTTAAACATATTTTTAAATTGTGAATATTGGTATAAAAGTAGATCTTAGACAAAATATTTTTTATTTAATATTCGCCAAAGGAAACGTCACCGTGAAACTACACTTTCGGAAACCATTCTCCTCGAGTGACTTGTAACTGTTGTATCCCGTGTACAAAGGGAGTAGCTGGACAACAAGGACATGGTTTGGGTAGTACGTTTAAATTGCTCTTTCATACTTTCGCGCCAGTCTTGAAACCTTTCATCCACCATGGACTGCCTGCCTTGAAAAGTTACGCTCTGTCGCAAGGAAAACAATTCATCAAAAATGTGCTGGTCGATCGCCAGAATCCCAAACAGGCGTTATTGACCCGGACAGGAAAAAAGCTTTTGGGACCCACCTATAAATTCATATTACACTCCCGTTAAAGCAGTTGCTTCTTCATCCACACAACAGCAAGGACAAGGGAAAAAAGAGGCATACAATATAATAAGACAACATGGACATGGCAAGAATATGAATAGACGCAAAACCGTAAGAGACGTTGAAATTTTCGATTATTAAATCATTCAAAAGTGAAGATGATAGACAGAGATTCTTGCCAATGTTCCAAGACAGAACTCAGTTTGTTTGCCATTCGTCCTACGATGATGACGATGTAAGAATCCCTATGGGTAGAATTCCATCCCGTGTCGTCCATTACGACGTCAGCTGCTGTCGAGTTTGAAATTAAGGGCAAACCGAAGACTACATTGATATGAATAACAATTACCCGCATCTTAAAGTAAAAGTGGTCGAAAACGACATTACTAATACGGAAAAAACGGCTAGAGTTCAATGCAGACTTTAACGACCGGCAAAAGAAAATCAACAAAGGTTGTAGTTTGGAAATGATGGATCGTATGCATTTGGACCCGCAACTACAAGACAAGTGTTTGTTGAACGGTATGGATGTGCGTCTGAATCTGAATCGATGGAGCACAGTTTGATGGCTGACGCTAATGATTTATAACGTGCAAAGTGTGGTCTTACCTCGAGTAGGAAGCGAGATCAGTCAGACTCTGACAAAAAACACGAGCAAGTATGCCATAGGACGAGTGAAAATCAAAACATTCACCATTGCTGCTGGACTCCGATCCAAGGTCGAAGATCATGTGTTCCATGGCCAATTATCATAAATGTCTTTTCATTTGCGATGCAATCCTCAACGGAGCTATTCATCTAAACCCTTTCCAGTTTCATCACTGCAACGTTTTCAAGATAGAAAACACCCTTTGAAACCAATGTTGTCCAAATAATTACTTCATCTCTTACTTGACTCTGTTTGAAGCCACAGGACAATTGGGTACCAACGGTTCACACGGGATTTCTTACGACAACTATGCAGGTGGTTAATGTTTGTGGATATTTGATTTAGCACCAGACCAAGGCAGTGACGAGGGACATTGCTACACTGGAAATTCTGGACAACTACATGTGGAAACTCAGTTTGCTTTAGCCCTCAAGAAGACGGTGATCGTGATCTTTTTGGCACAATTCGACAATCCCCTTGAAATCAACAATCTGAGAGAAGCGATTCTAGACTATGAAACATGAAAACAGACAATGAAGAACAGGAACTACAGCAGTCTAAACAGCCGATACATAGTAACAGTGTGAAATAAGGAGGAAAAGAAGGAGAAGTGAA
Source organism: Margaritifera margaritifera (assembly GCA_029931535.1). Lineage (NCBI taxonomy): Eukaryota > Metazoa > Mollusca > Bivalvia > Unionida > Margaritiferidae > Margaritifera > Margaritifera margaritifera. The sequence goes on along the minus strand of JAQPZY010001699.1, from coordinate 8,911,202 downwards.
AGAAGAAGAAACAGTATTGGCACGATGGTTGGAACAATAGAAGCCTTAGTGACATGTTTTGCAAAACACCTTGCCAAGCGAATTACATTCCTGACGAGAGGACAATGTTATGGATGTCAAGTCGACTATCAAGTACAACACAGCAAGTGTTTGATGATGTGTCAAGAAGAAAAAATGGAGTAATATCTGCATCGAATAAAAGAAAATCTTGAACGAGTGATATAAAGATTTTCTACAACATTCTAAATCCCCACTGACTGGCACCGAGACGAAACGCATCGAAACTCTCTTGCATCAGTGCGCGAATCTTCCATCTCCTGTACTTACCTACCAGTTTAAAGAAAAAGTCAAGTATAAAATCATTGCCTATCATCACCTGTGAAGTCAGTGGGTCTATAAGATAGAATACCTGTGAACTTAATTATCTCGTTACACACAGTTCGTTCATGATACTCTGGAATCCAGTGATCTCCGCCAAAGATGAACTTCCTCATAAAAATCCAATGACGTTCAAGCTCACGTGATTAACACAGACAATAGTCATCGACCAGGAACACACTGGGTAGCTGTCGATTTTCCGAACGACAACATGGTGAAATATTTTGATTCGTACGGATTACTATTTATCAAAGACCGTGTCACAGACTTTATGAGAAGAAATGCTTTGTCGACCCAGTTCAATAACGTGAGATTACAATGATCAGATTCGATGGTGTATGGACGATATTGTGTATAGTTTCTTCATCGGCGAAGCATTGGATTCCCTTTAAAATATTTACTGACTTGTTTTGGATCCGATTTCCTTAGAAACAATGACAAAATAAAAATTTGGTTTGGTGATCATTATTGCTATCTCTTTTCTTTAGCTCGAAAACAAAGTTTAAATAGATGGCAAGAAGGAACCGTCTAAATCCCCCCCCCTCTCTCTCTCTCTCTCTCTCTCTCTCTCTCTCTCTCTCTCTCTCTCTCTGTCTCTCTGTAACAAAAACAACATGAAAAATATTATCTCTCTCTCTAACAATAACTGAATAATATTCTCCCCCCCCCCCTGTCTCATTTCAAAATTCTCATAGGGCGCCATAGAGGACCGAACTAAATGTCAAATTCCCATAGGGGTCCATACATCGCTAATTTTGAACTTCCTTAGCGGGCTGTAAACCGTTAATGTTAAATTCCCGAAGAGGGCTATACCATCGCCAATTTGCCTTAATGTTAAATACCCATAACCGCCATAGTTGCCCAAACATAATGTTAAATTCCCATAGGGTGCCATTGTGTCATCCGTAATGTTAAATTCCCATAGAAGGCCATACCGGCCCAATTTTTGCCGTATTGTTAATTCCCACAGGTGGCCAAACACTAATGAACACGTTCTCATTGGTTCTCGATTGTCCCTGAGTGCTCGCCCTAACAACTCGAGATGATCTCATTAAAAAAACAGCGGATTAACGCTTGGCATTTTTCGCCATCTTCGTTCTTGTCTACTCGTGCCTCAGAGGTGGTGTGGGTTCTCAACTATAGACGGCTTATAAACAAGGTTCTTGGCGTTATGGCGACAAGAACCACGAGAATATTATACTTGGGTCAAGAACCTTGTTCTCTTGTCTCGCCCAAGGACACCCATTGACACTAGCACGTGGGAAGGCATTCGCAACTTCGAGGTCAATCCTACTGATCATGCCTCGAATGTATGACGATCGCATTCGGAACATCCTCGTCTGTTTTCGATGCGAGTCGAATAACTTCGACTCTCTGAAAGAGACCCAGACGAAATCGTTGTGATACTTCCCAAATTGGTAAGTTTTTGGCGGACGAACATTTGGCTGGATATGAGAAGAATAGAATCTAGCATGATAGGTCTTAAAAAAAAACACTGGACGACGTTTCAACAATCAACAAAATACCTGCATATTATTGTAATTCCTGCAACTTTGCAATGAAATAATTCGAGAAATCATTGGTTCTCGGTTGTTCCTCGCATTGCTGTTAGTGATGACACGTCATCTAGTCATTGTGACGTTATGATGATATTATGACGAAATATTGCTAATAATGACGTAATTATGAGGGCAGTCAAAACGGGCATTATTTACATCCGAATTTAATTATATAGTAAAATCAAACAAAAGGAGATTAAAAAAGGTAATTTCATCTAATTTTAAAGAATCATAATGAAAATCTATGTTTTCACTAATGCCTTTTTTGTGTCAGACATTTTGGCCTTGAATTTTGTATTATATGCTAAAGATAGTGCCGCCGATCACATGATGACTTTGTTTACATATTTTGAACAGGAAAACCAACTTTGGGAATGAATACAACTAGATAGCCAATGTAAATATTTGGTTTTAATCATGTGGGGTTCTTACACAACGTAAAAAAAATTTACACTCGAAATGTATATTCACTACGGACTTTTTCGTTTCAGTATTATTTCATAATAAACATATATTCTACATCAAAAGACATTGAATCTATTATAATAAAATGTGTATCCATTCACCAGTGTCTATTTTTAAATTTCTCTCTCCCTCTGTCTCTCTGTCTCTGTCTATTGAGTCATGTATTTATATGGTAAAGAATAAGCAAGCAGTAATGTAAGTGCACAAACTGCAAATAGAATTAACGGAAAACAATTATTCATTTTTAAATTTAATTTTTTTTAATTTAAAAAACACGGAGACGCTTTAAACTAATTATATCCATACCTAGGTCTAACTGGCACGGTCCGGTCATATGCTACGTGACTTTTTAGTCAGTGTCACGAATCATGGACGTCATTTCCGGAAATAAGTAAGCACACACACACTCTCGGAAAAACGGTAATCATGAATGCCAAAATATTTTTCACGCTGATTAAATGAAGTAGATATAGTTGAACACTTTTTATGGTTTATTTGAATAGATTATCATAATATTATAACGAACGCGTTAAAATTCACGCTAAGTGAACGATAGGTGGTTACTCGAGGCTATCAAGTTGGAAGAATCTGTTCTTCGTACATCTAGCCGGATGTTCGGAAACAGACGAGGATGTTCCGAATGGAAGCATGTCAAATCATTCCCAAGCCAAAACGTACTAAGTCAAAACGTACCCAACCCAAAACGTTCCGAAGTCAAACAACATACCCAAGTCAAAACGTACTCAAGTCAAAACGTACCCAAGTCAAAACTTAACCAACTCACAGTCAAAACGGAGCCAAGTCAAAACGTACCCAAATTAAAGCAACATCTTGGCTGTTGAAATTTCCTTTGATATTTAGACACCTTAAATAATTTCATTTAGAATAACTCATCACCGTACTCTAAGAGATGCAATTTGCAATCAAATCCCTCTGCAAGGGATGAATAATAAACAAGCCAAATTGGATAGATAGATAGATAGATAGATAGATAGATAGATAGATAGATAGATAGATAGATAGATAGATAGATAGATAGATAGATAGATAGATAGATAGGGAAAATTAAGACAAAACTAGTGTAAAATAAATACAAGTATATTATTGAGTGGAATATGTCACAAAAATAAATACATAACTTAATAATATGTAATGGAATATTTTCAAATTACTAAAATCCAAATAAATGTAGAAAATGTAGATACAAGTATTGCTTAATGAATACCGTAATGAACCAGATAAATACAGTACATACCATATATGCATTTCTGGATGTGAATAGTGGCATGACAACTTAACAACATATTAATTTACTTTTTTTTTTTGTACGTACTAAAAACATATAGAATTTTCAATATTACCCCTAGATTTATCAAAATTGTAGTATGTCGCGCTTATAAGACCCTGCATGATGAATTTAATTTTTAGTAAAAAAAAAAACCTCATGACTTATAAGCGAGTACATACGGTAGTTAAATTAAAAAAGTTTCTGTACTTAAGTGCACCAATAAAGAAAATATCCGTTGAAATTCATGCACAAATAATATCAAACAAAATTAATCTGCAACACAATTATTAAAACAAACACAAAATAAAATCCTAACAGTTCAAGTTGAAATCTCTGTTCCAGTTGCTAGTTTTTCTTTGAAAAATTTACATTTTTGGCATCATATGGGTTAAACTGAATAATGCCTGTGCCTCTCTCTCTCTCTCTTCTCTCTCTCTCTCTCTCTCTCTCTCTCTCTCTCTCTCTCTCTCTCTCTCTCTCTTTTATATATATATATATATATATATATATATATATATATATATATATATATATATATATATATATATATATATATATATATATATATATATGAAAATCAACCAGTCGCTGGGGCATATACGTGTCGCAAGCTCTTAAAAGCTGGTTCGTAATCATGATGCGATTTTGACATTGATCCTAGTATTGAAATATCTGTTTCTGTTTTCTGACGTATTTTCTACTGTGGTATTTCCTCGTTTTTCTTTCAGAGACCAGTCTCATCTGAACATCGACGTGTGATACCTCATCATATAACTTCCTGATCAGAAGGTAGAAAGGCGGTATTCCACAAGATTTTACATTCAACCTTCTGTGCCAACCTGGTGAAAAAAGAAAAGAAAAATATTATTTTTCTTTGTTTGTTAAAAATGATATACTAGTAGATCTTATTATCTAAAATATATATAACACATTTAAAACAGAAAAATAGTGAGAATGTCCTTAAGAAAGTATGTCTGTCTGTCTGACGTTAAATGTTTATTTAAAAATTAATTTTAAAATGACAGATTAAGAAGCGACTTTGCTGCTAGCGAGATGTCAGATTGAAATCATTTAAAAATATTATAGTCTATTTAAGGTTCAGTTTGTAAGTAACACTTTTAAGATATTTTCTTCCATATCATGCTAAATTGTTCTATAGATATTTTGTCAGTTTAATCTTAATTTTGTCCTGATTCAACAGATATTGTTCTAACCAGTAACCTTTAAGTACAGACATTGCAAAACTTGTATATTAAAGATATTATTACCTTCAACATCATTGTTTGTTCTGACTGCCTGCCAGTAGACACTCTAGTTATCTGGTTGCCATACACTGCCGCTAATTCACCTGAAAAAATCAAAAGAAAGATCTCGTTATGATGGAAATGTAACTGCTGTTCCTTATGTCTAATATATATAGGTCCTTATATTAGGATATATAGAATATTATAACTGAGAGTTATGTAAATTAATACAATCTGTCTTCACCAAAAATACTTTGACTGTCATTAATAATAATAATAATAATAACAACAACAACGAAAGATGAAGAAAAGCCTTTCTTCTTTAAAATTTGAAGGACAAAAAACACCATACGATATAAACATACTTGGATTTTTCTCCAAACTTCTTATGACCAATGGAAAGAACAGCCAGCTACTTCTTTCCCAGGGAAACCCTTCTTCACGCCACTCCACAGGCCTGGTTCAAAATAAATTACAAACCCTTTTACACGTGGCTCATATGGAAGAAGTTTTTTCATCTTCTGAAAAAATATTTAAAAGCAATTATATATTTAATTATTGACTCTGAATATATTTTATTGGAAAATAACAACAATAACCTGTTTTCATTTATTGTTGTATTTTATCTCTATTAAAATCAAATTTTTTTTCCTATAATCGTAAACTATTCATTAATAATTTTCTAATAAGCATTAAGACATATGCATTTCATATATTACCTTTAAGACTTTCTTGTAATCTTGCTTATTACACCTGGACATAAATATAAATGCCAAGGGAACTTATTTCTTTTCACCATCAGACTTCAAAAAGACATGAACCGAGAAAAGCTGCTGAAATGGTTTTTTGTGTCGAAGAACTTTAAAGGTTACATCCAAATACCACCTTTTGCTCTCGGGTGGGAACGGTATTTTGATCGTATAGTTTGCTGAGTTTTAGCTTTCTCTGATTCTTTAACATGTTTATTTATACATCTGTATCTTCTGCTGTTATGATATGCATACTGTATTATATAGAGAGAGATAACGTTTTTCTTCTTCTACCATTTTGTCCACTTTTGAAAAGGTCATAAAGGAGTGTTAATAGCTTTTACTATTTTACTTGTTTTTTCGCTATTAAATTGAATGAAGTCAGAGAACAGTCAACATTTGTAACTGTTTTGATGCAGGTAAAAACAGGTGTAATCAGCAAATTCTGGAGAATTTCCGTCAAAAATATTTTGTCGAGTAGAAATGGATTATGAGACTGCTTTACAGAAAATACTTTTCCCGTGTCGGGCACATACAAGAAATGGAGTTATATCCCCTAATCGTTAAGTTGTGTAAGATTACTCCCCTTGCTTAGATGGCGCTGCTTCGATATCGTCGCCATGTTTGTATCTCATAGCAACATGTAAATTTCAAAGCGGTTTTGTTGTACGGCATGCAACGAAGTGTATGGATACAGGCTTCCATTAGAAATTTAGATTAGAAACTTGAATTACAGAAAGAATCAAAAAGCATGGCCAACCAACATAAAGACGTCAATGACGTCGCTGTGGATGTTCCACGACTGGAAATTGATTCTATTATTGGTTTAAATGGTAAGACTCGTTGCTTTGACAATCAAGTAACATCGTGTTTTCGTTGATGAGAATATATGTAGACTATCAGTTTCCAACGCCATATAGCGATTCAAACATGAATTAATTTTTTTCTGGTTTGGGTGTTCAGATGTTCTTAGAAAGTTGCTGAGCATAAAATTCTAAAACTTATCAGGCCGTTTTCCACAATCAAGAAAACAGTAACCAAAATACAGTACTGTACCACATTATAGATAAAATATGTGAGAGTTACTGATCCTACTGACCCTCTTTAACCACGCGGATTTCTGCCATAACGGTAGGAAATGGATTTTGAAGGTAGGGTTTGGGGACTATGTATTATGGAGAAGATGGGAACAGGCTGATTCGGACCATGGCTGATTCTGCCCAGGCCGATTCGGACCAAATCACGGGCTGATTCGGACCAAATGCCAGGTTGATTCGGACCATGTGAAATATTATTAAGTTTCGTCTTGGATTTATAAGATAAAAATTTACATGTGTTTAAAATATGATATTTCTCATTATTTCCCAGGTACGTTAAGCAGTTCAAATCTGGATTTAATGCAAGAAACCGAAATTTTACGCGAGATAATGGCGTTGTTATAATGATGTAAGACTGTTTATCTTGCATCGCCAATTTAATAGTGAAATATTTTCAAAGCAGCTCATTCACCTTTGTGCACATTTTTTTCTTGGGGTGGGGCAAAATTCTGGTTTATATATATTATACTAAAAAATTAAACTGGGATTCTGTCAAATTTATGATTTAATTAAATACAATATCATACATCAATATTATGTCTATATTATGCTAATCGTGTTGACCTTGTAGGAATTAAATAAAGAAAATGATAAATGGAGGTGTTATCTCTGTTGAAAGATGAAATATATTTTGCAAATCTTTGTTTATAGCACAGTATGTTATTTGTTTTCTGTCAGTTCATAATGAATGATTTAATATTATGCAAATTATTAACTGAAAAAATCATGAAAATATGGTCCATGCAGTAACATTTATTCGTATATATATATATATATATATATATATATATATATATATATATATATATATATATATATATACCTGATTTATTTTAGTAGTTATTACTGTTTTCGCAAACATAGTAAGAGAATGTAATATAAATTTACCCATGGTTTTTATTGATTTTTCATGCAAATCATCATTTCTTCGCATTATATTTACTCCCAAAAATGTTGTATAAATAGTCATTGATGAGTAACACAATAGTATAACATACTTTACTATTATTGTTAAATTTATATATTTTGAGTAAAATCTTGAACCAGTAAACCAACTTATTTTCATTTTAACCTTTGAAACATCTGAAAATATTTCAGTTAAAGTACATATTCAACCCATTAAATATTGATTTCTGCATAGATATTTTATTATATTAAATACCTATAATATATTAACACTTCCATGTAGCCAAAGATCAGAAAGTTATTTCAAGTCAGCATTATATTTTGTTTTCTAGAATGGTACTGAATTAAGTAAATTTGGCAAATGACATCAATAGTGCTTTAATTATAGTGGCATTGATCAAACGGGTTTTGCCAATTCACTTTCAATAATAATGTGCATACAATTAAATAATACAGTATAGTATATAAGGTTTATTTAGTATAAAGATAAATTCTACATAAATCTACTTTTAAAAAAAGGCATTAACAAACTCAGACCAGTACATAGAGAAAAAAAAAATCTAACCAAAACATTAGCATACTGAGACCAAAATATATAGACAAAAACACATTGACTACATGGCCACTGTTTTCACGATTGTTTTTCTGTGTTATTAATTTTATTATTTCATAATACAATAAAGTAAACTATTTTAATTTTGCACAAAGGTGCATGAGATAAACAGTCTTTCATCATTTCATTTCATTATATATGACAATGTCATTATCTCGTGTAAAATTGGGGTTTGTTTCATTAAATGCAGATTTAGACCACTGAACGTACCTGGGAAGTAATGAGAAATATCATATTTTAAACAAATGTAAATATCACTTTTAAATCCAAAATGAAACTTTATAATATTTCACAATGTCCGAACCAGGCTGGCATTTGATCTGAATAAGCCCATAATTTGGGTTGAATCAGCCCGTGATTTGGGCCGAATCAGCCATGGTCCAAATCAGCCAGCATTCGAAGACAAGGGACGAGGAGGAAACTTGCCAAAATGGTGTTCCATATCCTTGTTGTGATGTTCAAGCCTACATACCAAAAAGTATTAAATTCTAGATAAGGCATGACTTACCTTAATTGATGTGGCAAACATTGATCTGTCTATCGTTGCCACTTGTTAAAATCAGAATCGTGTCTATAAAGTTTAATTTCTGCATGTTCACAGTCGGTTAGCAGGCCATACATAAGTTCCATCAAGCTCTCACCAAACTTCACCTACAGCTAATCTGATTAGACAGTTATAGGGTTCAAAAGCATTTTGCCATCAATTCTACTAAAATTCACAGAGAAAAGATGTAAAAGTGTATATTTTATTTAAATTGTTCAAATTTTCCATCTTTCCTTATCTCTTTTTCTTATAATTAATAAAATCTCAAAATGCTTTTTTTAACTGACAATTCAGATTAACTATAACAGAGCCCTGTGGGACTACTGATGTTACTGGTGTACTGACTGAGTTTTCTCTATCAACTAAGACTGTTTGAGTTCTTTTGTCTATACTTTTTTTTTTTATCCAGACCAAAGTTTTTCCCCTTATTCCATAACAGTACAACTTTGTCACAAGTTTTTTTTATGAGCAGTCTTGTCAAAAGCATTAATGAAGTCCAAGAGAATGAAATTAGTTTGTTTATCTTTTTGCATTTTTTTCTGGAGTTCATCAACAAACATCATCATTTGGATCTCTTTTCTCTAAACACATGTTGTAGTTCATACAATATGTTAAGACTGTTGGAGTGTTTAACTGTGGATAATGATATAATGTGTTCAGTGGTTTTGCAGGGAATGCAGCTTAATGACATGGGTCAGTATCTTGCTGGTTTGTATTTTTCACCTATCTTGAAGATAGGGGAGACAATTGCAGATTTTTGGATAGATGGGAATTTACCAGTATATTTGTGCACATTTGGAACAAATGTTTTAATGTAAGTGCCAATTTCATGTATAGTATTTTGAGGACACTAGCTCTTATTTTGTCAGGTCCTTTTACTTTGTGGGGATTTAGTTTCTGCAGTAGTTTGCCAGTCCCATGTGTAGAAATTGCTAATTGTCAGGCATCTTGGGATATGGGCTTTTGAAATGGCAGTTGGATGTTGTGGTTGTATAGGTCCTTGAGTTTCATTGGATCTGAGTAACAGTGGTAATTTGGGTCCGAACACAAACTGAAACTGTTCATTCAACATGTTTGCTTAGTTTTGTTGTCTGTGTGTGTAATACAGTTTCTCTTCAGGGAAATTACTTGTGCTGACTCATGTTTAGAGTGTTTTTTCATCTCCAAAGTGGGGGGTGGGGTGGAGAGGGGGATATAATGGTTAGGGGTCTTGATTGGTTTGGGTGAAGCTATCTGTACAACAGGATCACAACTTCATCTTCAGCAATCACTGGGTTCGTCACATAGGGTGGGTGGCATCATGGGTGGGTATAATCTTTTTTGCTACTAGAGGAGCAGTCATGTTCAAAATAGATAAATGTAAACATATTATAATGCTCTTTAGAGGTGGTTGATTTTAGTGCAGCTAAAACAAACAATGCATGCTCCTTGTATGTACTCAATGAGTTAGTGTCACAGTCTGAGGATTTGCAAGATATTCAGTGAAAATCTGTATTATCTATGTGTATTTTATGTGGTCAGTCTGAATCATAAACATAAATATGAAAATTTAGCATTTATATAGTCTAAATTAATAAGAATGCTAACTGACCTGTCAACAATCAGCGACTTTACCTGATTTTTGGTCAGCCTCAATTTTAGTGTTACAGTTGTTTGTATAGATCTTTACCAGACCATCCAATGGCAAAGATCTCACAGAGCCACACAAGATGTTGAATGAGACTAGTGGTCATGCTAAATAAAGTGCTTAGTGTAAGACAGATTTAACCTATTCATTTAATGGTAACATTAATACACCAGACTTTGAAAATATTATTTAATGGTAACATTAATACACCAGACTTTAAAAATATTATTTAATGGTAACATTAATACACCAGACTTTGAAAATATTATTTTGTTCAAGGTGGATTTTAGTTGTTCCTTCCCTCCTCCTTTACATGCTGGGATTGAGGTACATGTACTTAGTAATTTTGTAATATTTTAATATTTTAATAAAAGTTAAAAAAAAGTATGTGCTCTTACTGTGGCATATAAGGTGTTACGTCCGATAAGGTTGGATAGAATGGAACATCGATTTTAATTGTTATGAACCAAATATTTGAGAAATCCTAGTACTTTGGTTGTAGGAGGTGTTGTTGGAGCCACCTGAATATGATTAATAATGCTGAAATTAAGTATGTGCCTGGAAAATTAAGTAGAGGTGTGCCGCAGAAAATGTATGCTAGAATATTTAGCTTGTCTTTGCGATCTTTTTCCATACAGAAGAGATAATCTACAAAATAAAATAACTAATGCAAAGAGATGACTATTCAAACTGGATGTTTTCTAATCAAATACTCATATTTATTTCAATTCAGGAAAAGTTCATGGTGGAATGAAAGTTCATCCAAACAGACAGCACCTTATATATCCCCTTGGATGCGCAGTCGTTATTGAAGATATCAGCACCAATAAACAGGAATCACTTTGGGGCCATACAGATTATGTGACATGTATTGGTGTCTCCAACAGTGGCAGATATATTGCCTCAGGCCAGCGCACTCACATGGGGTTCAAGGTACTAGTATCATGGGGTATGGTAATTCACTATCTGTGTTTACCATGCTCAGTCAATAAAACATCGTGAGTCCCTGCTGTCCTAGTTTGGAGTACTGTTGTGAAATCAGATTTTAAAAAAACTTAATATTTTAAAGGAAAACAAACTCTTAATTTTCATTTGTGTCTTAAATGAATATACTGAGTGAAAAAAAAAAAAAAACCCAAATTGTATTGAAATCTGCTTCTCAATACATACGATCGATTAATTTCAAACATTAGCATCTGTAGTCTGGGCTACGAGAGTAATCATGATGAATACACTTGTGATGTCACTATCTCAGATCTGAATTATCACTGATACATTGATCTACCAATTCACTGTTACAGTGAAGTTTGTTTTGGAATCATTGATAACAAAAATCACACAGAACAATGTTCTTGTACTATATAGTAGATAATAAAGATGAATTCAGATTGTGGAGATAAAATGAGGAAACAATTTATAAGGCTGTCAAATTTGTCAAACCTACTCCAGAAACCTACCACTTTTCACTATGGCAAGATCACTATTACTGATTTGTTAAATTGTAAACTAAAAATTGTATCAAGATAATGCAAAATACTGATAAGAAGAGTATTTTTAAAAAATGAAATCAAATTATAACCAAATTATTTCAAGACTTACTAAAAATCCACTGTCACTTTCAACCAACTGTCAACTTGTCCCATAACTAGAATGGACTAAGTAATGTCACGGTATGGACTATTGCTGCTGTCATAGATGAAGAGCTTACAAATATGGCAACATCCTGTGCATTGGGAAAATCGTCAATTGCAGAAAATAAAGTGATAAACTATCCCCAACAAGAGTAATATAAAGCAAAACTTTGGCAAATATTAAATTTTCTAAACATTTTACATTTAATAAAACTGCTTTTTCACAAGTAGTTCATTTTCCATTAAGATTGATACAAATGGAGTTGATAGAGCACAAGATTTGAATAAAAACAGAGACTCCAAAATTAGACACTAGACTTCAATTCTGTTAACATCAGTGAAATTTGTCTAATATTTAGAGCAAACAATATTACAGTAAGGCACTTTTCTTCTGTAAAACAGCGCATCTTTACCATGATGCCAATGATTATTTTTAGAAATTAAATCTTACATTTTTTCTTGTCCGTTTTTCTCTTTTTAATTTTCTTTTTGTACCATCAAACCTTAATTGGTTTGAACATTTTTGAACTAAAAAATCTACATTTATTATTTTTCATCAGTTATGGAAATTCTTGCAACTTGTTGTAACCAGTGGATATGATATAACCTCAGGTGCTGGGAAGATATTGGCCAGATAAATTGAATAAATGCAAGTCTTACTCATTTGATTGTAAGTCTTACTCAGTCTTACTCATTTGATTATAAGTCTTACTCAGTCTCACACATTTGATTGTAAGTCTTACTCATTTGATTGTAAGTCTTACTCAGTCTTACACATTTGATTGTAAGTCTTACTCATTTGATTGTAAGTCTTACTCAGTCTTACACATTTGATTGTAAGTCTCACTCAGTCTTACACATTTGATTGTAAGTTTTACTCATTTGATTGTAAGTCTTACACATATGATTGTAAGTCTTACTCATTTCATTGTAAGTCTTACTCAGTCTTACTCATGTGATTATATGTCTTACTCAGTCTTACACATTTGATTGTAAGTCTTACTCACTTCATTGTAAGTCTTACTCAGTCTTACACATTTGATAGTTTTACTCAGTCTTACACATTTGATTGTAAGTCTTACTCAGTCTTACATACTTGATTATAAGTTTTACTCAGTCTTACACATTTGATTGTAGTCTTACTCATTTGATTATAAGTCTTACTCAGTCTTACACATTTGATTGTAAGTCTTACTCAGTCTTACACATTTGATTATAAGTCTCACTCAGTCTTACACATTTGATTGTAACATCTTACTCATTTCATTGTAATTCTTATTCAGTCTTACACATTTTATAGTCTTACTCAGTCTTACACATTTGATGATAAGTCTTACTCAGTCTTACACATTTGATTATAAGTTTTACTCAGTCTTACACATTTGATTGTAAGTTCTACTCATTTGATTGTAAGTCTTACTCAGTCTTACACATTTGATTATAAGTTTTACTTGGTCTTACACATTTGATTGTAAGTCTTACTCATTTGATTGTAAGTCTTACTCAGTCTTACACATTTGATTGTTAGTCTTACTCATTTGATTGTAAGTCTTACTCAGTCTTACACATTTGATTGTATACAACATGCCTTGTAGTCACAAAACAGACTGAGCTCACAAAATTTGAACTTGGACTAAGAATTTTTGTAACTCTAAACCCACTTCGGGCAGCTTTATAGAGGTTCATAATTTTGGAAATTTGATCAAGAGTTCAGTATTTGTGCACAGGTATATTTTGGGACTTTAGGAGCCATGTCAAAGTTCTAGACTCAAATTTGCTGAATCATAATGCTGTTCATTCAACTCTCAATTTTAAAGGGACAACACAGTTGTAACATCCTTGTCTCTTTCTCATGCAAGTCAAATAGTTTTGACTCTCTAAAAGAAACTGGGATGGAATGACTTTTTGTTAGACAAACATCTGCAAAGATGTGAAGAATAGATCCTTATAAAATAATAGGTGTTCACAAAAAACACTTGACAATATTTCAACATCAATGAAATACATGCACTTTTAATATTTAAAGTTATTCCTTCAACTTTTTAATGAAAAAAATTGAAGACATAATTTGGTTTCCATAGTCTCAAATTATTGCTTGTGTTGCTGTTATTGGTAACACATTATCGAGTCATAGTCTTGTTATTTCAGTGAAGTTATTATGATGTAATAACAACTATGGTTTCTGGGGCAGTTCAGAATGGCTACTATTTACAACTAATGTCTTTTTCTAGCATGCAGTGCACGAGGCCAATGACATTTAGATTGGAGGAAAGCATTAATCAGATCATAATTCCCATGATGCATCAGGAGATCTAGGTCTTTGCTATTGGTAATTTGGTGCACTTTAAACAGTATTATGTATGATATAATAAAACTTCTCTAAACTGGATACAGTTGGGACCCAACAATTTTGTCGTTTTTTTGTTGAGGTGGCCAGTATAAAGAGGTTTGCTTGGCATTAGAATTATCATATTTTTTGAATGTTTAAATATTATTATATGTGCCCAGTCTGTAGAGGAATCCATGTTACAGAGTGGGACAGTTTAGGGAAGTTTCACTTTAGTTTTAGATCTAATGCACAAAACTTTTTGTTTTGTTAACAGGCTGAGGTAATCATATGGGACTACGAGAAGAGGAAGGCCATACATGCTTTGACACTGCATAAGGTGAAAGTAGAGGCAGTGGCATTCTCTCCCAATGATTTATATCTTGCTACTTTGGGAGGCAAAGATGATGGAAGGTGTGTAAAATGCAACTATCACATACCGTATATACTCGATTATAAGTCAACTCGACTATAAGTAGACCCCCCCCTTTTTAGGACTGCAAAAAGTGAATTTCGCTATGACCCTCCTTTAAGTCGGGGTGTATTTTGCAAGTCAGATCCGTCTAAAGGGGTCACTTCTTAGTGAGTCAGAAATGCACTTTGGAAATATAAACAAGCCAAACTGGATAGATAGATAAGAAAAATAAAGACAAAACCAGTGTAAAATACAATTATATTATTGAGTGAAATATGTCACAAATAAATTGACAACTTACAATTTGTCCACCTTTGTGTAATAAAGTCCATTGAAATCCATAATGCTTGACATTTTAAATCCATTTATATGATAAATCCACGAATTCAATTATAGGTCACATACCGGTATAAAAATAGAAGTTCCGAATGATCCGATTCACAATATCAAGTAATATGTTAATTCCACAAGTCGTACAAATAAACAATGAAAGTTAAGTCCACTTTTTGTGATTCACGGTATCCTATAAATGTCACTATCTAATGTCATCTGGTACAAGTCCAAGAATTAATCCTCATTGTCTGATAAAGTTCGGAAATCCTACATCGTCGTCTAGTCATTGTAAATCGTCATCGTCTAGTCATTGTAAATCTAGTCCGACTCCGATTCCTCGGCTTTACTGTCATATGTGGGTGCTTATGCAGAGACTGAGCTTGGGCTCTGTGAGTAACACTTTGATCATCAAGTCAGAAATCTATTAAAGGATGTAACTGAACACATGCCAATTGTGCGGCAAGATCAAAGAAAGTTCAAATAACCATCCTCTGTTTTTTGGCACTGAACAAGTATCAAACTCGCGGCTTGATCAAAGGGTTGTCACGTGGAAAAACAAAGAGTGTGGTGCC
Source organism: Margaritifera margaritifera (assembly GCA_029931535.1). Taxonomy (NCBI): domain Eukaryota; kingdom Metazoa; phylum Mollusca; class Bivalvia; order Unionida; family Margaritiferidae; genus Margaritifera; species Margaritifera margaritifera. Next base: position 8,895,455 of record JAQPZY010001699.1, on the reverse strand, counting down.
TTTACAAGCTAAGGGATTAAGGTCAAAGTATATGCAAAGGAAGTTTTAGAACTCTACTTGGCACTGAACAAGTATAGATTCACGGCTCGATCAAAAGGATTGTCAACTTGAAAACAAAGTGAGTCCCTTTAGAAGCCAAGGCTTATCGGCCCACGTGCACTGGCAGATAACTTGGGAAATATCACTTGGAATTAAATCTGACTTGTAGAAAAGGAAAATACAAATTAAATCAAAACTTTTATTGCGTCAAGCACAGTCTTTATACAGCAAAACACAATATTAATACAAATACAAGTTGTTCAGACTGGCACGAAAATGGAGGCAATATACTTACTAGTAAAAACCCACAGTAAACACTTCATTTTGCGGTAGGTAGTATTTAATTTATCGGTAATATTTTCAAATTATTAAAATCCAAATAACTGTAGATACATGTATTGTGTAATGAATACCATCATGAAACGGATAAACACAGTGCATACCATATATGCATTACTGCATAGGAATAGTGGTATGAAAACGTAAAAATATATGAATTGACAGTATTTTTATGCACTGCAAACATCTAGAGTTTCCAGCATTACCCCAAGATTTATATTTTTTTTAATGATCGAATTTTAAGTAAAAAACGTAGACTTATAAGCAAGTATATACGGTAGTTATATTTCATGTATTTGCAGCAACTTTGCATTTTGATTGAGAAATGTGATTTCAGCGCATTATCTAGTACATGGTTTTGTTTTTTAAAAAGTGATGGTAAGTTACTTGATATCATATTTTTCTGTTCATTTTAGTCTTTTTCTCATTGAATGCTAGGTAAATATCAATGGTACATGATAATCAGCTGTTAACAAAATTAAATTTCTTGACAGGTTTTAGGAATTTTTTAGGGGCTCGGTGAGCAGTGAGAAATATTTCAAAATCAAAATCATGTAGTATTTCCAATTTTAGTAATTCACTTCTGAAATTTCCAAATGGTATTTTTTTGTCTCCAAAAATAATAGGCCCAAGCAACATTCCCAGTCACCATAGAAAAATCTCTGTATTATTTACCTCTTTTTATTAAGTAAAATAGTCTGTTGCATGTGTCCCTTTTAAATGTATGTATTCATCACCTCTAGAGCTGAATAACAGCATAGCCACTTTAGTGATAGCCAGAATTTGTTTGTACAGTATCATGTTAGAAATTAAATTAAAACTTACTTTGACAACAGATTACTGAGAAGTTTCAAATTTTTTTTCTTCAGTGTTGTGATCTGGAATGTAGCTACTGGGGAGTCCATCTGTGGTCATCCAGCTCAGGTAGAGAGTGCTGGGAACACACTATGTTTGGCTTTCTCCAACGTTAATGATAATGTCTTTGTCACTGGTGGAGAGTAAGTATATGCATTCAACTGATCTACATGTGGTTCACAATTACCTCCCCTGAATAGATCTCTGCCATCTTTTGGGTCAGTTGCCATAACATCAGTTTTACGGAAATAGAGCTCAAGTGTGTTCACTGCAGAAATGCAACACTTAGTTGACGGATAACTGTGTACACATTGATAACAATCTAGCATTATGTTTAAGATAATCAGGTTTCTGAAGAGCAATAAATTGTCCATAATTGAAATTATTGGTCAACTTCTGCTTTACATTTTTCTATTTAAGAATAACCTGTATGTCGGTTGACAGTAATTATAATGGGGATAAATTTAAAAGATTTCATGCAATTTTAAGTCTATTCTGCAGTTTAGAAAAGAAGGGTAATTTTTTTAAAGCAGTTCTACATATGTAACTTCATATAATAACCAAACTAATGCTTATTATCACATGAAAATTAACACCAGTGAATCAAAGTTCAGGGAGAACTTTGTCAATACATTGTAATCCTTATAAATAGATGTTTTCCAGGGACTCTGCAGTTGTTGGATATATATGCTATGTAATTTGCTTATGATATCGACATCTTATCTACAATGTAAACCAAAAGGGATTTCGTAAAGTTTATAAAGAAACTGAAAGTATTGCATACTTGTTCTTTTATATTCTCAGGTTTTACACATAAACAAATGTAAAATTAAACCCCAATCATTAAAATTTAAACTTGTTTATACAATTAACACATTTATAATTATAAGTATTCATAAATCCAGAAAATATTAATTTTTTCATGTGAATATTTACCAAAGAAAATAAAAATTTGTAGACCTTTTTGTAATAAATGCATGTTTAGAATTTTTTGTATAGATGCAGATTTGTAAGAACCTGCCAGACCTGACCTAATATGTTTGGAAATAACAGCTTCCAGTTCTCAAAAGAATAATGTACTTTATGAGCCATTATTGCTTGTTAGCATCGTGGTTTGTAGATTTTAAGAAATTGATTGGTTTAACATTGAAATGGTACCACACATAGTGTGGTTTAACATTAGAATGGTACCACACACAATGTTTTTTATAAGCTGATTTAATATTAGTAATATGTTACTTGTCGGTATTGAATAGATTGTTATTCTGGGATGGAATTATTACCGTCCAAATAATAAGAATTCGTCCTCCCACGGATGAACCTCCATTGAGAGTTCTGGAAAGAATCCAGAACATAACACAGACTCAGTCTGCTGCCCAAGTCCCTGATGCATGCGCTGTATTCCTCATATTTTTCTTGGATGCAAGTTTGCTACTAATATGGGTTTACATATTTTTCAGAGTTTATTACTGTCATTAGTTTATTTCATTGTGAAAAATTGAGTTCTTTTGAAGTTTTTCTAGACTTTTGTTGTCAGCGATCTTGCCAATGCCCAGTTAACATTCCTTCCCCGTTGTGGTGTGTAGGTGATCTGTATTTCTATTTACTTATTGTATTTTATTCAGGCACTGGGGTAGGTATCACACCCTTCATTGCCTAGCCTGAGACCTGTTCTTATCTGATATTCCTTTAGTTAGAGAACATCCTTTTACGCTCCCCTTTTTTGTAGTATATTGAGTTAGCTCGCATAAGGAGGTCACCCATCAGCTTCAAATTAATTAATTATTTTTCTTGCTGATGTTTTATTAGTATTGCTGTTTCATTAGTTCTTCCCAACAGAGATTAGCACTACTGCTTTTTTTGTGTTAAGTTAGAGTGAGTTATTTGCACTCCCTCTTTGTGTGTTTTTTAAAAATAAATTCAGGTAATTAATTTTGCCTGTTTTTTTTTCATTCAGTAATAGCAATACTGTATTCATTAAAGAGCAACTAGCTTGGTGTGTTGCCATAGATTGCACACCTCTACTTCATCTTTTTATAACCCTTTACTGGCTTAGTGCATCTGTTCATTTGCAGGTTTAGTACTATAATCTAAAGTGGTGTACTGTATTTCATGTGGCAATTTGCAGAAGATCAAGCCTTACCGGTAGAGGAGAGCTCTGATCATACTCAGTTGTTTCTGAGGAGGGATTCTCCTTCAGATTTAAGTCATCTGACCAGTCATTGACTGGTCACTGTTCACCATTCTCTGGTCACTGGGCAGCATTTACTGGTCATGGGAAACTCGGTACAGTGACAAGGATAGGTTCAAGAGATCTGGCATCAAGGCAGGGTTGATGTTGCCAGTCAGAGCTCGACATCACCCCCTTACATCATGGAGCCCAAGAGGAGGGAGGGAGGCAGGCCCTCTTCCTCCAAGTGCCCCAGGGAAAATGACAGGCATTCTTATCTTCCGGTAGAGCCTACAACTAGGCGCAGTCCCCTCGCTCTCTGGATGAGACACCCTTTACTCCCAGGTTTCCATTGCACCAGAGTGACAGGTCTTCCTCACAGGGAGATGGGGGGTCACAGAGTCCTGCCTCTCCACAGCTGGAGCAGGACAAAAACATCCTGTCAGTCCTGGTGGTCTTGCAGGAGCTTGATTTTGAGCAGGCTGAGATTGTGCCTCCCCCTGTCATGGTTTCCTGCCCCCCTCCCACCTGTTGACTTAGACAGAGGAGGAAGAGGAAGTCTGGTCCTTTATAACAAGGCAGTAAACAAGGCTTACCATCTTCTCCTCTGGGATTAGTGTCTTAAGCCCTCAGGCTCAAAAGACACAAAAATTATCTCTAGCATGTGGAAACTCTCTGGGTCTACCTCCTGACCAGACCTATTAGTGATTCCCCACTCAGCCATGGTCAGGGAACTTGACCCAACCTAGAGAAATCAGAGCTTGTCCCATCTCAGGATTTTGTATACTGTACATGGAGATGAATTTCCTCACAAACAAGGGATTAGTCTGTGCCCCATGGGACAGAGTTGACAGGATCCTGACCCTGTTTGAAGCACTGAGAGCCCTGAACTGGTTGTTGGCTTGCCTATTTGTATCTCTTCTGGGGACCTTGAACTTTGTGGTTGACCTGGTTCCCCAAGGAAGACTTTATTTGCTCTCTTCATTTTTTCCTCTTGGTCAGCTGGAAACTGCACAGGGACCCCCTAATAGCTCAGATTTCTCTAGGACCAGACTTTCACCATCACTTGAGTTGGTGGGAAAATCGGGACGTGGACATACCCCAAATCCACTCCCATCTATTCATGAATGAATGTATCAGATTCGGGGTGGGACACTCATTTGGTGCCTGAAGGATTTGTTCTTCAGTGTTTCGTGGTCCCTAGTAAAATCTGTTCCCTACATAAAAAACTGAAAAATGAGAGTAGTATTCATAGCCCTATGAGGGTGCATTGACGCAGTATGATGTCACTGTGTGATGGTCTCCTCCAACAACATGTTGGTCATAATGTACCTCAGGTGACAAGGCAGCACACATACCCCTTCTCTTTGAGTGGAGGTTTGGAACCTTCTTAACTTGGCATCCTCAGAGGGGATCATGATCCGAGTTTTTCACATCTCCAGTTCCAGATCAGAGAGCCTGGGCAGTGGATGTCTTTAGCCTGAAGTGGGATTGCCTGTTCGTTTACACCTTCCCACCCTTCTGAATGATTCTGCAAGTGCTTCAAAAGTCAGGACCTCCACTGGTCAGCTCATCTTAATAGCCCCTCTGTGGCCCCAATGATCAGGATTCAGTGATCTTCTCAACCAGCCCAGGTCATTACCTCAGAGGAGGGACTTTCTGTCTCAGCTCAGGGGCTCCCTCCTACAAAACAGCCCACAGATTCTCTACCTTCATGCTTTGCTCATCTCAAGTGATCCATTCACAAGGATAAGTTTTCAAGCAAAGTTGCCAAGTGCATCCTTCAGGCCAGGAGATGCTCCACATCCAAGGTCTATGATGCCAGGTGAAGAATCTTTTGCGATTGGTGCAGTAAGAAGTGCATTAATCCTAGCTGTCCCTCTTTGAACACAGTGACTGGTTTTCTTCTCTTCCTTTTTCAAGAGAAACAATGTTTGGTTTCTATTATCAAGGGCTCTAGGGCAGCCATATCTAACACGCTCAAGTTTTCTAAAGGCCCAGCAATTGGTTTGGATGCTAACATTGCTAACTGTATAAGGTATTTTGAGCTGCAGAGACCAGTGTCTCTCTCATTTATGCCGTAATGGAACCTCTCTTGTGTTTTATAGTATTTAACTAAATTCCCTTATCAGCCTTTGGGTGAAGCTTCCTTCAAGAATCTTACCCTTAAGACTGTTTTCTTGCTCTCATTAGCATCCACAAGACAAAGGAGTGAGTTTCATACCCTATCTATTGAACAAAATTGTCTAAGGTTCAGTGGCAATTACGAGTTGGTATGTCTCCTTTGCCACCAGGTTTCTTAGCCAAAAACAAGCTACCTTTGGCACCACCACTTTCTACAGAGCTCCCCAGTCTCAGTGTATCTGTGCTGGGGATGATCAAGATTGTCTTTTATGCCCAGTTAGGGCATTCAGATTCTATTTGGCTGCTTCTAAAAAGAAAATAAATGGTAGGAAGCATCTTTTCCTTCGCTTAAAGGGCTCTGCTGACATTTCAGTATCTACTATTTCTAGGTGGATTGCCAAACGATTTAGTGAGCTATTCAGTCCCTGACTGATGGGGGATCTTTCATTCATGAGGATTAAAGACCATGAGGTCCGGGCCGTTGCTACATCATGGGCCTGTCTAACTTATTCATCATTGGAGGATGATATGAAGGCCACTTTTGGTGATCTCACATGACATTTTTCTCCTTCTACCTTTGTTCCTTAACACATCAGAGCTAAAGCATATATTCTTTAGGGCCCATAGTTGCAGTACCAAAAGTAGCTGAATGTACAAGATTATAACTTACATTAGTGGACATTCCTAAAGTAAGGGTGAGTATTCCAGTTCTTGAAGCCATCAGTCTCCTACTGCAGTGGCAAATTCAGCATTGGAATACCGACAGTAACGTATATGCAAGACCGACAGGTAACGTATTAATAATGTTAAAATGTAGTTGGACGGGGGCTAAACTAATTTTAATGATGTAATACTTACCTGTCAGTATTGACTTATTCCCTCCTCCCAACCCGCTCTGATGTCCCACGAGTAGTCTGGTCCTGAAAAAGATGAGGACTTGGGCAGCAGACGTGGTCTGTGTTACGTTCTGGATTATTTCCAGAACTCTCAATGGAAGTTCATCCTTGGGAGAATTAATTCTTATTGTTTGGACAAGGGTAATTTTGTCCCGGTATAACAAGCTCTACAATACCAACAGTTAAGTATTACATCTACATGTTTAAATTGTTTCAGTCACTTCTAGAATCATTGATGGCCCATCTTTATTGAAGGTTAGGGTCTTTGAATCTTTTAATCCTAATTACTATTTGTTTTCAGTGGCACATTGAGAGTCTGGGAGCTGGATTTAGAAAACAGAAAAATCAGGCCAAAGGAAGTTACTATGGGACAGATAAAGAGAGTTATCACATGTATAGAGGTATCAAAAACTCATGCTGTAAATACTTTAACAACATGGATGTTGTAAAGACATGCTAGTAGGATTTGAGCTTGTGATACAAATGATTATGTAGTTCCTCAGTGAAGTATCATGATATTTATGAACATGTAGTAGACTTGGTAGCTAAACAGTTTCACACCAACCACATAAATCCTCTATAAGGTAACTACATAATCACCTTATTTGTGATGTGTCATTTTTGACATATAAGGTGTTCATATTGATACAAATATGTGATACCATATTTTTACTGCTGTAAATTTGTTTCTGAATTACCCGAAAATTGATGGTATACCATACTTTTTTATTTGTTTAACATGTACATTTTTACAGAAAAAATAAAGTGTAATAGTAAAGTGTGTAAATATTTATATGTTTATTCTTCACAGAAGGAATAGATGCATAAAATATGGTAAAAATGTGCAGCACATATGGTAATTTTTCACATTGATACAATCATGTGATAATCCATGAGAGACAGTAGTTGTGGGATAATTTTCCTTCACATGAAACTATTGCAGAATTATAATTTTAGGGGTTTGGGGGCATGGTTTTAAAAAATCTAAGGAAAGAGAAATAATATTCAGTCTTCAAAATTTGTTTTACTTATGTGGGCATACATACTTGCATTCAAAATTTAGGTGCACAAGTTTAAACTGTGCATATGTATTTCAAAATCTGATATTTGGTTTGATATGACATGACAATTATGAAGCAATTAATATTTTAAAAGTTTTATATTTCATGATTACTAATGAACTGCCTATTTTTTCCTGAAGAAAGTTACCTGACACCTGAAGGATCAAGAAAATGTAGAACCAGTATATTAATGAGTTCAAATTGATCTTTTTTTGAAACTAGAGTGATTCTATGTACACTAAACTTCATGGATTGGTAATTTCTCCAAATGTTTAATGGTCCAAGACAAATATTTCGTAAAGTTATTGTTTTTATTAATTTAAAAAAAGCAACAAAATGTAGCAGTTGCATACTTATTTACAAGCTGGTTATACTTAAAAACATGATTTTACTTAATCTTTGTACTTAATTTTTTTAGATGGCTGATGATTTTGAAACAGAGACTGGGAATCCCCCTTTTTTCTTCTGTGGCACAACAACTGGAGATGTTCTGGCTATAAACATGAAGACCAAGCTATTCCAATTCCTCGGTCCAGAGAAAGATAAGCTCAGCCTTGGTATAACATCCATAGCACTTCTCAAGACTGGCGAGTTCTTACTGGGTGCCGGAGACGGCATACTGGCCCTTGCCAAATTTATCAAACCGGCAGAACAGATAAAGAAAGCCACACCTACGATGAAAATAATAAAGTGAGTATAACAGTGCATTTATCAAATGCTGGTAATTAGTCTCATGCTATATTTTGTAAGACTATTACATAAATTAGGTGTGTTGGAGTGTTGTAAGACTATTACATAAATTAGGAGTGTTGGAGTGTTGTAAGACTACTACATAAATTACGTGTGTTGGAGTGTTGTAAGACTATTACATAAATTAGGTGTGTTGGAGTGTTGTACTGTTCTAACTTTGATGCAATATTTTGCTTGGAGTGAGGGGGATACTGTAAGTGTATTTTGTAAATGGATTTATTTTTTCTACAATCAAATCTGCTATAGCAGTAATCTGTAGATCATACCTGCCTTATTTCCTGACATCATTGGTTTTTTTTCCAACTCAGATGGGGGTTTTGTGGTCACATTGAGGAGGGGGGTGGGGGTGAGTTGTACCTTTGTTATTGCATATGATGCATGTAATAGACTTTTCATGATAAATTTAAAGTTACTTTGTAGTTGATTAAACAAGCTGTTATAGCATACAATACTATGACTCTATCAATTATGTTTTGTGCTTATTTTTGTATTATATATATGTCATCATTATTGTAGTTTCTATGCCATATTTCATAAAAATACAGGCTGTGATATAAGGTATCGAATATACATGCTGCATGCCAGAGTTCTATCAATTTAAAATCATACAAAATAAACAGCTCTGCTTTTGAGAAACATTTGTTTAATCATCAGTCATTATTGTTGCCATTTTATAATATTTCAGAAAATGTATACTTTCATATATTTATCACATGAAAGAAAAAAGTTATAATTATCTTAAAAGAAAATAATGACAAAAGCTTCAATCAGCCACCATTCCTACCTTGATAAGCAGGTGACTTTTATGTACAGATAAATAATCACTATTTGCTATGTACAAATGGAACACTGAACCTGACCTAATACAGGCTATATAGCATCCAACAAATGGATTATTTGTTCAGCTGTATGGGGAAACTGTGCCAAATCTCAGCTTGACAGGATTTACAAACTTCAGAAAAGGGCAGCACACATTATTTTAGATGCATCTATTGATTATTCATCAAAAGCATTGTTTACAGAACTAAAATGGTTTACAATATATGAAAGAATTGATTTTCACAAGGCAGTTCTTGTATGTAAATGCCTACATGGAGCTGCACCAGAGTATCTTTAGGATTTATTCAGGTCTTATTCAACACATTACCAGTTGAAATCAACATAACATGGAAACCTTCATCCACCAAAACCAAGAACAGAGCAATTTAAGAAAAGCTTCTAATACTCTGGTAGAGTTCTGTGAACAAGCTTCCACTGCATGTAATATCTGCAGAAAATATTACAGTATTTTAGAAGGGATATTATGAGTATGTATGTGTTACTAATAGATTATAATAGAATTTAGCACCTATAATACTAAAGAAATGTTAAAATAAATAGTAACTACCATTATCTTTCATATGATGCAGATTGTTTTACTTTTCTTAAGAGGGCCTCAAGGGAGAATAGTCATTGACTAAATGAGTCACCCTCTATAAATAAAGTATTATTATTATTATTATTATTATTATTAATTTTTATTATTATTATACCTGCATTGTCATGGCATGTTTCACGAAGAACACAATTTATAATATTATTTCCATAGCGCTTTATATGTAATGAAAATTGCCTCACCCATTATACTTGAACTGAACTTTTAACATTTTATTATTTATCTGCATAAAACTGACAATAATATAAATACAAAGTATTGTACAACTTAAAAATGTATATTACTTTCTATAGTTATTTTTTTATTTGTTATTTTTTGTTAGTTATTTATTTATCATATTATTAATTAATATTTCAATAATATTATTTTTTATTATAATAAATTTCATTTTATGAATTATGACAATATTGAAAACTTTGTACAATAATTGTACAAAGGGACATAATTCAACATTAATTCTGAAATGGAACATATTTTAAAGACCATATATATTGGATTCACTGTTTGTATATTGTCAGACATATCTAAAAAGTCCTAAGTCTAAGATTATTTAAAATCTTCATTAATTTAAAAATTCATAATATTTAATAAATTATACATATTTAAAGGAAATAAAACTGTTTATCTCTATTTCTTCATATATGTTCTACTATAAATTTATTAGGCTCTTCAGCCCTATCAATGAACAGTCTGAGAATGCTATAATTCATTCAAGCATCTGGTTCGGGGTCATGTCAGCCCCAAACCAGTTCAGCCCAGGTTGATTTGGCCCAAAAGCTACTTTCGGTCGGGGTGGTTCAGCTGGGGAATTTTGTCCCACATATATTTTATTAGGGATATAATGTACTACTTTAATAAAGATATTTTCTTTGGAATAGTATAACGTTGAGCAACAAAGTGCCAGTGGTGATAGTGACATATAAGCTGAGTATGTATTTTGTCGAAATAAAAACAACTTAAATTAAAAGTTATTCTAATTGAAATGGATTGACCAGACAAATGTGGGATCAGGCATAAATATAATCAAACAGGTGACATTTAAAAGAATACCTGTCTAGTCCAATTTCATAAAACAGGTACTAGTTAAAGTATACTTACTTGCCCAGCACACACTATGCAGAAATGTAATGCTTTATTGTTACAAAACCAAATCATATAAAATATCAGTAGATATTGGAAATTGTCCGTAGTTATAAAACTACAGGTCGCTACTGTCTTCTTAAACAGATAACTTTTTTGCAGATCTCCTGTGCTGTATTCTTCCCATATTCTGCTCAACCCATTACCATTTCTTATGCATTATGATAGTTTTCTCTTACAAACTTAACTCAGCAAACCCCACTTTTATGAATGAAACATGGTGTTTAAAGCGATTCAGACAACAACTGATTATTCATTGAATTTGTAGATAGATACTGTCAATAGTGTGAAATTGTGTTATATTTATTTCAATAACATAAACCATAACTACAAACACATCATATTCATAGGTATAATATGTCACAAAGGTTCTTTCTCAATATTACTGAATCTCTCTACATGAGCTTTTTATATACTGTCTATATTAAAGTATAGTGGGCCAAAACATCCCACATATGTGGGTAAAACCATCCCAGGTGACATAGTGGGTTGAAACATCCTGATCATATCAATCCGGGCTGAACTGGTTTTGGGCCAAAATGACCAGTACCCAAGCATCTGTATGACTGTGATTAGGCCAATAATGGGAATCCTGTGACTTTGATGTGATGAATTGTTGACAATAAAAATAGGGCAATGGTATTTATGGTAACTCTGAATAAGAGATGAGATGGTCTTATTAGAAATGAATGTATGCATGAATAAGAGATGAGATGGTCTTATTAGAAATGAATGTATGCATGAATAAGAGATGAGATGGTCTTATTAGAAATGAATGTATGCATGAAGAAGAGATGAGATGGTCTTATTAGAAATGAATGTATGCATGAATAAGAGATGAGATGGTCTTATTAGAAATGAATGTATGCATGAATAAGAGATGAGATGGTCTTATTAGAAATTGATGTGTGCATGAATAAGAGATGAGATGGTCTTATTAGAAATGAATGTATGCATGAATAAGAGATGAGATGGTCTTATTAGAAATGAATGTATGCATGAATAAGAGATTAGATGGTCTTATTAGAAATGAATGTATGCATGAATAAGAGATGAGATGGTCTTATTAGAAATGAATGTATGCATGAATAAGAGATTAGATGGTCATATTAGAAATGAATGTATGCATGAATAAGAGATGAGATGGTCTTATTAAAAATGAATGTATGCATGAAGAATTGTTATCTTGCATCATTCATGCAAACTGCTGTTGGTTTAGAAGTTAGAAGAGGAGGGGGGGGCGTCAGCTCGAGGGTCAGTGATGCTAGAAATAGCCACATGCATACTTTGTGAGTTTCTTTAAGACTTATAATGTCTGATCAGTTGTCATTTTTGGTATGTTAAACTATGGATAGGTGGATAACATTACAGATTGGACTTTGCAAAACTGCTGATGAGTATCTTTCAGAGTAAACAGGTCTCCAAAAGGAAAACAAATTTGAAATCTGAATTTGGGATATTTTTAAAATTGGTATCAATATTTTTGAACCAAAGATTCCTCTGTCATCGGAAATAATATTCTCACTAAAGTTTGTGATTCTATAGATGTACTTAGGTAATAGTGAAGGTGAAAGGGAATTTTGTTAAAAGATTTTGTTTTCATGCTATAGATATATATAAGTATGTAGACAACATGATATGTTTCAAAAGTATCAGACATTAAATTTTAGATACAAGCCATATATACATGGTTCACCAATTCCTGTATAGGTCATTTCTGTCTGACATATTTAAGAAGATATGTTTAATTGTATTTGAGATATGAGGATTCCCCCAAAAATTAAATTAAAAAAATTGAATCCATATTTTTCAATTGAGATATATTTTCCTTTTCAAGACCTACATAAATATGTATACTTTTATAGATCTTTTTGTTATAGGTAAGAAAAATACAGTAAACACTTTCAAGTTCAGCAATTAGCCACCGTTCTTACCATGAGGACATTTTCTGTTAATCCCATAGGTGACCTTTATAGTCAGGTTTGATTGTATATTCCAAACTTCTATTTTCATTTTCTTTATTTTTCCTCTCCAGTACTCAAAGAAATTTTTTTGAGACTCAGGCCCAGGGCAATTGAATTCTAAAAAGTCACTTACCCCGACTCATATTCCACTGGCCTGATAATAAATTTACCTTTCAGTAATAAATTTACCTTTCAGTACACATTTGTGAGAATAATAATTGAACATCTTACATTTATTTTTTATAAATTGTAATTACAGAATGCATGAATTTTACTGAAAGTCAGCCAAAACTTTCTCAACATGAAATGTTATCTGCTGATTAAAGCTTCTCACAAAATAAAAATTATTTTGCTTATTGCAGCATGCAAGTCCTCATATCATGAAAAAGTCCTTGTCAGTAAGTGCTCATATTATGAGAAAGTCCTTGTCAGTAAGTCCTGATGATAATGTCCTTGTAAGTAAGTCCTTATATTGTGAGAAAGAACTTGTTAGATGGACTTGAACTGAACATGAGCTTAGGTAAGCTATTGATTGATTGTAGGACAGGTGTTTATCATATTCTACACAATGATATGAACAAGGAATGAAACTTTTTAGCAAAGCAAATCACTTATGTATGAGCTAAAACAGTTGAAGGTTACAATCCAAGTACTGAATAGAAAGGATTAATGTTAGACATTCAGTGGGCTTCTTCATATAAGGTCATCTCTTCTGCAAAGACAAGGTTGCCGTATATAAAAGGGGTGGCCTCTCATGTGGGTTGTGGTTGGTAAAAATATACAATTTGGTGCTGGGCAAAGTCATGGTCTCTGATCAGTAAGTGGACTCACCTTAGAGAAAATCTCTATATTTTTTAAAAATATAAATATTTATTGATCAACATGCATGCATTTTCTTTTTTTCACAAAATTGAATGCAGAACTCTAATACAGGTACAGTAATTTCAACATGTTTTTCTATGAATTTGTTGCATATTTTTACCTAAAACTTATTCACAGGAAATGGAAGGACCCTGAAAACAAGAATAGGGCAAGTGCCATCACCTCCATAGCTCTCAGAGGAATTGGGCATCAGGTAAAATTCATTATCATATGTCTTTGCCATTCCCTGCATGTAGGACCTTATATGTGTTTGAATTTGACCTGGCATTTTGAAACCAGCAATTTTCAGAGCAGATCATTAACTTTTTAAGGATTTTTGCTATATGCTTATTGTACTTAATGGCCTGAAGTCCAGCAGAATCTGAAAGTTAAATTTTGAATAATGAAACCTTAGTGATCTGAAGGGAAAAAGTGAAATCTAACCTATCAGATGGGATGAAATTTTTTTAAATTCTACTTGGAACCAGGAGTAAGGGGAAAAATATTTGTACCATGTAGAAACTTACTTCCAGAAAAACAAATGTTGGATCTAGCACAAATAAAAAGAAGAGTATTTTTTTCAACTGAGACAACAAATACTTGCTGGGATTAGAATATGTATTGTGAGTATTGGCTCCAATAAATATGCTGGCTTAACAGACACTTATTAGATACAAAATACTCACACACCTCCAGTTTAATATCATTAAGATGATAAAAGATTTTTTAAAATGAATATGGGAAACTATTGAATTTTCAATAGATTTATATATTATATATGTACCCTACTTCCCCCTCCCCAACACACATTCATATTAAGATATAGTGTTGAATTTGAAATTGGTATATTTAGACAACAGGATGATCTAGTTGGATAAGGGCCTAAAGTTGATTGAACAAATATGAAAAATCCTTTGCTAGGAAATAATTGATCTTGTGGGATGTGGCAATTGTTTACAAATGGTGCGCTAATTTTATCTCTTGATAATTGACCAGTCATATTCATAAATTTTGTTTGTGAGGTAATAATATAATTTACATACAGATCAGTTAATTTTTTATGAGGAAATGAGGGTGCGTTGGTTAGTAATGTTATGCATAGACATGCATATCTATAGGTGGTAGGGTAACTAGAGCATCGGTATGAAAATAAATCTAGAGAAGAATAGTACAGTTGTTCTAGGATAGCTTCCCAGAAATATATCTTGGAATAATTTGCATTTTTAATATTTCTTTTCAGTTCTTTGTTGTGACAGATAATTCCCAGCTGTACAAATTCAACTTTGCAGAATTCTCATGTGAACTGATGAAAACCTGCCATTCCACAACAGTCAATGATGTATGCTTCCCATAGTAAGTATTCTGAGTTTCTTATTAAATCATAGATTTTGTTTTTTAAATTCATCAATAACAAAAAACAAAACATAAAAAAAATTGTTAGATTTCTTTTTTTGCCACCATGTTATTCTGTGGAAGGGGCATAGTGTTACTATATCCATCCATCCTGTCTCATCATGGATTTGGTTGGTGCTTAGTTACTTTTTAAAAACATCATGGACTAAAATCAGATTTAGTTTGAGGCTTTATGTTATAAAAACTTAGGTCAAGTTTGATATTCAACCTTTTATGACTAAATTTTATGGAGTTCTAGCAATAATAATAATAATAATAATAATAATAATAATAATAATAATAATTCTTTATTTCAAGGGGGTAACCCAGTTAATTTTGCAACTATTCTCCCCTGAGGCCCTCATCAAATGAAGTACAAAAGAACAAAAGGGAATTATAAGCAATACTAAACTGAAGACTAATTCTGCTTCTTGGATAAACACATTCAGACATTTGCATATAAACATTTATATTTCCTCTCTCTGACTTGGTATTTCGACCTTGCATATTAAACTAAGCTTTCTTCATTTGCACCATATTGGCAAGGGCATTCATGTCATAGGAACACATTTCTGGTTTATTCTCTTATGGGTCACCTAATACATGCTAGTCAGGGAATGTCATTTTTCTGCCACATTGAAGTTTGAATGATTACTATTGAACAATATCATTTCTTCAAGGGCCTCAAAAAATGTGTCCCATCTGGACAGGTGTCTTTTATGTTTGATTAAATTTGTATGTAATATTAGGAAAGGGGGTTCAGCACACTTCCATATAAAGAGACTAACTTCACTGCAACAGTAATTTACAGTAGCATACTGCTGTAAATCAGAAAACATTAGCAAGCATAACATTTTAGTGAATTTATCGAGTGAATTAATAGTTGCTAAACTTTTATTTATTAAAATTTTGTGATGAAAAGATGATAATGTGTATGCTATAAATAATGTTGACAACTATCTGGATGGAAGGCTCTAAAACTGGGGTTAGGTGTTAGTAGCAACCAGTTTATGTTTGCCATTTTATGCTAAAAATAGACCAGAAGAGCTTATGTGATGGCCTGTAGTCCGTCATCCCTTGACAATTGTCAGTCAATTAGCACAAATGTGTTATTGATTGCTACTCCTTATAAACTACTGTGAGGATTGCCATGAAACTTTACACACACATTTATGGCAAGGTCTTGTTGATCCTAAATGAAAAATGGTGCCCTTCGGGAATTCATTATGGCTGCTATGGTGTCCATCTTGAAATCTTGTTATCACTACTCCTCCTGAGTTGATGGTTACATTGACATTGACCTTTCACTTAAGGACTTCTTATGATGTCTAGTTGATCCTGAATAAAAATTGTGCAGAACTGACATCCAATTTGGTCACCATCTTGAAAGTTTTGTTATTGCTACTTCTTCTGAACAGATGGTCTTGTTGACCTGGTGTGTTAACAAGAGGACTTATAATGTGTAGTTGGTCCTAAAGGAAAATGGTGCTCCTCAGAAATCAAGTATCGCTACCAGAGCGGCCATCTTGAATATCTTGCTGTCATTATTTCTCTTGAACAGATGGTTGTGTCACTATGGGGTTTTGACTAAAAAACCTCTTATGATGAATAGTTGTTCTTAAATGAAAATGGTGCCAATCAAACATCCATTATGGTAACCATTTTGAAAATCTTGAATGAAAATGGTGCTCGTCTGACCTCAAGCATGGCACCATAGTGGCCATCTTGAAAATCTTGTTATCTCTACTTCTTTTGCATGAATTATGGTGCTGGCATGGGATTTTCACTAAAACACATTTTGCAATATTTAATTGGTTCAAAGTGAAAATTGTGTGGATCTGACCACTTTGTGAAGGAGTTTTTAAAACCCAGAGCTGATTGACTTTGAGGTTAAGTCAGAGATTATTGCTTGCATTTTTTTACTTCACTAAGTTTATGAGCACAGTGACTTAAACATATACAAGTGAAAATATAAGAAGCTTCTTAGTCAACATTTACAGATACAATCATTTGTATGATTTTGTGTAATTTAGCACTTTTCTTCTTTAAAACAATGTTCTTTATGTACTCACCTGCAGTGTTTTACAGAGGTTCACTACTAACTTTTGTATAAATCCTGTATGTACTCATCTTTAATGCCTTGTACATATTTTATAGTAGCAGTAGATCAGTTAACTAGTTTTGAATAGCATTGTTGTCTAAAGACACCACAACTTGTAAAAATTGTATAACATATACATGTAATTGTAGAAGGCTTCATGGAACATTGGTCAGTTGACCAAATGAGCTTCTTCTCTAAATAAAGTCATTATTATTATTATTATTATTATTTTAACCAGACTTTGTATTTAGATGCATTTCAATGAACAAGTTGCCAGTCAGCACTCTGACATTGATTTTAAAATAAACAAAATCTTGACTACAGGTACATGTATCTTGTAAACATGCTAAACTTAGAGATGGTTTTAGTACTCAGAAGTTAAAAAAAATAAAAAGACAGAAGAAACAGACTTAATAATGTATTTCTGGAAATTGATTTTGGCCAGTAGAGCATCAGTCGTTTCTAGTGACACTTGTTTTAATGAATATTGCAATTGATGTTTTGTCTATTATCTGCACATTTCTTACTGTTTGCAGTGATTCCATTTATTTGCAATTTTATAATTCCTTTGTGTTGAAATACAGCAATTGCATTTCAGTTAATTTGTGTTCATATAGAATGGCTTGTGAGCACAGATAATATTTGTCTATATAGCATAAAACCCTTAGCAGTAAAATTTACATTTTTGGCACATTGATAATTTCCTAAACTTTTCTGTTGCAAATATGCTAAAATGTAAAACTCCCCAGCATTATTTTTAAATACCCAGCAACCAAACAATAGCAGGGATGGGGGCTTTGGATTCACTGTGCACAATCATAAAATGGACATGAAAGTAACAAGCATACAAGTTGAAAGAAACAGTTTTACATGTAAATGAACTATATGTATTAAATTCCTAAACATATTCTAAGCATTCAGAGTTACATTAGACGTATACCAAAGCATTCAGAGTTACATTAGAGGTATACCAAAGCATTCATAGTTACATTAGAGGTATACCAAAGCATTCAGAGTTTCATTAGAGGTATACCAAAGCATTCATAGTTACATTAGAGATATACCAAAGCAATCAGAGTTACATTAGAGGTATTCCAAAGCATTCAGAGTTACATTAGAGGTATATCAAAGCATTCAGTTACATTAGAGGTATACCAAAGCATTCATAGTTACATTAGAGGTATACCAAAGCATTCAGAGTTTCATTAGAGGTATACCAAAGCATTCATAGTTACATTAGAGGTATACCAAAGCATTCAGAGTTTCATTAGAGGTATACCAAAGCATTCATAGTTACATTAGAGGTATATCAAAGCATTCAGTTACATTAGAGGTATACCAAATCATTCATAGTTACATTAGAGTTATACAAAAGCATTCAGAGTTACATTAGAGGTATATCAAAGCATTCAGTTACATTAGAGGTGTACCAAAGCATTCATAGTTACATTAGAAGTATACCAAAGCATTCAGAGTTTCATTAGAGGTATACCAAAGCATTCATAGTTACATTAGAGATATACCAAAGCAATCAGAGTTACATTAGAGGTATTCCAAAGCATTCAGAGTTACATTAGAGGTATATCAAAGCATTCAGTTACATTAGAGGTATACCAAAGCATTTATAGTTACATCAGAGGTATACCAAAGCATTCAGAGTTACATTAGAGGTATACCAAAGCATTCAGAGTTACATTGGAGGTATACAAAATACCTATTAGCAATATGAATAGAATTAATATATAAATAATTTACCATTTACATCAGAGGATTTGTATCTTGAATATGAAAGAAAGAAAGAAAGAAAGAAAGAAAGAAAGAAAGAAGGAAAGAAAATAGAAAAAGAGGAAAAAGAGAAATTTATACCTATTACAGTAAAACACCAATACCTACTTGTAAGTACTCATACACATCTTGTTTCCTCACAAGCATAAATATTCCAAAATGCATGTTTCTATACATTATTTTTTATGACGTACAAATGAGACAAAAATAACTTGTTCAAGAAAAAATATGTACATAGTCACACACTGATACTATGTTCTAACTTTTTTTTTCTTTTGCTGACAATATTACAGTACTATTCATACTATTCAGTTTCAGTTAAATTCTTACAAAAATTCACCTTTTATATATAAAAAAAATTCCATGGAACTACAGTTTTTATAAGCAATACATTTTACTTGAACGTTCAGTTTAACTATCTACTTAAAAAATTAAAGGTTTGGTCTCGTCTTTTCAAATCAATACCCATAATTGTATTGTTAGCATCCAAAATTAATACATTTATCATGTCATCAGCTTGGGTTTTATCTTTTATTCAAAGAATAATGTTTGTTTTTGAGAAAAAAGAGATTTAAAAAATTCTGAGAAATTTGGCAGTTCCCAGAAATAGATTGTTTGTGTGTGCACACTTAATTTTAAGTGTGTGCACACCTAAGTTTAATCCATTGCAAGATTTCATTAAAAAAAAATCTGAGAAATTTGGCAGTTCCCAAAAATAGGTCATATTTTCAAGATGTGACATCCATAAAGAATTAAGCTAATTGGAAATCATTCTTATTTTCTCAAAGAAGACAGATTTTATAATTCTATGACAATAAATACCCAGATTTGTAAAAGGATGTTGTACATTTCTGTCATATTATATGAAAATGTGTAAAATTAGTTGTAAGTGAATATTTAATTTTAAAATCATCAAAGCTTATCCACAAACCATCTTCATTTACCCAATCATTTACATTGTATCTTTTTCAAACCATTTTTGGGTGAAAAAAACACTTTTGCTTTGTATCTAATTTTTGGGATGTACCATAGGTGAGTTTGCAGAAGTTACATGTATTTCCATCTTGTACTTCTTACTGAAATGAAAAAAGCTGTAAATACTTCTGACAAAGTTGGATTAATTTTTTTTATTTATATATAATCAGTTTCAAACGAGAAAAAAATTATCAGTATTTGGTACTAAACATAGTAATAAGTTTTTCCATTTCCATCCTGATTCTAAAATTCTTATCCATGTAAGTTTCAGGGCATGCATGAAATTTAAACAATTTTTATTTTTAATCCATCATATTTGTACTCTTTTATTGCAACATTTCTTTTAATTTTGTCGCTTGCTTCATTCCAAATAAACTTATGGAAAAGAATATTAAGCCTCTTCAAAATTTGCTTTGATGGCTTTGGCAAGAATAAAGAGGTGGATTATTTTCAATAAAGTTAAACTTTGTAACACCATTATTTTTCCAAAAGTTTTGAGATATCTTTTTGACCACTGAATCAGAAAATGTGTTATGTCCCTAATTTTTAGCAGGATAATTAATAGTAGTCATTGTTTTCAAAATTATTGAAATTTTTATGTCCCCCCCAAAACAAATTCAGTGCAGTCCAGATTCACCAAAATTTAATGATGCTTCAATATTGTGATTTACAGTATATTCCTTGTTAACTCCGGTTGTAAAACCTTTTTTTTTACAGTGGTGCATCGGAACTCATAGCCACATGTCAGTATGAGGAAATCCGAATCTGGGAACTGAAAGGAAAGAAAGAGTTGAGAAGACTAAAGGTTCAAAATATGGCATGCAGTGCCATTGAAATAACAAGGGATGGCAAGAAAATTGTTAGTGGTAAGTAGATAAATAAAATTCTTTATTTATCTGCTTATTATCAGACTTAGGGCATGTGCTCAAGTCTTTTATTTTAATAGTTAAAAATTTTGTGCTGTTTCAATAAGTCTTGCTTTTAAAATCATATTGCAAATGGTTGTGATGAAACATGCTGTGTTGACTAGATTTTGGATCAGGTGAATATGTTGAACTTTTACAAGACTATATACAGACACAATTTAAGTGCTTTTTCCTGAAATTTTTATGAAGTTATATGAGTTTTTTTATGCTAAAATAAATGAAAAATATTTCATAGTAGAAAAGGTGTACTTTCCATTGAGAGAGAATTACTTCACAATACAATCGCAAACATTAGACAAAAAATTCACGACTCTCATCTCAGTAAATACAACTTTACAAGTATTGATTTACAGTCATTTTATTTCTTTACTTCTTTACTTTTTATAACTACAGTGAAACATGCCTTAGCATACATCTCCATTTAAAGGACACCTGCTCATGAAGGAAAACATTTACCAGACCCTTTTCCTTCATACCCTTTACAAATTTAACCTTATTATAAAGGACACCTGTCCAAAGAGGACATTTTGTGTGTGTGGGGGGGGGGGGGGTTAACGGCACTTTTAACACATTATTGGCTATATCATGCCAAGGAAATGGGAGCTAAATGCCTTTCCCAAGGACACAATGAGGCAGCCAACCCGGACTGGCCTGAGCGGGTATCAAACCCACGACCTTTTGATTACGAGTCTGATGCTGTACCAACTGAGCTACTGTGGCCCCCCCCCCCCACAGAGGACAAATTTGTGTGGTTCCTTGATTGTGTTCAACAAGTTTCAGTGTATTACATGGCTTATTATTCTATTATTGCCTTCTCGCACGGGAGAACTATAGTGTTGCTTTGTTTTGGTATAGTGCCTGAACTAAATTAAGGTGAGGGCACTTTACTCCACCAGACAACTTTGTATGAGGACAGTTTCCAAGGAAGAAGTCAATGATAGATTTAGTACATCACATAGCCTCGTATAACATTGGCTTGTGGCAATAGTGCCATCTGGAACAGATTTAATTCATGTAGTCAAGTATAATATCCCTGTAACCACTGGGAAATGCATACTGTCCTAAAATAGATCCCTGTAGTCAGTCAGTTGGAACTTGGAAATTTATCATGCGATGTGCTAAAACATATTAGGGACAAAAATTGATGCTTTACAAAGAAGATGATGGATTTACAACATATTTGAATGTTTCAAAATCATTGGCAAATATGTAAGTAATGAGGAAGTTATTCAGTTTTTATTTGCCACACAACTTGTCTGTATCTATTGCATCTTTAAAAATAACTACCTTAGAGGAGAATGCAATTGGTGGTTCATTGATTAACAGTACAAAATTATATCAGTTATCTACACATTTTTATTTGCTTTTGTTTGTAACCTTTTGACAGCTTGGAATGATGGAAAGATCCGCGTGTACGGTTTTGATGAGAAATCCAACATAGTGGAGAGAATAACTGGTGGAATCAGAAATGCCCATACCAAAGGAGTCACTGCCATTGCCTGCACTGGAGGAAAGGGTACAGAAGATTTTCGAATCATCAGTGGTGGCGGTGAGGGTCTGGTCAGGATCTGGACAGTCAGTCAGGTGTTTAATGGAAAGGGTGAAATGATCTACAAGGACACCCTTGTGGAAACACTGAAGGAGCACAAGGGAGCTGTGTCATGCATCAAAGTGAAAAAGAATGACAAGGAATGTGTCTCCTCAAGCTTAGATGGAACCTGCATCATCTGGGACTTGGTGTAAGTAGAAATACCTTTCCTCTCATTTCTATGTACATGTGACTCAGTTTATAAGTATAAGTTTATCCCACATTAGTGTACTTGACACAGTATGTTGTCATCATGGTTATGACCTCATTAATGTCAGCAACATTTCTAGCAACTTTATTATTGAAAAAGTAAGTTTTGCTATTTATGCAACAAAAGTCTAATTTGGAACAAATACTTAGTTGTAAACACAACTATTTTATGCTCTTTCTTATAAAGTAAACAGCTTTGAAAAATGCACTGCATTCGTATTACATGTACTACATCTGAATGGATATCTTGTAATGACTGTTAATATCAAGGAGGCATGTGACAATTCACTGGTTTGACATTTTAGATTTGACTTTTTGAGCATTTTTTATATCTAAGAGGTATTGATTTGCTTATAATGCTTTAATTTTTCTACAAAATAAGAAATAAAATGTTGGGGGATTTTGTCAGTACGTATTTCAGATAACAAGCATTTAAACAAAATGTCAATTACTACAGAAGTCTGGGATTTTGAAAGTAGGAACTCATGTATGACCACCTACTCCAATACTAAGTCCTTGAAAACCTTGAAAGTTCTTGAAGTTTAAGATGGTAAATCACTGCTGAGGTGGTCATTTAGGTGAAGGAAATTAGTGGAGATTCTAGAGAAACTTATGAAGCTTGGATGAGGGTCCCTAACCCTTGCAGGTGTTAAAACATTAAATTGGAATAGACAAGTTTCACAATTGCCGATCATCAATGGTAACATGGGTTATCGCATTATCTTGAGGGCTAGGGTGTATGCCTAATGTATGTGTTCTAAAGACAATGGTGGATTATTATAGATGAACAGCCTACTTAGCACTGTTATTGGACATTAATGATCCTGCTTTGAAAGAAAGTCTCTAAACTCACATGAAAAATACAAAAAAAAAAAAAAAAAGGTTTGGAGGATATATACATTCTGATAGCTAGATATTATGCTATTGATCACATCCTCAAGGCCAGCAACTCTAGTGAGTGTGACATGCATCATCAAAACAAACATGCAAGACAGTTTGATTTTACAAAATTAAATTACCTGTAATGATCTTTCAAGGTTGATAATTCTCCCCTGCCTTTTAAAAGAACATAGTATCCATGTTTCTGTCCATCCATTAATCTGTCACACTTTCCTTCTGCTCTGTAACTTTGATTGCATTTGAGATTATGGGATGAAACTTGGTATACTTATACATCATCACTAGAAGGTGTGTCCATGGTTCATACAATCTTGACAAATCCTTGAATTTGAGGGGTTGCCTTGAAATCTCTTTGAAATTAAAAAAAAAACAAAACAGTTTTATCCTTCAAAAGTCAGGAATTTTGCTAAAAATTCCTTGAATTTATCAGAGGGAATACAAAAAGTTTGAACTTAATAAAATATATCACAGTTTTAATTCAGAATTTTTTAAAATTTACATTTTAAAAAAAAAATAAATGGGATAAAATTGAGTGAATCAAAAGACACATGACACTGATAATTACCAGATGGAGTAGTGTCCACTATCCGTAGTGGCACAGTCATGTTATGCTTCTACTTTTGTGCCTATTTATGTAGTGATAAACAAAGTAACATAAGGAGAAAGTTAAGTTTTTCTGAGAAAAAATGCTTCTTGAAAACTTTTAGAAGTCCTTGAAAACTCCTTGAAAAAAACTCTTTGGGGCTGTACAAACCATGGTGTTGCGTGTCAATTGGGGGTCTTATCTTTAAGGTCAAGGTCATGGCTAAATAGTTTACCTTACCATCACATTTTCTCTTCCACTCTGCAACTTTAAAGCTGATTGAGATTCAAGGATGAAACTAGGTATACTCATACATCACCAGTACCACACTGGGTGCTTCCTTCGAGGTCAAGGTCACAACTCAATATTTTACATTATCACTTCTGCTTAATAACTTTAAAGCCATTTGAAATTAAGGGATGAAACTTGGTATAATTGTACATCATCACTAGAAGATGTGTCACATACCACATTGAGGGTGCTATCTTCAAATTCAAGGTCATGGCTAAATATTTTACATTTTCCATGACACTTACTCTTCTGCTCTATAACTCTAAAGCTGTTTGAAATTAAGGGATGAAACTTGATATACTTATACATCATGACTAGAAGGTGTGTTGTGTATCACATTGGGAGTCCTATCGTCAAGTTCAAATCTCAATATTTTACATTTTCATTGCATTTTCCCTTCCACTGTGTAGTTTGTAGGCCATTTGAGATTAAGGCATGAAACTTGGTATACTTTTACATCATCACTAGAAGGTGTCACATACCACATTGGCGGTGCTGTGTTCAAGGTCACAGCTCAATATTTATGTTTCTATCACACTTTCGCTTCTGGTCTGTAACTTGAAAGCTATTTGAGATTAAGGGTGAAACTTGGTATACATATACATCATTGCTAGGTGTGACACATGCTGCACTGGGGATCCTGTCTTCAAGGTCAAGGTTATGGCTAAGTATTTATGTTTTCCATGACGCTTTCTTTTCCATTCTAGAACTTTGGACATGTTTGTGATTAAGTGATGTAACTTGGTATACACATATGTCATCATTAGCATGTTTGTTGTGTACCACAGTGGGTGTCTTTTCTTCAAGGTCAATGTTATGGTGTTATATGTTTAATTTTTCTGTTCCACTTTCCTTTCACTCTATAATTTTGGAGCCATTTGAGATGATGGGATGAAATTTAGTATAAATGTATATCATCGCTAAAAGGTGTGTCACATAATGCATTGGGGGTCCTCTCTTCAAGATCAAGGTCACAGATCAATAGTTAAGTTTTCAGTCATGTTTGCCCTTCTTCTTTCTAACTTAACAGCTGTTTAAGATAAATGGATGAAGCTTGGTATACTTTCCACATTTGGGGTTACCATCTGAGAAAATCTTAGACTTTTTGAGAAAATTTGGTTTATTTTTTAAAAAATAGCCCATATGTTTTAAGGATTTTTCATTTTTTACTGTTATCTTTTATTTGATATGTTTTACATAATGTTAACATCTTTATGTTTTATATTTTATCTTGTTGTACTTCATGTTTACATTTGGAAGGGTTTATCTTTGTAAATTTTTGTGCTATTGATTTTTACATTTTTCTAACTTTCCCTTTAGTTGGCACCATATAACTGTTATGGTGCTGAGGTGCCTTAAAATGTTACTACATACATACATACATACATACATACATACATACATACATACATACATACATACATACATACATACATACATACATGTACATACATACATACATACATACATACATACATACATACATACATGTACATACATACATACATACATACATACATACATACATACATACATACATACATACATACATACATACATACATACATACATACATACATACATACATACATGTACATACATACATACATTTGAGGTCTTATTTGCAAGATGAAGGTCACTGCTCAGTATTTTAAGCACAATATCATAGAAGCTGTTTGAGGTTCAGGGATGAACCACCGTACACCTATGCTTCTCAATTTTATGGCATCTTGTGTATCACAATAAAGGTTTTATCTCTAAGGTCAAGGTTACTGATACATGTTTTTACCCATTTTCTGCACTTTTCATCAAATGCTTGTTTAGATAGGGCAGTGAAACTTGGTTACTTTTGATGTTTGCACAGTAACTTTACAACTCTGTCTTAAGGATCATAGTCAGATCCCAAGATTCTGAACTTTTATGACCTCACCTTGGTTGGTAGTGGATAAGAATTCACTGAATTGGCCTCTTACATCAGATAATTGCCATAAATTATTTCCTCAATGTAACCTTCATCAGATGTTTGACTTATTTGTAGTGAGGGCACGGGAATATGGTTGAAAAACACTCAAAGGTGTTTTCTGCGAGATACAGATTTTCTAGTGGTACCTCAAAGAAGATTATACATCCACTAGTGTAGAACAACAGAGCGATAAGGAAATAAAATTGTTTGAAAGAAAACGTGATAGCCTCAAGAAAACTTGAGCAATACAGAGCAGTCATCGTCTTTGTGAATGTCAATATGTTGTATGGACCTAGGTGTGGAGAACACCTTCCCCTTTGATTGACTGTCATGCAAAGTAATCACATGCATATTAATAAAAGAAGTAAAATATACAGTGTATATACTAACTGCATATTTGTAATTTAAATGAAAGCTTACTTTCAAAAATAAATAAATAAATATGATACAATGACTTGCTGAAGGGAGGGCAAAATACTTAGCATGTATGGAACAAGTTTGTTGACAAACACATCTAATTAGGAAGAATGAAAAGAAAAAATATAAATTTGACTCAATCAGCTAAAATAGATGATCATTTCAGTATGTAATATTTCACAATGTTCTTTGCATTGCACTGCTTTTAGGCAGTGGTTTTACACCTTGAGCCTCATTCTTGATACACTCTATGCATGGGAGACAAGACCAAGGATAATCCAATTGGAGATTGTGAAAAGGGTCCATTCAGACTTCAGGTATTGCAACATTGCTACTGTTGTAACAAAAACAACTAAATGCATATAGAAGGAAAACAAAATATATAATATGCCCCTAAAATATTAGAAATTGTGATATCATACCATTGCATTTGCTCAAATTTTCCTTTTATATCATGTATAGCAAGAACTGCCGCAGTCAGATTGTCTTTGCAAACACACTGTTCCATTGTGTGTCCTACAGTCATGATGAATGTCAGATAATCACCAGTGGAACCGATCGAAAAATCAGCTACTGGGAAACATACGATGGTTCCATGATAAGGGATGTGGAAGGAGCTAAAACTGGGGCAATCAATGCCATGGATCTTTCAAGTGATGGACAATACTTTGTGACAGGAGGAGATGACAAATTACTCAAGGTAATCTGATTTTCTTAACATGGAGGTGGTGAGTGAAAAGTTAAATATATTTATATAATTTATACTGTAAATATTACATCACAGCTTTTTTTCTAAGCAATAAAGTAAGTATTCATTTGATACTTAATTTGTCTGGAGAAAGAAAAAAATCAATATATATATATATACTGTATACTAGAACTTGATTAGCTATGTTGGCATTATCAATCACTAAAATCATCAGAGGTAATAAAAATTTGTGGATAGCGATTCTTGTCAATAAAACAATATACTTGGTGATTGAAAATTTTGGGGCTTTGGTGTTGTCTGCAGATTTTTTTTATAAATGAGGTATGGGGCTAAATTGTTTAACAAAGGAACATGCAAAAAATGCACAATTTAGCAAATAATAAGATTTTATAAGCTTAAAAAGGTTAATGAAAAAGTCATTCAGAAAAAAGTACTAATTTTTTATGGTTAATGACTAAAGTTGAATTAGGAGCCAGATCTGGAACTAGAAATTTCACAGTGCAGCTCCTTTCTGGTTCATTAGATAATTGAATATAAGTAGTTTTCTAGGCAAAATTTGGCAATGACTTGGGAAAGACTATATTTAATTAGGGACATTTCCAGCTCTCTATTCATTTTTTTTTCATATGATGTATATTACATGTATGAAGTGGTATTATTTTATTTCTGCTGTAAGATTTGTCCTCACATGCTGGTCTTCTTGGAAAGAACATGTTGAGAAAAGATAACAGAAGACATGTACATTTTCCAACCTTTCTATGTATTTCTCATTGATGGGCTTATCCATAAATTATTCACAAAATTGAAAATTATATATATATATATATATATATATATATATATATATATATATATATATATATATATATATATATATATATATAAATATATAATATATATAATATATGTAGAGAGAGAGAGAGTCAACAATGAATTATCCCTACTTAACAAGTCAACTTAAAAACAGTTGAAGTTTCATTGCAAAATTAAAACTATCATTAAGTTTGAATTAAAAGTAAACGGACGAAAAATGAAGAAGAAAAAAATTTAAAATGTTCTCAACATGGGAATCAAACTATGTCCTCCTGCATGGCAAGCAGCCACCTTTCCAAGTGATCTATTAATCCTGTTGAACCTAGTGTTTGATTGATGGATATTGTGCTTACAATGTAGCTTCATGTTAAGGACACTCCACTGCATTGTATTGTACATTTATTTCTAAAACTAATATTGTAACAATATGGAGAAAGATTGACTCAATGAAAATTCTACCTTGATTTTATCCTTACTCTTTACATATTTAGTAGTTTTATTTCAGGATTCAAGAATATATCCCCTTTGGATACTGACAGAAGAAATTCATAACAGATTTGAGCATGCAAAGTTTTAATCTTTTATTATTCTATATTCTATTTTGGAAACTAATCAGATATAAAATAATCTTTCTTATAGTTAGCAGCCTTATTTCTGTGATAAGGTAGCAATATTCAGGTTTGTTGAATAACATATTATGACTTTAAAGAATGTCCCTCAGTCCCATGTCAAAACCCCACTGGTGCCCCTTCCAAAATAAAATCAAGTCAGGTGTATGAGATGATAATAGGAAAGAAAAATAAAGAAAAAGGTGAATAAGATCTTTTTAAAGCAATGTTAATTAATTGTTCTTAGTGTATTTTAAAAGTATAATACTCATAGGAATAAAAGTAAAGATGTGGTGAGCA
Organism: Margaritifera margaritifera; assembly: GCA_029931535.1. Lineage (NCBI taxonomy): Eukaryota > Metazoa > Mollusca > Bivalvia > Unionida > Margaritiferidae > Margaritifera > Margaritifera margaritifera. Next base: position 8,866,260 of record JAQPZY010001699.1, on the reverse strand, counting down.
ACTGCAGTTTACTTTTTTTGACATGTAGTACATGGTTCTCCATCTTTGAGGTGAGAATGGTCCAACAGCAACAGAATGCCAGTGTTATGCAGCAAAAGTTTTAAACCTTGCTTGATGATGATATTTTGAACATAAGTTTGTCCATCAATGATAATAGATACACAAAAAAAGATGTCAAAATTTCTTCATTCAGCAAGCCTGCACTCGTATTTAATTTCAGGTTCTGAAGTTGCTAAACTGATCTTATATTCTGCAATTTTCAATATACCAGCCCATGTCTGATGGTTGTTTTTTGTATGAAATATAAATATGTAACAAAGTGACTGTAAAACAGTTTGCTTTGTGTATTGAATGACAAATTCACACAGTCAAAATAATTTATCCAATTTTTTTTCTCATAAAATGGGGGCAGAAAACGTTCTGAATTCAGTATAGTCGTTTTCATGTAAATCTTGATTAGACAAGGCTGATAAGGCCCTAAGACTACAAACAATTCTCACATTCAAACTCAAGTAAAAATTCTTATGTCTGAATGACTTACATAGAAACGTTGACAAACCAGACATCAGAATTTGTAGCTGAGACCGAGTTTGAGTATGAAATATTTTTGTAATCTTAGGTCCAGGCCTGAAATTTTTCCAAAGAAACTTGAATCTGGACTTAGATTTAAGTTTAAAACCCTGATTGGATGACACTTAAGCTTGACCATATCAAATGTCTAGACTTAATTTTAAGATATGTTGGTGAAATTGGGCCTGTCTCTGGTTTTACAAACTTGTTTTAAATCTCTTCTCTTTATTGTCAGCTTATATGATACTATTTTTGTTGCAAACTTTGTGATTTCACCAAAATTCTGGAAATTAAATAATGTTTATGTCATGATTGATAGAAATCTAAGTTATTTTTTTACAATTTCAGGTATGGGATTACAATGAGGCAACTGTGAAAGCAGTTGGAATTGGTCACAGCGGAAATATCACTCGTGTCAGAATCTGTCCCAATCAGAAGTTCATTGTTAGTATCAGTGAAGATGGGGCTGTCATCGTATGGAAATACAACTTTTAAAAACCTCACATTTAAGGTTTGAGGATGCTACTCAACTAGCAATTTTAAATTGACTTTATCAAGAAAACATTTTATTAAGTACAAGGCACATTGAAATGAGTTCTTATACTGATGAGCAGAGCACAGATCATTTCTTGGAATAAAACCCATGAAGATTTATGGATATTTTATAACCATTTTCTGACTGTTGACTTTTGTAAATTTGTAGCTTCAAAGTATTGTGTTTTTGACTGTGATTAATATAAGCAAATATTTCTGAGTAACATGGACCAAAGATTTAATTTCTCCACATTGGACACAACCTGGTTGACAGACTGCAAGATATAGCTGGAATTAAATTTATTGTATTAAAAATTCAAGTGAGAAACTTTTGGTGTAGTTGAAGCTTTACCATGATCTGAATTAGCATTTATTTCATGTATTTTGTATATACTTTTGTATCTTCTCATAGTTTACCTTTAAAAAAATGTTAATGTAGCTTATTTATACTTACCTATGACACACAAAGGAAGTAATGTTTACACGATTTACATAAACATTTAATAATGTGATTTCGAAAGAAACAGACCATCTTTTTCATGAAACTGAAAGCATGTCAAATTACAATTGATGATACAAATTTGTATTTATTTTTAAACAATGTGCAAACCAGATATTGATACTAATCTTGATGAGTTTTAAGACCATTAGTACTTAGGTTTTAGAAGTAGGCTAATGACTAAAATCAATGTAGAGTTAAACCTACTTAGGACCACCAGCATATAAATACCATGCGTATAAAGAGTGGGTTTATAAGGTCTTATTTATACATAAATCTTCAGTATTATCTGTGTGAAAAGACCATCTGTTAATAAAGACTACTTTTGGCAAGTCCCCCGAGTGGTTGTTATCCACAGGTTTGACTGTAGGTATAAGATGCTTTGTATTTAAGCTATCAGTGCTGTACACCAAGAACACTATGCAAGAAAATAACCAGTATAGTGAAACCAAAAAAGAAAGGCATCTTTTGATCATTTTGTCATCAGAAGCATGAGCATCCCATACAAGATACAACATACAAGATGCTGTAGCAGGAATTTCTAAAGGAACTTTACATAGTTCTTTGCTCATACAGATTGTAGTGTTTACTTTCTGATGTGAAGTTTTTATTTTCATGTTCTTCTTTTGCTTCTACTGGTATAAATTATGTTCAAATAACCATCCTTGGTAAATTCATTCCAGCATATGTAGCAATGCTTAAGTTACCGCCAAAGTAAGATTCCATTTTGTGACATACCTTTGTTTTTTTTTCCTACAGCCCACCTTAAATTGAACTGGATTAGTATTGAATAAACTAGAACTGTTTCCATTCACCAATTTATATTATCCAAGAAATGCAATATCAGCTGTGAAAAGTTTTATGGTATAGTGAATGTAAGATACAACTCTGTTGATATGCAATACTAAGTACAAGCCTCTATGTATATATAATACACTTGAATTATTTTGCTTCAGTACAGGAAACAATTCATATTTTTAATAGCATCATATAATCTGTATTGAAAATCTGTATATTATAAACAAAATGTTGTTGCATCTAGCAAATATCTTTTGGGATGATTAATTATGAATTGATTTTGGATGGTTTAAAGTACAAATGCTGATAAATGCTGATCTCTTTTAAAGATTAAAGATGAATTTCATCCAGCTATTCTGGAGAACTGTATTTTCATACAAAATATTTCATGAGAAAAAAATAATTCAATTGGATACACAGAAAATGAGAGAAATAAAGAAAACAGAAATGGTAACCCATTTTTTTAATTATTTCATCACATATGATAGTCTGAAGCTACAACTATTAATCCAGATCAAAGATAGATAGATTTGAAAAGTTGCTTTATAACCAGATGCAAAGACTGTTTTTATTTCTGCACAAAATTAAGGGTATAGTCACGATTTGTTGAAGAGACTGAGAAATATTTGAAAGCAGCATTTGAAATTAAACTGCCCACTGGTCTGATGCCAGTAATTTTCTGGTACGGTCGACAAAAATTGACGTAGATAGTCCTCGTAGCCAGCTCAAAATGTTACATGCTTATGAAAAGTAAAAATGAAGGAGCAGTAAATGTTTTGGAGGAGCAGAACTTTTTAAAGTTGTTGGTCCTTTAGGCAAGAGAGGAATTTAGGGAATGGGGAACACTGATTACAAGTACTGTACACATATCTAATGTATTTTAAAGTTGCTGATTTTCATGTCTGAATTTATAATTAATAAGAACCACTAAAAGAGAATATTTGTAAATATTTTATTAAGAATATAAAAAGAAAGTGTGTAGGTTTTATAAAATCTATAACTGTTGAATGTTCATTTCATCACATTTTACTGTATTATTTAATTAATGAAGTACTGTAACATTTGTGTATAATAAATAAATCACAAAACAGTCATTATTCAGAGTTGATATTTGCAGCTTCACATTAGTGTTATTAGCAATTCTGAAGCAAATCGGTGGCAAATTTGAAGGAAACTATTTTCCAGACACATTCTCAAGAGAAAGGAGAAATACTTTCATTTTCTTACATTATAACAAATTACATCAAAGATAAGTGAGATGCATAAACCATACAGTGGCATAAGTTAGTGTTTTTCCTCCATCTTTAATTGTTGACTTGATTTCACATGAAAGGAACATTGGCATGTATTTCATTACATGGAAACATCCTTAAAACCCTCAAAAGATTTAAAAGATGCACATCTGGATCAACAGCATGATTTGCCTTTACCTCATGTGACAGCCTAATATGTTAATAGCACAATTTGTTTGAACAGTATTTATTCAAGAAAACATGTGGATTCAGTAGAAAGCAGGAAGCTTGTTGAAAACTCTCTACCCTATTACAGATAAATTTTAATAATCAATAATTGTCTACTGACTTAAAGTAGATAAGTCATATAAAAATATAAATATATACATGATCAGTTCTAGTATATGTAATTATTTCAGAGATCATATAATAGTAAGAAAAGATGGAATACACTTGTGTGGTTGTGACCTGTGTAATAATTTGAAAAATGTTTTGATAATTTTATGATGGTTTGTACTGCCCTAAATACTTGCAAATACATTTCATACTGGATAATAATGTCTTAATTGAAAGTATTAATTGATAATAATGTCTTAATTGAAAGCCTTAATTGATAATAATGTCTTAATTGAAAGTCTTAATTGATAATAATGTCTTAATTGAAAGTCTTAATTGATAATAATGTTTTAATTGAAAGTCTTAATTGATAATAATGTCTTAATTGAAGTCAGAATAGTAATGTGAAGAGAACACAATGTCTCAGAGTTGTATATTTTTGACATTCTAACAGAAAGTGTTCAGCTGTTTCTACTTGTCCTCATGTGCAGTACCTATTGTTAGAAACATGATTTAGGAATAAATCATTATTTAAGCTACTGCATTTGGTTCTCAATCGCGCATGATGAACTTGATCCACCCGAGCACCAACATAATAATACGAAGGAATTTTATGTTTATCCCGATTAAGGTAAGTTTAAAGATTTTGAATGGATGGGTTACTTATTATTTCAATCGGTAAGGAAGGCAGAAATGATTTTTGATACAGTGTCATTCTGCACTAAGGAGGTCAAATAGTATTCGATGATCGAGTGGTGTAGGTCTTATTGTTAGAAACAAGAGGTTGAATTACATCTTGTAAATACTTTGGAGCATAACCATGGTACATTTTAAACAACTGAATTAATTTATGCTTGTAACGTCAAAATTTCAGGCTATCCCACCCAGTCTCCTCTTAATGGTGCCCGAGCCGCACTCTTCATAGCACCTGTTACTATTCTCACAGACTCCAAATTAATTTTTTTCCAGTGATTCTTTTTCTTGCATAGTACAATTATCCCAGATACAATCAGCATAGTCAAACAAGGAAAGTATTATAAGATTTATACATTATTTCCAAGAACAAGCGATTCAATCTATATTGCAAATTCTTCAAAGTATTAACTTTCTCGGAAAGTTTTTAGACAAATGCTCAACATGTGCATGCCAAGTGGCATCACCAGACAACATAATACCTAAATGCCTATGTTGGAATACTTCTTTGCTACACCTGCAGTACGGATGGTTATATGAATTATGCTTTCGTGGTATGAACACTGACTCTATTTTGTCTGGGTTAAAGGTCACTAGCCAAAGACGGGACCAGTTCTGTCATTCTTGAATGTCTGAATTTAGAATTCAACCAGCCTCATTGGATTTTCAATGATTATATATAGTGTAGTATCATCAGCAAATAGTCTAAGTGATGACTTTATATCATTTATGATATCATTTACATATACTAAAAATAACAATGGTCCAAGGATCGATCCTTGAGGGACTTCTGCATTACAAGTTGAAAAATTTGAGAATCGGGAATGCAGGCCAATTCTTTGCTTTCTTAATGACAAGTAATGTTCTAACCACAACAGTAAACTACCTTGAATGCCATCTTTCTAAGTTTAAAAAGTAATTCGGAATGCCAAACACAATCAAACGCTTTACTTATATCAAAGAAAACAGTTCTGACTTCCTTTCCCTGGTCTAGAGCTAAGCAAATCATATTATAAATATCTAGTAACTGATTTGTTGTAGAGTCACTGGGTGTAAAGCCTGATTGATTAGGTGCAATCAAATTATGTTGAACAATAATTATGCAAATATTTTTAGAAACATTTTTCAAACACCTTGGACAAAATACAAAGGAGTGATATAGGGCAATAGTTTGAGACATTTGTTTTACATCCTTTTTTATATACTGCGACCACATTTGCTAATTTCCAAGATTCTGGAAATCTTGAGATATTAAGAGATATGTTAAAAATGTGACATAGTGGATACTTAATTGAACTTGCAATTCTTTTAAGTAGCTTGGGATGCAATAAATCTGAACCACACACTTTAGATTGATTTAAATCACTAATAATGCTGTATACGTTGCCTTCACTAATGTTGATGCAAGAGAGAGTAGGGTACGGCAATTGATGTACATCTAGTTCAGCAAGTTGACATTGTGTCATATTATCAATTTGTATTCTAGACTTTTCGCAGAAGAAATGAATACAAATTTTAGCTTTCTCTCCATCATCCATGACCGTAGCCCCGTTTATAATCAATGAATCACAAGATTTCTTCTTCGACTTTCCCTGGATGTTTTTAACAAGTTCCACCACACCTTAGCATTACCTGAAGAATTTTAAATTTTATCTGCCATTCACTGATTGTGGAAATATTTAGATTCATGTATTTCACTAATAACTTTATTTCTTTTTGATGATATAAAAACCAGTGTTGTGGGTTTTGTGTGCATTTTGCTCAATTGTAAAGCCGCTTTCTTTGTCTAATGAGTTTTCTAATTTCATTGTGCATCCAGGGTGGGTCTTTAGCATGAATAGTAACCATTTTTTGTGGCACAATTTTACTTACTTAAGTTATTGCATTCCAAATTAGATTTGTGATTTAGCAATGTTATCATTAATGTAGGTTTTTTTTTCAAGTATATCATCCCATAGAACATTTTGCAGATGTGAATTTAACAAAGCATAGTCTCATTTATCATATAACCATATCACTCTCTTATAGCACTCAAATTCTGGGGTAGAAAATTTTAAGGTGGCATATACTGGGTAATGGTATCTGACTCCGCTAGAGTGAAATGGATCAAGGACACCAGCACTAGATACAAATTCGGGTTCTGGCACCATTACTATATCTATCAAAGTTTCAGAATACTCTGTAAAATTTGTTGTTTTTTGTATAATTTGCTGTAGGTTTTAAGAGTGGCATAGCTGAAGTACTTTAATATTAGGAACAAGAAAATTTTCATTAAAATCTTCCATAATAACTAGGTAGTATGGTTTAGTATTCTGGGCTCTCTCAATACTTAATTCAATCCAATCCCAAACAGATGATTCACTATGTGGTGGTCTATATAGCCCTCCAGTCAGTATTTTGCTTTCTGTTTAAATTTATTTCTACCCAGATGCATTCTAGCCCCAGTAAATCAACATCAGATAGTAGAATTACAGGAATGTCACTTTTGACATATATAGCTACCCCACAATTTATGATTTATAATTATACAAACACAAATAATGGATGTCCCTGACATGGAACTACATACATTAAGAAATGAAAGGTAAAAAGTAGTACGAGTGAAAGTACAAATAAACAAGAGTACCATAAATGGCACATTATACGCCTGTCCTGTGTTTAATAGTCCTCTATGTAGATAACTGAAATTTGTCTGCAGAAACCACTTTCCTTGTTTCTTTCATAGTGACCTAGACCAGTGTTATGACTCTATGGTCTAAGAAAAATGTAACAGAAAGAAAGTGAAACCAACAAATCAAGTAAAAATCAACAAGCAATTTATTACTAGATAATTAAAATGAAAAAATCAAAAAGTCACTTACAGTAATGTGTTTTGAAATCCTAATAATCCAATAAGAATGATTGTTCTAATCACAAGTCCTAAATAGAGAATGTTCCGAATTCACGGCTGTGTCCTTGAATGTTATGATGTGCTAATGGTCTCCAAAGTCCTGATGTACTAGTAATCTTGATGTGCTGATGTCAAAATGAAGTATTCCAAAATATCTGAATAAGTTCACTTAAATTCCCAAATCATCAATTAAAAATCCAAAATCCAAAAGTTTATGAGCACTGTTATAATCCAATGAATATTTAAAATAATTCCTCTCTTAGAATTTGGAATGAATTTTCACAACTGTAATAGCTCTTTACAAGACTGATGGTAATGTCAAAACTGAATAAATGTCCACCAAACATGGCATATATAAAGATTGGTCACATGACAGAATGTTCTAGAATATGAGTCATCTTAATGGAATTCTAACTGTAAACAAAATTCAACCTTGACCTTCAAATTGAGAAAACATATTGATCAAAACAACCTAATTCAAGGACACTAGTTACACATGTCCTTCCTAATAAACATAAAGATTTAAGCAAATATTAAAGTGAAGAAACATTTATAATTTCCTAAAATATTTATAATATTATATAAACATCATACATAACACCAGTGACTATTTGAGACCAAAATCGATAGGCTTCTTCCTTATCAATCACATACTTTTGATTTGGCCATTATTTTCAAATTACCTTGACTTTGACCTTACCTCAGGGACAGGGGGAGATTGAGAGTAGTGTGCATATGAATGGTCAGTACTTAATAGTTCAACAATTCAGTCCAAGGTACTTATAGTATATAGAAGAACTTGAATCAAAAACATAACGAAGATTTTATAATGACATTTACCTTGCCACTGAGAGTAAAGATAGGATAGAGAAAGGTAGAGACTAAAAGATACTGCATATTTATTCTACAGTCCATGTATGATAGATATCATTACAGGATTACAAACTTCTGACCATAAACAATCAAAATATTGAGAATATGGATGGCTTGGAGCATACCTGCCAATTTCAAGACAGTGGTGGGGAGTTTCTCAGACTTATTTGGGGGGTTTTATGGTTGAAAGGGGGAAGGGGGGGTCACTGTTAGTAGCCTAGGTAATTTCATGTCATAATGAACTAAAACTTATCCAAAATAAAATTATCTTTGGCTCTAGCACACTGTTTTGTTTGCATACATTTTAAATGTATAGTGAAATATAATAATAACTGATTGATACACAGAACTAAAACTTTTTCTGGCCATGACATAATGATAAAAGGTGTGACAACAAACAAGCTGTGCTAATATCCTATGTGTTTTTATTTTATTTTGTTAATTCTTATAACTGTTACTTTATTAATAATGCCAATATGCCTTATGATTTTATCTTATTCATTTTTTAATTTAATTTCTAAAAGAAATATGCTCCAATTCTAGTACCAGATATCAATTTCAGGTGTTTTCTGTGATGTTACTTTTTGTTCAATCTGCCATTCCACATTCTAAACCATAATACACAGTTATTTCCCCTGCAAATAACACTTGTTTCCCAACTGGATGTGCTTTCAATGGCATCTACCGTGCATTCTACTGGATTCAATTTGCAATAAACTGTTAATAACTTGTTGAAGGCATTAATCAACCCCAAACACTTTCCCAAATCACGATATACTATTTTGAAGACTATATTTTACTAGTGTTTGAGAATTTGTCATGGATTCATATTTAGGATTTCATGTTCTGCAAATCACAACTGTGTCATCATGTTTTACAGTTTAAAAGTGATTTTCGTGTGACATAGCATGACTTGGCAGGTATGTTGGAGTGTTCAGGTAATATTACATTTACAGGATCAAAGGGATGAAAATAACTTGCAAGCTATCGATAATCATGTTCCTTTTTTATGACAATATGCAAATACCAATATCCCTCAAAAAACATGTAATCTTAATAATACATGTTTTTATATCTTTTCTTCTCTCTATCTCTCAACAAAGAATGAACAAAAAAATGTATACAATATTTTGAGAAACATTTTAATCAATTACCTTTGATGAGCTTTTCTTATTGAAATAGTTCTGTATTGTTTTAACTGCAAGACAGAAGCTATCAAATTATATCAAGGGAGGTATCCTCTCTGATTTATCACTTCTCCCAGGATTAGAATGAGTTATGTTCCTTTAATATCTTGCCTTTCAAGGTAAAAAAAACTCAGAAGAGCTCAATATAGAAAGTGCCTTATTTTTACATACAAAAAAATATTTTCTTAGTAACAGTGAGTAGACCGCTTACCATTGGCTTTGAGGGATTAAATCCTCCCCTCCCATTTTGTAAGTGACAACACAATGAAGATTTTCAAATCATTCTGACCTTGCCTTAGGAGCAGAAGGAAGATCGGGGTGATTAAATATGAAAAGGCAATGGTTCCTAATTCTGCAGTTTAAAAATCCCATGAAGTGCTAGCGACAAACTTTCAGCAAAACTTATCCAAGATTTTCAAATGACATTGACCTTATTTAAGGGAGTTGGGAGTATATACATGCATGTATATAAAATGGCAATGCTTACTTATTCTATACTCCAAGTATGACAGAAATTCATAAAAGGAAATTGGACTTTTGACAATATAGAAAACGTTTCACAAAAACTTAACAATTGTCTGGTATTTGCTAACACAGATGAGACAACAAAAAAGGAGGTATAATGTAAATCACCACATTTTAGTCACCATAACATTCTAGCAAATCTAACAAGAAAACTAATTTTCACTACCTGTTTAGGTTCACTAAAATTATATGCTAAAAATATATGCATATAATAGAATGCTGACTTTTACTTGGACAGCTCTGACAGTTTGTAACACTAAATAATTATTAGTGGCTGCTATTTCATAGTGCCATGTTACACTAAAGATATAATATCAATGAGTGAACAGATTTTAAAAGTTGCTTTAAAGAAATGTTCTGATTGCCATTTTGTGTATAGATTTTATTTTTACATTACTTATTGTCGGCATTGTTACATGCTAATTGATAATACCTCGTGTTGAAATAAAACAAATACATGAAAATGCGTACACATATTGCTTTTCATTAACTAACCCAAAAAGTTGAATTTTACCCATCGTTAATTCGCAGAATATTATGTAACTAAAATTGAAAGATTCTGTAAAATGTTCATGACATTAAAATATGACTGACAGTGTTACTGATGAAGCAATTATTTATTCTAAGTTTCACTTGTATAGTTTTATCAGTCAGGAAAAACACTTATTTTTTACAGCTTCAAGTGAACATCATATCAATGTGGTAAATCAACATGTCAAAAGTCATTTGTTTATATACTAATATCACAGTTTTTGTAGAGAAGATGCTTCAGCTGAGGAGCTGGTGATTCTCTGAACTTGGATCTTTTTGTCATGTATTCCAAGTGCATCTGATTTCCTTGTAGCTTTTGTGGAGAAGCAGATTACACATCAAGATGCAAGCATTGCTTCTGGTTTTCTTTTCTCTTTTGCTTTTTCTGAAATTAAATTAAACAATTATTAGTTTTCCTAAAAACTCCACTAGCTCCACAAGATTTAATTCATTGTTTGCTTTGGAAAAATAAAAAACTTTAAGAAATTTAGTGGCAGGGGGGCAGAAGAAGTAACTCCGGTAATCTGTTTGAGGCAGGAATATAGTCTTGCTATTTTGAAGTAACTGATGTGATGACATATACTGTATTCAAAAAGTTGCTTGAGACCAGTAATTGGACAGGTTAGTGATATTGCAAGTTGCCTCCCATATATGTATATTGAATATTACATGGCTAATGACTCATGATTGCAGTTATTGCTGAAATTCCCAGATGAAGATCCTGTTGATTTAATTGCATAAAGTATCAAGATACAAAGGACTTTTTAAAATTTCCAAATGCAACATAGATTGACATGTATTGGTCTTGTAATAAGGTTTGTAAGTGTACACAAAAAATACACACATAACAATTTGATTCTGCACCAGTATGTGATTGACACCTTCTTAGTCCACTGAAACTGCTGTAAGAAAACCCGTGCAAGTCCCACCTACACCAATACAAGACAATAATTGACCTCTGCACTGGTATGTCAGTGTGTCACTTCAGCCAATCATGAATTTTGGGTACATTTTCACTCTGCACCTTGATGTGGAACATTTATTGATTTCAGAAACATCACAAATGACAGTACCCACAATGACTCACAGAGATTCTCCAATAGAGTTTATTTTCATCTGATGTAAGTTTTCCAATAAAATGTTTAATTTGTTTAACTAGCAAAGTATTTAATGCTGTTATTGATTAGTTTGATACTGATTATAATTGGAACATCACAATATGATACAAACTATAATAAATGATAAAGAACTTTGCTAAAATTTCACAATGAAGCAGAGTATTTATTTCAGAAGTTTGTGCAATTCAACAATTACTATTCTATGAACCTTTAATATATAACAATATGTCAGAATTACCCTAAAAAAAAGTAGTTACCTGATGGAACTATGCTCTTGTACAGGCAATAATTATATTCAACCTGTTTGAATTTGTATTTGTATGAAGTTACATGCTAAATTCAAATGAAATCTAACAAACCTTGATAAAATTATAATGAAAAATTAAGGCTGAGGAGGACATGTAATCAGGGGCTATAACTCCACTAACTGGGGATCCAGAATGCAAAAATTGGGATTCATCCAGCATTAGAAATAGCCGTTGGCACACTATGCCAAGGTCAGTTACTTTTCTGTTGGGACGGCTACTTTTTCCTGTCCATATCCTTTTTGGCAAGTTAATTTTTAAGGATAAAAAAATATAATTTTTGTTTTATTTGTGATTTTTAACCAAAACTCTGCAGAAATTTTCAATGTGCTTTTCTGCCAATGTACACATTTTTTGGCTTATTTGCGATGTTGTCAAATCTTGCGATATTTCCAAAAGAGCAATGTAAGCAGCCATGTGATTGGTAATTAGAATCTAAAATCAACCAATCAAATCACGTTTTCTTAAGTTTGGCTCAACTTTCTGCACAAATGTCTGCAAGATGGTTAACATGGATCTATAGGTATTTTGTAAATTCAACAATGTATGTCAGATCTCTTTGACACTGATTCATTTGACATTTAATACAATTCCTGTTTAAATTTCTTCTTTTAGTTGTATACGCTTCAGATGTTAAGCCATATATGATTTCCTAAAATGTAATAAAACACCATAATAAATGCTTCATTTTTTAAATAATAACCATTTATTTGTGCATATTTCAGTAAATCTATCACACTGACAGATGGGATAGAGAATTTTTATACAGACCAGTAACATTTGTAAGTAGCTGGCCTGCTTGACAAGCAGAATTTAAACATTGCTTTGAACACTAAATTCATCTGAGATCTTGTTAATATGAACTAAATACTAGATTTGGTAGAAATGTATTAATCCTTGGTAAAGTTACCTGGCAGAAATCAAATGGCTGATGGACTGACCGAGGTGATTACTTTGGGGTAAAACTAACTTTGTTGAATATGATAAGGTACATACTGCCTATAAGGTTTTTAACAATTTCCAATCTTGTAAAGAAAGCAAGTTGATATACTTTGGTGGTTGTCCGTGGATAATAATACAGATGATAAGAAACTACAAATCTTGATTAAAAAAAGTCATATATTCAGATGACATAAACATCTAGATTTAAATTTATTTCAATTGAAATGTAACAACAGTTGGAAACAAAAAACAAAGTTTCCATGGACTGCAGTGTCTGAATTGGGAACCATACTATGATGTATCCTAACGACATATGACTTTTAACACAAATCTTCACATTTTTACAAGACATTGTGCTGGTGAAAAGTGATACATGTATTATGCCATTTGCTAATGCAGGTGAGACAGAAGTCTTTAAAATGAGATGACAAACCTTTTGCAGAAGACTCTACTTGGGGCACCTCTGGCATTTTATCGTTGGGAACTTCAGGCAGTGTGTGCTGAAAATGAAGAAGAAATGATTTCATGAACCTACAAGAAGTAATGGATGAACTGTGTGGGTTGGAAAGGAAATTCTCATATTCCAGCATGTTTAGATTAACATCTTCAAAGACTCTGATATAAGACTAGTATTCCAGAATCAATGAGTACCTCAAACTTGTTTCATCTCTGATGATATTCTTGACCTATTTCTGACTGATCTCCAGTGCATGGGAGGCAAGATCTAAAGCATTTCATATATATAGCAAAGAATGTTCAATACGACAAGATTTCACAGACCATATTAAATTTCGTTTACTTCTGAGATAAAATGGGTGACTTTAAGTCTGGAAATATCCAAACTGAAGCCATTCTTTGAATACTATTTTTTATATGCCTACCATTACTGTATGTAATGGCCAAGTCCATCTGTCAATTCATAAACACTCTGGTTTCTGTGTGATAACCTGAGTTCAACTTCACATACCACCAAATTTTGCAAGATACCAAAGGTCAAAAGTGAAGGTCAATTGTGAGTTCTTCAGTACTTACTTTCACCAAACCTTCTGATCATATTACCTTTGAAAACACAATGAAGCCTATGGATTTTGGAGTCTAGAAGTCAAAGGTCAAGGTCCCCATGACCCATCAAAATAAAATGGTTTCTGTAGAATAACCTGAGTTATGCTAAACATATCTTCATCAAGCATCACAGATACATTGCCCTTGAGGATATCAAAATGGCAACTGATTTCAGGTTTTGGGTTAAGGTTACTAAACAAAACAAAGGCAAATGAATTTCAGCATAACAACATGAGTTTAACATAACATCCTCAAACCTCACAGATATATTGCTCCCAAGGGTACAGAAAAGCCTGTCAATTTCCAAGAAGGTTAAAATCACTGTGAGAAAAAGAAAGGAAACAGTTTCTATATGATAACTTTAATTTTACTGCACACAAAAAGGCAGCCTTATCATGTGCTTTTTTGCAGTATCCATATCTTCCTGGAGATGACAATTAAGTCATTTTCAAGCATGGGCTTGTCCTTGGATATTTGTAAATATCTTCTTCTGTTGTATCTGAAAAAAATATGCAATTTGCAATAAAAAGAGGCCCAAGAGGGCCTAATATTGCTCACCTTGCAAATGCTGGTCTATATGGCAATTTCAGTACCAAGGCAGGTGCCTTAGGTTAAATGACACCGATATCAGAATAATATCCAGTTATTTGGTAGAAATTGATAGTATTTGATAGTGTTTAACTGTGTTTATACCCTCGTTAGCTTCAGCTGGACTAGATGGTGCATCGGCATCTTTTCTATGAATGTGAAAAACTGTTAATGCAATGACTCTACCTATTGCATTTGGGTTGATATGGTATAGCAGTTTGCACCGAAAGTCATTCTACAATAGTTATTTTTAAATATATTAGTAACAATACCCATATTGAATGGGAGATAAGTATCAATTGAAGGTCTTCCACCTGCTTGATATGGAAGCCATACCACTGCTTGGGGAGTCACCCTGGACTGGAGAACAACTGTTTCATTCATACCAAGTTTGATCAAAACTGGCAAGGCCATTCTGAAAAAGTTGAAAATAGGCTTTCCATATGTTTGTTATAGAAGCCATATCTCTGTTAGGGGAGTCACATCAGACACAATTTTGATACAGCAAAAAAAACTCCTACCAAGTTTGATCAAAATACGCTCAGACATTCAAGAGAAGTCAAAAATAAGTTTTCAACCTGATTGCAAAAGAAGAAACACTGTTAACAGGGAAACCCCTCAAACAAAATTTGTGCAGAGCATGTTCTATGAAACATTTCTACCAACCTTGATCAAAATTGACTCAGCTATTCTGGAGAAGATGTTGAAAATAGGTTTTCCATCTGGTTGCTATGAAAGCCACACCATTGCTATGGGAGTTACCCCAAACAAAATTTGGATAGAGCATGAGCATACATGGTTGTTATGGAAGCTACAGCATTGCTTGAGGAACCACTCCAGGCATAATTTTAACAGAGCATGTCCTATCAAATATACCTACCATGTTTGATCAAATTGGTTCATATGGCTGCTAAGGAAGCCACATTATTTGAGGAGCCACTCCAAACATAATTTTGACAGAGCATGTCCTAACAATTTTCTTTTATGTTTGAGAAAATTTGGCTCAGCTATTTATGGAGAAGAAGTTGAGAATAGGTTAGCCATATGGTTGCTATGGAAGTCACACCATTGCTATGAGAGCCGCACTAGAAATAATTTTAATAAAGCATGTCCAAACAAAACATTCCTACCAAGTCTGATTGAAACTGGCTCAGCCATTCTGGAGAAGAAGTTGAAGATAAGTTTTCCATATGCTTGCTTGGGAAGCCACACTATTGCTAGAGTATCCACATAATTTTGATAAAGTATGCCATAACAAACATTCCTACCAAGTCTGATCAAATTGACGCAGCTGTTCTAGAGAAGAATTCAAAAATAGGTTTTCCAAATGGCTGCTAGGAAACCAGGTCATTGCTGGGGAAGTCACCCAGGAGAAAAATTTGATGGAGCATGTGCTAAAAAATATTCTGACCCAATTTGATAAAACTCGCTATGTAATTCTGGAGAAGAAGTCAAATATAGCTTTCCATTTTGGTTTCTATGGACGACAATGCTGCTAGAAAGCCACCCAAACCAAATTTTGGTAGAGCAAGCCCTGAGGAACATTCCTACAAAGTTTGATCCAAATTGGCCCAGCATTCTTTCTTTTTTGGAAGTCCTCACAAATAGTACTGTTTACAGAAAAAAAAGGCACATGACACACAAAGCATGCTAGATGATGCATGCTAGACACAAGATTCCCACTCTTTTTGAAAATAAAAAAAATCCAGGCCTTTTCCAGATTTTTTCCTGGATGAAATTTGATTTTTTCAAGGTTCAGTTATGACCCTTACTGAACAGAATTAAAAAACATTTTGACTTAGAAAACATGCATTTTTTAAATTAAAAGCTGTTTCAATTTTGAGACTCTCCGATAGCATCTGAATTAGACCCCACTATAACACAATGGTTGTGGTCCACAAAGTGCCATTGTGCTATGTACCATATAATGCAATATCCAACCAAGCCAGTTCACTTAATAAAATATTGCATGTGTATCCCCTTAGCTATACAAGTTGGGGTGCAAAACTACATACTTCATTGATGCAGTTATCAACATAAAGCATATTAAATGAGAAATACTTGAAACAGTTATTACATATTTAATATTTATTGTTTGGCAGAGAAACCATTCATTGGTACATACATATAAATGTATAAGAAAACTAGCAGCTTAAGTGTAAATAGAATATGTGTACTCACATGCAGATCTCATTGTATCCATAATAGTAATTCCATTGAAAATGTGCACAAAGAAACATAATTTCTAGAATTTCTCTCCTACATTCCATTCGAATCCAAATACTTAATTTCTTGCTAATACACTCAAACTAACTTATGAAACACTGTATTTTGCAAAAAACATTCATATCTGCTGGAATAAAAGACAGAGGAAAAAATTAATAAAATAAACCCAATATTCACTGAAATTTTGTTTATAACTATGACTTTGCTCTACTGCAGAGCAAAAGCAGTTAGTAGAATGTTTGATTATAGTAGAAAATTCCTTCACCCCTACAACTTAAATGGTTATGTTCAAGTCAGTGTAAGCACTACATTGACAAGTGCCTGTGTATAATATGAAGTTATCTGCAGCTGCTGTCTGACTAGAAAATAAAAAGGATTAAGATGAAAGTGTGTGTGTGTGTGTGGGGGGGGGGGGGCATGTATGTGGCAATGATCAAAACTGTTCCTGACAATTCAGGCAATAAATTTGTTTCAATGGGTGTGTATAATGGCTGAATGAGCTGGCACTGATCATCTATTGTTTTCCCTAAAAAGGTAGGTAAATTAATTGATTTATAAGTTTGGGTGAGAAACCTCTTTAGACCACAGCATTTTTTGGCTGTGTATGCCAGATGACTGAGAAAACATCTATTGGCTATTGTTTACCCTAAATTAAGAAATGACTGTATATAGGATGCACTGAAGACAAACACAAAGAAGACTTAATGGTTTTATGGTTCAATAATAATTAGATTAACAATTATCACATTTTAAGGAGTTAACATATATCAAAAATTAGTAAGAAGCAAAGATATTTTTCTTCTTCTTCAAGAATACAACATATCTTGCCAAATTAATTAATCAAGCTTTGTAATACTTCATGGAATTGATGAAATTAGTGTAAACTTTCAAGAGCCATGCCACGACTGTTCTATATCCAAATCTGTGTTATAACAAAGCGTGTTATAGCGGGGTTTCACTATATGACTATGTACTATACCACAGGATGTATCACTAGAAACAAGTTACTAAAACTACTGAAATTCATATAAATTTGTGTGAACCTCATTTTAAATTATAGAATAAAATGTTAACTGTACTCTGCTTAACTGCATATGTTGGTATGAAGAAAGTTTCTTTGAAATGGTTGTTTTAAAATTTGACAAGAAACCCTTAAAAAGTATATACCTTTGTATAATAAAAAAGGCTGAAATAAAAAAAAAAATCCACTTATGCAGGTCTCAGGGAAAATGTTACTGTAATCAGTTTACTCAACATAGTACACATATCACTATACTGCTTGCACTCTTACTAAAAAACTACTGGCACCTGATACAAGCTTGATACTAAAAGGGTTTTAAGCCGGTTGTCTTCACTCTGAACATAATATTTTCATGATTTTAGCCCATTTTAGTATAAAGTTTGCATTGGGTGCCTGTGTAAAAAGCAAAGTCAGCTTACTCTGTGACATGTTCTGGCCTGACAAGTAAGTAAAAGTAATCGATAACTGATGTACACTAGATGTTAAGCAATTTTGAGCTTCGGAGCTTGTTAAGAGTAGACAAGGCATGAGATATTCTCAAGATGCGAATCTGCATCAACTTGGCCCAGAGATGAGTAATTAGTAAGGTTTTCCTTGGCACAGCCAATTTTTGTGCGGTCAGGACAAGTGGTTTTCCTGAGCCCTGTTTATGTCTGGTTGCTGCCCTAACATCTGTTGTCAATGTAATCTGACTATGGACCGTATATTAAATGTAGTCATTGTCATGGACACCCAGAGCATGGGATTCTGCAATTAAAATTGCTCCAACAGTCAGTAGATTTCTACATAGATAGCAAGGTCTGATAGTAAAATTCATCACAAAAGCTTACACTGTGTTCACAATACATTTTCATTAACTTTACAGATCAAAAGGTGAACTGGGGAAGATAAGCTTTATTTTTCTTTAACAGTTACTGAGATCACATGTCTGTGACATGTTGGCACAGTATGATTCTAAACTGGTTTACTTATCTTCTGCATAAGAATAAGGAGAGATACTGATATGGAGTAAACAAAGAGGTTACCAGTCTACTTAACTAATCTGATCACCTGAGCACTTGGATTGACTATACAAATATGTTTCGGGCAAGCACCCAAATGATCCATATAGCAATTGTATCTCAACTGACTGAAGAGTTCTGCAACCTCTAAAAATTCCAGCAAAAACTCAATAAATTTAACTCCTGATCACTTCAATTACGACTCAATTACATATGTTTTCTGTCATCAAGTGGTGGCTGAAAATTCCCCATTTTCCCCCTGACTTTGATCAATATATACAAAATTAAAGGGCTTTTCTGGTCAAGAACAAACCTATTCTTTCTCCTGACTTTTTCCTGATTTCCTGGTAGCGTAGGAACCAATAAAATACACAGTGCCATACCATAAGCTCACTTGGTCTTATGGTCAGGTAAGCATGACACAAAAAATGTTGATATTGTAAGGAATATTTCACAACTTTTTGTTAGAGGGCACGTGGATAATATCCAGCACTGCCAAAACTAATCTCCATCATTTTTTTGTCTGATCATACAAAGAAGGGTCTTGACGGAATATCTGACATTGTCATATATGCTCACAGCTCACCTTAACAATTGAATCAAGTTCAGCCAAAACATCATCTTCATCTTGCTGGGTCAAACTACCAGCAAGCAAGTCATCAATTTCCTGCAATAAGAAAATAGGGTCAATTTATTATTTACTTTCCATTCCTGTGAATAACAAAAACTGGAAAATCTTTTTGTTTCATTCTAATGTGCTGTTTTCTTCAATTACCAATGTCATGTTCCTACTTTTCCCCCCTAATTTAGAGACAGGTCTCAAATTCTTGACTATATGTTTTTATATTATATTTGTATTTTATATAAAGTAGGTTCCCACTAATTTAGAGACAGGTCTCAAATTCTTGACTATGTAGTTTTATATTATATTTCTATTTTATATAATGTCCTCCTTTTTTTTGAATAGACACTGATGTTAATAGATATTGAATCTATATATTAATGTAGTGGAAGGGTCACAATCCGACACAGGGACTGTTTCTTAATGGAAAAGGATAGGTATATAGTTTCATTAGAATTTTCAAGGCTTAATAATGAACTTGAGATGTTTGTAAGAAAATCCACCTGAATCATTAGCAAGTGAGAAATACAGTGAATGGACCACATATATTTGCCACTAGTTGGTAGACATTTAAATCAAATACAGTGAATGGACCACATATATTTGCTACTAGTGGGTAGAAATTTAAATCAAATACAGTGAATGGACCACATATATTTGCCACAAGTGGGTAGAAATTTAAATCAAATACTGCGAATGGACCACATATATTTGCCACTAGTGGGTAGACATTTAAATCAAATAATGTGAAATAATTATTTTTCAGTGGAGTTTAATGTTTTTGTTTTTTTGTGGGTAACTCTGATCAACAAAATTAGTTTCTCGGAGAATATTGGACACCTTGAGCCAATGTGCATGAATTGGCATGTAATTAATCTAAAAATAACTTAATTATAAATGACATTATAAGCTGATGGCTTATGTTACAAGCAGCATGGAAGCAACACTGACTGCATTAACTATTACGTTCACACAACTTGACAAAACTATATCTGTTATTGACGTAGATTATACATCATGTTTTGGCATAAACCCAAGATTTTACAAAATTTATTTAATTTACTTGTGTTTATATGTCCCACGAAATAGCAGTTTTGGTGAGACCATGAAAATTGTCTCCACAAAAATAAATGATTTCGCAGCAGTGCTTATTCCTACCTGTTGATATTCCACAGCTTCCCTTGTTTCATCCATGATTTTCTCTACATCTTCCAATGAAAGCATCTGAGAATAACATAATAACAATATAAATTAAGAGCATCTAAATTATTTTATGTGTGTGTGGGTAAGGGAGAAAAAACAACACAAAAAAGACAGTAAAAAAGACAGACACATAAGAGAGAAACAAGAGAGATGGGGTGAAAAATAGATAGAAAATGGACACATATATAGGCAGACAGAATCAGTGATAGAGAAGTGACTATCATAGGTAAAGACAACGTGCATGATATAATATAAATAATAATTTTTACTTTTGTAATTAATAACACTATTGATCCAAAAGAGCTCAAAAGATCAGGATGAAAATTCAAGTACCGGCTTAGAGAAAAGGTAGTAAAGGTGCTTAGAAGATGTTAAAGAAATTATATTGAAATAATTTTAATGTGAATATGGAATTGCTTTTAAACCTATAAAACTTGAAGCCTTACTGTTCTTTAAACTCACTTTAGACAAAATGGTAAAAATATATATGACAAAAAGTGTGTTATTAATTCCAATACTGATATCTTACACTCAAGGTATTTGACTCACCTCATGCATTTTCTTCAGTGATTCATTACCAACTTTGAGGCCTTGTACAACCTGGCTTTCAATCTGAGCAAACTCTAGATCATGTACCTGTCAATAAATAAATAATGATCTGGTATAACGCAAACAAACAAATGGATGCAAAAGCAAATGATGAATGATAAAGTAGACTGATTGAAAATGTCATTTGTACTATCCTTTAAAATGGTTTGGTTTGGTGTTTTACTGCACAGCAACACAAGTAGGTTACTTAGTGCTATGGAAATTGGAGCAAAGTGCCTTGCTCAGTGACACACCATGAAAGCTGACCTGGGCTGATCCAATGGTAGGATTAAAACCTTCACCCTTTCATTCATGGGTCCAGCACACTAATCTTTGAGCCACTTTGGCTCCTGCCTCGCAACAATTGGACATGCAGGAGAGTGCATTGGGTTCATTCTATATATTTGAATCCAGAGGGGAGCCTTTATAATGGGGATCATAAAGTATCCTCTGCATGCTCCAGGGATGTGGAATAAACCTGATGTACCCTCCTGCATGAAATAAGAGATGAGTAATGGAGGCTGAAGCAATGGGGATCACAGTATCATAGAATAAAAACTGCCAAAACAATATGTCCATATGGAGAACACATGCTCCAAGAGAAGAGTACATGAATTTACAACTGATTATATTTTTTCACATATCTCCATGTGTATAACAACCACCTGCCATTAAAGGACAATATTTGCTGGTCACTTAAAATTCCTTTATAGATGAGTTTTACTGTACATGGTTTGTAGATTTGCCATCTAACATGAGGGAATATGTTGGGTAAGTATTCAGGATCCATAGTCTTTCCATCACACTCTGTATGATTGCTATTCTTACAAATTCAATTAATTAAAAGACATTTGAAGCTATTTCTGGTAATATGTTTGTGCAACTATACTTTGTATTGTATCCATAGTAACTTACATTGGTTTGCTGCATGCATGATATGGTCCTCATGAGTAAACAACTTTGAGCAAATGTAAAGTTCTGACATTTTAAAACAGTTCAGTGTTAGTAAATCACAGCTTAAATCATCTGGAACCTACTGAATTATGTATGAATAGTAAATTTTAACTAGGTATAGTTCAGCCACAAAATTTAACCAAAGGAAATAGTTTTATAAGAGATAATCTGGATGTTAAATTTTCAAAAAAAATCTATTTTTCCAAATGGTCAGGATAATGAATTGTTCTAGTTACAATGTTGATTTTGTTAAACCATCCATGGCATTATTAATAATAGAATGATTGATGAAGAAGGGTGATTGGGACTTGATTTCATTCCTTTGCAATCATAATGACTTTAAGTATGGTAGCTTTCAATTTTCCAGTGCCCCAAGGAAGAAAAGAAGGATGATTTGGTTTAGGAAGGGTGTTTTTAAGACAACAAGTCTAACAATTGTCATTTTCTCAAAAATTTGAAAAATCCATTTGTAAAAGTTTTTGTATTTTTCTAAAGCCTCTGTCAACAATCCAAACTTAATAATAAGGCAAGAACGAACAAATTTGGAACCTGCTGATTGGATTCAGGGCAAGTATACTTGTATATTTGCTGCTTTAACCAGTGTCATATACTTTACCATTCTCTCTATATTGTCCAGCTGTCCATCCATTTTTTCTATCTGGGTCTCTTGGAACTTCTTTTTGCGCAGCAGAAGTTTTGCTTTCCTGTAGTTAAATAGAGTGTATGCATAGATACAATAAACTGTAAATAACTGCAAATAAATAAAAATGTTTCATCCAAAAGTCTGATTCTCACTTTATACACTGGGTATAAAAGATGTCATTATACAAGAAATAATTTTGACATGACAATAGCAATACACACATCAGTTTTATCCTTAATAATGTAGGCTATGTATCAGCTAATACTGACTCCTTCCTTTGTATTATCCCTCACTTTAGTGGGGGCTGTGTGATACCCTCCACCTGTCCATCAATCTGTCCATTACCACATCTCCTAAACAACTGGGTGGATATTCACAACACTCTGTAGTTATGTTGCCATTAGTGAAGCCATTTTCAAGAGGGATGTCATCCTTGGTTTCCACCCCTGGAGTCCATTGGAAGTTTTCAAAGATCAGATGCAAACATTTTTTAATTACAATGATGTTTTCTTAAATTTTCTGAAAAATGTTATATATGCAGTCATAGCAGGAAGATGCATCATATATGTGATGGATCTTGCATGGGTCACTGTCTGGGGGTATTAGTGAATGCTGGACTGGGAGGGGGGGGTATTGAGGGGGGTTGGAACTGGGTTTGAAATATGCAATAAAAAGCTTGGGGATTTGCATAATCAGAACATGGGTTTATCCCTTTCTGTAAACCCAAAAGAGACTTGGATAGTGCTCTGTGCATTGATTTACATGAAACCATTGTAAAAATATTTGCCAAAAATAAGGGTGGCTTCCATAAATGGAGTGGCACTATTTGTTTAGCATGGCAGCAGTATGATTGAGTTATCTTTCCTGTAAATAGTTCTGAATATGGCAGATGATCACTGCCTGGGGTTATTTTTGGGTCTGATGAAAATGTCTAAGTGGTATTCAGATTGGGGATTGGCAATGGTATGTCACTGCAGTGGCTCTAGTATGCAACTGCAATTGCTTGACTTGTTAATGTTCTCATTGTAAAACCACACCTGGTGGATTATAGCATTGTCCTTTTGTGTTTGCCAACTCTTTTTATTCACCATATACAGTGCTCCCTCACTACAAGGTTTCTCAGTATAACACAGTCCTAAATATAACACGGGTATGACCATGGATTCCATTATACTAGTTGATTTTTTACAAAAATCACTCTTAAAGTTATGTAACTTACAGGTACATTTTATTAATGTAATCTCACATCAAATAAATTGTATCAGAATGTGCATTCATACATAGTCTGACTTATAGGGCATCCCTGGGTAAGGCATCCTCACTTTAACATGGTACATTTGTATATTTTCATTGAATAGCATTATAGTGAGGGCTGTTCCATTTAAACATACAGGGAAGGCAGTTTTTTAAAATATGTACCAGAGTATATATTCTAAATTTCATCTATTGGTGACTACTCCACAATGAATGACCTTCCCTGGGTCCCATGTATGATCTACTGGAACAGATCTGAGATATTACTTAATTGTACAGTGAATATAATTCTAGTTGAGATCTCTGCAAATAATTCAAATGCAATTGTGTTCTTTTTACACATGTTACATGAAAGCATAATGAATAGACAGAGTCATCTATATCCCCTGCCCTGCCAAAATATATGTTAGGAGACACAGGGATTTGTTTTAAAATTTCATATTGTTTGTATTTACCAAGTATACATGGAAGTGATAGGCATCATGTGTGAAAGTTTATTTAATTGATAAATGCATTTTTGGTATATTAGCCTCTGAAGATGTGTGAATATATGAATCAGCATTGTCATGTTTCTGTGTATCATTTTCCAAAAAGCAATAGACACATCCTGACCAGGAATCTGATATGTATATAAAGTTTCACAGAGTATCTTGTGTTATGACTCTATGGTCTAAGAAAAATGTAACAGAAAGAAAGTGAAACCAACAAATCAAGTAAAAAATCAACAAGCAATTTATTACTAGATAATTAAAATGAAAAATCAAAAAGTCACTTACAGTAATGTGTTTTGAAATCCTAATAATCCAATAAGAATGATTGTTCTAATCACAAGTCCTAAATATAGAATGTTCCGAATTCACGGCTGTGTCCTTGAATGTTATGATGTGCTTATGGTCTCCAAAGTCCTGATGTACTAGTAATCTTGATGTGCTGATGTCAAAATGAAGTATTCCAAAATCTCTGAATAAGTTCACATAAATTCCAAAATCATCAATTAAAAATCCAAAATCCAAAAGTTTATGAGCACTGTTATAATCCAATGAATATTTAAAATAATTCCTCTCTTAGAATTTGGAATGAATTTTCACAACTGTAATAGCTCTTTACAAGACTGATGGTAACGTCAAAACTGAATAAATGTCCACCAAACATGGCATATATAAAGATTGGTCACATGACAGAATGTTCTAGAATATGAGTCATCTTAATGGAATTTTTACTTGTAAACAAAAATCAACCTTGACCTTCAAATTGAGAAAACATATTGATCAAAACAACCTAATTCAAGGACACTAGTTAAACATGTTTTTCCTGATAAACATTAAGATTTAAGCAAATATTAAAGTGAAGAAACATTTATAATTTCCTAAAATATTTATAATATTATATAAACATCATACATAACACTTGAATACCTGTGGATTTTTGATCCAGAAATTAAAGTGTGTCTGGATGATGGATGGATGATTGGACAGACAGATGGCAAAAAACCTTATAGAAAACGAAGCTGATGATTTCTCAATAGCAAAACGGTAGGTGTATATATGAAACTAAAGAATTATGAATAGCAAAAGTCTAATATGTGTTCCAAATATTTTCATAGAGATATCTTAAACAGTTTTGGAGTTTTGCCCTAGAAATGAAAGTGTGGATATAAGATGAATGGATGGATGGACAGAAATATTAAAAGTATTAGTCTGATGATATATGAATAGCAAAAGGTACATATGCAAATCTAGTCTAATATGTGTACCACATTTCACAGAGATATCTTAAATGCTTTTGGAGTTTTGCCCCTGAAACTAAAGTGTGGATAATAGATGGCTGGATGGCTAGACAAATGGAAAAAAACATTAAAAATATTTAGACTGAAGAATTGTGAATAGCAAAAGGCATATATGGTCCACTAGTGTAATATGTGCATCAGGTTTTATAGAAATATGTTGAACGATCTGTGACTTGTGCTCCTGAAACAAAAGAGTGACAGACATATGGATGGTATCCATTTTTACATCCCATACCCAATGAAGTAGATGGTAGGTATAAATAATACAAATTTCAGCATAATAAATACTCACTCTATAATTAATTAATGAATCAAATCTTAGACATGTACAATTAAACAACTATATTGTATTTATCATGTTTCAGTGTAACATTCTTCCAATGTACAGTCAAACCTGTCTTAGAGGTCACCTGTGTTCAGCAGTCATTCTAATTTCCCCCTGGCAAATTTCCTATATAAGTACTCTGTATTTAAGGGTCACCTGCTTTCAGCAGTCAGTGGCCGGGTGTTTCTTAACCAAAAACCATGGTTTCACCCTGCCTTAAGCGGTCAATGAAACGTATCAGCAGTGACTGCTTCAAGTATGCAAATTAAGCACCTCTTTTGTTTGATGAGCAAGGCATTGTTTAGATAAAGGTATATCATATGAATCGATGTTCAAGCATTTAATATCTTGATTGTGCTTACCGTACTCCAATCACGCTGTCAGTCAAACTCAAAGGTGTCAACATGTCGGCTTCAAAAGCAAAGCGGTTTCTGTCCTAACATGAAAGAATCGAAGCAATTCGTTTCCTGGATAGTGGGTAAAGTAGTTGTGTAGTTGCAGCAGAAATGGAAGTCGGGCAAACTTAGATCCTAGGCATTATAAAGCGTAAGCGAGATATTATTGCCGATTTTGAGAACAACATTAATCGGAGTGTAAGAGATTACATACAATCACACCAAATGAGTCGAGATACATGTACACTGCACTTGTGATATCTCTTATGGTTTATATGCTACTAACAATAGCCACAGGAAACTTCTTTTCATTCCCTAATCATCAAATATCTCGCACAAAAGCCAACTGTCTTTTGATCTCAGTGAGTTTGAGCACTTGCTTAATCCATCAATTGTTTGAAGTGTGAACATCTGTTTTCATGCCTAATTATACCAGCTGGCCTATCAAAAAGTCAGTCCTGTGTTTGACAATCACAGGTAAGCTGTCAATAAGTAATTTTATTTAGACGCCATTTCTACTGATAAGTGATGGTTTAATGTACATGATGGATTAAAGTGGAAGTTTTTTTTATATTATTTTCTTATTTTTCTTTTTGCTAATTAGCTAAAATAAATATATGTATCTCGATAGCATACTACTACTACTACATACACTGCTAATGCTATTTGGTGTATAGTACATGTATTTGTCATGAACCAAGTTTGAGAGCTGAACCTGCCTTCAGAGGTCACCTGTCTTCAAAGGCCATTTTGGCCCTTTCCCATGGGTGACCGCTGAACACAGGTTTGACTGTATATGAAAAGACCAGATTGAACTGTTAAGAAATTGAAACCTGTACATAATGTCAGGCATGTCAGTCAGCAGCCTATAGCATAGATCAACAATGGCAGATCTAGACTGGATCCAGGGGTTCAGTTCATCCCACCCACCATCATCAGTTTAAACAGTAGTGACATTTGTCTTAAGAACCCACCCTTCTGCCAATAAAAAGTTGTCTCTCAACACAGGTAGTCTCTCATTAGAGGTCCTCATATTATATAACAAAATCACAATGATCAATCATAACACACTGGCAGCAAAAATTAAATGGCAGAAGCAGAAGCCAGAGCTCAAGAGGTTGTCATAATCAATTTCTGTTTTATTCATATCAAGGCAATAATGCTATTGATGGTAACAGTCACACAGAATGTTTAAAAGATTTATCTTTTGATCCCTACTTTCCAGATGAATTATTTCCTTCATTTTGGCCATAAACCTGGTTACCATTTGACAACCATGACATTTAATTGTCCTTTTTATATAAAGATTTTCATTTTTTGGGAATCATTTCGAAACCTTTGGCTAATTTTTATACTCAAAAGGAGATAGCACATGATTCAACACAATCTATGTGATTTTTGGAGGTATAGGATTTGTATTATTTTATGGCTGTGATTTCATTACAATGTACTGTACAATGACTTTTTTTTACAGGATGGATCCAACAATGCTCCCAATATATATGTTATATGTAGTTTTGAAGGGGGGAGGGTAAAACTAATTTGAATGATGTAATACTTACCTTTCGGTATTGCATAGCTTGTTATTCCCAGATGGAATTAACCTTGTCTTTATAACAAGAATTCATTCTCCCACAGATGAACCTCAATTCCATAGAGAGTTCTGGAAAGAATCCAGAACATACCACAGACCCAGTCTGCTTCCTAAGTCCCTGGTGCATATGCTGTAGTGCTCATCTTTTCAGGACCAGACTACTCATGGGACATCAGAGTGGGTTTGCGAGGAGAGAATATGGTAATACTGACAGGTAAGTATTACATCATTACAATTAGTTTTACCTGCCCCCCCCTCCCAAACTACATTTTAATATCAGTAATATGTTACCTGATGGTACTGCAGAGCTGAATTCGCCAATGAGGTGGGAGGCTTATGGTGTCAAGAACAGGTATAAAGAAACAAATACTTACCCTTACTGTAGGAATGTCTACTACTGTAAGTTAGAATCTGTAACATCAGCTACTTTTTGTGCCCTGACTATGGGCCCTGAAGTATACTGTATGCCTTTGCTCTGATGTGTTAAGTATTGAAGGTAGAAGGAGGAGAAGATCCCCAAAACGTGGCTTGCAGAACATCATCCAATGATGAATGAGCTAGATAGGCCCGTAAGGTAGCAATGGCTCATACTTCATGGGCTTTTATCCTCATAAATGAAAGATACCTGTCTGTCAGGGAATGAATAGCTCTCTTGATCATTTTGACAATCCACCAAGAAATAGTGGATGCTGAAATGTCAGCAGAGCCCTTTAAGGGGAGGAAAAGACACTTCCTACCATTTCTTTTCTTTTTATAATCGGCCAAATACAATTTTAATGCCCTAACTGTGCATAAAGGATGGTCTTGATGATCCCTATCACAGATTTGACTGAAACTAGGGATCTCTATAGGAAGTGGTGCTACTGTAGGTAGCTTATTTTTGTCTAAGAAACCTGGTTGGCAAAGGAGAGATACCAACTGGTAATTGCCATTGAACCTTAGACAACCTTGTTCAATAGATAGGGCATGAAGCTCACTCCCTCATTTCGCAGACGTTTAAGAGAGCATGAAAATGGTCTTGAGGGTAAGATTCTTGAAGAAAGCTTCACCCAAAGGCATATAGGGGTTTTAGTTAAAGACCA
The DNA here is from genome assembly GCA_029931535.1 of Margaritifera margaritifera. Classification (NCBI taxonomy): domain Eukaryota; kingdom Metazoa; phylum Mollusca; class Bivalvia; order Unionida; family Margaritiferidae; genus Margaritifera; species Margaritifera margaritifera. Next base: position 8,836,883 of record JAQPZY010001699.1, on the reverse strand, counting down.
TAAGACACACAAGAGGTTCCATTCTGGCATAAGTGAGCAAGAAACCAGTCTCTGTAGCTCAAAATACCTTATAAGGTCGGCAATGTGAGAATCCAAACCAATGGCCGGGTCTTTAAAAAAACATGAGTGTGTTAGATAGGACTGCCCTATAGCCCTTGAGAGTAGAAACCGAGCATTGTTTCTCTTAAAAAAGAAATATAAGAAAATCAATCACTGCTCTCAAATGGGGACAGCTAGGATTATAGTGCTTCTTACCTCACCAATCGCAAAATATACTCCACTTAGCATCATAGACCTTGGACATAGAGCATCTCCTGGCTTGAATGATGCAATTAGCAACTTTGATCAAAAACTTGTCCTTGCAGATGGATCACTTGAGATCAGGCAAGTGTAAAGGTGGAGAATCTGTGGACTATTGTGTAGGAGGAAGCCCCGGTGCTGAGACAGCAGTCCCTCCTCTGAGATAATGACCTGGGCAGGTCTATCAGCAGGTCAAGAAGATCACTGAACCACAATCATTAGGGCCACAAAGGGGCTATCAAGATGAGCTGAGTAGTGGAGCTCCTGACTTTTTGGATCACTCACAGAATCATCCTGAAGGGTGGGAAGGCATCAGCAAACAGGCAATTCTACTTTAGGCTGAAGGCATTAACTGTTCAGGTTCTCTGATCTGGAACTGGGGAGTGTAAAAGGGAGCTTGTTGTTCAGTTTTTTTTGCAAACAAGTCCACCAAGAGTCTCCCTAACAGTCAAACAGGGAGTCTGCTACAGATTGGTTCATTGACCACTCCATGATGACTACCTTGCCTTTCTGGGACAGACTGTCTGCCAGAATATTCTTCCTGCTGGGGATGTGATAAACTCGGATAGTAATTCCCTCCAAGGTTGTCCAGTGAAGGAGGTTCCCAAACCTCCACACAAAGAGAAGAGGCATGTGTGCCACCTTGTTGCCTAAGGAGTGCTATGATCGACATGTTGTCGGAGAAGACCATCACACAGCAACTTCATATTGTGTCGATGCACCCCTGCAGGGTTAGGAATACTGCTCTATTTTCAAGATTGTTTATGTGGAGGACAGATTCTTCAAGAGACCATGAACCCTGAAGAACTATTCCTTCCAGCTCCAAGTGACTGTTCCACCCCAAATCTGATGTGTCCATGAATAAATAGGAATGGGGTTTGGGGGCAAGCATGGGGACTAGACTCAGAAACTGTTCATGATTTTCCCACCAACTTAAGTGATGGTGAAAGTTCTGTCCTAGAGAAATCTGAGTTATTACGGGGTCACTGTGCTGTTTCCAGTTCCACAAGAGGAGAAATTAGAGAGGGTGCACATGAATTCTTCCTAGGGGAACCAGGTCCACCATGGAGTTCAAAGTTCCCAGAAGTGATAGAAATAGACAATCTGACAACCTGTTCATGGCTCTCAGCACTTCCAACAGGGACAGGATCCTGTCAATTCTGTCCCGTGAGACACAGACAAATCCTTTGTGAAGAAATTCATCCCCAAGTATACAAAATCCTGAGATGGGACAAGCTCTGATTTCTCTAGGTTGGGTAAAAGGTCCCAACCAGTCATCAAAATAGTGGAGGATAGGAATCCCCATTGACCTTAAGTGGATGTCACTACTCCCATTACTCTGATAAATGCTCTGGTGCAGAGGCTAGGCCGAATGACAGAGTGCAAAATTGGAAGACCTCCTTGATGAAGCAGAAAAAGAGGTACTTCTTGTGAGGAGTTAAAATAGGGATGTGAAGGTATGCATCCTGGAGCTCAATGGAGACTGCCCAGCTGCCAGTTCAGATGGCCAGGCTGACTGAGGCTGTGGAAAAGTCTATGAGTAGCCAAAACTTTCCTCCTTTTATGGAAACCATGAAGATCCAGGAATAAAAGGCCTGAGACTGGTAGTTTAATGCCCGCTCTACTGGGCCTTTCTTTAGAAGGGAGTGTACCTCTTCCTTTAAATGCACCTGATTCGGCTGGTGAAACTGCATGGAGGTCCTTGTCAGAGGAAGAAATTCCCAGAACTAAAGCTGGTATCCTCCTTTTATTTTTAGAGATGACCCACCCATCATCTGTTATGCTCGACCAGACTCTGGAAAAGTTTTGTGCATTTTTGTGGGTTTAACACCATTTTTCAGTACATGATGGGCTATACATGGTAGAGGAAGAACCCCACTGACCCATGGGAAGCTACTGGCAAGCTTTCTCACATATCCATGTTGGCCAAGCCCGAGACTTGAACCCATGTGGACAGAGGTGAGATGTCAGTGATCTGTAAAGGCAAGTGCCTTAGACCACTTGACCACCCGGGGCCCCAGACTTTGGAAAAGAAAAATAGTCGGGTGCCTATGGGAATAGATGGAAGAGGAACACACCACAGGAGAAGGAAGTTCTTGCTGTGCTCAAGCAAGACCTTGAAAGTGTCCAAAGCCATATCCCTGTGGGGGTGGAGCAACTTCATCGATAGTGCCATGGACAGTGATAGATAATGCTGAGATGTTCTGGCAACTGCTTCCTGCAAGCACTGAAGGGCAGCTGGGGACAGTGATTTCCTCTTTCATCAAGCTGAAGGAAGCTGGCGAAAAAAGGCCAGCATGAGAGGCTATGGTAACTAGTGACCTAACCTTGAGCTCAGAAGCCTCCAGTGTCTTAACTGGAAGGAGGATTCAGAAATGCCCACTTGTGATACCAAGGCATCCAAGGTGGGAGGTTTAATTGGCCAGGCAGGGGTGTGAACCCTATAACTAGCTGGGGAGACCAAGGTTTCAATGTAGAGGGGGGGGGGGGAGGACCCAAAAACCATCACTCATGCTGTTTATCCAGCTCTTGAACCATAGTAAACCTTAGAGAAATCTCCCTGACCATGACCAAGTGGGGGTGCAATAATAGGTCTGGTTGGGTGGTAACCCCACAAAGTCTCCAAACTGGAAAGAATTTTTGTGTCTTCCAAGCCTGAGGACTTGGGACACAAATCCAGAGGGAGAAGACGACAAACCTCATTTACTGCCTTCTCAAATGACCAGATATCTTCCTCCTCCACCTGACTCTGGGTGGGGCAGGGGGCTGTAAGAGAGAGAGGAGGCACCAGCTCAGCCTGCTCTGTGTCAAACTCCAGTTAGTCCACCATGACTGACATTGTCTTCATCTTGCTCCTGCTGCAGGGAGGCAGGACTTTGTGACTCCCTGTCTCTCTGTGAGGGAGACCTGTCTCTTTGATGTGATGGAGACCTGGGGTAAAGGCAGCCTTGTCCTGAGACTCCTCTCATGCAGCAAGTGGATTGTCCCTAGTTGCAGACACTCCAGAGGATGAGAGGATGCCTCTCATCTATTCTGGGGAGCCTGGGGGAAGACGACCTAACTCTCTCTCTCTCTCTCCTCTTGGATTCCATGTTGTAAGGGGGTGATGTTGGGTTTCGACTGGCAACATCAACCCTGCCTTGATGCCAGGGCCCTGAGGTCTATGGTGGTATGAAAGGGAAGGATAAGTCACTTCCCTGAAAAGGATGACCCCACATCCATATGGGATTCAGAGGGTTATGGGGAAAAGGGGGGGGGATGCTATCCAATCCCCTTCCCTTGTCGGGTATCTGTATGCCAACTCCCAATCCCCAATGGGGTTTACAAGTAGCCTGGCAAGGGGGGGATCTCGACCCTATCCCTGTCACCGTACTGACAGGGTTCCCATGACTGGTGACCAATGCCGACTGTTGCCCAGTCTTTGATCAGTGACCAGCAACCAGTCTCGAAACTCAGATCTGTAGAATGATCCCTCCTCAGAAACAATTGAGCATTATCGTAGCTCTCTTCTACCAGGAAGGCTCGATCTGCCAGTCATCTCTGGACTACCTGCTCCGAGAGGGTGCTACTCCTCCCTCATGGGAGGGGATGGAACTCACTCTTCACCCTGGTCATTCCTCCCTTGGGAGGGGCCCTAGATCCCATGGGTCCTCAGGCCTTACACTACACTTCTCTGAAGAAACTGAACCCAAATGTGAAAGGCTCAATTTCCTGTTTGAGTCCTGAGGGACCCAGAGAAGCAGCCTGAGTACTGGGATGAAGAAGAGGAAGGTCCTTTCCTCCTGCCCTTATATGTCCAATGGCTTTTGGTGAGGTCCCACACCTCGTCAGGCCAGAGGCAGCAGAGTGGACATTCATCTGTCTGTCTGCAGCACATGCATGAAAGGCAGGTGGTGTGGGAATCCCATGAGGCCTTCTTACACCTGCACTTTCCCATTGTTTGTTTTGACATTTTCTGCAAAGTCTGAAAACAAAGAAATAAACAATACAAAGAATATAAGAAGCGTGAGTACTTATAATGTCACACACTGTATTGTATGTATACAAATAATGATGAGGAAGTACTAATGACACAGAAATATTAAGTAAAAAACCAGCAAGAACAAAATTAAATAATTAATTAGAAAGACACGTCTGATAAGGAGGTCCGGGTTTCAGTAATGAAGGGAGCAGATACCCACACCAGTGCCTGAATAAGACACAATGAATATGTATAACAGAAATACAAATCACCCACACACCACAAAGGGGTGGTGAGGTGGTGCTGTTAACCTGGGCACTGCTGAAAAATCCCTGGAAAGCTCACAAGAGAGCTTAATTATATCATGAATAAAAATAAGGACTGAGGGAATAAACTCTGAACAATACGGAAACCTGTATTAGTTTGGCCAATGTGCAATTAAATGCAAGCTGAAGGCTCAATTCTCAGTGCGACTTTTTGTAAACTTGCAATTGCGTACTATAAAAGATGAAGACAATGGCGCATGTACGAAGGACTTGGGCAGCAAACAGGCTATGTGTTATGTTCTGGATTCTTTCCAGAACTCTCTATGGAGGTTCATCCATGGGAGAATGAATTCTTATTATAAGGGCGAGGGTAATTCCATCCTGGAATAACAAGCTATGCAATACCAACAGATAACATATTACTGATATTAAAATCACTTGTTTATTTGTCATTTTTATTAAATTAATTACTTAAATAAACTATACTATTGTGGTCTCCATGTAGTTCTAACTGATCAGTAGATGCAATGTATTTGTAAAAGTATATCAAAGGTAGGATGATTAGGCCGGTGGCAGTGTGAGAGATGAAGAATGGCACTTCATGGGCAAGCCATAAACTCACAAGTTAGGCTGTGAACTACATATGTATATGTTATTTAGTGATGCTGCACTTTAAACAGCACATTTACACCATATTGAGGGCTAGAGTGGATCACGGTATGTCACTTGCATTTTGTATGTCTATGGATTCACCGACTTTTAAGTCCTAACCTAGTCACTTGAATTTTGTGTGTCTATGGATTCACCGACTTTTAAGTCCTAACCTAGTCACTTGCATTTTGTATGTCTATGGATTCACCGACTTTTAAGTCCTAACCTAGTCACTTGCATTTTGTATGTCTATGGATTCACAGACTTTTAAGTCCTAACCTAGTCACTTGCATTTTGTGCACTCAGATATGTGCCAAGCTTGCCAACTTGAAAAATAGGCCTGTCAAAGATTATTTTGATGCACGTTACTGATTCCAAGGTGATTACGTGATATTTGTTAATAATATAACTCATGATATTTCTCTGACAGGTGTGTCTGGAAATAAAAGGCACTCATCTCTAATGATTAGCCACCTGGATTTCTTTAAAAGTGCAATCTATGTACCAAAAATCTAGCACCCTCAACGGTTTGTATCATTTATCATTTGCATGATAATTACAGAAGATCAATACATGCTGAGTGTTTGGCAAATAAATAAATGGATAAAATAAATGTTCTCAATCATTTTCAAAAGTCAGCTTGTCAAAGATTGTTTTGATGCATGTTGCTGATTTCAAGGTGACTAGGTGATAATTGTAAGTTAAATTAAGTGTTCTCAAATCATTCAGTTGTGAGCATAAATAAATCATTACAAAAAATCAATCTTTCATTGTTGATAATGCTGTTGAAGAAATTAGTCTGCTAGCATATCTAAGCAAAAATATAAAAGTTGACGAAATTTCCACGAACAAATTTAATGAACCTGTTTCAAAGAAAAATAGTTGCTTAATATTTCAGTTCAAGGTATTGAACCTAAATCTCTCTCTCTCTCTTTCTCTCTCTCTCTCTCTCTCTCTCTCTCTCTCTCTCTCTCTCTCTCACAAATCTAGCTATATCCAAAACTCTTATCTATCTATCCATTTATCTGTCTGTGTATATACATGCATATGTCTGTTTTTACTTTTCTAACTATATATTCTAATCCTTCATTTTCCTCTCATCTATGTATATGTCTACATATAATATTTACATATATCTTTTTTTTATAACTTTTAATTATTGGCATATGGTTTTAAGGTACAAACAAAGATAAAAAGAAAACAAAGTTCTTTATTTGTAAAATAAAATATGATGTGATCAACTTAAAACATCATATATTTTATTGCACCCAATGCTTTAACATTAGTTGTGATATTATGCTGTCATATTTTGAGGCAAGCACAAATCTCCCAAGGGTAAGTTTAATATTCCAGTCAGCTTGCCCTGAGCAAGCTCACTTTTATAAAAATTATAAAGCTCTTATGACTTAATTCACATCTATGATCAGATACCAAGAAACTGCAGTTGGAAATGCAATATCTTTCCATTAAATCTCAAGAGTGGCCAATATATCTGACCAAACCAACAAGCTTTTTCTCAAGAGTGGCCAATATGTCTGACCAAACCAACAAGCTTTTTCTCACCAGATAATCTCCATGATAAAGCCTCAATATTTAATATTTAAAACATAATTTTCTAATGCAAGCATCAATGGATCTGTGTTGTAATAAAATCATTATATACAATGTGTTGTAATGAAATTACAACAATAAAACAATCAATACAACTCATTTGTCTCTGAAAACTGCTAGAATTATATCAAATTATATGTTCTCTCATGGTGTGAGCATGTAAATTTACCACTGGTCTCAGAATGACTCCAGAAAAATGAAAATCTGTCTTAAAATGGCCAATGAAATGGCATGGTTGTCAAATGGTAATCAGCTTTATCGCCAAACCCTAAGGAACTATTTCTTTCAGAAAGTAATGATTCAAAGATGAATCTTTCAGACATTTCATGTAACTATTTCTAGAAGCAGTATTATTGCCCTTTCATGAATTAAACAGACAAATCAATCATGAACCCTTTCCTTGACTGCTGCTTCCACCATTCTTTTTGCTGCCAGAATGTAGAAATATTGTTGGCATCATTGGCAATGTATCATAATTGACAAGTGTGAAAACTGATCTGTGCATGAAAAATGTAGTCTTGTCAGATAGTCTTTCAAGTCAGGTTTTAGTGAAAAATAGAAAAAATTGGCCATTTTAAGCCAACCACCCCTTCTCAAAATCAAACCCTCATAGAATAAAATCGTGGACCCTGCCCAAAATAAGATGTACCAGTAGTGTATGTATTAATGTCATATTTCTAAACTACAATATATAATACTCCATCAATTGAGAAGTATACATAACTGATTTATTTTTGCAGTTATTATCACCACGTAAATATTGGTTGATTATCTTACCTGCCTAATCCTCTCCCTAGAGAAATAATCTGTGAGAAAAACCACCTTTGCTCATTTGCCTTAAGATGGATCATCTCTTTCCACTGTTGGCTCTATGTCCAGGTGTCACAAACTAACAGCAAATTTTGCAGAGCTGATGTATGCAATGGTCCCAATTTTCCTGCGTACATTTTCCACAGTGAATGCAGCCTAGGTTTACACCTTTCCCTTGTTATGTGCATTAACAAAATATTATCCCAACAATTTAATCAACATAATTTGGAACTTACTCTTTCTTTCCATCTCTAAGGAGGAGTTTGGCAACTTCTCTGTCCTTTTCTATCTGTACAGCAATCTTCTTTTGGTATTGCTTAACTTTGTCTCTCTGTTGCTTTAATTGCTTTAAAAAAAATAAAAAATTACTTAACAAGTTATTCACCATGGAAATTTAAATGGATTTCTAAAAAGACAGTGCCAATTCTAAAATAGTACAGTTGTTAAAAGGTAGAGGCTAGTCACTTTGAGTCTACAGGCTGTCTTTACAGTTATATAGTCAGTGAGTTTTCTATTACTAGTTTTATCCAGCTAACAAAGAATAGCATATTCTACACAAATGAGAACTGAAAACCTTATGCAATACATATATATCTGTCCCTGTGTCTGTTGCACTCACAGACTGAAAGAAAAACATGCACACTGTTGAGCACCAATACAGTTGTCAATATCTGACCACTTAACTGGCTTGAATCCATCTTAAATATAGTATGTCCTTTAGGTCCCATGCTATCAGTGTTTTTAAACAAGCAAAAATTAAAAATAATGTATTTAAGAGAATTATTTTCTCATATTTCTTTAAATATGTTTCTTAGTTTGCCAGTGTGAGATAGCCATGTGTATCCAATATAAAATGGCACCAAGTGTGTACAAATGGATATAAAATTTTCAATAAAAAAAAAATATTTGTTCACTAAAAATTATGGGGATTGTGCTGTTATCTGCAGACTTTATCCATGAAGTTGTTAATGTCCACTAGCACAAAGTATTTTTGAGGTTGTATAAATTAAGGGACTAAGTTTCTCAACAAAAATTAAAAGATGCAGAAATGTATAATTTATCAGTAAAACAAACTTTTATCATTTTGAAAAGAAAACTTTCCAAGAAAGAGGGGCATTATAAAAGAAAATACTAACTAATAAAAATGACTAATATGAAATAGGAGCTAGATGTAAAAATAGAAAATTCCAAAGTGCAGCTCTTTTCTAGATAGTTGAATGTGTTATAATAAGTTTTCAGAGCAAATTTGGCAACTGCACTAACCTAGCATGGCAGGCATTTCTATAGTTCACAACTGAATATGATTGCTTCTTCAAGTCATACATCAATACTCAATTTTTTGTGTGGACAATGTGGTAGTTGTACATTAATGCTATTGTTGCACCTGCAACATGAGGGAGTTGTAAAGCAAACCATAAATTGTGTATTTGTTGCCATAGTCATTATCTGACAATCTGCAGGGTTTTAAAATCCATTCTACCTTTAGAGCTGCACCTAATTCATAATAGAAACAAATTTAAAACATAAAACTTTTGCATGTTTACAGCCTGGGACATATATTAAAACAAAGATATTGGGTCTTCATATCCCATGAGAAGGAGTACTGGCAGTGGTGGTGTTGGTGGACACATTTACACTTATATCAATGTTGATACCATAAAGTGATGCTGAGAACAGCATACTTAATACACAAAAGACACCATTATCATGTCTATACTGATGTAAAAGTGCTATCTGTGGCACATTTACACCTAAAGACACAAAACCACAATGACATGCCCCATAAATGAGCAGTAAACTCTTCCAACTTTACAGTGTAATAAGTATACTTCACAAACTACAGTGGCAATTGCTAGAACAAAGAAGAATTCTGAACTCCCTGATCTATGTACAAAATCAGTAAAAACATGATCTTGGTAGATCACATACTCCTCACAGTGGGTTACCACCTTTGGGTAGGATAATATCACTGTCACAATGCTGTAAACTTGGTGGTAAAATGACACCTGGAGAAAACTGCATGCTATGATAACTGCACCACACATGAATTTAGTTGCATTTGCTGTAATCTTTTCTGTGCAATGGCTTTAGTGCAGAATGGAAAGATTTTGCCAAATATGCAGGAAGAAAAGTCAGGAATTCTTTACTTGTGATGATGGAACACACAGCTGATGATGTTATATGCTAGCACGTGGCAGACATCACAATATACCAATGATGTCACAATGAAATGCATCCATGCTGCCATACATAGTCTGGTTCTTTTTCCCTTGTTTTTGATTGGACTTCAATCTATGATAAAAGATGTAAGGGGGATCCAGTCAATGTGCACATGTACTAATGCGTGGAGATGATGTACTAAGGTTTACATGAGTCAAAGGGTAAAAACAGCCTTACAGCAGCAATATATTCTGAAAGAGTTTTATCTGTGAAGAGTGTGGGCAGATAACCTAAGTCTAAACCCAACCTATAACTACAATTACCAAATCCTTCAATCATGAACTCAACATCATCATGCAAACTGGGTTTTTTTTCCCACCATGAACTATGTGATACAAGAACAGTGTACCCATTCATATCAAAACAAGCATCAGCACTGAGCAATTCACTGCTGGTCTAGTCGATACCAACTATTTTAAGTAAAACAAAACCTCTTCATGTTTGTTTTTCTTAAAATTGTAAATAAGTTATGTATTCAAATTGCACGGTCTCTTTTGTATTAAAACTCTATTCTCAGCCATCTCCTGACTTGAGGCCAATAGTAATAATCAAAAGTGATTGTTTGGGTGGAACAATCACACTCAGAAGCAGAATGACCTTTGTAACTTCTATACTTCATCTAAAGTTGGAGTTGTTAAGAGGTGGCACCTCTTAATTTTAAATATTTAAACTGCGTGTAAAAGCCAACATCTTGATTATCTGATAGAACCATTAATATCAGGTACTTTGCATTTGGAAATCATTTCCTTTCTTCCAAGATGGGAAGAATGTCCAAATTTACGGAAATTGACATTATTGGGCATTTAAGTTTTCTATAATTTTTGGTAGGTCTTATTTTTTTACGTGTCAATATTTGTGAAAACACTAATTAAGCTGCAAACACGGTCTCTGGTATTGCTGTTGAAGAAGATGTAAGTGTTTCTGTATGTATAACTACACTGATACATTCCCTCCCCGCAACATCATCATGCAACACTCACACCCAAATAAGAGGTGGGGGTGGGGGCTGCAAGGGAGTGGGGTGATTACCAATACAGCTCTATCTTGCTCAGTTATACGCGACGGTTGTTTCTTTTTCTCGCTCTTTCCGAAAAGATTTCCCATTTCCTTTTTCAAACACAGTTATTAGGACAGACAACCATTTAATAGGGATTCAAAGAGACATGTTTTTTTTTCCGTCTACAAGTCAGGTACTTGACAACAGGAAGTGTCGAATCGTAACGAAGAAATGAATTTCTATGTAATTTTGATTGGTTTAAATTTTGAGGGGGAAATTCCAACTTTCAGATATGATCACGTGCCCATAAATACAGGAACTTTGCTCAATTCTTATTATATATCTTTAACAATTATGCCAGCTTAATTTTGCAGTGTTTTTACCAGATCTACAAAAGTTATAATTTTGCGTACATTTAGCACGAAAGTGGGAAAGTTGATGGAATGACAGATATAGGAAACATGTTTCCGACTGGGTTACACATGTTGAGATGTATGCTGGGTGTAACTATAAACTCTTTGATTACCATTGTAGTTTCTTCTAACCCATTTGTTACAGTTAGCAGGACAATTGATAAAAATGGATTTCACAGGTAATGTTAGAGTTTATAGCAGATATGAATGTTGTGCATACTTTTTCAGTCCGTGCGATCAGAAATGATGATGCGCAATAATAGAGTCGAAAGATTGTGCAGCAGTTTGCAAATTGCACTGTGTGATCTTCCAATGTCAGTCTTGCACAATTTACCAATACTGAATCAATGTTCCAATTTGAACACTGTACTGTATCATAGTATACCATCAGCAGAAGATTGTGCAGCATAATTTGCAAATCACACATGTCCTTTCAATACTGGAAAACAAATAAAATGGGAAAAATGAGTGTAAGATTTAAGGTTATTTAATGAAAATTATTACAGTTAAGGGTATCAGTTACTTTCATAATAAAGTAATACCCATTGATATAACTTTTTACTACGAAAATTAACAGATTGGAAGACCGCACAGCGTGATTTATATGTATATCGCACTGTCCGATCTTCCAATCTGATCAGTTGCAAAACAGTTTATTTTCATAAAGAAATTAACAAATGTCGGATTAGGGAAAATATATTCTTCCTACATTCAATTTAAAATATAAGTTTTCTATTGCATGCAAATGCATGCATCTATTACTGATTCTAACTAATGTAAAAAACAAATCAGAAGATTGTACAGCACTATTTGCAGTGCATTCTTCCAATAATGTCAGAAAACAAAATTGAAGTGAACTCTGTGTAAAATGTATCTATCTTTCATGAACTATATTTTAGTTAAAAGTATTAATTACTTTATGAAACAAGTTTGACCTTTGCTTCAACTATTTTGTAAGATAAGGAGAACATATTGGAAAATAACGTAGCATGATTTAAAAATTGCACAGCGAGTTCTTATCTGGTACAGTATTGTCCCATAAACTAATTTTCAGTAGAATATGAACAAATGTATGATAAGGGAATGATAAATTATTCACAGATTCAAATTAAAATAAGAGTAATTTTCAGTTACATGTAAAGTCTGGCATATATTACTGATTATATAAAGCAAATTTGGAAGATCGTACAATATGATTTGCAAATTGTTCAGCATGATCTTCAAATATTGGTAACTTATTGTTGGTCAAAATTATTTTCTAAAGAAAAGAAAAGACAACATCAGTGTAAACTTGGGTTTAATTACAAGGACAGTTAATGAAATATATTCAATTTATAATGTGAGTAACTATTATGCAAGACAGTAATCAGACTTAACAGATCAATTAATATTGAAAGATCATGCATGGTATATTGTACGTAGTTAACACTGGAAGATTGCATAATGTGATCTTCCAATATTGCTAAATTGTGCAAGGTTGACAAGTAGTGGAAGATGGCACAGCATGATTTGCAAATTGTCATGCAATCGGATTTACAAATCACACAGACTGGGAAAATGTACATAACATGACTACCTGAAATCGCCAAAGTATGTACTGCGTATGAGTTATGTTATAAATTAAATTTTTAATAATGTTCAGATATAGGGAGACAAGAAAAGAAATTTGTATGCATTTTAAGTACAGTTTCCTGAATATGAGTCTAGTATGGCTCTCTGTTTGTGCATTGAAATCGTTGAGATTTATTTCACTGCAATACATAAAATCAAAAACAAAAGTTACACCTTGCCCACCACCATCATTGCCACTCACCCTATCTTTACATTCTCAAGATATTCCTTTGGTAATATGTATAATTTGAAGAATCTAATACAAATATTATCAGTAATGCTGTATTCCTAGAGAAATAGAAATTAAAATGAGATTTTATGTATGTAAAGGTTTCTGCTTTGAAATGAGGTTATTGCTCATAAACCATGCAATTGAGCAAACATTTTGTACTATCATTACATACATGTATACAAAACTGTACATTTTAACATGTGTTTCTTCTAATGATTAGATATTTGGCAGATAATGGCATCAACATTTTCTTCTTTCAGGAATCTAAGAACAGAGATTTATATTCCAAGTGAATCAATGCATTTTAAAACTAGTACAGGAGACGTTGCTTGTAAAGTGTTGCTGGAGGAGACACTCCCTTCTGGGGCCTTTGTTGACCCTTACCAGTTACAGTCATTGAGAGCCTTTGGAGGACCTGATGTAAGAACCTTTGCTGATTCTGATTTAATACTTCATACACAACTGGCAATATATGTTATCTTGCCTTACAACATTCTCCAGTAAAGAATACAAAACATATTTATGATGAACTGAGCCTGTAGCATTTTCACTGAATGTGTTCAAAACACAATAATCTCAATTTTCAGACTTTTGATAAATTTAAATAATGTATAGTACACTCCAGTTTTTTAGTTTTCACACTTACCAGATACAGTGGTTCCTCACCATGCTGTCCTCCTTAATTAGAGATATGGTCATGGATTCCATTTCATTCCTTTCATTTTGTTTTATTATTTTGGCTGCACCTTTAAGGAAGCATGAGATATTGTGATGTAGTCCAGTCCTTCCATCTTTATGTAAATTTGCTTGTATGCCTGTACGTATGTTTGTCTGTGATGTCCTTTAACTCTTCATACGCTGTTAGGGCTAGACATGAAACTTGTGTAAGTGATAGTCCTATGTGTGTATATTGTGCCAACAATTTTAATCTCACCTCTGTAAGTGGGGTTACTGGGGGGTAGGGGTGATTTAACATCAATTTGAATTAACTCTGTAGTTGTTTGTCTCACATGTCTGAGAATTGGCTTGTGTTATCAATGACCCAAGTTTTGACACGTGTCAGAATGGGACCTCTGGGTGATATCCCTGGGTCTTTTCCTAGGCACTTAGCCCATTGGTCATAACATAGTGTTACGAATTATGTATCATTTCTTTTAAATAATGGTATAGTTTTATTAATTTATAACCTCTGCATTATAGTCTAATAGGTGTCGTTTTGCAGAGTACACATACAGTAATTTCAGTGTGACCCAGTATATTGGTCCTGCGAAAATCAATATTTCGCTTGAAGTATTAGTCATGTCACATGATTCAGCGCATGAGGGTTTGAACTTTTGAACTTTTGACCTGGATTTCGTAATCCAAAGAATGATTAATTTTGTTGACCAGAAATAAAAGTTTAAGATCACAATTCTGATGTGTTTGTTTGAGACGTGGTATAATTGTTTTTTTTTTATATTTGTGCAGTCAGAGACTATAAATAAGATGTAATTGCAGCATTCATCATTCTTCATAATTACGTTCAGCCAGAGAGGTCATAAACGAGATTGGTTCATTTTGTGTGTGGTATTCTGCTTCAGAGATTATTATACAGTACATTTTGGATTTAGTACTGCTACTTAAACTTTAAGAATTATTCAGCTCCATTGGAATTATCGGAAACATTTCTAGAACTTGTGTGATATTCCATATTGCAAGGATTATTTGGAATTAAAAATATGTGGATATAACTGATTCTTGTTAGTACATCAGCACAGTGGTATTTTCATTCAGAATATTCTCCATTCGGAATAATCTGGATTAACATCCGGATCAGTGAACTTTAGAACAATTTAGGACTTTTAAGGATATTCTATACTGTAAGTTATTTTTAATTCTTTCACTTTGATTGTTTGTTGAAATATTTTAATATTTTAGGAAATTAAATATTTGTATTTTAAATCTTGAAAGCTTGTTTGAGTCTTTTCTTTTGTTACATTAACACATAGAAATTTTGAGATCTCTACCCTATAACCATAGATACACTTACTGGGCATGAAAAAACAAATTTATACATGCAACTGATATTGACTCCAGGGTTCAATCCTTAACACCGGGAACTTTCTCTCTGGGCCATAACTCTGAAGCAATTGATATTCCCACCTGATACATACACCCACTGGGCAAGAAAAAACCAATTTATATATGAATCTGTCATTAGCTCCTGACATTGGCAGATGGGATTGACAGACCTATTCCTATCCACCAAAGATTTAGCCCCTGGGTCTTAACTTTGAAACTTTTGAGATCCCCACCATACAACCATATGTAACTTAATAGGCTTGAAAGACAAATTTGTACATGCAGCAGCTGACATTGGCCCCTTGGGTCCCTCCCCCCTCCACCACCATCACCAGGAGCCTAAGTTCCTGGCTCATAGCTTGGAAACTACTGTTGAGATCCCCACCACATTACCATGTACATGCTTACTGGGCATGAAAAGACAAATGCACACACCCAGCTGACATTTGCCCTTGGGGCACTTCTTACCTTTAGGGACAAGGACCCATGAAGCTCAAACTTAAGGGTGAAGGTCAGAATGGGGAAGCATAAGGATAGATGTTTTACAAACACAGAATTCTCTTTGCTGCGTAATTCTTGTCACTTTATTTTAATTCTTTGCTGTTCAGAACCAATTAATATGTTATTTTACATCATTAAATTTTCTGTTTTGGTATTGTAGGAACTATTATGTCACAGCCTTGGTGGAATATACTTCTGTTTGAGGTGACATCAGTTATAATACAGGTCGGTTATAACAGGTCATTTATATATCTCTCATGAAAAGCATTATAAAGATGAAACACTGTATAATGTTTTAATTATGACATAATCTACATGTATTTGAGAAATATATAAATTCATTCTATTTCAGTAGTTTTGTTTTCTTGTGTGCATTCAGGTTTTGTGTCTACATGATATAGACACAGAGCAACCAGAATTTCTGTCACAGCCTCTTACCATCTTCATATTTTCGCATCTTCATCTTTATGAGGGTCACTGGATTTCTAATGTAACTCTTCCAATCCACATGAGATACCAGAAACCACTCCGGAGACAAGACTATGTCACTGTGAAGTTTTCAAATCCAGCCTTATTCATGAGATGCCCAGATGCTAGTAAGATGAATATGACATCATCATCATCTGAATATTGTTGTAGTTGTTATTGATGTCTTCTTCATTGTCATTTTCATCACCATTGTCACCATCATTTTCATCATTAGTCATTGTTCATCAATTCTGTCATCACCATCATCATCTGTAGCAGAAGCAGCTATAGATCAGTACAGACGATATTAGATAAATATTTGTATTTTTGTCAATGTCCAGAGATGTCAAATGTCCACAGTCCAGAGAATGGACACAGACATAAAAGTTATACTTAAAATTCTGAAACTGGAAGAAAAAAAACCTGGTGTATTCATATACTTTTCCTGGTATAATTTGTTGTGGATTTTTGCAAAATATTATCTTTTTGTGGGTGTCTAAATTCATAAATGGACCTTTTCTAGCACCTTTCATTGTTGTCAAACAATATAATCAATGAATATTAGTACACAACTGTACTCTAATTGTCTAATTATTAATGAAAGTTTGGATTCATGATGATGACTCAAAATAAGGTCATAAATTTCCATAATCCTAGCATCAAATATAAATAATATTACATGTACTTTGAATTGTACATTTTATAACTTGTAGACTGTGGATAAATTTTGTGCCAAATTTTGTTTTATGACTATGCCAAAATCACAAAAGCTAACACAGAATTACACATTTCTTATCAAGCAAATTAGTGATGGATTGAAGAAAATATCTTTCTTTATTTAAAAAAATAGGTGATACTGTTAAGTTCTTGCTTCATGTTTGCTTCTTTTGTTTTATTAGCACCATGAATCTTCTTTCCGTTACAGCTGATACAGATGCATATGACAAGATTGAGATGGAGTTTCCATGTGAAAGTATCAACCAATCAGTATGCACCTGGTACAGAGTAGACTATACCAGTGTAAGTACTTTGTACTCCGCCCTAGTTTCACTCAGTACTCGCAGTTTTTCCTGAAATTAAGGTTGTACATTTTCTTTTATAAAATACTCATTACAAATCAGGAATCTTGAGTTAGAGTAAAATGGATAAAATTACATTTTTAAACCTAGTTAGAGTAAAATGGATCAAATTACACTTTTAAACCTAGTTAGAGTAAAATTGATAAAATTACACTTCCAAACCGAGTTAGAGTAAAATGGATCAAATTACACTTCCAAACCTAGTTAGAGTAAAATGGATCAAATTACACTTTTAAACCTAGTTAGAGTAAAATGGATCAAATTACACTTCTAAACCTAGTTAGAGTAAAATAGATAAAATTACACTTCTAAACCTAGCTAGAGTAAAATGGATCAAATTACACTTCTAAACCTAGCTAGAGTAAAATGGATCAAATTACACTTCCAAATCTAGTTAGAGTAAAATGGATCAAATTATACTTTTAAAACTAGTTAGAGTAAAATGGATCAAATTACACTTCCAAATCTAGTTAGAGTAAAATGGATCAAATTACACTTCCAAATCTAGTTAGAGTAAAATGGATCAAATTACACTTTTAAAACTAGTTAGAGTAAAATGGATCAAATTACACTTTTAAAACTAGTTAGAGTAAAATGGATCAAATTACACTTCTAAACCTAGTTAGAGTAAAATAGATCAAATTACACTTCTAAACCTAGTTAGAGTAAAATGGATCAAATTACACTTCCAAATCTAGTAGGAGTAAAATGGATCAAATTACACTTCTAAACCTAGTTAGAGTAAAATGGATCAAATTACACTTTTAAATCTAGTTAAAGTAAAATGGATCAAATTACACTTTTAAACCTAGTTAGAGTGAAATGGATCAAATTACACTTTTAACCTAGTTTGAGTACAATGGATCAAATTTCACTTCCAAATCTAGTTAGAGTAAAATGGATCAAATTACACTTCTAAACCTAGTTTGAGTAAAATG
This sequence comes from Margaritifera margaritifera, assembly GCA_029931535.1. NCBI lineage: Eukaryota > Metazoa > Mollusca > Bivalvia > Unionida > Margaritiferidae > Margaritifera > Margaritifera margaritifera. Next base: position 8,818,764 of record JAQPZY010001699.1, on the reverse strand, counting down.
GATCAAATTACACTTTTAACCTAGTTAGAGTACAATGGATAAAATTACACTTCCAAATCTAGTTAGAGTAAAATGGATCAAATTACACTTCCAAATCTAGTTAGAGTAAAATGGATCAAATTACAGTTCTAAACCTTGTTAGAGTAAAATGGATCAAATTACACTTCCAAATCTAGTTAGAGTAAAATGGATCAAATTACACTTCCAAATCTAGTTAGAGTAAAATGGATCAAATTACACTTTTAAACTTAGTTAGAGTAAAATAGATAAAATTACACTTCCAAATCTAGTTAGAGTACAATGAATCAAATTGCACTTCTAAACCTAGTTAGAGTACAGTGGATCAAATTACACTTTTAAACCTAGTTAGAGTACAATGGATCAAATTACACTTCTAAACCTAGTTAGAGTACAATCGATCAAATTACACTTTTAAATCTAGTTAGAGTAAAATGGATCAAATGACACTTCTTAACCTAGTTAGAGTAAAATGGATCAAATTACACTTTTAAATCTAGTTAGAGTAAAATGGATCAAATGACACTTTTAAACCTAGTTAGAGTAAAATGGATCAAATTACACCTTTAAATCTAGTTACAGTACAATGGATCAAATTACACTTTTAACCTAGTTAGAGTACAATGGATCAAATTACACTTCCAAATCTAGTTAGAGTAAAATGGATCAAATTACACTTCCAAATCTAGTTAGAGTAAAATGGATCAAATTACACTTCCAAATCTAGTTGGAGTAAAATGGATCAAATTACACTTTTAAAACTAGTTAGAGTAAAATAGATAAAATTACACTTCCAAACCTAGTTAGAGTACAATGGATCAAATTACACTTCTAAACCTAGTTAGAGTAAAATGGATCAAATTACACTTCCAAATCTAGTTAGAGTAAAATGGATCAAATTACACTTTTAAAACTAGTTAGAGTAAAATAGATAAAATTACACTTTCAAACCTAGTTAGAGTACAATGGATCAAATTACACTTCTAAACCTAGTTAGAGTAAAATGGATCAAATTACACTTCTAAACCTAGTTAGAGTAAAATGGATCAAATTACACTTTTAAACCTAGTTCGAGTACAATGGATCAAATGACACTTTTAAACCTAGTTAGAGTACAATGGATCAAATGACACTTCTAAACCTAGTTAGAGTACAATGGATCAAATGACACTTCTAAACCTAGTTAGAGTAAAATGGATCAAATGACACTTTTAAATCTAGTTAGAGTAAAATGGATCAAATGACACTTCTAAATCTAGTTAGAGTAAAATGGATCAAATTACACTTTTAAACCTAGTTAGAGTAAAATGGATCAAATTACACTTCCAAACCTAGTTAGGGTACAATGGATCAAATTACACTTCTAAACCTAGTTAGAGTACAATGGATCAAATTACACTTCTAAACCTAGTTAGAGTACAATGGATCAAATTACACTTTTAAATCTAGCTAGAGTAAAATGGATCAAATGAGACTTGTAAATCTAGTTAGAGTAAAATGGATAAAATTACACTTTTAATTCTAGTTAGAGTACAATGGATCAAATTACACTTCTAAACCTAGTTAGAGTAGAATGGATCAAATTACACTTTTAAATCTAGTTAGAGTAAAATGGATCAAATGACACTTTTAAACCTAGTTAGAGTAAAATGGATCAAATTACACTTTTAAACCTAGTTAGAGTAAAATAGATAAAATTACACTTCCAAACCTAGTTAGAGTACAATGGATCAAATTAAACTTCTAAACCTAGTTAGATTACAATGGATCAAATTACACTTTTAAACTTAGAGTAAAATGGATCAAATGACACTTCTACACCTATTTAGAGTAGAATGGATCAAATTACACTTCTATACCTAGTTAGAGTAGAATGGATCAAATTACACTTTTAAATCTAGTTAGAGTAAAATGGATCAAATGACACTTCTAAACCTAGTTAGAGTAAAATGGATCAAATTACACTTCCAAATCTAGTTAGAGTAAAATGGATCAAATTACACTTCTAAACCTAGTTAGAGTAAAATGGATCAAATTACACTTCCAACTCTAGTTAGAGTAAAATGGATCAAATTACTCTGCTAAACCTAGTTAGGGTAAAATGGATCAAATTACACTTCTAAACCTAGTTAGAGTACAATGGATCAAATTACACTTTTAAATCTAGTTAGAGTACAATGGATCAAATTACACTTTTAACCTAGTTAGAGTACAATGGATCAAATTACACTTCCAAATCTAGTTAGAGTAAAATTGATCAAATTATACTTTTAAAACTAGTTAGAGTAAAATTGATCAAATTGCACTTCCAAATCTAGTTAGAGTAAAATGGATCAAATTACACTTCCAAATCTAGTTAGAGTAAAATGGATCAAATTACACTTTTAAACCTAGTTAGAGTACAATGGATCAAATTACACTTTTAAATCTAGTTAGAGTACAATGGATCAAATTACACTTTTAACCTAGTTAGAGTACAATGGATCAAATTACACTTCCAAATCTAGTTAGAGTAAAATTGATCAAATTATACTTTTAAAACTAGTTAGAGTAAAATTGATCAAATTGCACTTCCAAATCTAGTTAGAGTAAAATGGATCAAATTACACTTCCAAATCTAGTTCGAGTAAAATGGATCAAATGACACTTTTAAACCTAGTTAGAGTAAAATAGATAAAATTACACATCCAAACCTAGTTAGAGTACAATGGATCAAATTGCACTTCTAAACCTAGTTAGAGTAAAATGGATCAAATTACACTTCTAAACCTAGTTAGAGTAGAATGGATTAAATTACACTTCTAAACCTAGTTAGAGTACAATGGATCAAATTACACTTCTAAACCTAGTTAGAGTAAAATGGATCAAATGACACTTCTAAACCTAGTTAGAGTAAAATGGATCAAATTACACTTCCAAATCTAGTTAGAGTAAAATGGATCAAATGACACTTCTAAACCTAGTTAGAGTAGAATGGATCAAATTACACTTCCAAATCTAGTTAGAGTAAAATGGATCAAATTACTCTTCTAAACCTAGTTAGGGTACAATGGATCAAATTACACTTCTAAACCAAGTTAGAGTAAAATGGATCAAATTACACTTCTAAACCTAGTTAGAGTACAATGGATCAAATTACACTTTTAAATCTAGTTAGAGTAAAATGGATCAAATTACACTTTTAAACCTAGTTAGAGTAAAATGGATAAAATTACACTTCCAAACCTAGTTAGAGTAAAATGGATAAAATTACACTTCCAAACCTAGTTAGAGTACAATGGATCAAATGACACTTTTAAACCTAGTTAGAGTACAATGAATCAAATTACACTTTTAAACCTAGTTAGAGTACAATGGATCAAATTACACTTCTAAACATAGTTAGAGTAAAATGGATCAAATTACACTTCTAAACCTAGTTAGAGTACAATGGATCAAGTTACACTTCTAAACCTTGTTAGAGTACAATGGATGAAATGACACTTCTAAACCTAGTTAGAGTAGAATCGATTAAATTACACTTGTAAACCTAGTTAGAGTACAATGGACCTTATTACAGTTTTCAATCTAGTTAGAGTAAAATGGATCAAATGACACTTCTAAACCTAGTTAGAGTAAAATGGATCAAATTACACTTTTAAATCTAGTTAGAGTAAAATGGATCAAATTACACTTCTAAACCTAGTTAGAGTAAAATGGATCAAATTACACTTTTAAATCTAGTTAGAGTAAAATGGATCAAATTACACTTTTAAACCTAGTTAGAGTAAATTGGATCAAATTACACTTTTAGACCTAGTTAGAGGAAAATGGATCAAATTACACTTTTAACCTAGTTAGAGTACAATGGATCAAATTACACTTCCAAATCTAGTTAGAGTAAAATGGATCAAATTACACTTCTAAACCTAGTTAGAGTAAAATGGATCAAATTACACGTCCAAATCTAGTTAGAGTAAAATCAATCAAATGACACTTCTAAACCTAGTTAGAGTAAAATGGATCAAATTACACTTTTAAATCTAGTTAGAGTAAAATAGATCAAATTACACTTTTAAACCTAGTTAGAGTAAAATGGATCAAATTACACTTTTAACCTAGTTAGAGTACAATGGATCAAATTACACTTCCAAATCTAGTTAGAGTAAAATGGATCAAATTACAGTTCTAAACCTTGTTAGAGTAAAATGGATCAAATTACACTTCCAAATCTAGTTAGAGGAAAATGGATCAAATTACACTTCCAAACCTAGTTAGAGTACAATGAATCAAATTGCACTTCTAAACCTAGTTAGAGTACAATGGATCAAATTACACTTTTAAACCTAGTTAGAGTACAATGGATCAAATTACACTTCTAAACCTAGTTAGAGTACAATGGATCAAATTACACTTCTAAACCTAGTTAGAGTACAATGGATCAAAATTACACTTCTAAACCTAGTTAGAGTAAAATGGATCAAATGACACTTCTTATCCTAGTTAGAGTAAAATGGATCAAATTACACTTTTAAATCTAGTTAGAGTAAAATGGATCAAATTACACTTTTAAATCTAGTTAAAATAAAATGGATCAAATTACACTTTTAAACCTAGTTAGAGTGAAATGGATCAAATTACACTTTTAACCTAGTTAGAGTACAATGGATCAAATTACACTTCCAAATCTAGTTAGAGTAAAATGGATCAAATTACACTTCCAAATCTAGTTAGAGTAAAATGGATCAGATTACACTTCCAAATCTAGTTAGAGTAAAATGGATCAAATTACACTTCCAAATCTAGTTAGAGTAAAATGGATCAAATTACACTTGTAAACCTAGTGAGAGTAAAATAGATAAAATTACTCTTCCAAACCTAGTTAGAGTACAATGGATCAAATTGCACTTCTAAACCTAGTTAGAGTAAAATGGATCAAATTACACTTTTAAACCTAGTTAGAGTACAATGGATCAAATTACACTTTAAACCTAGTTAGAGTACAATGGATCAAATTACACTTCTAAACCTAGTTAGAGTACAATGGATCAAATGACACTTTTAGATCTAGTTAGAGTAAAATGGATCAAATGACACTTCTAAACCTAGTTAGAGTAAAATGGATCAAATTACACTTCCAAATCTAGTTAGAGTAAAATGGATCAAATTACACTTCCAAATCTAGTTAGAGTAAAATGGATCAAATTACTCTTCTAAACCTAGTTAGGGTACAATGAATCAAATGACACTTCTAAACCTAGTTAGAGTAAAATGGATCAAATGACACTTCTAAACCTAGTTAGAGTACAATGGAACAAATGACACTTTTAAATCTAGTTAGAGTAATATGGATCAAATGACACTTTTAAATCTAGTTGGAGTAAAATGGATCAAATTACACTTTTAAACCTAGTTAGAGTAAAATGGATCAAATGACACTTTTAAATCTAGTTACAGTAAAATGGATCAAATTACACTTTTAGACCTAGTTAGAGTAAAATAGATAAAATTACACTTCCAAACCTAGTTAGAGTACAATGGATCAAATTACACTTTTAAACCTAGTTAGAGTAAAATGGATCAAATGACACTTCTAAACCTAGTTAGTGTAAAATGGATCAAATTACACTTCTAAACCTAGTTAGAGTAAAATGGATCAAATGACACTTCTAAACCTAGTTAGAGTAAAATGGATCAAATTACACTTTTAAAACTAGTTAGAGTAAAATGGATCAAATTACACTTCTAAACCTAGTTAGAGTAAAATGGATCAAATTACACTTTTAAACCTAGTTAGAGTACAATGGATCAAATGACACTTCTAAACCTAGTTTGAGTAAAATGGATCAAATTACACTTCTAAACCTAGTTAGAGTAAAATGGATCAAATTACACTTTTAAATCTAGTTAGAGTAAAATGGATCAAATTACACTTCTAAACCTAGTTAGAGTAAAATGGATCAAATTACACTTTTAAACCCAGTCAGGGTACAATGGATCAAATTACACTTCTAAACCTAGTTAGAGTACAATGGATCAAATTACACTTTTAAACCTAGTTAGAGTACAATGGATCAAATTACACTTCTAAACCTAGTTAGAGTAGAATGGATTAAATTACACTTCTAAACCTAGTTAGAGTAGAATGGATCAAATTACACTTTTAAATCTAGTTAGAGTAAAATGGATCAAATGACACTTCTAAACCTAGTTAGAGTAAAATGGATCAAATTACACTTCCAAATCTAGTTAGAGTAAAATGGATCAAATGACACTTCTAAACCTAGTTAGAGTAGAATGGATCAAATTACACTTCCAAATCTAGTTAGAGTAAAATGGATCAAATTACTCTTCTAAACCTAGTTAGGGTACAATGGATCAAATTACACTTCTAAACCAAGTTAGGGTACAATGGATCAAATTACACTTCTAAACCAAGTTAGAGTAAAATGGATCAAATTAAACTTCTAAACCTAGTTAGAGTACAATGGATCAAATTACACTTTTAAATCTAGTTAGAGTAAAATGGATCAAATTACACTTTTAAACCTAGTTAGAGTAAAATGGATAAAATTCCACTTCCAAACCTAGTTAGAGTAAAATGGATAAAATTACACTTCCAAACCTAGTTCGAGTACAATGGATCAAATGACACTTTTAAACCTAGTTAGAGTAAAATGAATCAAATTACACTTTTAAACCTAGTTAGAGTACAATGGATCAAATTACACTTCTAAACCTAGTTAGAGTACAATGGATCAAATTACACTTCTAAACCTAGTTAGAGTACAATGGATCAAGTTACACTTCTAAACCTTGTTAGAGTACAATGGATCAAATGACACTTCTAAACCTAGTTAGAGTAGAATCGATTAAATTACACTTGTAAACCTAGTTAGAGTACAATGGACCTTATTACACTTTTCAATCTAGTTAGAGTAAAATGGATCAAATGACACTTCTAAACCTAGTTAGAGTAAAATGGATCAAATTACACTTTTAAATCTAGTTAGAGTAAAATGGATCAAATTACACTTCTAAACCTAGTTAGAGTAAAATGGATCAAATTACACTTTTAAATCTAGTTAGAGTAAAATGGATCAAATTACACTTTTAAACCTAGTTAGAGTAAATTGGATCAAATTACACTTTTAGACCTAGTTAGAGGAAAATGGATCAAATTACACTTTTAACCTAGTTAGAGTACAATGGATCAAATTACACTTCCAAATCTAGTTAGAGTAAAACGGATCAAATTACACTTCTAAACCTAGTTAGAGTAAAATGGATCAAATTACACGTCCAAATCTAGTTAGAGTAAAATCAATCAAATGACACTTCTAAACCTAGTTAGAGTAAAATGGATCAAATTACACTTTTAAATCTAGTTAGAGTAAAATAGATCAAATTACACTTTTAAACCTAGTTAGAGTAAAATGGATCAAATTACACTTTTAACCTAGTTAGAGTACAATGGATCAAATTACACTTCTAAACCTAGTTAGAGTACAATGGATCAAATTACACTTCTAAACCTAGTTAGAGTACAATGGATCAAAATTACACTTCTAAACCTAGTTAGAGTAAAATGGATCAAATGACACTTCTTATCCTAGTTAGAGTAAAATGGATCAAATTACACTTTTAAATCTAGTTAGAGTAAAATGGATCAAATTACACTTTTAAATCTAGTTAAAATAAAATGGATGAAATTACACTTTTAAACCTAGGTAGAGTGAAATGGATCAAATTACACTTTTAACCTAGTTAGAGTACAATGGATCAAATTACACTTCCAAATCTAGTTAGAGTAAAATGGATCAAATTACACGTCCAAATCTAGTTAGAGTAAAATGGATCAGATTACACTTCCAAATCTAGTTAGAGTAAAATGGATCAAATTACACTTCCAAATCTAGTTAGAGTAAAATGGATCAAATTACACTTGTAAACCTAGTGAGAGTAAAATAGATAAAATTACACTTCCAAACCTAGTTAGAGTACAATGGATCAAATTGCACTTCTAAACCTAGTTAGAGTACAATGGATCAAATTACACTTTAAGCCTAGTTAGAGTACAATGGATCAAATTACACTTCTAAACCTAGTTAGAGTACAATGGATCAAATGACACTTTTAGATCTAGTTAGAGTAAAATGGATCAAATGACACTTCTAAACCTAGTTAGAGTAAAATGGATCAAATTACACTTCCAAATCTAGTTAGAGTAAAATGGATCAAATTACACTTCCAAATCTAGTTAGAGTAAAATGGATCAAATTACTCTTCTAAACCTAGTTAGGGTACAATGAATCAAATGACACTTCTAAACCTAGTTAGAGTACAATGGAACAAATGACACTTTTAAATCTAGTTAGAGTAAAATGGATCAAATGACACTTCTAAACCTAGTTAGTGTAAAATGGATCAAATGACACTTTTAAACCTAGTTAGAGTAAAATGGATCAAATGACACTTCTAAACCTAGTTAGAGTAAAATGGATCAAATTACACTTTTAAAACTAGTTAGAGTAAAATGGATCAAATTACACTTCTAAACCTAGTTAGAGTAAAATGGATCAAATTACACTTTTAAACCTAGTTAGAGTACAATGGATCAAATGACACTTCTAAACCTAGTTTGAGTACAATGGATCAAATTACACTTCTAAACCTAGTTAGAGTACAATGGATCAAATTACACTTCTAAACCTAGTTAGAGTACAATGGATCAAAATTACACTTCTAAACCTAGTTAGAGTAAAATGGATCAAATGACACTTCTTATCCTAGTTAGAGTAAAATGGATCAAATTACACTTTTAAATCTAGTTAGAGTAAAATGGATCAAATTACACTTTTAAATCTAGTTAAAATAAAATGGATCAAATTACACTTTTAAACCTAGGTAGAGTGAAATGGATCAAATTACACTTTTAACCTAGTTAGAGTACAATGGATCAAATTACACTTCCAAATCTAGTTAGAGTAAAATGGATCAAATTACACGTCCAAATCTAGTTAGAGTAAAATGGATCAGATTACACTTCCAAATCTAGTTAGAGTAAAATGGATCAAATTACACTTCCAAATCTAGTTAGAGTAAAATGGATCAAATTACACTTGTAAACCTAGTGAGAGTAAAATAGATAAAATTACACTTCCAAACCTAGTTAGAGTACAATGGATCAAATTGCACTTCTAAACCTAGTTAGAGTAAAATGGATCAAATTACACTTTTAAACCTAGTTAGAGTACAATGGATCAAATTACACTTTAAGCCTAGTTAGAGTACAATGGATCAAATTACACTTTTAAACCTAGTTAGAGTACAATGGATCAAATGACACTTTTAGATCTAGTTAGAGTAAAATTGATCAAATGACACTTCTAAACCTAGTTAGAGTAAAATGGATCAAATTACACTTCCAAATCTAGTTAGAGTAAAATGGATCAAATTACACTTCCAAATCTAGTTAGAGTAAAATGGATCAAATTACTCTTCTAAACCTAGTTAGGGTACAATGAATCAAATGACACTTCTAAACCTAGTTAGAGTACAATGGAACAAATGACACTTTTAAATCTAGTTAGAGTAAAATGGATCAAATGACACTTCTAAACCTAGTTAGTGTAAAATGGATCAAATTACACTTCTAAACCTAGTTAGAGTAAAATGGATCAAATGACACTTCTAAACCTAGTTAGAGTAAAATGGATCAAATTACACTTTTAAAACTAGTTAGAGTAAAATGGATCAAATTACACTTCTAAACCTAGTTAGAGTAAAATGGATCAAATTACACTTTTAAACCTAGTTAGAGTACAATGGATCAAATGACACTTCTAAACCTAGTTTGAGTAAAATGGATCAAATTACACTTCTAAACCTAGTTAGAGTAAAATGGATCAAATTACACTTTTAAATCTAGTTAGAGTAAAATCGATCAAATTACACTTCTAAACCTAGTTAGAGTAAAATGGATCAAATTACACTTTTAAATCTAGTTAGAGTAAGATGGATCAAATTACACTTTTAAACCTAGTTAGAGTAAAATGGATTAAATTACACTTTTAAACCTAGTTAGAGTAAAATGGATCAAATTACACTTTTAAATCTATTTAGAGTAAAATGGATCAAATTACACTTTTAAACCTAGTTAGAGTAAAATGGATCAAATGACACTTCTAAACCTAGTTAGAGTAAAATGGATCAAATTACACTTTTAAACCTAGTTAGAGTAAAATTGATCAAATGACACTTCTAAACCTAGTTAGAGTACAATGGATCAAATTACACTTCCAAATCTAGTTAGAGTAAAATGGATCAAATTACTCTGCTAAACCTAGTTAGAGTAAAATGGATCAAATGACACTTCCATACCTAGTTAGAGTACAATGGATCAAATTACACTTCTAAACCTAGTTAGAGTACAATGGATCAAATTACACTTTTAAACCTAGTTAGAGTACAATGGATCAAATTACACTTCTAAACCTAGTTAGAGTAGAATGGATTAAATTACACTTCTAAACCTAGTTAGAGTGGAATGGATCAAATTACACTTTTAAATCTAGTTAGAGTAATATGGATCAAATTACTCTTCTAAACCTAGTTAGGGTACAATGGATCAAATTACACTTCTAAACCAAGTTAGAGTAAAATGGATCAAATTACACTTCTATACCTAGTTAGAGTAGAATGGATCAAATTACACTTTTAAATCTAGTTAGAGTAAAATGGATCAAATGACACTTCTAAACCTAGTTAGAGTAAAATGGATCAAATTACACTTCCAAATCTAGTTAGAGTAAAATGGATCAAATTACACTTCTAAACCTAGTTAGAGTAAAATGGATCAAATTACACTTCCAAATCTAGTTAGAGTAAAATGGATCAAATTACTCTGTTAAACCTAGTTAGAGTAAAATGGATCAAATTACACTTCTAAACCTAGTTAGAGTACAATGGATCAAATTACACTTTTAAATCTAGTTAGAGTACAATGGATCAAATTACACTTTTAACCTAGTTAGAGTACAATGGATCAAATTACACTTCCAAATCTAGTTAGAGTAAAATGGATCAAATTATACTTTTAAAACTAGTTAGAGTAAAATTGATCAAATTGCACTTCCAAATCTAGTTAGAGTAAAATGGATCAAATTACACTTCCAAATCTAGTTAGAGCAAAATGGATCAAATTACACTTTTAAACCTAGTTAGAGTAAAATAGATAAAATTACACATCCAAACCTAGTTAGAGTACAATGGATCAAATTGCACTTCTAAACCTAGTTAGAGTAAAATGGATCAAATTACACTTTTAAACCTAGTCAGAGTACAATGGATCAAATTACACTTCTAAACCTAGTTAGAGTACAATGGATCAAATTACACTTTTAAACCTAGTTAGAGTACAATGGATCAAATTACACTTCTAAACCTAGTTAGAGTAGAATGGATTAAATTACACTTCTAAACCTAGTTAGAGTAGAATGGATCAAATTACACTTTTAAATCTAGTTAGAGTAAAATGGATCAAATGACACTTCTAAACCTAGTTAGAGTAAAATGGATCAAATTACACTTCCAAATCTAGTTAGAGTAAAATGGATCAAATGACACTTCTAAACCTAGTTAGAGTAGAATGGATCAAATTACACTTCCAAATCTAGTTAGAGTAAAATGGATCAAATTACTCTTCTGAACCTAATTAGGGTACAATGGATCAAATTACACTTCTAAACCAAGTTAGAGTAAAATGGATCAAATTACACTTCTAAACCTAGTTAGAGTACAATGGATCAAATTACACTTTTAAATCTAGTTAGAGTAAAATGGATCAAATTACACTTTTAAACCTAGTTAGAGTAAAATGGATAAAATTACACTTCCAAACCTAGTTAGAGTAAAATGGATAAAATTACACTTCCAAACCTAGTTAGAGTACAATGGATCAAATGACACTTTTAAACCTAGTTAGAGTACAATGAATCAAATTACACTTTTAAACCTAGTTAGAGTACAATGGATCAAATTACACTTCTAAACCTAGTTAGAGTACAATGGATCAAATTACACTTCTAAACCTAGTTAGAGTACAATGGATCAAGTTACACTTCTAAACCTTGTTAGAGTACAATGGATCAAATGACACTTCTAAACCTAGTTAGAGTAGAATCGATTAAATTACACTTGTAAACCTAGTTAGAGTACAATGGACCTTATTACACTTTTCAATCTAGTTAGAGTAAAATGGATCAAATGACACTTCTAAACCTAGTTAGAGTAAAATGGATCAAATTACACTTTTAAATCTAGTTAGAGTAAAATGGATCAAATTACACTTCTAAACCTAGTTAGAGTAAAATGGATCAAATTACACTTTTAAATCTAGTTAGAGTAAAATGGATCAAATTACACTTTTAAACCTAGTTAGAGTAAAATGGATCAAATTACACTTTTAAACCTAGTTAGAGTAAAATGGATCAAATTACACTTTTAAATCTATTTAGAGTAAAATGGATCAAATTACACTTTTAAACCTAGTTAGAGTAAAATGGATCAAATGACACTTCTAAACCTAGTTAGAGTAAAATGGATCAAATTACACTTTTAAACCTAGTTAGAGTAAAATTGATCAAATGACACTTTTAAACCTAGTTAGAGTACAATGGATCAAATTACACTTTTAAATCTAGTTAGAGTAAAATGGATCAAATGACACTTCCATACCTAGTTAGAGTAAAATGGATCAAATTACACTTCTAAACCTAGTTAGAGTACAATGGATCAAATTACACTTTTAAACCTAGTTAGAGTACAATGGATCAAATTACACTTCTAAACCTAGTTAGAGTAGAATGGATTAAATTACACTTCTAAACCTAGTTAAAGTAGAATTGATCAAATTACACTTTTAAATCTAGTTAGAGTAATATGGATCAAATTACTCTTCTAAACCTAGTTAGGGTACAATGGATCAAATTACACTTCTAAACCAAGTTAGAGTAAAATGGATCAAATTACACATCTAAACCTAGTTAGAGTACAATGGATCAAATTACACTTTTAAATCTAGTTAGAGTAAAATGGATCAAATTACACTTTTAAACCTAGTTAGAGTAAAATGGATAAAATTACACTTCCAAACCTAGTTAGAGTAAAATGGATAAAATTACACTTCCAAACCTAGTTAGAGTACAATGGATCAAATTACACTTCTAAACCTAGTTAGAGTACAATGAATCAAATTACACTTTTAAACCTAGTTAGAGTACAATGGATCAAATTACACTTCTAAACCTAGTTAGAGTACAATGGATCAAATTACACTTCTAAACCTAGTTAGAGTACAATGGATCAAGTTACACTTCTAAACCTTGTTAGAGTACAATGGATCAAATGACACTTCTAAACCTAGTTAGGGTAGAATGGATCAAATTACACTTGTAAACCTAGTTAGAGTACAATGGACCTTATTACACTTTTCAATCTAGTTAGAGTAAAATGGATCAAATGACACTTTTAAACCTAGTTAGAGTAAAATGGATCAAGTTACACTTTTAAATCTAGTTAGAGTAAAATGGATCAAATTACACTTCTAAACCTAGTTAGAGTAAAATGGATCAAATTAAACTTTTAAATCTAGTTAGAGTAAAATCAATCAAATGACACTTCTAAACCTAGTTAGAGTAAAATGGATCAAATGACACTTCCATACCTAGTTAGAGTACAATGGATCAAATTACACTTTTAAACCTAGTTAGAGTAAAATGGATCAAATGACTCTTCTAAACCTAGTTAGAGGAAAATGGATCAAATGACACTTCTAAACCTAGTTAGAGTACAATGGATCAAATGACACTTTTAAATCTAGTTAGAGTAAAATGGATCAAATTACACTTTTAAACCTAGTTAGAGTAAAATGGATCAAATTTCACTTCTAAACCTAGTTTGAGTAATATGGATCAAATTACACTTCCAAATCTAGTTAGAGTAAAATGGATCAAATTACACTTTTAAACCTAGTTAGAGTAAAATAGATAAAATTACACTTCCAAACCTAGTTAGAGTACAATGGATCAAATTACACTTTTAAACCTAGTTAGAGTAAAATGGATCAAATGACACTTCTAAACCTAGTTAGAGTAAATTGGATCAAATTACACTTTTAAACCTAGTTAGAGGAAAATGGATCAAATTACACTTTTAACCTAGTTAGAGTAAAATGGATCAAATTACACTTCCAAATCTAGTTAGAGTAAAATGGATCAAATTACACTTCTAAACCTAGTTAGAGTAAAATGGATCAAATTACACTTCCAAATCTAGTTAGAGTAAAATCAATCAAATGACACTTCTAAACCTAGTTAGAGTAAAATGGATCAAATTACACTTTTAAATCTAGTTAGAGTAAAATAGATCAAATTACACTTTTAAACCTAGTTAGAGTAAAATGGATCAAATTACACTTTTAACCTAGTTAGAGTACAATGGATCAAATTACACTTCCAAATCTAGTTAGAGTAAAATGGATCAAATTACAGTTCTAAACCTTGTTAGAGTAAAATGGATCAAATTACACTTCCAAATCTAGTTAGAGGAAAATGGATCAAATTACACTTCCAAATCTAGTTAGAGTAAAATGGATCAATTTATACTTTTAAACCTAGTTAGAGTAAAATAGATAAAATCACACTTCCAAACCTAGTTAGAGTACAATGAATCAAATTGCACTTCTAAACCTAGTTAGAGTACAATGGATCAAATTACACTTTTAAACCTAGTTAGAGTACAATGGATCAAATTACACTTCTAAACCTAGTTAGAGTACAATGGATCAAATTACACTTCTAAACCTAGTTAGAGTACAATGGATCAAAATTACACTTCTAAACCTAGTTAGAGTAAAATGGATCAAATGACACTTCTTATCCTAGTTAGAGTAAAATGGATCAAATTACACTTTTAAATCTAGTTAGAGTAAAATGGATCAAATTACACTTTTTAATCTAGTTAAAGTAAAATGGATCAAATTACACTTTTAAACCTAGTTAGAGTGAAATGGATCAAATTACACTTTTAAACCTAGTTAGAGTGAAATGGATCAAATTACACTTTTAACCTAGTTAGAGTACAATGGATCAAATTACACTTCCAAATCTAGTTAGAGTAAAATGGATCAAATTACACTTCCAAATCTAGTTAGAGTAAAATGGATCAGATTACACTTCCAAATCTAGTTAGAATAAAATGGATCAAATTACACTTCCAAATCTAGTTAGAGTAAAATGGATCAAATTACACTTGTAAACCTAGTGAGAGTAAAATAGATAAAATTACACTTCCAAACCTAGTTAGAGTAAAATGGATCAAATGACATTTCTAAACCTAGTTAGAGTAAAATGGATCAAATTACACTTTTAAACCTAGTTAGAGTACAATGGATCAAATTACACTTTAAACCTAGTTAGAGTACAATGGATCAAATTACACTTCTAAACCTAGTTAGAGTACAATGGATCAAATGACACTTTTAGATCTAGTTAGAGTAAAATGGATCAAATGACACTTCTAAACCTAGTTAGAGTAAAATGGATCAAATTACACTTCCAAATCTAGTTAGAGTAAAATGGATCAAATTACACTTCCAAATCTAGTTAGAGTAAAATGGATCAAATTACTCTTCTAAACCTAGTTAGGGTACAATGAATCAAATGACCCTTCTAAACCTAGTTAGAGTAAAATGGATCAAATGACACTTCTAAACCTAGTTAGAGTACAATGGATCAAATGACACTTCTAAACCTAGTTAGAGTACAATGGAACAAATGACACTTTTAAATCTAGTTAGAGTAATATGGATCAAATGACACTTTTAAATCTAGTTGGAGTAAAATGGATCAAATTACTCTTTTAAACCTAGTTAGAGTAAAATGGATCAAATGACACTTTTAAATCTAGTTACAGTAAAATGGATCAAATTACACTTTTAGACCTAGTTAGAGTAAAATAGATAAAATTACACTTCCAAACCTAGTTAGAGTGCAATGGATCAAATTACACTTTTAAACCTAGTTAGAGTAAAATGGATCAAATGACACTTCTAAACCTAGTTAGTGTAAAATGGATCAAATTGCACTTCTAAACCTAGTTAGAGTAAAATGGATCAAATGACATTTCTAAACCTAGTTAGAGTAAAATGGATCAAATTACACTTTTAAAACTAGTTAGAGTAAAATGGATCAAATTACACTTCTAAACCTAGTTAGAGTAAAATGGATCAAATTACACTTTTAAACCTAGTTAGAGTACAATGGATCAAATGACACTTCTAAACCTAGTTTGAGTAAAATGGATCAAATTACACTTCTAAACCTAGTTAGAGTAAAATGGATTAAATTACACTTTTAAATCTAGTTAGAGTAAAATGGATCAAATTACACTTTTAAACCTACCATAGCTATTCTAATAGAAGCCCCCCTCTAATAAATGCCCCACCCCATTTTTTCCAAAAAAAAAAAGAAATTCCTACCTTATCGAGGCTTATAGATCCGTATATATCCATTATGGTATGTCCAAATAATTAAAACAGTACATGAGTAATCCAACGACTGTTAGAAAAATCAAAACAACTTAATTTACGAACGTTTTCAGTCAAACAGTGATGTACGGTATTAAATAAAATTCAACACAGAACATCTAATGAGTCCAGTTTGCACGCCTGCCCAACCCATCATAAACACATAATGTCATTGAAAGCGAGTTGAAAGTTACAGCACTGGATCAGCTGTTACATGTGTGATTAAATATAACTGGTATGTTGCTGGGGTCCGAGTCTATTTTTAGACTGTTGGACGATGGTACTAATGCTAATAGTACTCTTATAAATACCCCCCCCTTTGGAAATTGCACCTCCCTAGGGGCGTCTATTAGAATAACTATGGTAGTTGGAATAAATAGGATAAAATTACACTTCTAAACCTAGTTAGAGTAAAATGGATCAAAGTACACTTCTAAACCTAGTTAGAGTAAAATGGATAAAATTACACTTCTAAACCTAGTTAGAGTAAAATGGATAAATTTACACTTCTAAACCTAGTTAGAGTAAAATGGATAAATTTACACTTCTAAACCTAGCTAGAGTAAAATGGATAAAATTACACTTCTAAACCTAGAGTAAAATGGATCAAATTACACTTCTAAACCTAGAGTAAAATGGATCAAATTACACTTCTAAACCTAGCTAGAGTAAAACGGATAAAATTACACTTCTAAACCTAGAGTAAAATGGATAAAATTACACTTCTAAACCTAGTTAGAGTAAAATGGATAAAATTACACTTCTAAATATAGTTAGAGTAAAATGGATAAAATTACACTTCTAAACCTAAAATTTGTATGATAAGGAGTCATTGTATTGAAGAAAAAAGATTTATGGAATTCTTCAGATTTGAGAAAATCCTAAACTTTTGAGAAAATCCTAAACTTTGCTATGAAAATCCTAAACTTTTCACCACCGATTTTTTTTCTTGATAGACAGGTATCTTTTAAATGCAGGTAAAATGTAAAAAAAAATTGGTATAATTTAGTAATTGTTTCACAAGATTGTGTTCTTTATGAACAGGTTTCCTTTATACAGAAATGTCTGCTGAGGCAAATTTCACTGTAGATGAAATAAAGACAAACAAAATCAGAACCTGATGGCTGGATAGGAGAAGTGATTTTTTAGGGGTGTTGACCGAGAAAAAAAACTTTGTTCATGGAAATGTTATGGGGATACAAAAACAATGTGATAAATGGGGGTTTAAGTGAACAAGTTTGGATTATACCCTGTCTGCTTATGTTCAAGGGATGTGTAATGCGATTTGGATAAAATCTATAATAGATCCCATTAATATATAACTTGCCTTTTTTGCCTGTATATAAGGACCATCAGTTCAGAGACCAAATTTAATTAGCTTGTACATAATAATCATTATACACCAGTTTGACTGTTTTATTTCTTCTTTACAGGGGAACCTTGAAGTGCAGGTGCCAGTGGGGAGGCTGGAGCATTTACCCTTTGTTATAGGTGCTACCATATTTATAACACTGGTGGGGTGCTTAATGCTCATCTATAGTGTTATACATCATGTTCCATCAATGATAAAGAGCAAGGACAGCTAAGCCAAAAAGGAGATTAGATGTGATTTGTTAGGATAAATCTTTCATAAACAGGACTGGAAAAAATCCCTTGCCTTGTAGCCCAGAACCAGTTAGAACTTTATACAGTGCAAGTAAAGTTTGTGTTACTTGACCAGAATAGTATATGAAATATAAAGAAAAATGTTAATTTTTGACCATTTTGAAGAAAATCTCTGTTTAAAACAATCAACAATAGGGAATGTACATCTTTTTGGAAGGCTGTAAAAATGAATTTACCAGTTCTTAGTGAAGTGGAATCTCGGATCATTGCCAATACTTGGCATACATATGGTAGCTGTATTTTTCTCCGATTTGCATTAAAAGTTTCTCTGAAAAAAATTCATTTTTGGAAACATTTAAATCACACAGCTTGATCTCTTAGACTTTCAGATGACAAATGATGGATTTGTTTCTTTCTTTGTTTTATATTGAAGCTCAGTTTGCAAGATAGAGACTTGCCATTTGAGAGAGAGAGAGAGAGAGAGACGGAGACTTTTTCAACAATAGAGAAAGTGCAGCTTTTCGGAGGGCTGTGAAAAACGAATTTTACCAGAATCTTGCATCATTGACAATACTTTGCATACATATGGTTACCATAGCTGTATTTTTCTCTCTCTGATTTGCATTAAAAACTTGTTTCTCAGGGAAAAAGTCATTTTTGGAAACATTTAAATCACAGCTTGCTTTCTTAGTTTCCAGATGACAGCTGATGTTTTTTTTTTCTTTCTTCATTTTATACTGAAGTACAATTTGCAAGACAGAGACTTGCCATTTGAGAGAGATAGGTGGCAGAGACAGAGGAAGAGAGAAAATATGTGAAAATATGCCACAAAAACTAAAGGTGGAAACAAATTTATGAACTCTAAATTATAAAATATAATACTCTTGTTTAACTTTTGACCCAAAGGATCCTAAGTGGGAGATAATTTGGAAATTTCTAGTGATGCAATATCATGAAAACATTTGGTCACTCTTTTTATAGCTTGGTTGATATGTTTTATGACAGAACCAATGTCACATCTATACCATAAAAAAAACTAAAGGATTCAATTCATCTTCAGTCTGTGTAAACCATCCTGCTTAAACCTACAACTTAATTTGATATGTTAATTACTAAGATTTGCAGGCAGTGTTACCATTAAAGTCTATAGAAAAGAAATAAGTTGCCCCTTTACTGACCAGAGAAGGGCAGATCAGTCCAATAAGGCAGAAAGTTTAAGATGATGTTTTTTAGCTCACCTGGCCATAAGGCCATGCGAGTTTATGGTATGGCCCTGCATCTGTTGTGTCAACTGTCAGCAATTGCTTGTTACCACTCTGGAATCCATATTTCTCATCCAACTTCAATCAAACTTGGAATATAGGTTTATATCATCAAAATCTTGGATGAGTTTGATAATGAGCGAGATCCATGGATGTTAATGAGGTGATGTTGCATCTGATTGGTTAACCTTGTTACCCCTCTGGAGGTCATATTTATGATCTTATTTTGATCCAACTTGGAATATATGCTTATGTCATTAAGTCTCGAACAAATTTGATAACGAGGGAGATCCATACATATTATTGAGGTGATCATGCATCTGATTGGCTGAGCCTGTTACCACTCTGGAGGCTGCACTTCAGATTCAATTTTGATCAAACTTGGAATATATGCTTATATCATTAACATCTCAGATGAGTTTGATAATGTGAGATCCATGCATACTAATTAGGTGATACTGCATCTGATGAGCTGAGCTTGTTACCCTTCTGGAAGCCATATTCCTGATCTGAATTTGATCGAACTTGTAATGTGGGGTTTCATCATCAAGATCTTGGTTGGGTTTGATAATGAATGAGATCCACACATATTAATGATGGAATCTTACATCTGATTTGCTGACCTTGCTACCTCTGTGAAGGCCAAAATAGCAGTTTGCGTATTTAAACAAAGGAAGTAACCTATGATCAGGTCTATTGATAGTCACATGTTCTGGGTTGTGAAGAGAGTTCTCCCCCTTGGAAAACATTATAAACTGTAAAAAGTAATTTTAGAATACAGAATTCATGAATTTCATTAGAACAAGTTATTTAAATTGTAAAGAAATACACCTTAAGGGTTAAATTGAATAATCTTGAATTTAAAGCTGGAGAATATATAGAAAATAAAAAATATATCATCAAAATAAAAAAATAAAAACTCTTTTAAGTATATACAAATTTTTATATATAATGTTGGGAATAAATTTGTTGTGTTGCGTTTTAAAACCAGGTAGGTAATGTTTGTGCAATTCTTAAGGGTTAAATTGAATAATCTTGAATTTAAAGCTGGATAATATATAGAAAATAAAAATATATCATCAAAATAAAAAAATAAAAACTCTTTTAAGTATATACAAATTTTTATATATAATGTTGGGAATAAATTTGTTGTGTTGCGTTTTAAAACCAGGTAGGTAATGTTTGTGCAATTCTTAAGGGTTAAATTGAATAATCTTGAATTTAAAGCTGGAGAATATATAGAAAATAAAAATATATCATCAAAATAAAAAAAATAAAAACTCTTTTAAGTATATACAAATTTTTATATATAATGTTGGGAATAAATTTGTTGTGTTGCGTTTTAAAACCAGGTAGGTAATGTTTGTGCAATTCTTAAGGGTTAAATTGAATAATCTTGAATTTAAAGCTGGAGAATATATAGAAAATAAAAATATATCATCAAAATAAAAAAATAAAAACTTTCAAGTATATACAAATTTTTATATATAATGTTGGGAATAAATTTGTTGTGTTGCGTTTTAAAACCAGGTAGGTAATGTTTGTGCAATTCTTAAGGGTTAAATTGAATAATCTTGAATTTAAAGCTGGAGAATATATAGAAAATAAAAATATATCATCAAAATAAAAAAATAAAAACTCTTTTAAGTATATACAAATTTGTATATATATAATGTTGGGAATAAATTTGTTGTGTTGCGTTTTAAAACCAGGTAGGTAATGTTTGTGCAATTCTTAAGGGTTAAATTGAATAATCTTGAATTTAAAGCTGGAGAATATATAGAAAATAAAAATATATCATCAAAATAAAAAAATAAAAACTCTTTTAAGTATATACAAATTTGTATATATAATGTTGGGAATTAATTTGTTGTGTTGCGTTTTAAAACTAGGTAGGTAATGTTTGTGCAATTCTTGAGGGTTAAATTGAATAATCTTGAATTTAAAGCTGGAGAATATATAGAAAATAAAAATATATCATCAAAATAAAAAAAATAAAAACTCTTTTAAGTATATACAAATTTTTTATATATAATGTTGGGAATAAATTTGTTGTGTTGCGTTTTAAAACCAGGTAGGTAATGTTTGTGCAATTCCTATGCAGGAGTACCAGGTTCAATTTCCAGGCCAGGCTGGCTGCCATGTTGTTTTTAGGCAAGACACTTTATTCTCATTGCCCAACAAACTATGGGCAGTTCCATTTAAAAATACATGGTATCCAGGGAAGGAATTTTAAAAAAAAAATGTCAGGGTACTGATTACTCAAAGAGCTCATATGAAAATGATACCAAATTCTAAATTGTATCTTAAAGTTGAAAAAAACACAGGGGGCCAATCTGGTTATGGTTGGGGTCTCTCAATTGGGCATCAAAAAAGTAACTAAAAATGAAAGCAAAACAAGAGTGAGTGCTATAATTTAGCCCTTTTTCACTAGTGTCAAAATGTGCAAATGAATATCCATATTCTTTCTTTAACTCGTGTTTTCAAGTTTTTTTTAACACTTGCCAGTAAAAACAATTGTAACCACACTGCATTTCCACCATACAGTCAATCGCTCACATGTCCATCCTTAAGTTTTGAAACACCACTGAATGTTTGAATTTTGCTGTCACAAGGAAGTACATTAAAATGAAGAACATACATAAACATATCCAATACAGACTTGTTATTTGAAAGTGTAACAAGGAATTGTGAGTCAGCATAGAGCTGAACATCATGTGTGACGCACCGACATTACTATCATTAGCGTCTAAGTCGATCATTCAAATTCATAAATAGAACAAAACAGCAAGGTTCAAGATCTGCTGGCACAATATATGATAGTACTACAATGTAAGACGCCAACCCTAATATGCATGATGTATGATTGGGGGTGGGTGGGTGACATGTTACTGCCATAACAATTAGTGCTGTGTAGCTCTGTTTCAACAACATCGATAGGGAACTGGAGGCAAAGTTTTCAAGAATATCTCCCATAGTTGTCAGCCCATACTGACACTGTTGCACAGCTTAGTCTAACTGCTTTTTTGTACTGTACATACTCCGATGCCTTTTTCCTTATTGAAGTAATCCAGGCACAATCAAGTAGTTGCGTTTTGCAAACTCTGTTGACTGCCATTTCAGTTGTTTGATGAGCAATGGTGGTTAAGGAATGCAAAAGTTAGTTGAACCAGGGGCGCAATTTCTTTAATGAAATGAATATGTCTAATCAAATTCAGCTGAATGTGATTAAGATAAATTTGTTTCGTTAAAGAAACGGTTAGTTCTACCAAATTTGGCATTCCTCAGCTACCATTGCTCTTCAGCCAACTGCAATGGTGGTTCACAATGGCAACACCGTACAGGAGCAAAATGAGTAATTTTGACATTTCTTGGAAATAAAGCATGCATGATTCATGAAAAGTTGCACCCAATCCTTACATTGTGTGTGATTATTCCTGCACAGATTCAAAACTTTTGCGCACAATTTTCAATTTTATCCGGATCTTCACAATTGTGGCTTAGATGCAACCCTGTACATGTATGTATAAAGTTTCATGGCAATCCTCCAAGTAGTTTAGGAGTAGCAATATCAAACTTGTGCCAATGGATGGAGGGATGATCAACAGTACTAAAAACTATAACCCAATATGCTTTTCTCCTGAACCACTTCCAAATTGAATTACCCTCATTAACCTAAACATATGGACCCTCCAATTTTCCAAATGCCTACCCTCAAAATTTTCTGACCATAGCACATTTAAAAAAAAAAAAAAAAAAAAAAAAGGAAATTCAAGATTTTCTAAAGGTTGTGACCAGGGCACATTTCATTTCGTTTATGGTAACAGTATCAGACATCGCACTCATTTATATGTTTACTATTTCCCCCAATCTTTTCAGTGCCTTTAAGACAAGAAAGCATGATTCAATAATGGCTGCATTTGCATCCTGAATGAAAATGATGTTGATCTGACTTCAAATATGGTCACCATGGCAGCCATCTTGAAAATCGTCTTGGGGGTTTTCACCACAAGACTTCTTATGGTGTTGAGTTGATCCTGAATGAAAATGATGAAAATCTAACATCCAATATGACCATCATTGCAGCCATTTTGAAAATGTTATTGCTACTCCAGAATTGATGGTCATTTCAACATTGGGTTTACACCAAATGACTTCTTATGATATCTACTTGGTTCTAAATGAAAACTGTGCCACAATGAACATATTAAAAGTTTTGTCACTAATTCTTGTGAATGGATGGTCAGATTGGCATGGGGTTTTCATCAAATGTCTTCTAATGGTGTCTACTTTGTCCTATATAAAAATGGTGCCAATCTTGCATCCAATATGGCTGCCACAGGAACTAATTTGAAAATCTTATCGCTCAAGAATATCAGAGATGATTTCAGCACTCTGCAGTTAAAAAGAAGAAATGGTCTTATCATAAATTCCTGGAAATTCTTTTCAGACAGTAGAGGATCAGTCACTTTTAAGGACTCGTTTTTAGCATGAAATGGGAAACAGATTTTTGTAAAGGCCACATAGACAATGTGGCTGACTAAGTATTCCAAACTTTTCTTTCCACTCAAGTTTCACTACATGTATGAATTTTTTCTCACAACCTTACAGTTGTCAGTTGCCTAGGTCAGTGATATTAAGTCCACTTGGAACTCTTGTTCCTGTATGATATTCTTGTTGAAAGAAAATTAAGGAAAGAAATCTCATGTTAATACAAAATTTAAAAGTAAAAAATTAAAATAAAACTATGGCAAAATAGAAAAGACCACAGAGGAAAGTTTCTATGTCTTATATTTAAGTGGATTTTATTTTAAATTGCAAAACTAGATGCATGTTCTTGGAACACAGATGCTCCACTACATACAGTAAACCTACATACAAAACTTGACATGTGCAGACCAAGGAGGAACATGGGTAACACTATGTACCCCTATCACAGTTGTGGTGGGGCATTAAACAAAACTTCATTATGCCAAACTTCTAGTATAACCTCTCACAAATGAAATAAAGAAATCAAGATTGATGTGCCAGCTAAGAATTTATTCTACTGGTAAAAGATGACTAATTATTCTGTACAAATATTTTTTGACATAAATAATGAAAAATCTGCACTTCCGTAAGTCATATGATCTAAATGTCTAGACCAAAAAACATGATTATGATTCCAGGTCTGGCCCCAGTTTCACTAAACATCTCAACATTTCTTCCTTGTATTGTGATTTTATGACATCAATAATGAAAAGTCAGCACTTCAACAATGAGTTCTATGCTCTGAATGTTGAGACAAAAAAACATGATTATGATTTCCAGGTCTGGCCCCATTTTCACTAAACATCTCAAATATTTTTCCTCACATTGCAATTTTTGAACATCTCTCTTTTTGCATGGTTGGTAATAACGATTTTTTCTCTCTACAGAACATTCAGCAGGCATTAGGGATACAAATTTGTTTACAGTATCCTTAATTTTTCTTAAAGGAGTCTTGTTTTATCTCTTAAGAAATTTGAGGAATTCGTAAACTCCTTTTTTTTTTCAAGATTAAAAAGGGTTTCCATGTATTAAATTTTAAAATAAATAAAAATTTATTTTGTATCCTCTCCACTTTCTCTAACTCGAGGCAAGATAATGTAAAATCTCAATTTGAGCAGAAATTCTGAGAATTTGTGTGAAACTGGGGCCTGATGATTATGTTGATAAATTCAAAACAAAAACATTGGATAAATAAAAATCAATGTACAATGAAAGTTGCATATGTATGGGCATTATTTAAAACTGTAGTATCTTGTGATAAAGACATGAAATAATAAAAATAAATTACATGTATCAGACAAAACAAAATAAAGTTGTCGTAGACAACATTACAAAAATGCATGCAAATGAACTGACACTGATACTTTACGGGTCAGATTTTTCATTTGGTCAAGTATCAAGAATTTTTTGTTGAAATTAGAATGGATTCTTCTATTTTGCTGCACAACCCTACCTTTCAGTATAGCAAGGTGAAGAGCCACTTTTGTACAGATTTGGGTCTGATTCTAAAAATAACTAGAGCAAGATGATTTGACTCACCAACATTCAACTCAATCAAATCATTTTTATACAGAACTCTGGCAAAATTACCACAGGCAAGTGGAAGCATTCAAATTTAAGAAGATTTTTGCTTCCCCCCCCCCTCTACTTTGTCTGAAGAGAAAAAACTTGTTCCTTATTCATAAATTTATGTATTAAAAAGTGTCTTTTCATGACTATTTGAAAAGATGTGGAGTGTCAAGGAACATAGCTAGTTACAAAAGCCATTTTGTGTCCTTATGAAATGGGTTGAAATAAGGCGAGGCAGAAGCAAAAATTCTAACGACATGAAAAATTGACTTGCTTTACTATTAACAAGTTTACAAGATCATCTGCACTGCATTAAACTCACTAGTCCAGTTGAAAAGTGAAAAGATAAAATAATCTTTTACAAAAGTACTCTTGAAAATCCTTCGGCTTCACGATGCCAACTTAAATGAAAATACATGTAGTTCCAATTTAAAAATGCCACCTACGAGTACAATTAAGCATGCATAAATCATTGATGGTGTTACCTCTACAAGCTACATCTGTTGGCCACTGTTCATATAAGGATAAAATAACAATGCTGACTGGAGACATTGCCAATTGTTTCCATAAGCTTAAATGATTATATATGCAAAATATCAATACATTAATGCAGTCAGGTGACTATATCATGTTGAAAGCACAAAGTAGGGATTCATTTGGATCTACTATCCTATTTTTACTGATTAGATAAAATATAATGACTCAGTTTATTTAATGAAGAAAAGTTAAGGATGTTCCAAAAATATCTGAGTCATATCGATATAGTCAAACCTGTCCCTATGGTCACCTTTAAATAGCAGTCAGCTGGTCACAATGCCCATTCTAAATTCCCCCTGGCAGATTTCCAACATAAAGTCATGTATACAACAGTCACCTGCTTTCTGCGGTCAGTGGCCAGGTGTTTCCTAACTAAATAATGGTTTTCTCCCTGCTTTAAGCAGTCACTGGAGCGTATCAACAGTGACTGCTCTATGCATGCAAATAAACCTTTGTTTGATTAGGAAGGCATTGTTTAGATAAAGGAATATCATATGAACTGATGTGTAAACATTTCTTGTCTCACTTGTACTCGCCATTCTCCTGTCACACTGTCAATGTAACTCAAATTTTCAATATGTTAAATTCGAAACCAAGGTGGTTTTTATTATTAGAGAGGGTTGAAGCAATTCTTTAGCTGGATTGTGGAAATGTAGTCAATTAGTCACAGCAGAAATGAGTGAAATATTGGTGACAGTGTGACAGGTATTGTTTGAAAAAAGTTAATCTCTCAGAGATACCAATTAATTCCATTTCATTAGAGTCCGGTGTTAATAACAATTGATATATTAAGCTTATTTTCATTCCCTATTCATCACAGGCTTTTCACATAAGCCCACTCTTTTGATCTCCACAGCTAAGCAACAACTAGTTAATCCAGATATTGTTATGAAATGAGAACACCTGTTCATAAGCCTAATTATGCAAGTTGGACAAATAGTCAGTCCTCTGTTTCACAATCATATGTATGCTGTCAATTAGTAGTGAAATTAATATTTTGTCATGGTGCACAATACAAATATCAGTGAATTTTTTTTTCTTTTCAATTGGCAGTGACTATTTAATTTATAGGATGGATTAAAGTGAGCAGGATACAGGAATCTTGTGCAGAACATAACTTTGTGAGATTATGATTTTGTTGAATAGTGCCCTAAATTAAATCTGTTGATAATAATAATAATAATATTGTAAACATTATATTATCATGTTAATTAGTCTTTTGTATCAAATCAAATAAAGAGATAGTTAAAATGCATGCAAATCCTACCTGCATAAGAGCTAGTGGTCACAGTCACGTATTAAATCAACTCATTTCAATTGACTATTTGAAAATTGCAAGTACATATAACGTAATTAAAGTATTCAACACTAATCAGTAGTTTTTCATACTCATTAGCAAATCTGATCATCGATAGGAAAGGAACCAAGTGAAAGGTGTACTAGCAAATCTGATCATCGATAGGAAAGGAACCAAGTGAAAGGTGTACTAGCAAATCTGATCATCGATAGGAAAGGAACCAAGTGAAAGGTGTACTAGCAAATCTGATCATCGATAGCAAAGGAACCAAGTGAAAGGTGTACTAGCAAATCTGATCATCGATAGCAAAGGAACCAAGTGACAGGTGTACTAGGTGCAGGAAAAGCTTAGTTTCACAGATAGGGTTTATTATGAAGCGAGTTCCAAAGTTTATAGTGAACTTAAAATTCTTGAATTGGCATTCAGAGGTTTGCTCAAGGATGAGAAGAAATTTTGCTATAACTTGCAATGAAATCACAGCATCAGTACTTTATTAATATAAAAACTATTATAAAAAAATCAAGTTTCAACGTTTTTGTTTCTCTAAATAAATGTTAGTTTTTTAAAAATAAAATATCTTGCATTATTCAGAATCAACAGTAACACATTCACACGCGAAAAGGAATGATGTAATACACAATGTTTTTGCTGGTATTCATGTAGTTTGTGCTGAAAACACTTGTAGTAATGTTGTAAATGATATTTCAGATTGGATATATTGAAAATAAAGGTAATATATACAGAAAAGTGAAGAACTTCATTAGAAAAAGCTATTTTTTGACAATTAATCCCAATGTCCCCCCCACCCCACCCCCCACTGAAGATCTCCATCCCTTTCTAATTTTTTAAGAGGTCCTGCTGTATATAATTTTGGATCCCGTTGTGTGCAAGTTATTGAGGAAGAGGTGTATGTATGTATGTATGTATGTATGTATGTATGTATGTATGTATGTATATATACACACACACACATATATATATATATATATATATATATATATATATATATATATATATATATATATATATATATATATATACACACACACACACACACACACACAGGCTTCTCATTGTCCAATGACAGTCAATATAAAGAGTATCAAATTTATTTTGTTTCTTTTTAGTTTCAAATTTACACTGAAACATAACTTGTAGCCATTTCCATACCAGAAAACATTTATTTACTAAGAGATCAACTAATGACTTAAGTACCACGCATAGAACAAAAAGGGGAAAAAACGAGTTTAAATTCAAATTCTTACCACTTAAGTCTGCTATTAGAAAAGTCAAAACCACTGAAAAGGTAGCTTTCGATTCTTCACTTCTGATCTTAAGACATTTTTGCAGGATTTAAATTCTACACTGCCATCTACCAGACATTCTGATTTGTCATGTCTTAACTTTTTTTAGAAGCTTTTCATCGATGTTTTTTGTTAATGGAAGCCTGATTGATTACTAATATTGCAAAAATAAACTCTTCTAAAAAATAACCCTCCATTCAGGGAATACTAGGGACAAGTAGGATAATGATTTCTATCATCTCTGGATTAATTTATATGTCAGTAAAACACCAGAATCCAAAATAAGAAAACCAAGACAAGAAACACCCTTATCTTCACAACGTAGGATAAAATGATGAAAAGTCCCCTTGGCTAGCGAAAATGAACTAAGACCGGATGAAATAAAACCACTATTTCCAGGTCCCTCCATCATAAAACATTACTCAACATTTCAAGTAACAACTGCTACTCCATAATTTTTTAAAAAATATAATTCAAACAGTATTTATTTGCAGAAGTCATTGTGGAAAGTACATACAACTGAACAAGAGATATGGAAGATTTAGCAACAAGGGTAAGCTCATTTTGAGCTCCCTCCTTAATAATATTTACTTTTATAATGTGGCTGATGTGAGTAATGACGACATAATACTGCAAACACTGAAACATGCTAATGAAGTATTAAAACAAAATTGTACATACAATATTGCAATAATGTCAGACAGTAACTTGTAAGCATTTACAGCAGAAACATGTTACTGTATACTTGCAAAACTATAAACGAGAAAAAAAGAAAGAAAAAACAATGAAGATGTTGACCTTGATAGAGTGGTGTGTGTGTGTTAGATAAAGGACTCGTAACGTCATACCAGAGATATAACAAGTAGTGATAGAGCAATCTTCCTTGAAGTCCCCTAAGATGATTGTATTATGACAATAATGTTTTGCTTGTTCAATTGAGAATCTGACCAAAGTCCAGTCATCAAATCTTGGGTGTATAGAAAAACTTCCAATTAAACGTTTTCTTCGTTAAGAATTATTTCAGCCCAAAGGGCTTCAAGGTTTAGTATCAATAAATTGTTCTTTTCAATAAAATGAATTCCTGTTTTGAAATACATAGCTACAGTAACCGTACTTCCGTTTCTAACAAGTTGGATTGGAGGTTGAAAATTCTGTATTAAGATGTCTTCTATTAGAATTGATCCATCTAACCACATCTCACTGGCTGTAATAATATTGAACTTACTTAACTTTATGCTTATATAGTCAATCTTATGGTACATACTTTGACTATTAACAGGACAAACTGAGAGGTTTCTTTGCAAATTAGGATCCATGCATGGACCAGGATTAGTTTCAATGTCATTAGCTAGTAAGAGCAACGAGCAGACAAAACTTGACCCTTAATTTGTTTTTTTTTTTTTTATGTATGGAAAGTTGTGCTCTATTGATGATAAACAGTCTTATAAGAACACCTTGCTACATGTGGCAATATATATGAATAGGACCAATCCTCTATGATAAAAGTGACAAATTAGCAAAATACAAATTATTTGATCATATCTAATAATCTCTTTGCTTGTAGGTCTGTTAGACCTTGAATGGTAACACCCAACCAGAATCCTGTACTGCTCAGGATTAAAATTCATGGGTTAGGCGACAAAACTAAGAATCATGGTTGGCTTGATTGGGTGCTGATTTAAGACAAAAGAGGAGAGTCTGTGCAATCATGAGGTTATTTGCATGAAAAGTCAAAAGATAATTACATTCATTTTTTCTCTGGCCAGTTCCAAAATACTGATACATACAATCCACTGAAAGCTATCTAAGTGAAAGATTTTACCCCGAGTGGTATAAGCATGGCAACATATGTTTGAATTTGAAGAAAAATATTTTTTAAACAAAATACAAAGATATGGTAAAAAGCAAAGACAACAATAATGCATTTTCTTTTTTGACTAAACATTTCATGGGAGTTTGTCTGATAAATGAAACATGGGAATATATATGTACAAATGCAGCATTTTGATTGGTTAGAATATTTTGTAGTAAGATCTGGAGTAAGTTTTATGATAGAGGGACCACATCTGCCGGCCCATAATGTGCCAGCAGAGTCAAGTCAAAGCTATTTGCAAGAAATTGAATACAGAACAAACAGGGTAGGTAATCTCTGATCTGCCCATGCATTATGAAACTGCAGATCTAAGTCAATGTGTTTGGCATGTGGATATGCCTTATGCATGAAAAAGAATTTTAAGACTGTATCTTGAATGCCTTCCCTAAAAATAAAACACAAGACACAGTAGAAAACTTGAATCACATGCTGCCCATATCAAAGTACAGTATAGTAATGCCACCATGTTTTACTCCCTTGCACACAAAAACTTTTCTACAAGGCAGTATAGACAGAGTAAAAATTGCAAATATTAAATATATAAAGCAGGTATTTACATGATGACTTGATATGAAATGAACTGATTGGTGCCCTTGATTGTGACATATTGGTGAAAAGATTATTTGTATTTTTAAATGTGTTGAACAGGCAAATAGTACTACCTTATGTTCACTTTTCCTTGAACTATGTACTCAAATATATGCCTAATATTAATTTTTTTACGTTAACATAAAATAACTGTACCCTCATGTAATTTATCGCTAAATATGTATCATACATGATTTTTCATGTTGCTTCAAGACATGGTTCCCAATTTAATTTTTTATAAGTCTTATAATGTCAGCATTAACTTGTTAAAAAATACCCCAAAAAACAAATCACGAGTTACTTAAAAATGAAATACAAACAACTTTTACTTAAAATGCAATGCACGAGATTCTAAATGCATGATTTCACAAAAATCAATAAAGTCCAATGTACAGATGCTATTATATTTATTACACACCCATTTCATCATACAAGGTTGATTTAGTTTTCGATTTAATTGTTGAATCCATATTTCTGTATTGAACACCCAGACCAGATTTTTTTTCACACGTCCATATTCTCAGATGCACAAACCCCCACTTTTATAAATCCTAATTTGCTATGAATTCCATTCATACTGTAAACCAAAAACTCATCAGAAATCTTAAGAAAGGGAGTGGATAATGTAATAAATACAAAACCAACTCGTCATTCATGTTTTCTTCCAGGTCATGGGAAATAACTTATTTGATATGGTGTATGGCCTGACAGCCTTGGCCAGTGCTCGAAATTAAGTGAAAATCTTACTGGCAAAACAG
This sequence comes from Margaritifera margaritifera, assembly GCA_029931535.1. Taxonomy (NCBI): domain Eukaryota; kingdom Metazoa; phylum Mollusca; class Bivalvia; order Unionida; family Margaritiferidae; genus Margaritifera; species Margaritifera margaritifera. The sequence goes on along the minus strand of JAQPZY010001699.1, from coordinate 8,786,856 downwards.
GACCAGTAACATTTAAAAGAAGCTGGCCCGCAACAAAACTATATGCTCCCAGACTTATCTGATAACATTTCCATGATCTGAATGGGACAGTAATGGAAACTTCATTACAATCACCAAATTATGTAATTTTATCCATGCTGGAAAAAAGAAAAAACTAGAAATTTGCCCATGCATCACATATACCCACAACAATACGATGCACTTAGAGGGCAAAGTTCTAATTCAAACCAGGGCTATAACTCCACAAATTTGGCCAGAAAACATTTTAAAAAATCAAACTTGATCAATGTGTTGTCAATATAAAGCCTCATATCAAATTTGGTTTCAATCCATTAAGTCCTTTAAAAAGTTACTAAAAGGAAATTGAAGGGCAAAGTGACAGCTCAAAATTGGGCTATAACTCTATACAATTGCATAATCGGAATAATAAGCAAAAGAATCAATTGTCATCACCATTTGAAACAATTATATTTGTGTTACATCCATTTGTTGATATCAACCTGAAATGATCTCATAACAAACAGAATAATGCATTGACAAATAGATGAAAAGGATGAAAGCAAAATGATTTCTGCTGTTTGTGAAGTGACAGCATAAAATATGTACACATTGTACATATATTTTCCTACATTTTTCTTCAAACAAGAGAAAAGGATTCCACTGAACAGTGTCTCACCCATACTCCCTACTATACCCCCCTCCCCTGCCTTGCATCTGACTTTAAAAAACTTGCACACATAACATGAGCACTGAATCTTAACTGTGATTCCAAAGCTGGCAAAATATTGATATTGACAGTATATCTTGCCCATCACTGGCAGAAAACTGATAACTACTGTACATCTCACCTGCTGCTGGCATAAAAGTGATATCTACAGTATATCTCGCCTGACACTGGTGGAAAAGTGATATCTACAGTAAAGTTTGCCCATCACTGGCAGAAAAGTGATATCAACAGTATATCTTACCTGACACTGGTGGAAAAGTTATATCTACAGTATATTTCAGTTGCCAGTGGCAGAAAAGTGATATCTAAAGTATATTTCAGTTGCCACTGGCAGAAAAGTGATATCTACAGTATATCGCCATTCGCAAATGATGGCTCACAAAAATAATTTCATGGCTTTCTACTCCACTTTAAATCATGATTGCATATGCCCTGTATTTCAAAAACATTTGACAATAATGAGATGCTAATTACAAATGAGCTTTCATGACATCATCGAGTTAGTTTGTCCTTCATGGCTTTTAATCTTTGCACGAAATATGTTTCCAGGACTTCAGCACACTGATAAAATGATGTATCAGGAGGATTGTACAATCGACAGTTGTCAAATATTTTGGTAACATCTTTCACAAAGTCTGCCAATCTTACATATTCCCGATTGTCCAAATTCGTTTGCAAAGTGTTCAAGTCTGAAACAAAAGAGAAGATTGCAAGAGATGTATAGAAGTAAGTAAAAAAAACATTAATTGAATTGATATTTAGAGGGGCCATTTAAAAAAAAATGATTGGACATAAAATCTTGATGTAAATTAGTGTCAAGAAAGAAAGAAAACAAACATGAAAACACTTTCTACATATATCATAAAGGTTTCCATGATCTTTTATTAACAAACCAAAATGAAGTTAAGGCATGAGTGAAATAACTAATAAAAAATTACCCAAGTCCACTGAGTGACCTACTTTTATGATATTTATGAAAGTAAAAGTTTATGTTAATACTGTTTTGTGATCAATGATTATCATAAAACTTGTCGATAACTTTGTTCTAGATGTATAGTGTAAACCTGGCTTAGTGGACACCTCTATATAGTAGACACCTGTTCATAATAGACATGTTTGGGGATCCCCAATGAAAACCCCTCCATAAATCACCTTCAAATAGTGGACACCTGTCTAACACAGAGAGCAAACTATGTTTTTTTTTGTGCAACAAAGAAAGTTGCATATGATGGACATAGTGACCTAGTATGTGTATGTATTGTCTACTTTGCAGCTTGCCACAGGCACTATCAAATGTACACAGATTAGTCAAGACCAGCTTGTTTTGACAGTTAACTACTCAGTGGGCAATGATCATTTTCCACTTGGTCTCATTACATCATATGTTCACTCAGCATTGATTTCATAACCGACATGATTTTACTCCAATCAGATTAAAAAGAGTACAGTTATGGTGATGGACACCTTACCATCAACACAATGGTGGCTCTGAATATCTTGTAAATTAAATGGTTCACGAGTATAGTTGACTAAATCTGGCTTACAGCGAAAAGATAAAGAGATGAAAAAGTGAAAAAAATTTAGGTTCAATAAAACCCAATGAAAATTTCAAATTATTATGAAAATTTTACTTCTTACTGCACATGCCAATGTGACAGTATGCTGTTCTGTCTAGCAGCATTCAGGCATAATGTTTACCAAGCAAATGATAGTAAGTTCAGTGATGTGAGTGGCACATTTTAAAAAATCCTAAATTGGTATCATATTGGACCAAATTGGAAACTTTTTCAGATATGTCATAAGAAAAAAATCTCTGATATAAAGGATTTCCCAGGAGACTCCCATGTACAAGTTCAACAGGTATCAGGTTTTTGAATTTTAAAAAAAAGTTTCAATTTTAAGTTATCGTTTACAGCTGAGCTGTGAAAACTTCAAGAGCTGCAGGCCCAACATTTATATTTGAGTGTTGGAGGCAGGTTTTTTTTTATCTTTCAAGGTTGTCTGACTTTAAGCCATTACTGTGTCAATGAATTGACCAAACATATAATGCCATAAATGATGTTTGAGTTTTAAAAGTCTCTCTGTACTTCTTCGTCATAAACTTTCTTCCTTTTGCAATGGTTCATGATTGTTATACAACTTACCCATAGGCTCTTTAACAATGTTGTAGTAATCAGGCACTTCATCTGGATCCACAGGCTCCAGGAAGGGCCATGCCATCTTGTGAGACTGGAATAGGAAGTGTGAAGTCTTAAGATGTGCAAGTTTACTAGTATGTTCTATTTTATTTACGATGATTTTGGGACTTATAAATGTTTTACAAATAAAACCTCTTACAAACATTGAGTTACAGTGTACAAACAAATTCTTTGTTATATTATGGTAACACTCTGAACATAAAATCCCATTCTATTTTTGAAATCCTCTCCCACTTCCAATATTAAGGACACCAGTGTTTTATCTAACCTATGGAAATGCAAGAAACCTGCAATAAATCATTCTACTGATGCATTTTTGTGATCCCTTCATGTCTGCTGTTTAGCACATTTAGAAATGTTGAACTGGATCGGTGACACTGTAATTGAGTTGTCCATTAGAAGCATGCCATGTAGTTATAAGAAGCTTATGGTTGAAAAAACATGTTTAAAAAATTTTCAAGCATGTTGAGTAGGCTGGTTCCGATACTATACAGGACACTAAATATCAACACAAATTTATTGCATTAATAAAGGTATCAGTCTATAAATGAATGCTGCTTGTGGCAACAACAACAACAACAACAACAACAAATTAAAAAAAACAACAAAAAAAACCAGAAAATTAAATATTTCTTCATAGGTAATTGTGATAAGGAGTCAAGACAAAATGCAGAAGACACATATGTATATGCCATTCATCTAATTCCATGAGCGAAAGCAAGTTGTCGGTATAGGAAATACAATAAAAATCTTCGACATGAAATGCAACTACTGTAAACCAGCATTGTTGCACAAAATGCCTAGTAAACAAGAGGCCCAAATGGGTCTGAGATCAGTCACCTAGCTGACATCTGCTTAACAGCCAAACGCAAGCAGTTGGCCAAGAAATCTGGGTCTGTAGAAATTTTTTCCAATGCTGTTTACTGAGTATGTTATGAAAGCAACTGTTTCAAGGTTTCCCTATTTTATGTATCTTCATCCATATCTGATTGCACATTAGCATAATTTATCCAATACTGAAAAGCCTTTATGCCAGGATGCTTTCTGATTTGGTCAAATTCTGTTTAGTGTTTTTAAGAAGTCAGGTTTTTCTATTTCAATAACAGTGGTGATATTTTATGGCAGATCTGCATTGCTTGTACAAATCTGAAAGCCTTATATGCAAGGATGCTTTCTGTCAAATTTGGACAAATTCTGTTAAGCAGTTTGTGAGAAGTCATGTAAAGGTTTTTTAAAAGTCCTTTCTGTCAAATTTGATCAAATTCTGTTGAACAGTTTTTGAGAAGTCATGTAAGTCATGTTTTCCGTTTTTTAGTAATAGTGGCCATATTCTATGGCAGATCAGCATGAACGGTAACAACTTGACATATCTCTATCTCAGGCTGCTAACTGCCAAATATGGTAAAATTCTGTTGAGAATTTTATGGAAAGAAGCTGTTTAACCTTTTTTTATTATTATTAGCAACAGGAGCCATATTTGATGGCAGATCAACATCATCTGAGCAAATGTGAAATGCTTAATGCCAGGATGCTTTCTGTCAAATTCTGTTGAGCAGTTCTTGAGAAGTTGTTCAAGATTTTTCTATTTTTAGCAACAGTGCCATACTGGACGACAGATTGGCATACACTGAACAAATTTTAATGGCTTGATGCCAGAAGGTCAAGCAGTTTTTAAGAAGTTGTAAAAAAATAACTGTGAATGAACACCACATGATTGGTGAAGGACCATATCATAAGCTCACAATGTCCTACAGTCATATGAGCTAAACTTAAATCCTGATAAGTGCCAGTAAAACAGATTAACTGCAGTGATGTGTGATGCGCAAATCTAAATAAAGTTAAACTGATTAATTATATATATCAAAATATAATGCAAAACCTCCGCTTGGTTGTGTATACCAGATGACTGAGCAAACATCTGTTGGCTATTGTTTACCCTGAATTGAGCAATGATTGTAGACAGGATGAATTGAAGACAACACAAAGAAGACTTAGTGGCTTTTTTGTTCATGGTTCAATAATAATTAGATTAACAATTATCAGCTTTTTAAAGAGCTAACATCTTTCAAAAATAAGCAAGAAACATTCATAAGATATTTTTTCTTCAAGAATACAACACAGCTTCTAAATTATTAAATCAAACTCGTGTTCATTTTGGAACTAAAGCACAAGAAATTGGTGAAATCACTGGAACATTTTGGGAGCTACGCCACAATCGTGCTATATTCAAATCTGTGTTAAAACAAAGCATTTCACTGTATCTATCTATATATATATATATATATATATATATATATATATATATATATATATATATATATATATATATATATATATATATCTATCTATCTGCACAAAACACCAGGACACCCCATATAGGTATGGTTCCTAAAACACAAACCTGCATGCTACTCATCAGGCGCTGAAGGATTTCATAGTCAGAGTCTGAAAGTTCCTTCAGGCTTACTGGATCCACTGCATCCTTTTTCTGACAGCTGGGGCAGATGTATGTATCAACCTGTGATGCCTCTTTCTCTGTGATTCCAACACAATGGCCATGAAACCAGTCCTGACACCGATCACAACCAACATAAAATCTGAAATGGAATATGATAAGAAATGAGGCGTATTATGCTCATAAAGTGAATAATTCCATTGACAACTTGACTGACAATAATACACACCAAACAGTAGTGAATAATTCCATTGACAACTTGACTGACAATAATACACACCAAACAGTAGTGAATAATTCCATTGACAACTTGACTGACAATAATACACACCAAACAGTAGTGAATAATTCCATTGACAACTGACAATAATACACACCAAACAGTAGTGAATAATTCCATTGACAACTTGACTGACAATAATACACACCAAACAGTAGTGAATAATTCCATTGACAACTTGACTGACAATAATACACACCAAACAGTAGTGAATAATTCCATTGACAACTTGACTGACAATAATACACACCAAACAGTAGTGAATAATTCCATTGACAACTTGACAGACAATAATACACACCAAACAGTAGTGAATAATTCCATTGACAACTTGACAGACAATAATACACACCAAACAGTAGTGAATAATTCCATTGACAACTTGACTGACAATAATACACACCAAACAGTAGTGAATAATTCCATTGACAACTTGACTGACAATAATACACACCAAACAGTAGTGGTCTGAACATAACTGAAGACTGGTTAGAAAAGTTGAACAACCAAGCATTCTATCATGATTTTCCATCTTCAAATATAAAAGATTTTTTTTCCCGTTTAAAAAACTTTTACATTTTTTGTTACATGAGCGCTTCAAGGGTAATAAAATATGTGAGTAACAGTTTCAAGATAATACAGCCTTCCACTGTTTAGTACAGCACAAGTGTCATAAACATAACATACAACAAATGTTGTCAATAAACTGTTCAATTTTCTGTAAGTATGTGAAAATGGCATTATCCTTAACAAATTTAGAAAATATGTCCAACCAATTAAAACAGATAGTAAATCAGTTATGATGAACCAATCATTGATTTTTAAATTTCAACTGATACCCAATACTACCAAATAGCACCTTGAGCCATGGTTGTGCTCATGGAGTCTGAAGCAGTTAGATTTTAAAAAAAACAAAAAAACATTAAAAAAACAACAAAAAAACAAGTAAAATAGTTTTCACTTGCCCAGAATTAAAACAAGAGTCCCTCGAAGGGACTGATGCTCTACTGTGTGAAAAGAATTTCCCAGGAATTTAAGATAAGACCATTTCTTCCTTTCAACTGTTGAGTGTTGAAACCATCTCTGATATTCTTCAGTGATAACAAGATTTTCAAATTAGTTGCTGTGGTTTACATAATGGATGTCAGATTGGCACCATTTTCATTTAGGACTATGTAAACAACACTAGAAATCATTTGGTGAAAACCCCATGTTAATATGACCATCCATATATTCAGGGGAGTAGTGACAGCAAGATTCTTAAGACAACCATTATGGCAGCCATATTGGATGTATGATTGGCATCATTTTCATTTGGGACCAACTAGGTATCACAAGAAGTCTACTGAGGAAAACCCCAAGTTGATATAACTATCCATTTCGGAGCAGTAGAGATAACAATATTTTCAAGATGGCCACCATGGTAGCCATACTGAGGGTCACTCTGCATTTTTTTCATTTAGGACCAACTAGACACCATAAGAACTCTTCTGATGAAAACCCAATGTAAAAATGACTTGCCATTTAACTCATTAACCCCTAGCACCATGTTTATGCGTCATGAGGATGTACCCTACTTCCGAGGTCTGTAACGTCAACATCATTTAAGATATGCTATAGTGGATGGTATTGCAGGAAAGTAGACAGATGTAGCTCTACAATGATACCAAATGATGTTGACTTTCTACTCGCATTAAAAAATACAGCGAGAAAAATGCACATTTTTAGACCCGATTTCTGTAGGTAGAAAATTCCCAGTTTCGAAACCAGAGTTTGTGTCCGGATTTTAGACTTTTTGGCCTTAGATCTAAAGCAGGCCGGTTCGAACTGCACACAGACAGATGAACCTTTGCAAAAAGTAGGATAAGTTTGAGATTTGGAGTAAAAAGGGTCCAGGACACAAAAATTGGTGGTCCAATATGAGAAAAAAAAAAAAAAAAAGAAGTCCAACTTTTACCCTTCTGCACATGCACAAGCGTAATAGCCAATCAAAAACAATGTTTCTGCTACACCTAAGCATCCGGTTAAACGAAAAACTTTCTTAAGCAGATGTGTTTTGCTGCATTCAGAAGTAACCCCAAAATTGCGTTTCCTACCTCCATTTCAGTTGAAAATGAAAAGAATCTCCCGGGGTTAATGAGTTAAGAGGAGTAGCAATAACAAGATTTTCAAGATGGCCATAATGGTTGCCATACTGGACATCAGATCAGCACCATTTTCATCTAGGACCAACAAGACGATATTAGAATTCTTTTGGTGAAAACCCCATGCTGAAATGACTTTCTGTTTTGAAGGAGTAACAATAACAAGATTTTCAAGATGCTGCCATGGTGGCAATACTGGATATCAGATGTGCACCATTTCCATTTTAGAACCAACAAGACATCATAAGAAGTCTTCTGATGAAAACCCAATGTAAAAATGACTTTCCATTTAAGAGTAGCAATACCAAGATTTTCAAGATGGCCATAATGGTTGCCATATTGGACATCAGATCAGCACCATTTTCATTTAGGACCAACAAGACGATATTAGAATTCTTCTGGTGAAAACCCCATGCTGATATGACTTTCTGTTTTGAAGGAGTAACAATAACAAGATTTTCAAGATGGCTGCCATGGTTGCCATATTGGATATCAGATGTGCACCATTTCCATTTAGAACCAACAAGACATCCTAAGAAGTCTTCTGGTGAAAGCACAATGTCGATATGACCAGCCATCTATCAGAAGCGGCAATAGTAAGATTTTCCAGATGGCCACTGTGGTGGCCATATTGGAGGTCAGATTATCACCCTTTTCATTCATGACCAACAAGATATCATAGGAAGTCTTTTACTGAAAACCCCATGTTGATATCACCATCCAGTCAGGAGAAGTAGCGATAACAAGATTCTGAAGATGGCATCAGTGGCAGCCATACTGGATGTGCAAGCTGCACCATTTTCATTTAGGACCAACTAGACATCATAGGTGAAAACCCCATGTCAATATGACTTTTTTTTCAGGAGAAGTAGCGATAACAAGATTTTCAAGATGGCTGCTGTGGTTGCCGTATTGGAAATCTGATTAGCACCATTTTCATTTAAGACCAGCTAGACACCACAAGAAGTATTTTAGTGAAAACCCCTATACTGATATGAACATCCAGATATCACAAGAGGTTTTCTTGTGAAACCCCCATGTCAATAGGACTTTCCGTTCAGGAGGAGTAACAATAACAAGATTTTCAACATGTCTGTTGTGGTGGCCATATTGGATGTCAGATTGGCACCATTATCATTTAGGACCAACTAGTCATGAAAAGAAGTCCTTTAGTGAAAACCCCAAATGATATAACCATCCATTCTTCAGGAATAGTGACAAGATTTTCAACATGGCTGCTGTGGTGGCCGTATTAGACATTAGATCATCACCATTTTGACTTTCCGTTCAAGAGAAGCAGCTATAACAAGATTTTTTACATGGCTGCCATGGTGGCCATATTGGATGTCAGATTGGCACCATTTTCAAATAGGACCAACTAGACATCAAAAGAAGTTTTTCAGTGAAAATCCCATGTTGATAAGACCATCCATGTAGCAGGAGTAGCAATATTTTAAAGATGGCTGCTGTGGCATTCATATTGGATGTCCAAGTGGCACCATTTTGTTTAGGACCAACTAGACCATGTGATGAATGTGTGTGTAGAGTTTCATGGCAATTCTCCAAGTAGTTTAGGAGCAGTAGCAATAACAAATTTGTGCTAATGGGCAGATGACGGACAAAAAACCATGCCATATACTCTTCAGGTCTAGGACCAGTCGAGGTGAAAAAAAGCGTATTTTGAAGGGACTGACATTTTACTGGCATGAAACAATTTGTAGGAAGTCCGTTTCTTCCTGCCTTTTATCTTTATTTAATTGCTGTGTATTTAAAACATCTAAGATATTCTCAAGAAACTCCAACATACTGAATTTAATAACAAAAGTATTTTCTTGTATGTCTGAGTTAACATGTTTACACAATAGGTTCAGTACAAAAATCTTTGTCATGGCCTTGACCCTGAACCTAATACCATGGATAGAAGATCAATGAACTCATCTCAGATACTGTTAAAATATACCCACATGGTTTAATCCATAATTAATATTTACCCCTCCCACCCCCACCCCACCCCACGTTACTGAACTGGCATCATTCATGGCATTCTTCAGAAATATCCACAAAGTAGTTTGATAAAAATCCATTCATACTTATTCACCAGAGTCAAGACCCTGGACCCTACATCAATGTCAGAGTGCTGATTGTCAACTTGTTTACTGAAATGCAACTCAACACAATGTCTGGTCAAAATTCATTAGTATTTGTACAAGTCACTGTTTATATGCTCAATAAAGCTAAAAAATGCAAGCAGTAACCTCCGACTTTACCTCAATGACAAGTAGGTCTGGTTTTCAAACTTGTTTACAACATAGTGAACATACTGGAGATCTGATCTGCACCATTTCATTCATGATCAATTACTTATTCCAAGATGTGTTTTAGTGAAAACCCCATGTCAATGATACCATTCTTTCAAGACGAGTACGGAAAACAAGATTTTTGAGATGGCAACTATGGTTCCAGGTCTGAGGTTAGATCAGCACAATTTTCATTCAGCACCTGCTACTGTGGTCTAATCAAAAGCCTTGAAAAGTTGCTAGATCATGAAAAGTTACCTACTTTTGCCCAAGGTAAGTAGTACCCTCCAAGATGAATATAAGCATCAAGTTTCATGACTACATACAACAATGGCAGAAAAACTGAACTACATGCAAAAAATTTACATTGGCGCCAATGCCATCAGAAAAGTAATCCATATTTCTCACTTGTGCTTTGCAGGTGAGACAATGAAACTATTAATTGAGAAGAAGTAGCCGTAAGAAGATTTTCAAGATTGCCACCAAGGCAGTCATTTTTAAGGTTAGATCAGCATCATTTTAATTGAGGACCAGTTATATATTACAAGAAGCATTTTAAGAAATCCCTATGTTGATCCATTCAGAAGGAGTAGTCATAACAAGATTTTTTTCATGATAACCGTTTTGGCCACCATATTGTAATGTCATGCCCATCCATTTTCATTTATGATCAAGAACATATCATATGAAGTCTTTTAGTTAAAATCCCTTGTTGATATGACCATATATTCAGGAGAAGTAGCTATAAGATGTTAAAGATGACCACCATGGTGTCAGTGTTGGACATCAGGTTGCCACCATTTTCGTTTAGGACCATCTACATGTCATCAATAGAGGATCTCACATGAGTGTTCATTTCACATGAAATTTATGAAACTCGTAGAATAATTTCTTGGAAAGCAAAAGATTTAAATTAATCAAGTAGTTTCATAAATTTCATTTGAAATGAGCACAAATGTAAGATTTTATTTAGCATATGATAAAACATACTGATTTTATTTGACCAAACCACAGAAAAGTGAAATGACTTTGAAATACATTCAGACGCCTCAGATGTTATGCAAATTCTTTGCATGATGTCATCTGTGACAGCATGAGGTCTTATTACATGTTACATATATGAACATTATGATATGGGTATGTTATCATAAATAACACTTAATAATGTGATAAAAAATCTCTTGGTGAAAACATCATGTCAATCAGAACATCCATGCAGGGGGAGTAGCCATAACAACATTTTTAATATAATCACAATGTCTTCTGGTCTTTGATTGTAGAGTCAAAAACAGGATGAAATGTGCTCATGGATCATGAATGCCCCATCCCCACAATGACCTAAATACAAAACTTCACCAGCACCTACATTATGTAACATGGTGTAACATTATGTAATAACACCACACCAGGCATCAGCTGATAGCCCTACAACTGGTTATAGGTAATGGGAGAAGGCAATGATAAGGAAGGTCTCTTACTTGGTTTCATCGTAAGGTGTACGACAGAGACAGTACAGTTCCTCAGTAGCACACTCTTGTTGTTTCTTGCACTCATCACAGATGTAGGCATCCAGGAATTTAGCGCTGTCTTCTAATACGTTAACACACTCTCCATGAAACCAGTTAGAACACAGGTCACAGCCAATGTAGAATCTAACAGTGTAAAGTAAGCACATTTATAGAGTAGACCAGTATCTTTTTAAAGCAATTTGCTTTTCTTATTACAATACAAAAAAATCTGAATTAAAAGCACATACATAAAAACAGAAAGTTTAAGTGCGCCCGATATCGCTCACCTGGCTTACATAACTTACCAGTTGAACATTTCACTAAGCAGGTTTATGTAGTACTGTAACAACACAGCCCTATATAATTGATCCCCCAACCTTATATCGCATCAATTTGATCTATTTTACTATAACCTGATAACAATTTCCAAAGATAAAGGCATAATTAATATGCATAGACCTTATTCAAAACTAGACTTATCCAATAACTTAATGATATAAGTGCAAGTGGATGCAAAATATAGTCTCTAGAAAGGCAACAAGCTCATCCAATCAGATGTAAATATCACATCAATATGTGCAGATCACACTTATTACTGAACCTAAAGCCATAATGATATAAGCTTTTTTAGCATGCTGGAGCAAAATCCAATCAAAATTTGGTGTTTTTCAGAGTGGTCAGCCAATCAGATACAGGATTACCTTATGAATATGCATACATCTTGTTCATAATCAAATTCATCCAACAGCTTGATGACATTAGCCTATTTACCTAGTTTGATAAAAACTGGGTCAGAAAAACCATCTCTCAAGTGGTAAGAAGTTCAGCCAATCAGATGCAAGATCACCTCAATAATATGTGTAAATCTCACTCATAATTACACTATATTTACATCTTGATGATGTAAAGCTAGTGTTGACAAACCAGACAAACAGATGGAAGATCACCTCAGTATTATGCATGGATCTTGCTCATAATTGTACTTGTCCAAGATCTAGATAATACAAGCCTATTTACCAAGTTTGATCAAAACTGAATCAGAAATAGTGTATAGAGTGGTAACAAGTTCAGCCAATGAGATTAAGATCACTTCATTAATATGTGTGGATCTCGCTCTTTACCAAATTTGTGCAAGACCTTGCTGATATAAGGCTAGATTCCAACTTTTATCAAAACTGGATCCGAAATATGACTTACAGATTGGTAACGAGCTCAGTCAATAAGATGCAAAATAAATCCATTAATATGCATGGATCTTGTTCATTATCGAATTTCATCCAAGATCTTGATGCGATAAGCATGTAAAATTGGATAAGAAATATTGCCTCCAGAGTGGTAACAAGCTCAGCCAACTTGTCCAAGATCCTTATACAAGTCTAATCAAAATCAGATTTGAAATATGGCCTCTAAATTGGTAACAAACCCAGTCAATCAAATGCAACATGACCTCATCAAACATCTCGCTCATTACTGACCTTGTCCAATCTTGATAATATAAGCATATATTTCAAGTCTGATCAAAATTGCAGAGATGCCATCACAGAAGATACTGATCAGGAATCCTAGTGTATATTTTTTAGGAATGTGGGAACCCATTTGAAATGGATACTATGCTTTTTAAAACTAATAAACTTCTATGCAAGAATATTGCATTTTCCAGGTAAGTACACAACAAATTTCATGCCTTATACATATGCCTTACACATAAGCCATGTAAGTACACAACAAATTTCATGCCTTATACATAAGCCATGTAAGTACACAACAAATTTCATGCCTTATACATAAGCCATGTAAGTACACAACAAATTTCATGCCTTATACATAAGCCATGTAAGTACACAACAAATTTCATGCCTTATACATAAGCATGTAAGTACACAACAAATTTCAAACATTATACATATGCCATGTAAGTACACAACAAATTTCATGCCTTATACATAAGCCATGTAAGTACACAACAAATTTCATGCCTTATACATATGCCTTATACATAAGCCATGTAAGTACACAACAAATGTCATGCCTTATACATAAGCCATGTAAGTACACAACAAAATTTGTTGTTCTGATGCTAATTAAATAATTAGCAAGACAACTGATGAATACAGAAGTTTCACCCACCAGCCACTTGCTGGTAATCAAGAGTATTTTATTAAATATTACAAACCAGGCTCTGTTTGATTTATTGCTTTTATTAAATATTACAATGGACTGCTGCCCACTCTCAAGCCATGCTCTGTTTGATTTATTGCTTTTATTAAATATTACAATGGACTGCTGCCCACTCTCAAGCCAGGCTCTGTTTGATTTATCGCTTAATAATATCTGGGGTGCTAAGATTGAATTTTCACTACAAACCAAAAACTAGCCTCTAATAAACTGGTATATTACCCTCTCCCCCCATTTTTAATTTTTAAGAAAATACTATACTATGCTGATTAGAAAGCATGGTTATCACTGATTTGGCGATTACTTTTCTCTGTCTTTTTTATCTTGCTATGTTTCCTTACTTTATCGACAAACTTTATGTACTGTGCCCTTGAATTTTGTTGATAAGCATAAACATACAAATTTTACAAGTACTTGTATCATTGTACAGTTCACTGTTGACAAGCACATATCAAAAGTAAGCACATATGGCCTTCATTAAGTCCAAAATTACAAATTTTTTAAAGGTAAAATATGTTTCTTTGATCATACTTGATTATAATATGTCAATTATAATATGTTAGAAGTATATCCACAAGCTCACAAATCTAGCCATTCCAAGCCAGAAAGATACATCCATCCTGGCTTGGTTTAGCAACAATGTTGCTAAAAGGTCATTTACTTGCTTAAAAAAAGAAGTCAGACAAGAGTAAAAAGAAAATATGGGTTAATGGGTTTATGGGTTAAGGTTAGCACTTGGCCTATAGAAATGTTAGTCATGTGATAAAGAAAAAATGTTGCTCCTGCAAGTCTTGTGGAAGTAGAGTGAACCGTGTTATTATGAAGCTGCTGAGAGACCTGGGAGGTAGCCTATTGCACTGCTATTATTGACCCCACCAGGTTGAAATTAATTCTTGGGATGATAGGTTTTTGAGGTAGAAGCTAGATAAGGTCACCTCTGACCTCCACAGCTTGGATTATATAGTTTGGGGAGCAGGTTCACATGAAAGCTATGTTTGTGACAATTGTCCCAACCTCATGAGCAGAAATATGTAAGAAACTCTTCTATCTTGGGTTGGTTCCCTATATGCTTATGGGGTATCCAGGACAACAGTGCCTGAGCATAAAAGTCATCTCTACCTACTTACAGTAGGAATAATTAAGATCTCCCTCTCCTAATTGACTTGGTGCACTTCAGGTACAACTTCTGAGCCCTGATGGAGTCTTGTAGATGCTCTCTGGGGTGAAGGGTCCCAAGAAGAAAACAGTTTTAAGGCATATGATTGGTTGCCCATGAGCAGGAACCTTCATGAGAGAAACTGAACAATCTTGACGAAGTTGCAGATAGTATGAGTTGACTGATATAACATGTAGCTCACTTATTCCACCTGCTGTAGCCCGGTGACTAAAAAGCAGTCATATATAAGACGTGAGTCAATGTAGTTCTGGACAGGGTTTTTAAATAGTGATTTGTTCAGTCACATCAGAACCCATGGTTGCTTCCATTTGGACAGTGGGCCAAAGCTTTTGGTCTGGAGGAAACAAAGGCCAGCTGGTTGGACAGGTTCTTATTTTGGCCCATGCCCAATATTTTATGGTTTCAAAGCATGTTTGTGATTATATAATTGTAGATGTTGATGGCTATGGGGGCTAGATTCCTCTCTCGAAATAGCCAAAGGAGGAAGTTTGCTATTTGTGGTACTGAGGTTTTTAAGGGGGTGGTATGGTTTTGCTCTTAACACTGAATGAAACTCCCCACTACCTTTATATATTTTCAGAGTGATGGGCCTTTTTGACTCAGTGATCCCATTCACTACTTGTTCTGAGAGGAGATTCTTTCTGAGGGCTGCCGATATGAACCATGTGTGCAAGTCCTGGCTCTCCTGGTTTGGATGGAAAACCTGCATTTGGGATTGTTGGAGCAGGTGAGGAGAGGGCTGGATCTTCCTGGGAATCCCCGCTGACTGGCTCAGAAGTCGATGATCCATGATTGTTCCCATTTTAGGGGAATGGTTAGGACTAGTCAGCACTCAGGTCTGCTATAAAAGAGATGATGGTCGGGAGCTTGGCATTTCCACTTTGTCGCATACAAGTCTACCAGAGAAGACCAGGGGTGAATGGACCATTTTGTTATGAATTGGCTGATTCCTGTGGGACAGGGAGTCCACTTGGACAATGAGTCTGCCTTTAATGTGGTGGACATGAAGGTGGATTTGTTGACGATGGCACCACCTGAAAAATCCCAAGCCAGAAAGCAGAGGTCTGGAACCTTGGTTCTTCCTTACTTCCTGATATATATGATGACAGCTGAGATGTCAGATAGAATGCAGATGCCCTTCTCAGATGGTGTCTCTTGCCATGAGTGAAAGGCATTCATAACGGCCTTCATCTCTAAGAGACTGACACAGAATGAACTGAGGGAACCCTGTCCTACTCACATCTAGGAAGAATGGTAGAGGCTGGGTTCCCAGCCAGTTGTGCTGGTGTTTGTGCTGATCGTGGTTTCCGACTGGGAGTACAGCACAAATATTGGGGGTGCACATTGTAGAGGTGCATGGTATTACTGGTATCCTGGTTTACTGCCATATTTTTGTCTGGTAGTATGTACCACGGTACTTTTCCACTAAACAGGTACTTTTCCACCATACAGGTACTTCCATAGTTTCTGTCAGTAAGAAATCTATGAAAATTCCAGAGAAAACTTGTTACAAATTTAATGACATTAAAAGCATGTTTTCATTTTTCATTACCAAAAAATTAAAAATTATTAATCTTTTTTTAGAAAATATTAGTATTTGTCACAAATTAATTTAGAATATTACAAAAATAATTATATTTATGAACCTTTAATCACATGTTTGACACATGTCACATATACAAACAAGGCGACCAAATGGGATGTTGTGAAAGATATTCGGTCCAAATCCAACTTTTAGAAAAATTTCAGATTAAACTTTTTTTTAAAACAATTTAATTTTTTAATTTTTTACTAGCATATGTTAATGTCATAAGTACATGTATTCTTTTATAGGACCAAGATTTTAAGGAGAGCACTTGTTATCTGTTGGAATTTTACATAATTCCTCTAGTCCACTAAATATTTTCTCGTTTGTTGAGTCAGTGTGTTTTGTTTTATGTTTACATGCCCTCTCTGATAAATATCTTGGCATTCCACTCAAAGTTTCCCTGCCTATTATATCAATAGTGTAGCTAGTTGATTGTAAGCTTCAGTGTCAACACTTTCCATTTTTATCAACAACTCTCTAATGTCAGCAAAATGTCTTTTACAGGGTGTCCGCTATAGTGTAAGCTGAATCATCCCAGCTATAGTTACAGTGTTTAGATGACAACTCAAGCAGCATTAACATACACATAGCAAATTCATCTCCAATAAGGTACTGACCTTTTAATTTCTGGGGCGGGGGGTGCTGTCATTTTCTTTCAAGCCGAGATATTTTCTTTTCTTTTACCTCAAGATGATTTTTTCAAGTAATATCATGGATATAATAGGGTAGTTTTTTTTTGCTATAAATCAGAGCAAGAATACTTTTTTCAAGCTATTTGAAAGCCAGAATTTTTTATAAAAAAAAAATGGTTGGTCCCTAATATAACTGCAGTATATCATGATATGTATTGCAGTATGTTCAGAAATACTGCAGTATACTGCGGGACAAATTTTTTTGTGGTACCCAAGTCTAGCACATTGTGAAGAAAATAACATAGTATCATTGCACTGGAGTATTGCAAAATAATTATTAAAAAAATAACTCAGCAAATAAATAAAAATTTCACAATCTGTTTGCATTTAGTACTTCAGAAAAGTAATGTTAATGTACAGATGGATTCAGTAACAAGTTATTTAACAACTCCAAATATTATAAATGCAGCCTGTTCTTTTTACTTAGAATGTAGTTTTTTTGTTCTTCTTTAATATCCCTAAGGAATATCATTGCCTCCATTAATTTGTAAGTCAGGAACCCCATATGCCACTCCAGAATATCGCCATGTTTCTTTCCGTATCTGTACACACTGAAAGCAGATTAGTACAGAAGAGACAAAGAGCCAGTCTACCACTCATGGCCAATATGGCGACCATAAAAGAGTTATCATTCAAGTGTGTCACAAAAATTGCACACATAAAGTAATACTGAGACTAAAAAGAGAATACTGAGACTAAAAAGAGAGTTATATGAACTGGTAAACAGTGTCCCTATACATGAATCTTGTGAATTCCAGAAAGATCTGTGAATGGGAATGTAAAGGTGCACATCAAGGAGATCTAGGCTGACTGTGGCAATGTACTTCTGAACAGTGTTGAGAAGCAATCACAGTACTTCCATTCTGAATGTGGTAATCACATGAAACAGATGGGAGTTTTAGAACTGTAAGCAAACAAAGCATGCCATTGGCATTGGGACCCGGGAAAAGTGTAGAGTACAACCCCAATGAGTTTACATCGTGAACAAGCTCAAAAGCCCTTTTCATAAGGAGAGTGTTTATTTCCTGCTGCATTTTTAAATCAGATTTGTAAAGATCTCTTGGAACATCTGAAGTGATGAGAGCCTTTGACAATGGGGAAGGGTCACTGAACATGATCTGCAGGCCCTCCATAATGATTTACAGGTTGTCAGGGCAGAGTCTCTCATATTCCATGGCAAAGTTTAAGAGTCTCCCCTCCCCTACCTGGGTGACAAATAAGAGTGGAGTGAGCATAATGTCATATTCTGCAGAAAGGTTGGTGGGGAGATGAGCTAGATTAAAACTAATCCTGGTCTTCTTGTATCGTCAATGGAGGCTTTTGGAAACAGTTTTGTTGAGGGAAAGGGCTTGGGGGATGGTTTCCCCATTTGGCATGCCTTGGGGGTGGGTGGGTGTCTTCTTGTTTCTCTGATCTCTCCTCGGAAACCAGGGCTGGATTTTGGGTTGCTGGTCCTGCAAGATGTTTGCTTCTTTGGTGGCCTGTTTCCTGATCTCTTTAATCTGGCTGTGGAAAAGACGAGAAGAAAGCAGTTGCAATTGAAGAATGACTTTGTGATGATCTTTTGATGAGTCCAGGTGTGGAGAGAGAAGATGGCATTGGAAAGTGAGTGTTGACTGCTCCATTAAGCACATGCACCATACAAGAGACTGACTCCCAAGAAAGACCATGAGCAGGGTTCTGACAGAAAGATTTCGTCTGTTTAGACTGATGAAAAATAGCCATCGAAACCAAGCTGAGCATGGATCCTATTGATACAACATTGCAAACTAATTATTGAGCATTGAGGAAGGACTTCCAGTCCATACAGAGAGAGAGAGAGAGGAATGTTTGACATTCCCAGGTCTGCAATGACTCGGCTGACAGCTGGGACATCAGTTCTAAAAATAGCTATATCTGTCTTGTAGAAAGCAGGGTTGAAATTTGATGGGAGCCACTCATGTGAATGAAAGACCAGTTGACACTTGGGTCATGAAGTCACCTTTCAAAGCAAAGTAGTATATAAGCCACTCAACCAGATTGGGGTAGATGTTGGTCTCTCTTGATCAACAGATTGATGGATGCAGGAGCTTGTAATAAGTCATTGATGGAGCAGGTGCAGGAAAACAAAACTCTGGCAGCAGAAAATAGAAAACTTCATCGACGAAGGTGTGAAAGACTGAGTCTTCTCAACACATCACTGGATCAAGAAAGATGGCTATTGTGAGCATGAATCTTTGAACATGAAAGAATGGGGTGATAGAATGATGGGTGTACAATGACTGAGCTGGTGAAGCAGGTCGTAGAGAACAGTAAATAAGGCTGCATGTGCAGTCATGTAGGGCCATGGTTATCTCCAGGCATTCACTGTGATCATCATTGACAGTCCTAGACTGGTACCAGGCATCTGGGAATGGGGAGCTGCTGTAGCTGGTAATAGTATGCAATGGGCCTGCGGTCATTGATAGACTTGTCTGGTGCCAGTCTGCAATACTTTGACAAGTCCAGTACTGAATAACATGAAGTAGTTCACTGACTCCAGTACTAGTATACTAGATACTAGGCATCCAAGTCAGAGCCAGGGCTAAAATGGGCATGGTTGAATTTTGGGCGCTATCTGTCTTGAAACCTGGACAAGGTATAACAGGAAAATCACTCATCACACACATTCCAGAAAATTTAAGTTTAAGTTGTGGTGTGGTCTGCAGCTGGTTGGTGTCTGGTGCCTAAGTACAGTATTGGATATCCCAGAAGAGATCACTGTAGCCAGTACCGGAATGTACTTGTGTTGCTGGTATATCCACTACTGGTCCAGATGGGGCACCCCATATCATGCCAGTAATGGACCAATAGGTCTTGCCGTGAAGATTTGCTCCGTCTGCAGCAATGAGGGTGATGGCAGGACTGGCAATGTCTGAGAAGCTTGTGATAGCTTGGATTGCCAATTTTTTTTAAATGGGTGATTTAATATAAAGGAAACTTTCGACAGAGGCATTGATGGTGGCAATGCTGATGGCATTTGTATCCTTGATCATGCATGTGTTAGCGCTCTTTTATTTGCCCAAGTTAGTTGGGCAGTGACGACTGCCCATATTTCCTCAGACCAGCATTAACACATGTTGCACATATTGCACGAATCGTAACCCATATAATTAATTTTGGGTAGAGTGAATGCCTTCAGCAAGCTTGAACCACCCACTTGCAGCCCACATGCTTAATCTTGCCCACTGTGCTGCACTCGAAAATAGAGAAAGCAGAGCAATAGCATACACAGGTAAAAGCAGTCAAGCACTTAATTGAATTTAATCTTAAGGGGATGCTTTGAATAAAGAAAAATGCCAAAGGAAATTACATGAATAACCTAAGAACATGTAGTAACAGATCAATTATTTGACAAAATTCATAAACAAGGTCAAGTACCGAGTTTGATCGAAAGTACTATAGACCATAGGGCAGGTACTTAAGATGGCACCAATAAGCTTATCCTATGACAAATTTAGGCAGATAAAGTGCAATATATTACTCTACACTGAATATAAAGTGAGAAATAGACATAAAATAGATGGAGTATACTTCCCCAAGGTAAGAAAACTACAAAGAACGACTCAACTGATGAAAAGGGACAAGTAAATTCGGTATTTGCAAGGCCTCAACAAAAAGCATGCTTCCATGCACAAATGGAAGTAGTAACAATGACTGATGAGATCTGGCACCAATCCCTCTATCCATGGGGAGACCACTCTAATCTAATTACCACTTTGACAAGAAGACAACCTTTTAGCACTTCTGTTGCTAAAACAAGCCAAAAGACATGGCACAAGTCTTTTTTAGCTTGAGAGGGCTGGAGTTGTGGGGTATTATGAGCAGGTCATGTATCTGAAGAAGAAAGAATATCTTGCGTGGATGCTGTCTGTCAAATATGGTCAAATTCTGTTTAACAGGTTTTGGGAAGAAGTAGTTTAAAGGTTTTTCTATTTTTAGTAATGTCAGCCATATCTAATGGTAGATCAGCATCATTTGCAAACATTTGAAAGTCATTCATGCCAGTATGCTCTCTGCAAAATGTGGTCAAACTGACTAAGTGTTTTTTTTTTGAAGATGTATAGAATACCAATTGTTGATGGACTGATGATAGATGACACACGATGGATGCAGGACTATACCATAACAAAAAATAAAGCCAATATAAAAAACTTGAGGGAACTATTTTAAAAAAGTGCTCATTTTAATCCATTTTTGAATGCCAGAGTTAAAAGAATTTTTCAATAAAAAACTTCTACTATCAGAAACACAATCAATTAAAGAAAATGATTTCATAATGATGTAAAAATTTTTACTGGCAAAAAAGCAATAAAAGAAAAATCTGGATTTTCACTGTGTTACATGCTGCATGATGCGCTTTGTCTAAACCAGAGTAATTGCTTTGTATCATCATATGGATTTTTGCAGATACAGATTTTGATTTTTGTTACACAAAAGTGCTTACCTTGTATCATCATAGGGAGTTTTGCAGACACAGTAGAGCTTTCTCTTGGGATTAAGAGACTTGGTATTCCCAGTGAATATAACTTTCTGTTTTCTTTTCTTGGCTTTGGCTGACTCAGCTGCTTGAGCACTTGTTGGTGGTAGTGGTGGGATAATTGATGCAGGAACCTCTGGCTGTTTTTTCACTTGCCCACCAACCATCATTGGTAGAACAGTTGTTGATTTTGCTGTTGCCTGCTTCTTCTTTGCCTGTTGCAGTTTTACAAGCTCAGCAATATCTTTCTGCAATAGGGAAAATTTGATTCATCTGCTATAGTAAAACCTTATGAATATTTTCTATCATTATTATCTACCTTATGAATATTTTCCATATTTATTATCTATCATGTGTAGCAAACTTAAACTTTTGTTTGATGACAACTGCATCATACTTCTGGTGCTTGTAAGACTGCAGATAATCCTCCTCCTCCATCTTCGTGAAAGTACGGAATCTACCTACTTTATACCATGATGTACCACACCAATAAGCTACCAACCAAGCAGTGGTTTAGAGAGAAGTTTCCACACTAGCCATTATGGGAATTACAACACTGTTGTATGAATTATGTCACTGACTAACTAACCAGGAGACACAGATTTTACTAGTGACTGATAGTGGCTTGCCAATTTAAGCTTGACATCAGTGAAAAACTTTTGCTTCCCATATTAGTATGTTTTTACTACATTTAGAAATTTTACTGGTTTGAATTTGCTCAATTAGCACTGCCTGCACCTATTATTTGCAAGAATCTTGTAGAAGTTTTCTTGCGTAATGTCACCTTTTTTTTTTCCTGTGTCTGCAGGAATAATTACAAAGTATTAAAGTTTTAGCTCCTAATGTATGATGGTAATATAGTGTTGTCACTGTTAATTCAGTCACTTTTCTTTCATTATTATTAAATGACTACATCAAAACAAGAGGTCCAAGTGGACCTGATATTGCCCATGTTGGTAGTTGACATACGTCAGCTTGTGACAATGCAAATTCACACACACAATGAAACTACAGAGGAAAAAGAAAAGCTTGGAGGACATAGTTGCTACATGGTCTATTAATGTTGGTATGATTTGTCTTCTTTTTAGTAATGGCAGCTATATCTGATGGTGGATCAGCATCATTTGAACATATCTGAAAGACCTTCATGCCAGGATACTTTCTTTTAAATGTGGTAAAATTCTGTTAAGCAGTTTTTGAGATTAAGTTGTAAATAGCAATTATGAATGGACAGCGCACAACAGACAATAGATGAAGGACCATCCATACCATAAGCTCAATTGGCTTTATTGCCAGGTGAACTAAAAACAATTTTTGAGAATAAAATGTTTCTTCGACAATAATTACCTCATCATTATACATTAGGAGTACATCCACTACCTTGCAAATCCAGCACTCCCAAGCTAACAAGAACATTTGCCATGTCTTGTATTTTGTTTTAGCAACAGAAATGCTAAAAGGTTATCTGGTCCTGAAGGTGGAAGTCAGACTAGAATGGTCTCCCCTGGATAGCGGGTCCTGTCAACCCTCTGTTACTACTACAGTCAATGTGCATGCTTTTCCAAGGATGTAACTGTTGGTAAGGCTTGAGATGGTGTGTCCATATTATGATCATGTAAGTATTATTGAAGAAATATATTTTACTCTAAAAACTGGTCTCTTTAAATAAGTTATCCAATCACAATACATTAAGAGAATAGGTAAGAGGAGGTAGTTACATTCCCAGAGTCGGCCATGTCTCTGGTCTCCAAACATACATGAAGTAACTTTGAGTTTTGTGTGAGATACAGGCTAGGGTAGCATATGTTCTATGCATCAGCACAGTTTAGAGAAAAAAATGTCACTCCTGTAACCCACATCATTACAAAGCTGATCTGATATGAAGCCTGATAATTGCATAATATGAATATTTCATGTAACAGGTAATTTCAC
Source organism: Margaritifera margaritifera (assembly GCA_029931535.1). NCBI lineage: Eukaryota > Metazoa > Mollusca > Bivalvia > Unionida > Margaritiferidae > Margaritifera > Margaritifera margaritifera. Next base: position 8,763,185 of record JAQPZY010001699.1, on the reverse strand, counting down.
TGTCCAAAATGCCATCATGTGATCATGATCAGCTGTTAATACTTCTGAATAAACTGTTCTATGAACTACATTTTTAGTGCTAAAAATAGTCACACAACCAACCAAAATTAACATTAAGAACATCATAGTTCGTGATTCAAACACATATATTCATCTTCATCTACATATTTTAAATAAATAAAATAAAAAAATCAAAGTCTGCAAGCTTCCTTCAGTCAAGAAATTATATCAAATGTGTATTGGGACTTGGACAGATCAAATTTAACTTCATTAAATCTTAATTGGGACACTGGGTAAGTTTGCAAAGTTGAGTGCACTCTGTACAGAATTTAAAGTCTTGTGTTGCAGAGGAATTGTAAAATCCTGACATTTTATAGATCTAAGTCCTTCCATCATATGTCTACAAAAAGATCATTCTTTGCTGAATGTTTGTAATCTGTGTTGATGTGTTTGTGTGTTTGAGAGAGAGAGAGAGAGAGAGAGAGAGAGAGAGAGAGAGAGAGAGAGAGAGAGAGAGAGAGAGAGAGAGATAGATCATAGTGGTGCAGGAGAGTCTTTAGTTGTCAGGCTAATAAACTCAACAAATCAGCTTCACTTATGAGTGCATCATGCCATTTAGAATGAATTATTTTCTTCCCCTATGGAAATAAATAGTAGTTTCTTTCATTCAGGAAAATCAACTGGCAAAAGGGCTTGTGGAATTTCTTCAATGCTAAAAGCAGTTGATTAACAAAAGGGATAATATTCTTATTTGACAATGTTTTGAAGGTTAGAAAATGAAAATTGACATAATAAACAACAGCAACAACAGCATAATCAAAGACTACGGTAAATTTGTTCAGGATTGCAATTATAAGTTTAATGTTGTTTTTTTCTCTGTTTATTTGGGCGTTATTTGTCGTGTGATTTGGCAACTGACAGTTTATATCATGATAAAAGCAGAAAAACACTCAACTCTTAATTGTGCTGCTGGTATAGGTACCACTAGATCAAACTGAGTGCTTTAGGATGAAAGACCTCTGGGAGACTACTTCAGTCAAAACACAGAAGGTTTGGTCAACCCTGGACAATGTCAGATTGAGGAGGAAGATGGTTCTTGTGAGCATATGTCCTTGTACTAAAAAATGTGGGGTGGAAAGAAAACCACCAGTGGAGATAATGAATACAAGCTGGTAAAGCAGTGTGTTGGGCATTGTGAACAAAGCTGAAAGTCTGTCCATTGCTGTGACACTGAGATCTCCACGTTTACTTGAGTGTCGCCACAAGGTTCAAGGCAGCTACTGGACATCAGTGATTGGGGAGTTGCAATAGCAAGGATTGATTATGGGTCTGTCCAGTGCCAGTCTGCAGTGCCTCCATGGGTCCGGTACAGGATAGTGTGAGAGAAAGGTTCATCAATCTGGTGCCAGTTATGCTGGGCATCCATGACAAAGCTGGGGCTGGACATGGCGGGACTATATGCCAGATGCTGTTATGGAACTGGGACTGGGTATACTGGGAGGATCACCATAACAGGTCCCGGTGGTAGATGGCATAGTTTGAGGCTGTGCCAGAGCAGGAGACATAGTCTTGGTCTGGCTCAGTTCTGATGCCTAAGTCTAGTACTAGCTATCGAGGGAATATCACCATAGCCAGTACTGGAATCTGTATGAAGTTATGGAATGCCCAGAAATGGTTCAGGTAGGCTGCCTTTCATGTTGGTTCTGGCCTGGTAATATGTGCCATGATGGAATGCTCTGGTTGTAGCACTGTGGACTGGGTATACTCGGAAAATTGATCTCTATACCCAGTCATGGTGGTAGATGGCGTATGTTGAGGCTGTGTCGGGGAGGCGTGGTCCAGGGCCATCTGACGTCTGGTACCCATTACTGGCTAACATGGGAATAATAACCATAGTCAGTACCAGTGTCTATACAAGATCGTGGAATGTCCAGGAATTGTTTAGGTGGGCTGCCAATTTAAGTCTTGGAGACTGAAAATGTTGGATTAGGCAGTGCTGGAACTTGTCTGGTCCACAGCCAGTTAGTGTTTGGTTTCTGGTGCCCAAGTCCACTACTGGCTATCCTGGGAAAGATTACCATTGCCAGTACCAGAGTATGTGCTGATAGTGTACTAGTATCTACTATTGGTCCAGATGTTGGTACTGATCCAGTAGGTAGTGCTGAGATCTGTTCTGTCTGCAGCAACAAGGGTGATGGCAACGGCAGGCTAATGCTGTGTGAGAAAATTGCATTGGTTGGGATTGCCAAATTTTGTTGTTGAATGGGCGAGTTTTCCACCTGCAAGGATTCAATCAAATGTCAATGGAGGTGGCACTGGCAGCAAGACTGATGGCATCTGCATCTTTGATCATGTACTTCATAGCTCTCTTATTTGCTACGGTTAGTTATTTTGCAGTGATGGTCGACCATACTTGCTAGACCAGTGTAAACATGTCATATGTATGGCCTGAATTGCACTACATACAACTTGTACAGGTAAAGTGTTTGTCTTCAGTTGCATCCCATGCACTTAATCCTGCCCATTGTGTTCATTGCAAACAGAGAGAACAGAACACTGACATACACAGGTGAAATCAGTAAAGTGTTGCACTGATCTCGCTGGAAAGGGGATGATATAAATCTATGAATAATGAAAAATGCCAAAGGAAATTACAGGAATAATCTTATAACATGTAATATTAGATCAATTACTTGAAACATTTCATAAACCAGATCAAGAACTGAGTGGAATATAAAGTACTATAAACCAAAGGGCAGGTAATTCAGGTGGCACCAAGAAGTTAATTGTATGACAAAGTTTGACCATAAAAATATACCTGGAGTATATTCAACTGAGGTGAGAAAACTCCAAAGAATCACTTAACTGATGACATAGCACAAGTGAATTTCGTTATTTGCAAGGCATAGAGAAAGAGTGTGCTTCCAAGCACATGCTGAAATAGTAGCTGATGATTTATGAAATTTGGCACCAATCACTGTAAGGGGAAACCATGCTAGTGTGACCTCCACCTCGGTAAGCAGATGCCCTTTTAGTACTTCTGTTGCTAAAACAACCCCAAAGATGTGGCAATGATTGTTTTTAGTTTGGGAGGGCTGGATTTGTTAGGTAGTGGATATATTCAACATATTATGATCCAGTAATGCAACTGAGGAAAAAAAAGATGCTAAAAACAACTGTACTCAAAATACAGTTAAATTGAGGACAAAGAGGAAGTAGTGCTGCTTCAACACATAATCTAAGTAGCAGTTTGATATGCCATTTAAAAGTGTTTTCAACAGTTACCTGCAGCTCTTGTTGAATGTTCTTCTCCATCAGGGATCTCTTTCGCAGTATTTCCTTCTTAAGTGCTTCCTTGTGCTTGAAGAGGATTCCCTGTAATTTGGTGGTCATCACTCTCTTTTGTTTCTCTTCAGTTGATTCTTGTTTCCTTTGCCGCTTCTGTTCTTGTTTCTCCTCACGCTCAATCTTATCCAGCATGCCTTTCAACACTTGCCCACAGATAGCCAGCCTGAAAGAAGACAATGCAAGTTCTTTTTGAGGTTGTAAACAGCCTAGTATAATTTTTCAAGGTTTTACATAGTAGGGCTCTGCGAAACACCAGGTATTGCTACCAAAATGTGCTTTGATGTAGCCTTCTTGTATATGACTCGAGACAAAATCAACACAAAATTGTAATGTAAATGAATCTACCAATAAGACACCTATATCTGGCTATTTGTTATGCAAGTCAATGAAAACACTCTGGAGAAGGCACCAATGGGAGCTTGTTACAGAAGATTTTTTGCAGAGGAAACTACTTGAAATGGATTATTTTCTTTTATAGTTAGGTTTCATGCACCAAAGAAATGAAACTATTGAAGGAATGTTGCTATCTGAAAAAGTGTTCCTTAAGAGCAGATTTGACTGTTCTGTAGACACACCTGTTATAGTAAGTACTTAATATTAGGTTCATGAACAGTAAATATTCTTGTAAACAGACAGTACCACTACTAACGGTGAAACGATACACCTGTGCAGCGTATCGATATGATTCACGATACACAGCCTCGGATACGATACATTATCGATTCTCAGTTTAAAGAATAAGAAGGCAAACGACATAATTATTCATGACTGCTGAAGATTAAAGTAACTTATATAGGGTAGATATCGTTTTGCATCGATTCTTCACCTCTTGTATCGATACGTGTATCGATATGGCAAAAGTATCGATGCATCGATATATCAATGAGTTCGTTTCACCCCTGACCACTACCCTCAATTTGGAACCATCACTAGGTCATGAACTAGTCATTTCAAAGGCACATAGTGTACCTGTATACACTGTAAATTTAACTCGTTAGGTCTGTTTATTTAAAGTTTTATCCATATGGATGTAAAGGCCTTGAAAAGAGTGTGTACACTACCTTGACTGCTCATCCTTCTGGTCTGAAGTCAAAGGTTTGGTCTTGCCTCGTGCAGACTCCACCACTGGGGTTGCCACCACCGTCTGCTTCTGCTGCAGAGTGATTGTTCTTTGCACGGTTACTGGTGTGGGCAAAGTGAGAGTTGGCTTTGGAGTGACTTGCTGTTGCTGACTCATGTGCTTCTGCATGGCCAACAACTTAGCTTGAATTTCTGGTGTCTGGTTCTGCAGCAAGGCTTGGCGGACAACTGAATAAATACAGCGAAGTTTTAATAAATAGCTAAGAATCTTTGAGTATCTAAAATGAATAAACTCTCTCATTTGCATCATCCTAGGAAAGAAGTTAATAAACTTCATGGGGAACATGTCTCTAATGTTGTAATTTCTGAACTTATTGATGTAGTTATTATGGTAACAACACATTATTCTGAATATATACAGGTCCTCTTTCTTACCTTCCTGTACAACTTGTGGAGTGACAGCGTATTTCTGAATGGGTGTCTTCGATCCTGCAGGGGATGAGGTCACTACAGCAGTAGGTGGGCCGACAGCTGTACTGGCTGTGAGCAGTGACTGTGGTGGCTTGGTCTGGACTGTCTGTACTTGACCTGGCTGTGCCTTGTCCTCAGTCTGAGCTGTTACTGTGCTCTGAACTATCTGTTTTTCTTCTTGCTGTGCCAAAGTTGGCTGTATCTGTTGCTGATGAAGTTGTTTTTGTTGTTCTAACAACTGCTGTTGTTGATTCAACAGCTGTTCTGGAGACAGCATCTTGGAGAGATTGTCTACCTTCACCGAGCTCTGCTGAGCTGTCTGAGAAGGCTTGCCTTGGTCTGATTTCAGCTGTGGAGCCTCCTGTTTTGCCTGTACCACAGTTGGAATCTGAAAAGTATACAATATATATAAACTAACTGTCCTGCCTGTCCAAAGATATTGATAAACTATTGGTTATAATACCTGAACACTGCAAAAAGAAATTAGAAACTCTGAATACTATAGTTTTACCGAACATTATGCCTGCTCTACAAATAGTGTAAATATGTGCACAGCTTTTAAAAGCTTAAATACAAACCCAATAGATTGGGGGGGGGGGGGGGGGACAAACACATCCCATGTTAATGCCCGAAAAAATATACTTATATCATCGAGTCTCGTAACCCTGGAAAGACAATAACAAATACTAAATTGCATCAATTGTATCATAATTATGAGATAATGTGAATTCATTGATTTTTGCATAAATTTTCATGCTTTTGCTAAAGATGGCATTTTTGTCAGAACTTAAACTTGTTGATTGAGGAAGATGTCATGTTGTTTCCACAGAAGGATCATTGTTCATTGGGCCTTTAATATCATGGTTTTAGAAACCAAAGAAATCAATGAAAATTGGTACCCCATGAAAAATAATGTAAATATGCATGTATGCATAGGATTTAATGGCATCTCAGCACAAAACTGACTATACAAATCTGTGTTTCTCTTTACCCTTATTTGTGCATCAGAGACCCCAAAATTTTAATTTGACCCCCAGTTCTGACACCAAGGTGCGTTTTTTACTCAATCTGACCCCCAGTTCTGACACCAAGGGGGTTTTTGACTCTCAATCTTGCACCCATTGGGGAAACACTGAGAAATAGTGCATCACAGAATCCTAATACTTCCATCTGACAGACAGCAAAAAACCCAAATTGAACAGATCTCTTACATTCTTCCAAGATGGCTGCTTGTCAAGGAGACTCATTCTGAACAACCAGATATTTAATACAGGTGTCATAAGATAAATTGAATCCAAAGTAACCAATTCCAAATTCAGGCATATTCAGGTAGCTATCCCCTAAATTAGGATACTGTATAGTTTTCTTTTGGAACCCCGACTCATTCATTTTGTTATTTCCATTTGCCCATCCTGTACACTATGTTTTGTAATGGAATAGTCTTGAGAAGCCAATAAAATGTTGAAGAATAATTCTGTGGAATGGTATCTTTTCCCTGCTCCACAATACAGAGAAACAAAACTAAATCAACAAGAACTGTATTTTAAAAACACATATTATGTCCCCTAGACAAGCTGTCAATATATCATAGGGCATAAACCCCATGACCCCAGACAGGAGCATGACCCAAGGGCAGGTACAAGTATGAGAAGTTTGTGATGCTGTTATATATTCCAGAAATAGTATGCTGGATGCACACAAAAAACCCCACAACAAAATCATTAATATTTTTGACCTAATGACCCCATCCAAGGACATAAGCCAACAGCATGAGTGGTACACAGTGATAGGTAAGAATGTGATAAAATCAAACAAAAAATATGCATTGAATTGGATAAGGCTTTGTTGAAATAATAATAATAATAAAATAAACCAAAAAGTGTCCTACTTCTTGATTCCATGGCCCCACTCTGGGACATATCCCCATAGGGACAAAGGTAATTATGGGATCATATAATATTCCAACTTTAAAGTGAATTGAGTGAAAAGTTATTTAAATATCAGAAGAAAAACAAAATGAACAAAAAGGTGTCTCACTTCTTGACCCATGGCCCCATCCAGAGACATAACCTACGGATGCCCCCCCGTCTCTAGAGCATACAAAAAATTTACTGTAATTACTGTAACTAGATGATCGAGGCACTGTGACCTATTTATGCTGCAAATGAATAGTACTCCTCAAGATTCATGAACCTATTAGAAGTTTCATGAATATACATGCAACAGTTTTAGAACAAGAGCTGTCAGAAGATAGCAAACTTTATCTGTACCCCAATGCCAACCAGTAATGTGTTTTTTTTGTTTGGGGAGGTGTGGGGTCAGGGGGCCAACTAATTTTAATTATGTAATACTTGCCAGCTATTATCAATTAGAGGAGAAAATATTCACCTTGCACTGGGGAAAAGCGTCCGGAAAAGAGATAGCAATGCAATAATAGCAGGTTTAAATAACAACTGCATAACACAGGCAGCAGGTAACAAAGGTGTAATAATCACACTTCATTCATAATCACTAAATAACAAAGGCATAACAAAGGTGCAAGGTTACAAAAGCATGATAATCACACCTGATTCATAATCTGTAATTTAAAATCATGGGTTGGTGGTTCAATGTGATCAAGCATGATAAGATATGCTTTGTTTTGTACTTTTTTGACCAAATAATTTAGAAATATCAACTGGCTATCGTTCTATATCTGCATGTTGAATAATTGAGTACAGATTGAAGTAGATCTCTCTCATATTCCAAGAAGTCATCTTCATTTTGAAATCAATGTACGGACATGCTTTAATCCTAATATATCTTGCGAGTCTTGACAAAAATAGTGAGTATGAAATGTAATGACCACAATCAGTATGCTTTTTAATCGTGCATGACATGATGTTTTCAAAGGTTGTGTTGGAAACTATTTTGATGAGGCAGAGTTTAGTGAGCAAACTGATGTCATTACCAGTAATAACAATAATGATAATGATGTTACCCTTGCTACTGCATGTGATGTGCTATGCCTGCTTGGGTCTGGTAGCGAGGATGCTGATTTCTCAGATTATGTTAATTCCAACAGTGACAATGTCACATCTACGATACCAACAACTGAAGATACTGTTTGTTAAATTAGTGATCTCCAGGAAGTGGCAAGGACAGTGACGACTTAGCAACAACTGTTGTTCCCAGAGCCAGCCTGGTTCTAGACAGCATAATGTACATTATCCTGTTTCTACAACCTACGGGTGACACACCTGATATATTTTATGAGCATCTGCATGTCACTAAGAAACATGTTAACAAAATATCTCAGATTAATAAATAAAAACAAATGAATATTGACAATTTCTTTCCAGCTGGTACATATATACTGACACTTTCAACAGACAGTAAAACTTATTTACTACATGTATGTCTAACATCATCGACATGCACAGCAATATGGATACAAACATGAACATTCTGAAAAATAAACTATGAATTTGGATACAATGTTTCTCAGTTATATTGTTATAAAATCCCAGTTCCCTGTGAAATGTTATAAACAATCTTTACTGTACTTTTAAAAAAAAATGTTACAATCCTACTGACAGTATAGCTTTGCTTTTGGGGCACAATTAAATAGGCATTTTATATTTGAAGTTCAGCAATTATCTGAAGCTGGTGAATGAGGTAATATAAACAAAGCACTCTGTAATTGGAGATTTACCTGATTACTACTCACCATCCTCATTAAACATACATATACATGTGCCTGTATGGTTAATAGTGCACAGACACTGATCCCAAACAAACAACTTTGAAAAAAGTAAATTAAGCATCCAATATAGGTTACAGTTATCTACTTTTAGAATGATGATATTATACACACTACTCAAAGGTACATAACCCTATATCGCTATGAAAACATTTAGATCATGTTTAAATGGATTTGTTTCATTTTTTAAAAGACGTGTAAACATTCACAATTGTTTGTAAATTTGACAGCCCTATTGTTCACATAGAGCAAGCCTTTAAAGCAAACTTTCTCCTCAAACTCTTCCCATAAATTGCCAAATTATATCTAAAATTGGATAAAAGAGCTTCAAATAAGGTCAGGCATATGCTAATGAACATGCAGAAGTGAAATTTAAATTCATGGTTCCTTCCCATAAGCTATAATCAACACCAAACTTTAACCTGTTGTCTACATTCACCAATGCCAATGCTGCCAGGGTCATAGCATGAGCTCTCTTGTACTTCATACAGGCAAGCTTAAACCAAAGCTGAATGCATACATTGAATGCCGACACATAACCACAACAATGCCACTGGAAAAGCAACACCTATGTCTTGTGTATGCTTAGCAAGCAAGACCACACCCAAAGTTGTAATACAGGCACCTGTGAGATCTGAGCTGCTTGCTGCTGTTGTATCTGGGTCTGTATCTGTTGAGTGAGTTGAGTGACAGATGGTTGCTGCTGTGACTGAACCAGTACCTGTGATGCAGCTGGCTGGACAGTGGTCAATGTCTTCTGCTGAAGACCCTGCTGAACCACAATCTGTGGTGCCAGCCCTTGTCTTGTAATTATCCTAGGCACCAAGGTAGTCCCAGACTGGGTACCTGAAACAGCAACAACTGCAGGTGCTGCTATCTTCTGGATGATTGGTGCCATCAACTTGTTGGTTGGGGTGATAATCTTGGTGATGGTCTGACTTCCACTGGACAACACAGAGATGGCCTGACCTGGAGTGGCACTGCTAACTGCTGCTACTGCAACGGAACTCAGGTTACCCAGATTCGTTGTGGCCTGAGCTGGGACCAGAACTTTTGTAGGTGTTGTCGATCCAACTGAGGCCTGTGTTATGGCAGTGCCTGCAGCTCCGCTGACTAAAACAGCCTGGGTACGAAGTCCAACTTGTGTCTGGACCTGGATGGTTTTGGTGGGTGTAGTTGCAGTAGTAGTACTGGATGTTGATACTACAGATACCCCTTGCTGCTGAGGAACAGTAATCAGCTGAAGTCGGCCATCTGGCAATCGAATAATCTGCTGGCCTATTGAGAAAAGTAAAACCAATTTAGGGTCAAAGGGCTAAAGTGTTAGACATATGTTTAATGTTGTGATGTTTCTGGCTGAAGCAAATTCTTACACAGCCATTAGAATCTTCCTCATTACATTAAAATCTAGCATGTGAAAGAATTCTCCATAGATTTACTTGAATTCTCCATAGATTTACTTTAGCAAAGTGAGGTGTGACAATACATCTTGAATTTAATATGCATCAAACCACACAGGTCCAGATATGTATCAAGATACACTAATAATTGATAAATATTACAAAATTAGTATTTCAAACACACACACCCTTAAATCTGATTAATTTTAACTTTTATGTATTCGAGTCTTTCCAAATAGGTAAAATAACAAAAATTGTTGAAACAATATTCAACATAAATGGTGTTTTACTATTGCCTTACATTCGTTTTATCTTTCAATTATTCAAATATTTCTTTATTTACTTATTTATAAATATATTCATCACCATCTCGTCTCAAGTCTGCATATAGATTAAACTGGTCATGTCAAAAGTTTGGGTTGGAGGCCCAAGTATTTAATGTTGCACTGCAATGACTAAACCTTGTTTTGATTATACCCTAAATTGAAATGTAGAACTCAACAAACCTGCCATAAGGCCGCGGACTTGCAACTGTCCTTGTGGCCCCTGAATAATATGGACGTTCTGTACCTGCCCTGGAATACCCTGAGCCACCACCTGTGGACGAATCTGCACTCCTGCTGCAATCAGAATATATGGAAAGTTTGTCAAATATTGACTTTGCCCACACTTAAATGAATCTTTGTTTACACCTGGAATTTTTACACCCTAAAAAAGTTGAAAATAACTTTTGCAAATGTTATACAAAAACTAATGACAACTGAGGCAGATATTATTCACTACAAAAAAGGATATACTTTTCAAAGAAAATCTAAGCCCACTTATCCTTTTAACAGATCCAGGACAAAAGAAATGACCTGTCTGTCAAATACTTTAATAGTACATCTTGTTCTATCATCAAAAGTATTATCTATTGGTGTAAGAAGAGAATATAATAAGGTTATTCAAAATTTCTATATTAAATGTAAAAAAATACAAGATTTGTGTTTGTAAAACATATGTGCCCCACTGCAGATAAATGATGTTAAAGTCATATGATTAAAAAACACCCAGAAAACCACCAACATGCATACCATATTTCATTTGTCTACCTCAAGTGATTTTTGCTAAATTGTGTTAACAGTTTGTCAAAACAGTTCAAGTACCAAAAAGTTTAAAATATGTGTAAAAATTTTAAATACTGCTGTTAACAACCCAAAAAATCTAGTCAGGTCATGTACATACAAGTAAAAATAGCAAAATGTTTAGTATACTATGTTTCTCTAAGAATACTTACCTATCACATTAACATTAGGAAAGAAAGCTCTCAAATCCAGCAATTGTGGAAAGACAAAATTTTGTCGTCTTCTCGTCTATATATATATATAATGTGTGATAATATGAACATCCAGTCAGGGGAGTATTGATGACAAGATTTTGTGGTGTCCATATTGGATGTCAGATCACAACCATTTTCATTTACGACCAACCAGATATCAGAAGAAGTCTTTTGGTGAAAACCCCATGTCAATATGACATGCGATAACAATATTTTCAAGATGGCTGCTGTGGCAGCCATATTGGACATTAGATCGGCACCATTTTTATTTAGGACCAACTAAACATCATAAGAAGTCTTGTTGTCAAAACCTCATGTTAATATATCCATTCAGGAGTAGGAATAATAAGATTTGCAAGATAGCTGCCATGGTGGCCACATCTGACATCAGATCGTCACAATTTTGATTTAGGACCAACAAGACATCATATGAAGTCTTTCAGTGAAAATCCCATGTTGATATGACCATCCATTCAGGAGGAGTAGCCATACCTAGATTTAAAAAATGGCTGCTATGGTGGCCATATTGGACATCAGATCAACACCATTTTCATTTAGGACCAAGTAAACATCATAAGAAGTCATTTAGTAAAAACCCCATGCTGAAATGCCCATCCATTCAGGAGGAGTAGCGATAACAAGATTTTCAAGATGGCCATTGTGATGGCCATACTGGATGAGCGAGCAGCAGCATTTTCATCTAGGACAAACTAGGCCATGGGATGAATGTGTATGTAAAGTGTCATTGCAATCCGCCAAGTAGTTTAGGAGGAGTAGTGATAACAAATTTGTGCTAACTGATGGACGGATGTCGGACGACACATGATGGACAACAGACCATCCCATAAACCTCTTCTGGTCTATGACCAGTAGAGCTAATAAAAAATATTTCTGCATAAAAAACATGCATTTTGAAAATCAAAAGCTGTTTCTAATTTGAGACTCTCCCATAACATCTGAATTCAACAAATGACCCTTTACCAAAACACATGATGTATCATTAGAAACAAGTTTAACTACTGAAATTCATATAAATTTGCATGTAACTCATTTAATTTACAGAATAAAAATGTTAACTTTACTCTGCTTAACTATATATATTGGTATGAAGAAAGTCTTTTAGGCAAGAATTGTTTTAAATTTGGACAAAAAGCCCTTAAAAATTATATACCTTGGTATAAAAAGGACTGAATTTTTTTAATTCTTAAATCGACTTATGTCAAGTTGGTGTCCTAACATCTACTTTCCATGTGATCTGACTATGGACTGTATATTTAATTTAGTCATTGTCAAGGACACCCATAGCATAGGATTCTGCATTGAAAATTGCCCCAGTAGTCGGTAGGTTTGTAAGTAGAGGAATGATTCTACTATATTAACTGAACCTGCCTGGCAGCCCCAGAATTATTTTGAAATATCCCAATTGAATGTTAGTCAATCTTGCTTGCCAGAACTTTTACCTCATTCCATTCAGCCTCGCATTGCTTTTAAGTGCAATTAATCATAATAAGTCAGGGTCCAAACTGGACTCCAATATTTGGGTGAAATTGCCTCTCTCTAGCCAGAATAGGGTGAAGTTGGCGAAATTAGGGAGAAGCAGGTGTATAAAATTCAAAATAATCACCTGAAACACTCAGCGACTCTTTTGACCACTTTACTTCTGATGAATCAAATCATGCTTTCTTATGACATTCTATTTTGTGCTTTTTTCCTTGTAAAGGGAATATAGTTTTAACAGAGTTCACTATTCTAGTATGCTAACTTGTGTTTGCTTGGTAAATATGCTGCAAAGATGCCTATCCTTGAAAACAGAACAGAACTTTAACTTGATGCGAGTTCCATATGATCATAGAGCACCTTTATTCCAGTAACACATGTAAGCAGCAAACAAAATTATTATAATGCAGCCTAAATTTATGTTATGTCGAATCAATAAACAGACAAATTTGTTTTATATTAAGGACTTGTTATTTTAAAAAAAACTATTTTATGCCAAGAACACAACAACAACAGCAAATTCTACTACTGCTGCTATTTAAGGCAACTTTCTACAAAACAAGACCAAAATTACCTAATTTTGGTTTACACTATGCACAAACCCATACATTATTAATTTTTTAATCTGCTATAAAGAGACATCTGAAAATAAATTGTAACAAAAATCACCAGTGATGAGGGACAGGAGGTTAGTAACCATAAGACTGTTCTCCATAAAAATTCCCAATTCTTGGGATGGGGTCCCCAAAATTTTATTGTTGGAATCATCCATTAAGTATTTAGCAAGGTCTGAGAGTAAAATTCTCTGCAAAGGTGAGTTGGGGGAAGCAAAGGTTACTACTGACAATAATGCTTAATGTTCCCAGTGCGAACTACATAATAAGCAAAGATTTATCACAATACATTTTCATTAATTTTACATATCAAAAGGGGAACTGAGGAAGAAAAGCTTTATTATTTTTCTCTTGCACTCAGTGCAATCACACATTGCAGCTGTGTTGACATATTGTGACTCCAGACTGGTCTTCATACCTTCTACATAAAAAAAAAAATATATACTGGTATGGCACGGACTAAAAGGTAATGAGACTACTTGACAATCCAATGGTCTGAGCACTTGGATTGATTATACAAATATGCTTAGGGCAAGCACCCAAATGATTCATACAGCAATTGTATCTCAACTGACTGAAGAGTTCTGCAATCTCCAAATATTGCAGTAAAAATTCAATAAATGTAACCCCAAACTGTTCAGTTATGACTCAATTATGTATTTTGTTTTTTTGTGATGAAGTGAAAATTCCTGGTTTTTACCCTGACTTTGATCAATATTTACAAAATTCAAGGACTTTTCCATGCCAGGAACAAACCTATTCTTTCTCCTGACTTTTTCATGATTTCACTTTAGCGTGGGAACCCTGCTTTCAGAAAGAAGGCCTTAGAATTGCCCTGATCATGGATCTTAGCCAACAGATGGTCTGATATTTTGTTGATCTTTGCCAAATGCGGCAGTAGACAGAAGGAGAGATGTTCATCTCATCTTCCAAGTCTACTGAAGCCATCACCTAATAGGCTTGGTTTGTACTTGGCGGTGGTGGCATTCAGAAATTTGCCACACGACATATTTTCTGGACAGCCACTTTAAAGCTGAACTCAGTCCGTTAAATTGTGGGATCTGAGTATGCTGAACTCAGTCCGTTAAATTGTGGGATCTGAGTATGCTGAACTCAGTCCGTTAAATTGTGGGATCTGAGTATGCTGAACTCAGTCCGTTAAATTGTGGGATCTGAGTATGCTGAACTCAGTCCGTTAAATTGTGGGAACTGAGTATGCTGAACTCAGTCCGTTAAATTGTGGGATCTGAGTATGCTGAACTCAGTTGTGGGATCTGAGTATGCTGAACTCAGTCCGTTAAATTGTGGAATCTGAGTATGCTAAGTCATCAAGATTATCTCTGCATCCATCAGGCATTACCTCTATGTCTGTGTGGAACATTCCTGGAGTCAAGGACAAGGCATTACCAGCATCTGTAACTTTCTCATGGTATCTCTCCAATGGATAAGCAGGTGAACAAATTACTCACCAGTTGAATTGGTGGTAAGGCACAGGCCACAGCTTGTTTCAGTATGGATGGCTGGTGAATATGTAGGGTGGCTGGCTGGATAGTCAGCTCAGTTGTGTAGATGGATCAGTCACACTGATCACCATATGTTTCCACATATCCTGGATTGTTGGCTGCTATGCGGCATGCTCGCTGAAGTGAAGAATCTCTGGTCACTAGACAATAGGTACGGCAGACTAGACTGGCTGGTCAGCAGCCAGAGAGGCTGCATACGGCATGAAAGGATGGCGATATGGACATTCACGATCCAACAAATACCCCATGTGCCCGGACTTACAGGCCCGAATGCTGTGCTCGGACATGGGGCTGCCTAGGTAAGGGGGAACACTCTTCCATCAACTCCAATTTCTGGAGGTTTGCGATGGAAAAAACTGTCCCAAGGCCTGCAACTGCATCATTGCTTCCTGTATCAATTGACTCATCTGTGACTCTATCAGTTGTAAACATCAGTTGACATCTTTCACATAATTTTAAGGGGGGGGGGGGCACATCCAGAATCCCCCACTACATCCAGGTTGATCCAAGTGAGCCAAAATTGAAGGTTTCTGGTGCCAACAGGCAGGTTGTCAGTGGGCGTCAGAGATGACTGTTGGGAGGCTTGGGGAAGGAGAAACCATTTCCCATCCCCTTTATTGAATTGCCTCAGGAATTGTGGGGCATGTTGCCGCCTGCAATTAGAATGAGGTCAAAACTGCTGTTGAGCAGTGTTTTGTCTCCTCTTTTAGCCGACGATCCTATCTCAGTTGCTGCTGAGACTGTATCTCAGTTGCTGCTGAGACTGATTCGGCTAGTGGTAATGTATGCTGGAGATGCAGTTCCTTGTGCTGCCTGCTTCCATATATATCACTTCTACCACCAAATACCTATGGTGTACCAAAAAGGTGCAGAACGGAGTACCAAAAAATGATGCAGCTTCAGTGAAGATGAGTGGATACTGGCTTCTAGTCTCACCAGTAAGAAATCTGATGAAGCCATTAGGGCTTCAGCCATCGAATGGTTTGTAGCCCTGTAGATCACCTTGGCAATACTGGTCATGAACTCCTATGCATGATCACTGTCCAAATTTTCAGCATCGAAGTTGCCACCATATTCCCCACTAACGTGGAGCCGGAAAGGAAAACCACTCAGATCAACCTTATAAACAGCAGTGTCATATTTACAGCCACCATGCTTTTGTCCAAGCTCGGCAACTTGGTAGAATATCTGCCCAAGTGCATGCGGCACCAGCGTGATGAGAATGACACTGGCTTTCTGAAAAGAAAGCCTTGGTGTTCCCTGGATCCCGGATTTATTCGGATAGACAACTGGTTATCTCTAATGTTCGATGACTGCTGTAGTAGACAGAAGGAGGGATGGTTATCCTTGTCTTCCAAGTCTACCAAAGTCTTTACATTAAAGGGTTGGAGTTGGGCACTCAGAGATTGGCCAAACTCTGTAAATTTCTTCCACAGTCACTTTAAAGCTGAAACAATGTACACTCCATGGTGAGTATCTAGATATCAGATATGCCATGAATTACTACCTGTGTACAGTCTGGTTTTTCCTCCAACAGGCAAGCTGTAAAGAATTTAGCCGGCAGCTGCATCAGCAGCCAATCAAGTGCTATGATTTGTCTTCCTGGTATGAATTGCTGTTAATCTAGGGTATGGACTGATATATGGATGGACACACACTCAGACGCCAAAGTGATCGCTATATTGAGCTTCCACTGGCTTGATAAAATTGAAAAACTGCTGTTAACAGCCCAAAAATTGAATTGGATCATTTACTTATGACTATGATAATGTAGTATTTCCTGACTTAAAGCATAATAGTTTTTGTGCCATCATGCTAAAATGGATTTAGGACAGATATATGGACATGTCAATGTATGGACTTATGGCTATACAGAAGGGAGTAGCAAAACAAAATGCCCTTACTGCTATCACAGAGGGGCAATAAAAAGATCAATGGATGGATAGTTGCATAAAATGAGAGAGAGAGAGAAAGAGAGAGAGAGAGAGTTGACAAATCTTTAATCAATTTATGAAACATATTCATAACTTTAGCAACATACACTCCCATATGTAAAAAAAAAAAAAAGCAAAAAATAAACCAGTACAAAGTCAAAACCTCGCACAAGCATGGTCGCAATTCTGTTATACCGTAACATTCTCAAACGGAGTATAGTTTAAAGAAATCTTCTTGATATATAATTTACCTTTCTGTGGTTGTGTCTGAACAGGAGTAACAAGTCGGGTTGTTTTGATTGTTGTCACAGCTGGTGTCACAGATGCTGAAGCTGCTGCAGTAACTGTTGTCACTGCTGCAGTTGCTGTCAGGATTCCAGGCTTGGGTGCTAGGGTGATATTGGTGGATGGACGGATGGAAACTGTTGATGATGGAAGCTGGACCTTCACAGTTGGACGAATCAGGGAGCCACCTACTCCTGTAGAAGCTGAGGGGAAAATCAGAATTGAAACTCTGGGATGGGCACTTGTAGAAAAGTTACAACTGATGTGCTGACTATGTTTGACCTAATTATTAGCTTTTCAGATTCTTTAAAATGAAAGAGTTTGTTATGAAAATTTGAATACATACTTCAACAGCACTTTGAGTCAAGATAAAAATTTGGCCCAAAAATTGGGTAAAGAAAAATAGAAGCTAAACCAAGAGGCTTCTGTATGTGTTATATAGGCAGAAATGTCCACGTGTCAGAGTTCTCTCACCCAGGACTTGGACAAACAAGCAGAAATGTCCACGTGTCAGAGTTCTCTCACCGAGGACTTGAACAAACATACAGCACAGATATAGCTGCATAACAACTGTCAGTTAGTTCTCAGTCTAATTGGTGAGCAGTGTCCTGGAATCACTGATAAGCAGTAATTGACTGTTGTAAATTGGTAAATTAAACCCATAACCGTACTTATCAACATTTGCATCTAAAAAATAAACAGTTGCAAGTTATTAAGATCCAGTTTAAAATTATATCACATATTTAATTCTGTCAAGAGATTAACCTGAAATCTTTTAACCCTAACCTGTAGTGGTTATGATAGTCTTGGGCTGCATCTGAACTTTCTTGATAAGAGTGCTGGGAGAGAGGATGGTTGTCATGGCAGGGCTCGTGGTTGTCTTCAGCACTGAGCCTTGGTTCAAGGACGTTATGTTCTTCAGCAATGTTGAGGAAGATGTTGCTGTAGTGACCACAGCGGTAATGATAGAGGTTGCCACAGTTTTTGCCTGCTGGGACTGCTGGGCTTCCTGAAAAACAGAATAGAATAGAATAACTTAAATATTCTAAAAAATTAGAAAAGACAAGCAAATTTAGTTAATTTTTGTTTCCCACCTATGATGGTGTGATAAAAAATGTTCATAATAATTAATCCTTTAAGACAGCTGTAAAGTTACTATGCAGACATTGAAAGTAACAAAGTTTCATTGCCCTATCTCAAAGGGCATTAGAGGAAAAATGCAGAAAAGAGATTTAAAAAATTTCAATTAGTGATCTTGACCCTGAAGGTAATACCTTGAATATGATATACATGAGATGCCATCAAACTGAGGAGCATAAGTGTACCATGGTTCATCCCTGTACCCTCAATCAGCTTTCATGATATAAAGCAAAAAACGAAAAAAAACCTACAGTGGAAAGGAAGTTGATATGGAAAAATTAAATATACAACACCATGACATTAACCTTGACTTCAAATACTGAGCTGTGACCTTGACTTTGAACATGGGAAACCTAAGATGGTTCACAACACATCTTCTAAAGATGATAATACCAAGTTTCATCACTTAATCTTAAAAAAAGCTCTAAACTTAAAGAGTGGAAAGGAAAGTAAGATGGAAAACTTAAAATAATGAGCCGTAACCTTGACCTTCAAGACAGAAACCCAATGTGGTACTCGATACACCCCCTAATAATGATTTCTACAGTGTTCTCACCAGGGCCTTCTACTGTAGCAATCCCGATACCTTATCATTTCAGCCTGCTACATTTTAGAACCCTCCACTACACTTTTGTTTCCCGGTATCTTTATAAAATTAATCTGTTAAATAAACATCCTGCCACCTAATTTGAAGCCCTATTACTCAAATGACACCTGTTCATACCTCATCTTGGTTATTTAATTAAGATAAAAGCTGATGGTTACTCATTCACTTAGCCGTTATCTTTTGTACCTGGATGACCCGACTACTGGTGCACTACCTTTGATGCGGGGTTCATCTTTACACTAACATAGTCAAGTGATCAATCAGCGATGATGGGAGTCTGCTGGTAGCATGTGTTGTATATATTTCAGTAAATTCCACCACCAGCTAACAAAAGTTACACATAATACATTTTAAGTTGAGCAAATTCTTGTGAAAATGGACACACCAACTTCAAAAATATGTAAAATTACCCAGGGCCTGGCTAACCCCATGTTGGCCTGGCTATGATCAGAAATTGGTGTCACCAATGGTGATTCCAATTCAGATAGCGTGGTTTCCCACAAAGAAGGAGCTTAAGAAACAAAGGTCAAGGTTCAATACTGAATGGAAGACTTCATAACCTTGGGTGGAATTTGCTGGATCATATTTTCCATATTGCTAAATTTTGGTTAAGATCTTGAGTATCAACAGGTGAGATTGGGGAGAGGGGGAGACAATTCCTTGGGAACTATTAGAATACAATATTTTCCTTTGTATAGTAGTAGCTGTAGTTATAGTTGTGATTGTTGTTGTTCTTATTATTTTCTGGAAAATGTGACAATTTCCTATTTCTCTTCATCCAAGTAAGAAAAGGAGCAATTTTTATCTTCCAATTTTATCAGTTTTGAAAACATGTAAATAAAAATTGTTGGAATATTCCTTCATATATAGTTGAAATATTTTTCAAGCAATAACCAACTAGTTTGCAATTGGAATGTATTAAATGATAAATTAAGTGGTGATATTTATTTAGCAGGGTTCAGATCTTGACTGACCACTTTCAGGAGAGTACAAAGTTTGATGATGTGAAGGTTGAGTGGCACAATTTAAGGCAGCTTTGGGTGCATATCAACGAGTACATGTCCTTTAGACAGGTATTGGAAACAATTGCCTTTTTTGAACAATATTTTAGCTCTCTGACATTGTATCTGTGAATAAATAAAACAATGAAAAACACAGTGATATATTGTTCTTGATGGGAAGGAACATGTATTATCTTAGTTACACGATCATGATTATTTCAAAACACATCACTGTCTTGATTCTTGAAGAATTTGTCCCTGGCAATTGACTTGGGATTCAGGTAGCTTTGTATCTTTTGTACATCCATTAATAAATTTTATGTTCCATTTTGTCCAGACTGTGAAAGGTCATTCTCTACAATGAACAGATCAAGAGTGTGTTAAGGAACATGTTGACACAGAGGGTGCTAAATTATTTTATGACAATTAGTACAAAAGGACCTTGCCTACAAGACTTCAATTGTAATGTAGCAATCAAAATATATCGGGATGTGAAGAAATGAAGGATATCATTTATTTAAATTCAAAGACAAATGAGTTTGACATTAAATCATGTTATAACTTAAGGAAAAAAGAATACTATGTAAATATATGTACTGCTCTTAAATATAACTGATATTAATTTTTTCCACTTTGATGATGATAACGCGCATGTTTTCAAATATTTTATGATGCTAATGCATGCTTACCCCAATGCAATCAAAAAATTTTGGGGAGATCACTGGTCTAAGTATCCAAAGTTACATACCTTAATCTCAAATGGTTCTAAAGTTACAGAGCCAAAATGAAAGTGTAATGGAAAATGAAATAGCAAATGTTGTAGTAAATGTTTCTCCAAGAATGCTTACCTGATTACATTAATGTTAAAAATATAAGCTTCACTACATCTTGATATTAGCTTCACTACCTCTTGAATCCAGAAAAACAAAAATTGTCTTTCATGTCTATATACCATACACACAAAGGGGAGAAACTCTTACCCATTACCTCCCCTTACCACCACCAGCTGGCACCAGTAAGCTGAGTGATACATCACCAAGGATGCCTGCATTTGCCTGGAGGTGTGGGAGGGTTTATTAGTAATGGAATCAGTTAAGTCTTCTCAGAGAAACATAATTTACTAAATAAATGTGCTCCTTCAAATACATTCCCTGATCACATTAACGTTAGGAGAACCCCTATTTCAAGGACAGACTGCTTTAGGTAACACAAACGATGGTCACGTTAACCCGTGAACACGACACTCAGATAAGAAGAATGAATATTTCCTTACTGAGCAACAAATCTTCGGCAAATCCAGCGAGTATGCTGATATCAAAGGGGTCTGGTGGTCATCTGGGCTGCAACCACTGGACCCACCAGACTCAATTCTCGTCTCTGTGACACTAAATCTCGAAGACAGAAACTCAAGAAGGTTGACTGTGCATGACAGCCAACAGCTTGTTAAGTCTCTGATTGAAACATTGCATCTCAAAGCATGACTGCTCTTATCTCAAAAGCAGATATTCTCATGAGGCATATCTTATCCTGTGATACTTCAGAATACAGTAAATATATTACCCACTTTAGATATGATGCCAGGGCTTGAGGGGTTATATTCACTTTTCCTGCCTTAACAGGATGTTTTGGGGACTCACAGTTCTTTTTAGTGCATTTCAAATAAAGTTTGACAGCATGGACCCAGTCTTGTATGCTGCCCCTCTCAATGTGTTGATGGAAAAGAGAGACTGGATGACCATCTCTTGATTGCCTGCAGACCTCAACTGGTTCTTAGCTATAAAACCTAGTTGTCATTAGGACCATATAACCCTTTGATTATAACTGGAGATAATGCATGTCTATATAAAGGGCGTGGAACTCACCCTGCATGCCAAGGGTAGCACTATGAAAAAGCAAATCTTGTAAGATAGCAGCTTCATAGATGCTCTCGCTAAGGGTTTAAACTTCTTGGACTTGAGCCAAGTCAAAACCCATGAAAAGTTCCATTTAGGAAACAATATGAGTGATTCAGGTCAAAGTTGCCCAGCAAGTCCAACAGATTCTTGCTGTGATTTGGTCCCTAACTTGTCCAACATTATGAGAGTAACTTTCCCAAACAGGTTCTCTCTCAAGAATGAAAGGTGTTCATTACAGCCTTCATTTCCAAAAGGTTTATATGAAGGGCTTATTCTTCTCGGCTCCAGATGCTGCTTACCGTGGTGAAGCAAGGCAATAGGGTAGTCCCCAAGTGAGACGAACTTTCATCTGTACATATTCTGACATCTTGTTCAGGCTTCTCCAGAGAAATTTCTGCCACAAACCATTACTTGTTTTGCCACTGATGCAGATACTGTTTTATCTCAGTCAAAATTAAGACAAGTTCATCGAAACAAACTGAAAATGGGCACAAAAAAGTGAGCAATGCCAATTGCACACATATAAAAGTGGCCTAGAGGAATCAAATCTGCCACTGCATTTAGTAAACCAAGGAGTTGCAGGAACTTGATCACAGAAATCCAGTTCCTGTTTGTGATCAATACTGAGAGCTCAGCAATCCCTGCAATTCATATTTGAGGGTGATGAACAAGACTGAGATGGGTCTGAAATTCCATACCCAGATGGACAAAGAGTTGAGAGGGGACAAGATCTGCCTTCTCACAATTCACTAGAAGGCCTTGGTGGGTGAAAAATGAGATAAGGCTGTTCCTTTCCCACAGTAAAATAGAACTTACCAATTGTTTCTGAAGGATGTAGTCCAGGTACGCTGAACTTACTGTTGGCCTGGCAGTACTGAACAAGGAGATGAGAGTTGATTTTTTTCATAAACATTCGTGGGTTCAGATTCAGTTTAAAAGGTCAAACTTGAAAGTGGTAGACTGTTCCTTGAAACACGAAATGAATGAACTTGCGTGAAGATGGATGGAAGTATGCATTGGTTGGAATAAGACTTATCACCAACTTGTCCAATTTGATGGAAAGGTAAACTGATTGTGCAGTTTCCATCTTGAATTTTGGTGCTAATATTAACCTGTTTAGCGATTTGAGGTGTATCACTGGTCTGAGTTTTCCATTGGCTTCTGGAACAAGGAAAAGCCTGGAATAAAACCCTGGGGAGTTCACTGCCTGCTTGGAGAGCAAAAAAGTGACTTCACCCATCAAAATCTCCGCCTTCATGGAATCTGTTAGGATTTCCATCATTGAAGGTGAATGCAAGTGGGGAGGGGATTGATGATCAAAATCTGAAGCCCCTCCAAAACTACTTGAATCACCCATTCGTTGTTTGACAAGAAGTTCATCCAAGCATGATGAAAATGGAGGAGTCTAATCCCAACTGAGAGATTCTCCATGAGCAGTGAGGTTAGAAGTCATTGGCGATCATTGGAAGGCTTGGGGAAAGGAGAAATTCTGTTTCCTTTCACCATTATTAAATTGCCTCTGAGATTGAAAAATCTGTTGCCTTGTTGCAGACAAATATGTTGTTGTTGAGCACAATACTGCCTTCTATACCTCTGCCTCCGAACATGTCTCCTTTGTGGCAGAGACTATTGGGGACCAAAAGGTGGGGATGAGGTATGGGAAGCTGTACGGGCACCTCTTGTGCTGCCTGCTTCTGTTGCCCTTCTATCCAACCCCCAAACAAAAGTGGGGAAACAAATGACAATGATTGTAAAGCTAAAGAGTGATGCTGCCTCAGCAATGTTGAATGCAGAAAAGTGTCACATTATATCACATCAAAGTTACACAAAGTCATAAGGGTTTTGGCCATGGAGTGGTGAGCTGCCCTATTAATCACTTTAGCTATGTGGGCTACTGACCTTTATGCATGTTCATTTCCTGCTTTTCGGCTAAATGAAAAATCGGCAATGATACTAAATCTAGCATCGATGATGCTGCCACCAAACTGTGAATGAACTCCAAAGTCACCTCAAGTACTTTGCAACTTCTATAAAGAACAGCAGAGTCAACATTACTGCTGCAATGTCCTTGTCAACACTCGGAATGCCAATGCGGTCCATGTCTGAGTGAATGCAGTACCACCAAGAATTATATGACACCTGTAATAGGTTTTCTGAAGAAAAAAAAGGCTCCAAAATTCCCCGGATCATGGATTTTGTTTGATAGACAACTCGAAATCTCGTTGATTTTCAGTGACTGTGGAAGAAACCAAAATGATTTTCTTCCTCATCCACAACATCTGCTAAAGCTCTGACTTTGTAGTTCTGGCTTATAGATGGAGGTGGTGGACAATCTGATTGCATTAGATGTGATATATCTCCTCCACTGCAGCCCTGGAACTGATTTCCATCCTTTCCATGGTGGGATCATAAAGAATTGTCAGACTGGGGTTTTCCCTGCTTTCACTAGGGGGATTGTCCTTATATAGCAAAACTTCTATATGACACCTTCTAGTGATGATATATTAGTATCCATAGTTTCATCCCTTAATCTCAAATGGTTTTAAAGTTATGGAGTGTAAGGGAAAGTGTGATGAAATGTAAAATATTGAGCTATGACCACACCCTTGCAGATAGGACCCCAAATGTGTCCTTAATCACAAACTGCTATGAAGTTGAAGACCAAAAACAAATATGTAACGGACAAATGGAAACGCTGATATTGTTCCCTCCTTTTCTTTGAAAAGGCATAGGACAAATATATATATATATATAAGGTTGAACTGAACTAAATTGAAATGAATAGCACAGAAAACAAAACGAATGTAGATTCATTATTTTGTAGAGTGCCAATTTGCATGTATTTCATAGTTGCTTCAAACCACAAATTTAAAGATCCAACAATGATCCTTATGTGGAAACAATAGGACCTACTACAAATCCATGAATTTAGGTACCAATGAAAATGCGTTTTTTGCAAAACCACAAAAAATAAATGAATTTACAGCATACAGAATTTCAAAAGAACTGAGTAGAATAGAACAGAACAAGAATTTCGACAGAATAGGACAGAATGAGATGGAAACAATTTTAGGAGCCAAATTTATAGGAAAACTAGCTGAAAATAAAACAACAAAATCTCTATAAACCTAAGATGCATCTAAAGTCATTAAATTGAATGACCTGCAAACGTTTCTGCTGCATGGCCAATCGCTGCTGTTTGAGCTGCTCTTCCATCTGCTCCTTGATCTGTGCTGCATTCTGTTGTGTCTGCTGCTGTGTCAACTTCTGCTGCAGAGCTGCACGCTGTTTCTCAACCCTTTGAATAGAGATATGAAATACATGGAAGACATGATTTTATGTCATAATGTATAAGTCTTCATATTAGTCCATGTCATAACATCATGTTATAAATTATAACATAATATAGTCCAAAATCATGTCATGTCACATCACAAATTTTGTATGCCATATAGTGGCACAACATCTAACAATGTCACGTTCCAATGTATTTGAGTAATGCCAAGTCCATTCATTACTTTGATATAAAAAAATTCATACTCCAGTTCAATCTTAGAATTCACTTGTGAACCTTGTCTAATAATTCAATATGCCATTTTCTACAAGCAAGTCATGTCCTATGGTACAATGAATTTCATAAATGTCATATTCATGAACACCCAGGTCATAACATTATCTTATACATATGCCGATGGAACACATAAAATTAAAATCCTTCCGGAGCCCCCCCCTCCAATATACCTAAGAAATGAGATTCTCATTTACTGCATTAAATTTTTAATATACATCTGATATTTGTGGAAATTCTAAAACTACGAGTTTCTAAGAAAGAAAACAGTACCAGGTTATATCACTAAAATAGAAAAAGTGTTCAAATAATAAATTTTGAACTTTATTTATTGCAAGTGCTATATGATTAAACAAGATTCCACTGAAAGGGACTAACACTCTACTGGCTGAAAAGAACTGCCAGGTATCCAAGGTAGGACTGTTTTTTTTAAAAACTGCTGAGTGTTGAAACTATCTCTGATATTCTTGGGTTATAACAAGATATTTAAGATGGCATCATGGTGGCCATATTGAATGTAAGATTGGCACCATTTTCCTTTAGGACCAACCAGGTACAATAAGAAGCCTTCTGGTGAAAACCTCATGTTGATGTGACTTTCCATTTAGGTGCAGCAATAACAAGATTTTCAAGCTGGCATCAATATTGAGGTCATATTGGCACATTTTTTTTTAGGATCAACCAGACATCATAAGAAGTCTTTTAGTGAACGCCTCATTCTGACATGACCATCCATTGAGGAGTAGTGGCAATAAGATATTCAAAATGGCCACTGTGGCAGCCATATGAGATGTCCGAGCGGCACCATTTTCATTCAGGACCAACTAGACCTTGGGATGATTGTATGTGTACAGTTTCATGGCAATCCTCTAAGTAGTTTAGAAGGAGTAGTGATAGCAAACTTGTGCTAATGCATGGATGGACACACCATGGACAACAGCGCATTCCATTAGCTCTTCTGGTCTATGACCAGTAGCGCTAAAAATCATGAATTAAGAATCTGTGAAAGTATGCAAATTCGGGAAAACCTTCAAGACCTATACCAAGATTACAAGATATGAGAGTATTTATTATCAAGTGCATTTTATACATACAACATATTCAAGTTCTGATTATGCTTGCATAAAATTACATGAATTCAAACACTTAAAATGTGTAAATATTCTCAATTTCATTTTAAAAAACTAAATATTTTAAGTAATACTTTTCTCCAAACTGCTTGATTTCCCAGAGTTCTAACTCTTCCTCTGGAGTCCATCTCTCTGTGACACTAGGTTCTGTTAACTTGGGAGATTCTGCCTTTTTGCGCTCTCTGAGGCCACTCCGTTGCGGAGTGTATTTCTCTGGAAAATAAATTATGCTGTGACACAAATGATGAATTCAACTGCCTTGGTTTCTCTCTAACCCATTAAGGAAACCCTGACTCCCAAAGCAGGGTCCACAATAATTTCTATGTTTTATGAATAGGTGATCTAAAAACCCAAACCATCCAACAATACTAATACAGGTTTGGAGGCCAATTTATTGGACTTCATTAAGTTCAACTAAAATGTTTGTAATGTAATATCCAATAAATGCAATTGCCACCTTTCCTGTTCTCCTTTTCAAGCACAGTCAATCATTTGAACATTCTTTTTTTATACTTCTGTTAGGGCTGTCAACGGGTACCCGGGAAACTGGGTACCCGACCGTAGTGAAAAACCTGGGCATTGAAAATTAATGACGAGTACCCGTTCACAAAAATAATTTGTCTACAACACTATCAAAATATCATATATCATCAGCAGTACGCTGGTCTGAGTTGCAGCTCCAGTCTATATTTAGGAGTAGGACCACCCGTTATGCATCAGCGGCCCATTACTAAATGGCTGCTGCACGCTGGGCTGTGCGAACAGCTTCACAGTTCAAAACAACACTAATATGTAGACTACTCGTGTTAACATATCACTTCAGCAACTGTGTGGTCACGTGGTGTCACTGGTATGTACCAGTGATACCACGTTACCACGCAGTCGCTGTAGCCCTGTTTGCTATTGCCATTTTAGAAGCACTGCATCTGTGTCTAACAAAACACAGTTATTATAGGGAGTGATATTATTTTCTATTTAAATAAATATTTAACAAAGAGTAATGGGCAAAGTTTCTAAAGTGTGGGCGCATGCTGAACGACTAAATGAGAATAGTGCTCGTTGCAAATTGTGTGAACTGGTGCTTTCTGCAAAAGGTGGAAACACAAGTACTTTGCGGAACCATCTCGTTGGAACACACCGCATCGATGTCGATAATAACGGCAGCACAAGTAGTACTCTGTGCATTGCTTCATTCATGGTCGGGAAACCAAAATTATCAAAAGCCAGGGCCTTAGAAATTGATCGGAGAATTGCGGCCTTCATTGCACAAGATGGGCGGCCGATAAGTATTGTGGAAGGAGACGGTTTTAAAAGCCTAATTAATTTTCTAGAGCCAGACTACGAAATCAAATCAAGAACAACGACAACTGCGTTGATAAAGAAACGGTATGATGAAGGCGTTCGGAAAATGTTGGTGGAATTGGAAAAGGCTTATTGTGTAGCATTTACAATGGATTTGTGGACATCGTTGCAGAACATTGCCTATATGTGCGTGACTGCTCACTGGATAAATCCTGTGTGGGAACTGGAATCAGCCATTTTGCAGACAAGAGAGACTCCGGAACGACACACTGGGCAAAACATCAGTGTTTGTCTGAGTGATTGTGCCAATGAGTGGAACATTCCGGTGAATAAATAGCTTCAACAGTCCATGACAACGGATCAAATATGAATGCAGCCATGGACTTGCTGGATGACTGGCCAGATCAACTTTGCTTTGCTCATACGTTGCAATTGGCAATTAGCGCTGGTTTAAAAGTGAAAGCCATGGCCAGAATGCTTGGTGCTGCCAGGAGAATAGCTGCACATTTTAAACGCAGTACAGTTGCAGCTCAGGCTTTGCGTGAAAAACAGAAAGCACTACAAAATAATGACACCGCTGCAATTTCGGAAGTTATCATAGATTGTTCCACAAGGTTGAATTCTACTCTGGATATGTTGAAACGCCTCGTGAAATTATGGTGTGCAATCTGTGCAGTTCTGTCTGACCCACAGGTAACAGTCCGCAGCATCGCTTCTACTTTTGAAATGACGGACGAAAACTGGTCATTGGCTGAAGCTCTCATACCTATACTAAAGCCTTTCAAGCAAGTTACCGTCATGTCATCTGGACAAAAGTACCCGTCCATCTCGTCTGTGTATGCGCACTTGTATATAATAATGAAAAACATTTCCGATTTGAAACCAGATGATGATGCTGCAATTAAAGAATGTCGGAAAGCCATCACCAATGAACTTCAAACCCGCTATTATCCTACCGGATACAGCGTGCTCAATGCAGCTAAGGCTGCAGTCGTCGATCCGCATTATAAACTTCTGAAATTTTTTGAGGAAGCACCACGACAGGAGACGTACGCTGCTGTCAGACTGGAGTTGATGGCAGTAGTAATCACGGATCCACTACCTGTGCCGCTAACCACTGTTGCCATAATGGACCAAGAATGGAAAATGTCGCCGAAAATAACATTTTCGATGATCTAGCTTCTCTGTGTGCCGCAGATGACAACGCTGCATCGGTAGACGAATTGGCAACATATGTCGGAGACGCCACTTCATGTTAATGGTGACATTCTTCAGTATTGGCGAGATAATACATCACGATATCCCAGGCTGGCTGCCCTTGCGCGAAAATATCTCTGTGTTCCTGGACGTCAGTTCCATCCGAAAGTGCTTTTTCGACGGCAGGACACGTTGCAAACAGGAAACGTGCATCGGTGTCACCATATACGGTCGATATGTTGTTTTTTTTTAGCAGAAACTGGAAATTGTGCTGGGAACAATGATCATGTACTTGTACACTAGGACAGACTGGTATTATTTAGCTTTGATAAATTCTTTCTTAGTTCATTCATTTTTTAGTTTTTAGTTCATAAAAACATTCAAAAAACGTTATTTTATCTAGTTTGAAATATTAATATTGTACTGTTTTGCTTACTTACTTAAGTGTAAACCTCCTTTAGTATTCAAGTTCTCAACCGGAAGTTGACTTTCACCGCCATTCGCCATGAGTAATAAATAACAAAACACGCTGTGGAAGTTGTTGGAAGTTTATTAATAAGTGAAACAACATTGTAATATTAATAAATTATTATTGACAAATCAAACAAAATATTATAGCACAATTTATAATAGACAATTTGAAGTACAACAGGAAAACAAATTATCTCCATCGACAGACTATCAGCCATCTCCCATTGGGTGTGGGTAAAGTGCGAATGTGAAAATGTGAAAGTGCGAATTGGTAAAATGCGAAAAAGAGAATGCGAAATAGTGGATAAAGTGTGGTAAACAATGTGCAAAATGATGTAAATAGTCCGTTCGTTTTGTGACCCTACAACAATCAAGGTTTGTGAAAATTTGACAGTGAAGTAACTAGGGTTGTACTTGTCTTTCATGTTCTAACGAGTACCCGGTTACCCGTTAAACGGCGCAACGGGCACCCAGGTGAAGTTTTCCGTGATTTTTGACAGCCCTAACTTCTGTGTCATTTATTTTGACTTTTTAAGAAACTGATTTTTCCCTTTGCTTTCAAGGTATTCTCATTTGTTGGTTTTAATACTTCTGTGCCAGTTATTTGTACATTTTAAGAAACTGATTTTTCCCTTTGCCTTCAAGGTATTTTCATTTGTTGGATGACATTTCTACACTACGTTATAATGTAATAGCAAAAGCTTGATCATACAGGTGTTTTGCATGAACAACATGGGCAGATAAAAGTATCTGAGGTACCTACTGTCAAGTTAGTTTGGTTCTCTTATCAACTCCACTAAGTCTAATTGGAAAAACAAACCCAAACAAGCCAATATCTGGATTTGACCAAACAATTATATTTCTGGCTTTTGTTCCTAAAGTCCACAATTTAAGGGTGGCTGGTCTGGCTCGGCTCAAACCAATGGAAGAAAATTTTCCATCTACCATCACTGACTTCCAAAGTGGTGGGCCATCTTGTTCTAACAATTCTGCCGTCCCCCCCCCCCCCCAATGTTCCTAGAGATGTTTCTTCCTAAGGGCTTGTTTGATATGAGTTCTGTATATAAAAGTTGACAATGTTAATGACCTAAATTCACCCTATTACATGTACCTATTTAACTATCAGTGCTGTTGCAGTGACCCACTGCTTTGCCTAGCTGCTTGGGTCACTGCTTGGGGGCTGACTACCAGAGCCTGATGCTGCTGCAGCCATATTATAAAAATGTATCTGATGATTTGAGGATATGGGCCAATGTTTTAGTTATTTTCCTTTTAATTGACTGATTTTATATACTAAAACCATGCATATATAAAAGCTATAACTACGTTTTGTCTGTGTGATTCTTTTATTCCACTGACTTACGTAAGATTGGTAAGGAAGTCCATGAATTAAACACAGAACACACTATTTATAACATTTGTCTGTCATTATTTTATGCAAAGTTATATGTCAAATTTGCACACAAAATCATTTACAAATGTTTAATTGGTGATTATGTTCTACTAGTTCTGAAGTTGCTGTTGGTGATATTTGTAAAAGCAGTTATGTTTTACACAACGATGAGCATAACACTGCTTGCACATTATGGACACCTTGTGCCACCTTTTTTCTTTCAAAAATTGTTGGGCTTCTTTTTCATACATTTTGCTGCATAGTTGTTAGTTTCAGCCACAATTCCTTCATTTAATACCAGGGTAAAATATTTCATGACCAAATCTATCTCTTTTTCCCCCGCATCCAAAATCAAAATAGAACAGACGCTTTCAGTGAACTTGGTAACTTGCAAAGCATGTTGTCCTTGTGTCCACACTGCACTGTCTTTATCATCTGATTCTGTCTCAATTTCTGTCAGACTGGACAAAGATGATAATTCATGTCACTGCCAATACTTCCTAAATCAATAGCATCAATTTCGTCCTCTGAAAAGCCTGAAAATTCCAATTCTGAATCACTGGCAAAAGCCATTGTTTCCACTGTCACCAACCGCATTTATTACCTATCACGTGGCACAAAGTTCCAAAACATTTCCGTCTGTAGTAGCCATATTTAGTATATGACATCTTTCACAGCAAGAGCCATCATTTATTAACTCTATTTTGATGGGCTAAATGTCCTTTTACCACTGATTATTGATGAATAAGATCATTTGTAATATAAACATAGAGTGGATCTATACGTCACTGAGATCTTGGATGCATAACCAGCAAGTGGATATATCTGCTATGGTGGATAGCAGTGCTTGTTTACAACCAGATTTATTGCTCACTGCAGAGGCAAGGCAAATGTATGCAGTAGATATACATA
Source organism: Margaritifera margaritifera (assembly GCA_029931535.1). Lineage (NCBI taxonomy): Eukaryota > Metazoa > Mollusca > Bivalvia > Unionida > Margaritiferidae > Margaritifera > Margaritifera margaritifera. The sequence goes on along the minus strand of JAQPZY010001699.1, from coordinate 8,731,357 downwards.
ACATTGGTAGAAAGAGTCAACAGGCAGTTGTAAGTAATAGCGATCACATTGCTCTCTCTCTGGTAAGCGTTTATTAGTACTGAAGAGTGAGAGCAAAGCGCTTGTATGACCTTGATAAAAACAAAAGTCCCTCGAAGATAAGACCATTTCTTCTTTTTAACTTCTGAGTGTTGAAACCCTCTGATATTCTTGAGCTAGAACAATATTTTCAAAATGGCCATTTTAATTTCAGGTAAACTAGACATATCAGAAGTCATTGGTGAAAACCCCATGTTGATATGACTATCCATTTAGGAGGAGTAGCAGTAACAAAATTTTCAAGATGGCCACCACAGTGGCCATATTGTATATCAGATTAGTATCATTTTCATTTAGGACCAACTAAACATAAGAAGCCATCTGATGAAAACCTCATGCCAATACGAATTTCCATTTAAGAGAATTAACGATACCAAGATTTTCAAGGTGGCTGCAATGCAGCCATATTGCATGTCAGATCGGCACCATGCTTATTTAGGACTAAAGAGACATAAGAAGACTTTTGGTGAAAACCAAATGTCGATATGACCATCCATTCAGGAGTAGCAATAACAAGATTTTAAGATGGCCACCATGACCATATTGGAGGTCAGATCAGCATCATTTTTATTTAGGATCAACTGGTCATCACAAGATGTCTTCTGGTGAAAACCCCATGTTGATATGACTTTCAATTCAAAAGTAGTAGTAATAAAAAGATTTTCACGATGGCTGCCATTGTGGCCCTACTGGATGTCAGATTAGCACCATTTTCATTAGGACCAACTAAATATCATGTCTTTAAGTGAAAACCCAATGTAGATATGACCATCCTTTCAGGATGAGTAGGAGTGGCACCCATACTGGATGTCCAAGCAGTACCATTTTCATCTAGGACCAACTAGACCTTGGGATAAATGTGAGTGTAAAGTTTCGTGGTAATTTAGGTGGAGTAGTGATAACAAACTTGTGCTAATGGACTGATGGATGATGGACTAGAAAGTATGGACTTTCAATAAGCAAAGTCAGAAAAGTTAATGAAAGAACATCCTTTTCATTCCACATGTGCTGGTCAGCCATAAATCAGCATTTGCCTGATTGGGAGGTAGAGACTGGAAAAATTACTCAACCACCAGAAATTTCCACTCTCCAATTTGAGTTCAGCAAGTGAATTTTCAATGCCTGCTGTAGTGAGATCCCAGTTGCATTCTGAAGGAACTCTTTTGTTGTTGTTGAAGAGAATGTACATTCTAGATAGAGCCATGTATTGTCAGGGTAGGATGTATCCCATTTTGTGGTGAAGGTGAATACTTCCTAAAATTGGGGTATCAGAAAAGAGTTAGCATGGGCATGGCAGACAGTTGTGAGGAAGAAAAGCAAGGTTGAAAAACAGAAGTTCTCACTCCCTGTTACGTTTAGAGTTGGTGGGTGGTGTGAGGTTTGCCCCTTTGGCAGCCTCTTTTCTGGCTTCCTGCATTTGGTCATGAAATAAGAGGTTGGGAGATAGAGGGTGCAATTTGATGATGGCATAATGGTCTTTTAGCAGCATGGATGTGAATAGGAATGCATCTTTTTCCATGTGCAAGAGCTTAAAGGATGTAGCTATGGCATTAGAGAGTGTTGAGCTGCCTTATTGAGTATACATGCCATATGTGAGACTGACTCCTGAACGTGGAAGGGGTCTAAGCTATGTTCAGGTTTCTGAAATATAGCCAACAAGACCAAGTTGAGCATAAAGCCATAGCTACAATGTTGTGAACTGGTTGTAGTGTATCAGAAAGTGTTTCCAGTCAATGCACAAAGAGGAAGGTTTTGATATTCCCAGGCCCATTATGTTTTTGTCAACAATGTAAAAGACTGGCATTTGTGTCTTGTAGAAAGTCAGGTTAAAGTCAATGGAAGTCGTCATTGCAAAAAGAAAGGCTGGTTCATGCCTAGGTCTTGAAGTTGCTTTTCAAAGCAGTGCAAAATGTCAGTAACTTAGGAGCTGTTTTGAAAAAGGCTGGTCTATGTATTTAAAGAGATCAATGGATGGGGGAATTTTGTAAGAGACCATTAATGGAGCATGACGAGCAAGTGCTGGAAGACTATTTCAGCAAATGCATGAAAGGCTTGGTTTTCTGTGGACATTGGATCAAGGAAGGAAGATGGTGCAAGTGGTGGTGGCAAGGAAAGTAGGTGCTAGCGATGGTGAATGAAGCTGGGACACTATCCATGCTGGGACATTTTGATCTCCAGGCATTCACTTGAGTGTCGCCAAAAGGTCCAAGGCAGGTACCAGATGTCTGTAAATGGGGTGTCGCTGTAGCCTGTACTGGGTTGTGACAGAGCCAGAATAAGTAATGGACCAGTCTGCTACTGGTCCATGATGCTTCCATGGGTCCAGTAATGCACACATGGGTGAAAGTGTAAGAAATTGCTAATACTGAAAACCTGAGGCCGGGGTCAAGGGGGACACCTGAGGCTCCAGGGCTCAAGCAATTCTGAACCTGATTATCTTCACTAATTTTAAAGGTATTCTAAAAAATGTAAACCCCTCCTTTCTCTAATTTCTTGCACCATTCACTGAAAGCTTTTCCATCACTATGTTTTTTCTCCATTCACACCCACCTCCACTTGTTTTTAAACCCTTGTTTTTAACTTTTTGTGTCACATCCCACCAATAAAAACCACATGACTACCAACCAGAAGCTGTAGATTGCTTTATGATAATTAAACATTATGACAATCGCCAAACTGATTATTGGTGTAGTGTGTATAAATAAAAAAATCAGGTCACACAGGAACTGTCACTATTATGTGTTTGTTGGCTACTGAAAAACAAACTGTATCGGTGATGCAGCCAGACTTGAAAACAGGTGGAATCTTAGTTAAATAAATGCTCATGTTAACATCATTTGTAGTTTGCAATCAACATGGACTATTGTATTCAAGAACCTTAACATACACCACCTGTTTGCATTCTGCTTAAATACCCTCCTCCAACCTTGAAAAGTTCAATGGATTTGCATGAATTGGGAAAACAGTCTTGGGAAACTTCTCCTACACAGAATTATGTCTCTATACAGAAAACTTTCACCCATGTGGATAGTGTGGAAGAAAGATTCACCAAATCCAGTGCTGGTTATGCTGGACATATGTAACAGAGCACAGCCTAGGCAAGGTGTGACTGGGTTCAAGATGTTGCCTGTTGTTTGGACAGGGACTGGGTATACCGTGAAGAAAAATCACCATACCTGGTCCTTGTGGCAGATGGCATAGGTCAAGACTGTGTTGTCTGGGACTGTCTGACTTCTGGTGCCTATGTCTGGTATCGGTTATTGAGGGAATGATCACCACAGCCAATACTGAGATCTGTATGAGGTGATAGAATGTCCATGAATGGTTCAGCTGGGATGCTGTACCATATCCGTACTGGCCCAGTTGTCTGTGGTATAATGGAATGCTCTGGTTGTGGGACTATGGAATGGGTACACCAGGAAACAGATCACTGTACCCAGTCCCTGTACTGATGAAATGTCAAGGAATGGTGTAGGTGGGCACCTTACCATATCAGTACTGACCAGGGGTTGGGCGATATCTGTCTTTAAGCCAGGCCTAGCTATACCAGGAAAACAGATCACTGTATCCAGTTCCAGAAGTTGAAGGTGTAGGTCAAGTCAGTGCTGAAGCTGCTGTGGTATGTAGCAGGTGTCTTGTGCTTAAGACACTGGCCCAATAGGTAGTGTCGAGAAAATTTGTTCAGTCTGCTCTAACAGGGGGCTGGCATTGTGTATGAAGCTTGTAATGGTTGGATTGCTGATAAAAATGATGGTGCCTACATTCTCGATTATGTGCTTCATAGCTCTCTCTTTCACCCAAGTTAGTTGTTTGGCAGTGATCGCCCATACATCCCCAGACCAGCATAAATAAACACTGAATGTATAGCTTGCATAGCACCCCATACAATTATACAGGTAAAATGATAAACACACACTGAATGTATAGCTTGCATAGCACCCCATACAATTATACAGGTAAAATGATAAACACACACTGAATGTATAGCTTGCATAGTACCCAATACAATTATACAGGTAAAATGATTGTCTTCAGTCAGCTAGAACCACACGCACTTAATCATGCCCACCATGTTGATATCTGTAAATAACAAGAGCAGAACAATGGCATACAAAGATGAAATTCATCAAGTGCTGCATTGAACTAACTGTGAAAAGGATGCTATGAACAAAGAAAAATGTCAAAAGAAATTACAGAAAATATCTTACAACATATAATAACAGATAAATTACTTGAGAGAATTCATAAACGATGTCAAATACTGAGTAGAAATGAAAGTTCTATAGACCATAGGGTAGGTAATAAATATGACACTGATCAACTTATTGTATGATGAAGTTTGAAGAAGAAATAGAAAGAAATATTGCTGGAGTATACACCCAGGAGAATCCAAAGAATCACTCAACTGATGATAGTACATGAATTCTGTATTTGTGAAGCCCCGAGAAAGAGTGTTTCAAAGCACAAGAACAAGTTGTAACTGACAATTTATAGGATTTAGCTCCAATCCCTCTATCCAAGGGGAGACCATTCTAGACTGAGTTCCTCACTGGCAAGCAGACAACCTTTTAGCACTTCTATTTTTAAAACAAGCCAGCTTCAGGGGGCTGGATTTGCGAGGTAGTGGATGCACTACTAAAATTGAGTAATATAGAAGAAAAGTGCAAATAATAGGTGATAAAACCCAGTCTTTAGCTAAATGTATTGTTGGTGCAGCATTAGTCAGTTTACTTGTAACTCCGCAGTCCAATGAAAGGGGCAAATACAGAGTGTGCATTTATTTGTACTTGTGGAGTACAAATTTCAATTTAAAACAAATTTGAAAACCCAATGTAAAATGTGTTTGACATAAATGCCATATCTGTCAAAGGTACATCTACAAATTTAAGAACTTGGGGTAGAAAAACCTACTGCCTGGGACAACTAACAATTAATGCCTGGGGAACCATTTTCCCAAACAAAAAAAAATATGTTAAAAATTATAACGGAATTTTATATATTTCCAAATGACAAACAATTGATCATTAAATTGGCCCTCTGGGTACCTAGATCTACAGCATGGTGCCCAATATTATCTCCATATAACCTATAGGTGAGTGTTTGGTGACTGTTATCAGTAAGAGGCTACAGTAAATTCAAAAGTATCAGCTACTCATCTGATAAAATAATCAGATTCAATACTGCCGATCCATTGGCATGAATCCTTGAAGGAGCAAGACTTGCAAATATTTGTGTTTTGACAACACAATGACATATGGTAGTTGTTTCTTTCATCTTCTGTTTGACACAATGAATGCCTATGACCTAGTATTATATTTCTCATTTCTGATGAAGTAATGGGCATTTTGCTGTAAAGCATGTGACAATTATTTCTGTTGGCTGACTTTAGCTAGAGGAATATGTCAAGTTTAAGTATAGAATGAGACACAAATGTTGTCACATAATATACTGACTTGTGGGGTAATGGCAACTGTATAAACAAAAATCCCATGTGGATTTACAGTTGTCTGACAGTTTCGACACTGGATTAAAAATGTATCAGATTAACAATAAAGTGAAATGTAATGATGTAAACCCAGATCAACATAAAATATGGATATGTTTCTGGACAAGGGTGGCCCAACTGCTAGCAAGTGGATCAGTGACACGACTACATTTTTTTAAAAAAAACTGCAATTTTTCAATTACCTCTTATTTGCGGATCTCAAATAGATTAAATGTGTTTCACACTTTCCATTAGCAGGACTGATGGTGAGTACAAGTATTGTATGCAGTTAGGACTAAACAGTGTTATACCTCTTGATTATCATTACAATAAAAATCTCAAATGAATTACCCTGTACGTGGGAACATTTTCCATTTGGAGAACTGATGATCATTTTATAAAACCAGTATTTATTTTATGACAGGCCATGAATTACTAGATTTTCCAAATGAAATAATCTTGATAATCCACTGGAGTGAAATACGATAAATAATTTTTCACTGCACATCAATAGACATTGATAACATTATGACTAAGAAATTTTGAGCTATGTTACGATGCTTGCATGGTCTAGTGGTAACTATGGTCATCTCGCATACAGACGAACCGAGTTCAAATTCAAAAATGTGCAAATATTTTTCTTCTTCATTTCTTTTTAATGTGCTGTTATTCCTTGAATTGGGCAGGAGAATTATGTTACTACTGATATTTTCTGTGCGAATATACACAAAACACAGCAGAACATAAATGGTAAACCGCTGACATTATCACACGGGATACTGTAAGAAATCTGCTACTTCAGTATGTTATACCTATTGCTGACCAATACGTTTGACCATAAAATAAAAGAAAATTTACTTGCTCCGTGGGTGAAAAACTTCAGTGTTTTCACTTGCGGCTTTGCCACTCATGAAAATACAGAATTTTTTGCCCACTCGATGAAATATATCCGTTATTCACTCATTTCAAGCAAATATCCTCTGTATAGTCTGAACCTGAGTTATTCCTAAGGATTTTTTAAAAAGATTTCAGGTCTCAAATAATTAATGTGAAGACTTGTGTTGGACTTTCAACTACCAGGATCATACACTAGTTCATGGATTATTACTTTTTTTTCTTTCCAATGAAATTACATTAACAGTGTTGCACCCTGAGCACGGGATCACAGAATTTGTTGTCCAATGTCCCCCAAATCTTGACCATGTGCACCCCTTTGGCATGTTCTTTTGGTCAGAAAAAAAACCAAAAACTAACCTTTAATACTTTTTTTAGTGCATGTCCATCCACGTATCTGTTAATGCTGGCAATGGCCAAAATCACTAAAGGCAATAAAAACTATAAGATGGCATTTAATATCCATTTTAAAACAACATATTCGGCAATCAAAACATTCAAGGTTTGTGGTAGCTGCAATGTAAAGTCTTTGACAGCAGCTGGTGTAACATTTTTTGAGGTAGTGGGCACACCTACAGCACATACTGTGCCACCAGATCTGTTGTCACATACTGTGCTGCCAGATCTGCTTTCAATGAGTGTGTTGCCAGATTTGCTGTCACATAGTGTGCAGTCAGTTCTGCTGTCATGTACTGTCCTGCCCAACTGTATCAATGCCGTTCATTGAAAATCATAAGCATAAGAAACTCTTACATACTGTCACATCATGTGATGGCACATCTGGGTCTGTGCTGTTTACATTTGGGTGCATCTGATACACCAGTAGATACAGGTATAACCTCAGTGTGATTTTTAGGGTCATATTTCACTATCATCTTCTAAACAATAAAGGAGTTGTCTTCTACGGTGCTTAAGTGCACTCCACATTCAAACTGTCATTAACTATCTATTTTTCTGTTTTTGGGCAGCTTTTTTTAAAGGCTGATTTAATTTCTGAATAGTAAAAATTTTCAGAAATTAAGCGGCTTATTTTTGTTGTTGACTGTTTTCAAACAGGCAAATTTTTAGGAATTGGTATTTTTGAGGCTAGGTCATTTGTAAAATGTTAAGGCATATATTCTTAAATGAAAGCAACCAGCAACTCTCGCGAGTTGATTTGAATTGGCAGTGTAAAAGTCACCATTATTACCTTTAGGTTGAGCTGGAACTCCAAGTGGTATAATTATCTTCCTGACCTGGAATTCAGATCTCAATCCATTCGGACCAATGTCCCTCCTCTTCAGGAGTTCTGTGGTGGTAATCTCGGACTCGGTGGATGTTGTGTTGGTGCCACCTGCTGGTGGTTTTGTGGACATGTCATCCCAGCGAATCACTGCCCATAAAATACGCAACTGAAGACATGCCCCTGCCAACGATTTCATTGTCTGAGTGCGATATCTCCAGGCAGTTTTGAATAATGGCCTTGGACAGGGGTATTGCCAATTCACATTGTTCATTTTGCAGTCATATTTAAATCCAGACACTTCACATTTTGCTCCTTTTCTTGAAAGTTTTTTTAATTCCCACTTCTCTAAACTAAATAATGTTCTTTTACCAGATGGAGTTAAAAATTTGTGACAAGTTGGGGTAGCTGCCTTTTTTACTGTCTTCTTTTTAGGTCCAAATTTACTGAGTTTCAGTAACTGCATTTTGTCTCTTGTACTTCTTTCTTGGGGAACTTTAGCTCTCAACTCTTCAAGAGACATTTTTTCTAAAGCCTGTCGAATAACTTGCTGAGCTTGAGACATTGTAAGTGTAGTTCCAGTTTTTGCACTGATCAACTGTGCTAAGTTGCCAGGAAGGGCTATTGTGGTAGTTCTTTTTGTAGTTGCAATGGATGCTGCAGATGATACAATACTTAACACTGCACTTTCCTTGGGTGTGATACTAGCTAAGGATGCAGCTGTAGTAACTGTTTCTTTAGATGATTCAGTTTTGAAATTGACCTTGGCTGTATCAATTGTGACATTACTGGACTTATTCACAGTAGTTAGCGAGTTAGTAAGTGAGTTAAGCTCTTTCTTTTCAGTAACAGCTGCTTTTTGTAGAGGAATTTTTTTTTGTGCAGCAGTAGTAAAATCTAAACTCTGACCTTCCCTGGCAGTGTATGAAGATGAGTTGCTATTTGGAATGGAATTATCATCAACTGCATCATACTTCTCTTTATGTCTTGTCTCTGACTCAGCAGGAGTGGCAGCCTTCTCAGCAATATCTGCAGATACTGTAGTGTTTGCTTCACTGCAGGATGACTTGGAATCTGACTGCATTGCTTCTTCTGCAGTATCTTCTTCTAGTCTGTCCTCTTCTAATGAATCTTCCTTGTCTTTAGCAGCATCATCTGCACCATTTGATTCTTTAATATCTGAGAATGTTGTAGACTCATCCTGATCCCCAAGAATATCAACCTCTTCATCCTCTGCATCTGGATCTTTTCCATTCGAATCTCCCTCCTGGTCATCACTATATTCTGTCTGCTCATTGTCCTGCTCCTCCTTTTTGTTCTTGTTATCCTTTAATTCACTGAATGCTCTTTCATCCTCCTCTATTGCCTCTTCATCCTCATCCTCACTATCAATTTCTTGATCTTCCTCATCCTCCTTCTCCTCTTCATCCTCTGCCTTCTCTTCTTCATCTTCCACCTCTTTGTCATCATCACCTGATTCCTCAGAATCACTTTTGTCCTCATCACCCACACTAACCTCTTCATCCTCCTCAATATCTTCCCCTGCTGCATCCAGATCATCCAACAGAGCATTAAACTCGTACCTACACAAAGGGGAATAACACAAATTACTTTGATTGTTTCGACAGAAAGGGGAATAACAAGGGTGAACACAAGTTTTGTGCTTTTCTGCAATTTTTTCCTCTAATGGAGTTTCTTCAGAATCAAGAGACTCAGAATTTGTTGTGTCCTCCCCCTTCTCCTCTTTTTTTATTGGATTCTTCATTGACTCAAATTTCAGTTTCCACTGTATCTGCTGTTCAATACCCTCTCTTTGTTTCTTTTCTAATTCCACCATTTTCATACGTCTGTCCAACAAATTATCCAATCTTGCATATGGCTTAGTTACTTTAGGATAATAAGTCCTCTCTAACAAGGCTTCACTAACATCTATCAGATCTACATCAACTTTAGATGTTAACAAAGACACAACATTCCTGAAGTTGAATTTAAAATTAACCTGAGCTGATTTGGAGATTTGCATCTCTTTTTTGGGAGAGACCTTTTCAATGTCAACATTCATCTCTTTATCAGTCTCCCCTGCTTCTCTCTTTGACACCCATTCTGTTCGAAAGTCTCCATTTTTTTGCTGACTAGATACTTTTTGGCTAGCACTTGAGACAACCTCAGAATTATTTTCAATGTCCATTCCTTCCTTTTTCACTTCTGATGCTGAGTCTTTCATTTGTTTTGAATTTCCGTTTCGATTCATATCATCTGACTCCTCTATGCCCTCATCTTTTATCTCTAAATCTGCACTTTCCATTTTTACTTCTGATGAACTCTTCCTATCCGTAGAAGAGGATTCATCTTTCATTCCATCCATCAAAGTTTCTTTGACCAGTGACTCAGTTTTGACAGTTTCAGTTTTCTCTCTGACCATGACCTTTGGAGATTTCTCCTCACTTGCCTCCTGAACTTCCACCTCTGCCTCAGCAGCTTTCCTTTTTCTGTTTTGCAGTTTGGATGCCACAGCACGGAGACCAACAGAATCCTGTGGCGTTGGATTCGATCTGCGAGAATTGCTAATCCAGTACCAGCCATGGCCACCACTGACTCTGTACTCCTCACCCCTCTGCTTCCACACCTAACAAAAACAGTAAAAAGACAGTGTTTAACTCAACTGCAAATAATCAACATTATGCAAGTGATATCTAACTTTCCTGTATACAAAATCAAGGATTTTCAAGCACCTTTTGAAGTAGAATGTTCATTTTCAAGCCCTTTCAAGGCCTTGTTGTTACCATCGTAGAATTCAAGCACTTTCAAGGTTTACAAGGACCTGTATGAACCATATCCACAGAAAGAATTAAGATTTAATTCTTCACTGCATTGTGATGTCAAGGTTTCCATTAATTTGCTCAACTTCTTCTCCAGGATGTCCAGAATTTTACCACAGGACAGCCTAGGGACTTTCCTTTCTTCTGCCTATACACCCAAATAAAAAATCCATCATCCCAACTGTTCTAAAATGCAACCTGTTTCTGCTACCAGAGCCAGTTAATTGTGTCTATCAGATAATACCCAATAAAGAAAACAATGCGGACTCACATCTCATTTCCTGCTTGGTCACCATCATTGTGTAAACCTGGTATGGTCGCTGATAAATGGTATCACTCAGTCTAATGTGTTGACCATTGATTTAGGCATGCCTTAGCAAATTGTCCTTACAAAAATTATATTTATTTCTGGCCAGTCTATTTACTGTCATAAGCACTCAACAGTATCATGCCAGTGTCTTGAAAAAAGAACATATGTACTGGACCACAGAGTTAAATGTGGCAATATGATTGACACTAAATGCTGACAACTAAATAGAGGATATCAAGTTCTTTTTTTTAAAAAAAGATATAAGGAAATATTTTACAAGAGAAGTGGAAACACTGTACTGTCATGAGTGGCAAAGCCACAAGTACCAAAACAAAACGTTTTCCAATTTACAAGTGAAATATTTCCTTTCATCTACTAAAACAAAACAGAGATTTGCTTTTTCTAATTATATGTTTTTAAAGGCAAAAACAGTTGACTTGCATGGATTTTTTGTCCATTCTGTGCCTATGCAGTTAATGCCTGCAACACTGACTTTTTATAAATTTTTCTCCTATATATAAAGTTTGAAACTGTCTTTATTTTGTCAAATTAATGACTGTTTTCATACAAAAAATGAAATAATTGTTATTTTCGTAAATACATTTCTTGTGCAGATTGATACAATGGACATTGTTCGGGTGGGGGTAGAATCATCACAGTCAGTTCCAACAGACTTTAGAGTGTAACAGCTTTAAACTTACGATTTTAATGACTTTGAGGTTACCTATTAGGATTCTGCTTACAAATTTTTGTTTATTTCTGATTTTAAATGTGAATTTTGTGGCCTTGGCAAGAATGCAGACTAGTTTGGTAACAGATGCTCCATCCAAATTTTGATTTACAATCAACACTCATTTAGCATGATTTCTCTTTGGTATTCAAAGATGATTATGAGGTTGAGTTAAAATTATTAATTAAACGATCTGTACTAATATATTTAATCCAGAATTTTGCCCTAAAAACATTTACCATCTGCTGTAGAGTGTAACAGGTATGGGTGACAATGAATATCGAATATAAACAGGTAATGTAAGTTCAGACAATCACAAATTGCACAATTCATATGAAAAACTATTTTAAAACAAGTTCACACTTTAAACCTACTTGTTGTTGTTTGGTGTTTGTTTTTAGGCATATATTTTTCAATGGCGCCTCATTGCTTACATAAATGCATCAGTGTTCTCATATTTTAAGATATGTTCATTCTGATAAGAAAGGAAGAGAATGAGAGGGAGGGAGAAAAAAAAAATGAATTAGGCCTAAACATGTAAATATAAAAGATATATTTCCTAAATGGGAACAGAAAGTAGTTCCAGATGTGATATGGCCACATTGGCAATTCCAATTTTACTGCCTGTGGCAATATAAATTTTGTTTTCACACTGATAGATTGCAATATCACATTATGAAATATATAATAAAGATGTACATTTCAAAACCATACAGGGCAGAAGACTTGAAATAGCACACTAGTCAGTTTCATCTCTGTTGTCTCTAATGAGACTGGCACTTTTCTCTTGCTCTGAACTATTTTTTCAAAAATGTTCAAAATTTTATCACATACATAAGGGTAATTAAAATTTCAATATATCTATACAAGTTTTCATGTTAGTGCAATGGCGGGGCTTCCAGAAATGAAATATTAATGGTACTCCTGGATTTGTTATTTAAATTTCATGGGAATAAAGAAGGAATACATCTGTAAACTGGTCTTTGTGGATAAACAAGGTTTTCTTATATTTTGAATCTCTTTCCACACATTGTTCCAATTGAGTTCATGCTGAACCATTAGTTGTACAAAAGTTGGATAAATGAGACAAGGCTCTATTTCTACATTCTGAATTAATGTTGTACACTGATGCTTCATGCCAAAAGTATTCTTGATCCAAACTAGAGGACTCCCAGATTAGGTATAAAAAAACTCACACTGAGGGGTTTGGATAAATAAGGTTCTATTGTATTTTTAATGTCTCTACTAATTTTTCAAACTCATGAGATTGTACTGAACCAATATTGCTTAGGTCTATTCTAAAACTGAAAATTTAGAGGGGAAATTTCCCCCTCCATTTGAAAAAAGGGGTGAATTTTCTGCATAAAGGAGGGATTTAATGAAGATATAAAGATAGGGCTTAAAAACATAATGCATGCTTTTTGCACATTCTGTTGATTTTTGGGCATGATTTTTTAAATACAAATTAGAACAAATCCCGCATCCTAGAATAGATCCTGTCCTTGGATAAATGGAAGCTGGATAAATAATACCAGCCTGTACAAAAATACTCTACAGTAAATAATGTGATCGTATAAAAATACAGTACAATAAATAATAAAATACTGTACAATAAATAATATGTGCCTGTATACAAATACTGTACAATAAATAATATGTGATTGCATACAAATACTGTACAATAAATAATATGTGATTGCATAAAAATACTGTACAATAAATAATATGTGATTGCATTACATTACTGTACAATAAATAATGTGCCTGTATACAAATACTGTACAATAAATAATATGTGCCTGTATACAAATACTGTACAATAAATAATATGTGATTGCATACAAATACTGTACAATAAATAATATGTGACTGCATAAAAATACTGTACAATAAATAATGTGATTGCATAAAATTACTGTACAATAAATAATATGTGCCTGTATACAAATAACGTACAATAAATAATATGTGATTATATAAAAATACTCTAAAATGAATAATACTAGCATGTACAAAACTACTATTTACATATCAGTTTACCTGATGCTTCACGCCAAGTGTATACTTAATCCAAACTAGTGGTCTCCCATCATTTTCCTCTTCCAACCTTTTTCTCTGCTCCTTTTCTTTCTTTTTGAACTCTTCTCTGTCCAAACATGTAATTTTATGAAGTCTTGAGTGACCTACAGAAAAAAAAGCGTTTAAATGCTTTAGATTTAAACAGCTTTTGAGGGTAAAAGCAAGGGTAGTGCAAAGTTGGCATCTCACATGTGCTATGATTAACACCCACTCTATGTACAAAAATGTAAACATAAAGACTTTAACACAGAATCTTAATGTTCAAACCACATCCAGAGAAGTCATACCATATATACCCGCATATAAGTCAGATTCAACTGCAAACTGCATAGACTCAGATCTTCCATTGCATATTAATGCCAGCAGATCTAGGTCTATGCAGTTTGTTAGACCTAATCAGTAGAACAACAGATTCTTTTCTGCTGGCACATTCTGTGATGGTATATCAGTGTCTATGTTTTTTTGCAACTGGACTTGATTTATATGCAAGTATATAAAAAATTCCATGTCTTAACACTTTCTGAGGGCTATTCTATTTAAATGTACCTTGGAAGAGGAAAGTACTTTTATTGTCTGTAGGGGGTGAGGTATAAACCTATTCCTTTTTGTTTTGTGTCATTTTAATTCTGTTCATTGGTGGTACCCCACTGATTTAAATGGAATAGTCCTATAGCTGGCTTGACATCGAAATATCTATTAAATGTGCACTATTAACAGACTTCAGCATTTTCCTTTAATTGAAATCTGCTTAAACTGGATACTTTGTTGAAGCTTTGTTTTTTGTTGATATAAAGCTTCAGTTGATGAGGTATGGTAAAAAAAAGTTAAAGGTTCTATTTTATATTGGAGGATATTGTTAATCTCAGAAAGGATTTATAAATAGATAAAGAGAAAATACTCAACTCTTCCTCCGAAAAGATGCTAAAAATTGCTTCAGTAAGTTTTTTAAAAATCTACTGAAAAGAGCTTTTCTTTTGGGTTTAAGATGAACTAAGATAAAGTTTAAAATAATTCTATTCAAAAGAGAATTTCTTTTATTTCAATGGTGACAGTTATATAATTTAAGTTCTTGACTGTTATCTAGAACATAACAAATACCTTTTCACTAAAATGCCTTAAATGAAGTAAACAAAGAAGTACAACAGAAAGCCTCTGAATGCCTTTCACTGTGGATCATTATATGTCAATTATTAGTAATGTGGGTGGGAGGTTTACAAACTCTGTCTTAAATGGGAATTTGTTTTGAAGGCAAAACATGTCTCCATCTTTCCACCATAACAATTAATGTCATTCTATGGTACTATACTTGACAGATGAAAAGGAAAAATCTAGCTAGGTGAATGAATTGAAAATCTGTTAGGAGTGTGATATAAAGTTCTCTGATTTTTAAGTGCAACATCTTGTGCATAGAAGGGTAAATCATTATCCAATGAAAGATATTTCTACTATCAATGGAGGCAAGATCTGGCCTAATTTTGGTTCTGGTGACCTTATACTGATTTCAAAGGTCACTAGTTGCTATTTTGTGCAAAGGACTGGAAGTTAATTTGTGTGCAAGGTATCTTGGAAACCATTTATGACAACAAATGATGTCATCTTTTGATACTGATAATAGTGTTGGGGCAGCTATAGTAGTTACAGCGAAAACGGTCTAACAGTGACACACAAGGGACAACTTATTAATAGGTGTAGTTTATACAGAGATCTAAAAAGCTCACAGATACTAGATAACGATACATGATAAGGGAACCAGAAATGTACTTTATAAGCAGGTGTCCTTTATATGGAGGTGTCTGCAATGGTAGGTTTCACTGAAATTAGCAGAGATACTAACATATGAGAATCCTAATAAGGAATCCTAGCATTAATTTTTGGAACCTAGACAGTCCATCCAAAATAGATAACACAATTGTTAAAAGTAACAAACCTATACAATCATATCCTGTCTTCCTATGACAGTCCATCCAAAATAGATAACACAATTGTTAAAAGTAACAAACCTATACAATCATATCCTGTCTTCCTATGACAGTCCATCCAAAATAGATAACACAATTGTTAAAAGTAACAAACCTATACAATCATATCCTGTCTTCCTATGACAGTCCATCCAAAATAGATAACACAATTGTTAAAAGTAACAAACCTATACAATCATATCCTGTCTTCCTATGACAGTCCATCCAAAATAGATAACACAATTGTTAAAAGTAACAAACCTATACAATCATATCCTGTCTTCCTATGACAGTCCATCCAAAATAGATAACACAATTGTTAAAAGTAACAAACCTATACAATCATATCCTGTCTTCCTATGAGCCTATAGATACCTCTATACAAAACAATGAAGGTCCATTGAGAATAAAATGGTATATCAATTTCTCCAATTCCAGAATCTTGATTTCCTTCAACATTTTGGCCAAAACAATAACCATAAACATTAGTTTTCTGAATGATTTACCTGCATCATTTCCCTTCATCTCTGCTGCCATTTTCACCTATTTACAGCCTATTTGACTGGTTTCTTGTTATGTACATAGTTTTTTTTACATTGCGAAAATCTATTCATCGTACTAGTTTATCATAACAGTGTAAATGTATGAATTATGTAGTAGCATTTACAGTACCTCTGCACAACAGTAGCTATATGGGTGTTGATAACCAATGTGGTTATTTTGGAACACAGAATTTTCCAGTATTTTTAACATTGATTTTTGCTGTTTCTATGCGAGGACAAATTCATATGCCAAAAGGTGGAATGGTGCAAAAGTACTCTTTCTCCTACCTCTGTCCACATGGAAATCTCCTGTAATCCCATACAACTAAAATTTTCTAGAAATTCATCAAAATAATTAAGAATGCGGAATTTTCACTACAAATTTATGATAATTCCACAAAGACTGGAATGATTTGCATCTCTGAAGTAGGTGGAAGAATTGATCTATCTTGCTTACATGCTACACAGACCTCCCTCTCCCACCCAAATGGACATAAACCCTCACTGCATACAGAATCTTGTACAAACAAATTAAAAACAAACAACAACTAGATTTTTGGTTGTAAAACATGAACCCCTACTGCAGAACAACAAAGTCTAAGTCCCACAAATTCAAAAATAAAGAAAAGACGGCCAGGGACTGCATGTCAGGCCCATAATTAAAGCATTGATGTAAAATGTGTGACCTTATCCCCAAGGCAATAAGGTTGAGTAAGCATGCTGCAAAATGAATTGTCTTAGCTTCATAATGATTCATCCTAAGTATGAACAAAATCCATCAAAGAATTTTGGGAATAATATGAAAAAACTTTAACCAAAACGTTAATACAAATCTCCTCTGACTGTGATCTTGACCCAAAGTCAAAGGGGTGAGTGCGCATGTCACACAATGAATTGTCTTAGCCTCATAATGATTCATCCTAAGTAGGAACAAAACCATCAATGGGTTTAGAAAATATAAGTAAATTAAAAAACTTGAACCAAAACCCTAATTCAAATTTTCTCTGACTGTAACAGATCTGCCAATCCTAACAAGATCTTCACAGTAAGGAAGTCAAATTTTCAGTAAAGTACAACAAAATATCATGTACTGCTATTGTATACTTGGAAACATGCATCTAAAAAGTTAAGAAGTGTGATCTGAGACAAGACAAACATTATGTTCAACTAAAAAGTTTGTAAAGTACACTTAGACCTTAATTAGCTCCAGTACAGTTTCAGAAACTGCAGTTCCAAACCTCATGGAGCTTCTTGCTGGATCTCTCAACTTGAACTAATCTTTGGGTTTTTTTATTTTTATTTTTTATTTAAAGTGGCAACAGCAATCATCTTTTCTGCTACGAGACATACTCAAATCAACATGACATCATATTCAATGAATGTAATTGTTGCCTTTCCAATTTTTTTTCCCAAGAATCTGAATATTCCTTTTTATACTTCTATGCTGATTGTTTAAACCTTTAAAGAAGCTTATTGTTCCTTTGGTCTTCTAAGTGTTTTTATTTGTTGGATGCCATTTTTAGAAAAATGCTATAAGCAACAGCTTGATCATGCATGCGTTTTGCATGAAACAAATGGGCAGTTTAATCCGTCTGAGGTACTCCTGTAATGATAGACTGGTTCCCTGACCAACTCCATTGAATCTAGTATGAAACCTGGATCCAGATCAAACACTAACAAGCCAGTATCTGGATTTGACCGCTATGATTGTATTTTCATTAAGTTTTGCTATTATTCCATAAGACCATAATTTTTGGGTCATTTCAGTAAGACTTAATCATAAGGGTTGGCAGGTCTGCTGTAACTCAGACCACAAACTGTTGATATCTCCACCACTGGTGCCAGAAAAGTGATGTCCGTGTCTTCCTTTCTCACTAATGCATACAAATCTAAAACAGTCATTTACATATGCATACAAACATGCATACAAAATTACATGTCAACCTCAAGTGCCTTTTGCTCAACTGTGCTGACAAGGTTACCATTTTTGTCAAAAATGACAAAGTCCAGAAAGTTCAAAAATGTGTAAAAATGGAAAAATTGCTGTAATGGCCTAAAAATCTAATTAGTTATATACATCTGAATAAAAGTATGCTTACCAAATTTCATTTCTGTACCTCAAGTGCCAACGAGGTCTTTGTCAAATAAGTCCAAGTCCAACAAGTTTAAAAATTGTAAAGAAGAGTACCATACATTATACGCCTGCCCCATGCTTGACCATTGATAGTTGTCTATGTAGTCACTAGTAGGGCATAGTTGACTTTGGAAATGACTGGCCAATGGGTCTCAATGACTTTGATCTTTGGTTAAGGTATGTAGTCTTGAACTAAACTTACTGTGCAGAAACTATATTTTATTAGATTTACTATGACCTTGACCTCTGACCTCTAGACCCCCAAATCAATAGGTTTCTTTGTTTAGCTAAACGCGAGCTATCCTAAGTTTGGTCAAGGAACTTACTCTACAACAAACGTTATTTGCAAAACCCACCTTTGAGTCTTGACCTTTTGATCCCAAAATCAACAGGCCTCTTCCATACCTAAAGTACAAGCCCTACACACATTTTGGTGAAGGTACATGATTAAAAACTTAAGTTATAAATGCAAAAACTAATTTTTCATCTTCCAGTTACAGTAATCTTGACCTTTTGACCCCCAAATCATTAGGCTTCTTTCCAGCTCAAAGCATAATCCATCCACAAACTTTGGTGAAGGTACATGGTTAGAACCTGAACTTTTTCTGAATAAACCATTATTATTTTACAGCCACAGTGACATTGACCTTTAACCTTTTGACCCCAAAATCAACAGGCTTCTACCTTACTCCAAGTGCAAGACATCCACAAAGTTTAGTCAACGTCTATGATGTAGATCTAAAGACACCGCGCTGAAACAATTTTCTCCTTTAGTCAAAGTGACCTTTGACCTTTAGACACAAAAACTCAACTAGCTTCTTCCTTACCCCAAGTGCAAGCCATCCACAAAGTTTGCTAACAGTAGATGGTGGAATCAGAGTTATTTTGCAGAAATTAAATAGGGAACAGATGGATGTACAGATGTATGGACATCATAACATGATACGCTTGGTCTTATGGTGGGTGTATTAAAATTTAAAAACAAGATCAGTCACCAGAACCTAATCAGCTCTTAAGGCCTACTCAAGGTATCCAAATATCCAACTTGGTCTGATTTGATTCAATAGTTTTTTCTTAGATACCTTGCTTACAAGGTAAGTGTGATGAACAGATGTACTTGTATATCTGGATGAATGGACAGAAAAAAAAAAAGAAAAAAACCCCCAATGTCTCGCACCCAGAGGGAAGGGGAGGGAGACATAATTGTGACCAAAGTTGTTAAAAGTTTTGAAATGTGCAGTAACTCAGGGTCTTTGCGATTCATTCTACACAAGATTTCATGAGCAGACTACGATCTGCAGGAACAGTGTGTGACGGCAGTTTTGGGTCTATGGTGATCAAAGGTTGTATGTGGCTAAATATGATACTATGCATTTTTTTTGTTTTAAAACTTACCAAGTGCTTCTGACCAGACAGGGTTAAATATGACCGGTTTCATGCAGGCCTCTAGGATGGACAGTGCCAGAGCAAAGTCTGATGGAGTCTGACACAAATGTACAGCTTTCTGCCAATTCTGCCGATGCAGGGGCCAGCTTGGGTGTAGAAAGGGGCTTGATATGTTCCCTTCTAGCTGTGCTATAGTTAGTCGCAGGGTTGAGACTGTCATGATTTTATTGCCATGGGTTGATCCATTCCATTTGAATTCACTCAATGTGGTCAAACTAAACTTGTGCGAAAGGTAACGCCGCTTATCTCTCTCCTCATTATGTTGGTGCTTGTTCAGTGCTAGTGTGTTCATGGAATACTGATTCTGGTATTGCTTGTAGTTGCCCTCTTGACCTAAATATGAAAAAATTCAATTAAAGATGGCAGAATCAATGAATGGCAGAGAGTATTTGAAAAAATTTGAACATTTAAAGACATGATTTTTTTCAAACACCAAAAGAAGGTACATATATGCTTGTAAAACTCATATCCTTGTGTACCCCACCCCCTAAATCTGTGCCCATATGGCTAAGTCTCTGAGGAGAAACGATAGACCCAGAGACCAATATCGGTTGCATATAAAAACATCTACAGACCATCCCTATCATATCCCAAGGTTTTAAGTCTCTATCTTGAACATCACAGAAGTTGTGCAACATTAAGAACGCACGTGGGTAGGATCACATAATCCCTGCCTTTTCTTCCAAAAGTGAGGGGATAATAACAAAGGCATGCCCAATAGTATTTTTACATATATCTCCACTCAAATACTTGCCAATGTTCCAAATAAAAATGTTCTATGCAAATCGGTGTCTTACCGTTTGAGCTTGAGCTCTTGTGTCAGCCACTCACAAATGACTTTACCCTTGCAACATCACTTTTGATTGGCTTGTTGTGAAAACTCAATCTCATACTCAAGCTCAGAGTTTTAAAATATCTTGGGCTGCATCCATATGTTCATGTGTACTCCTAGCATCTGACTTCAAAAACTTTAACACAAACTTTAAAGTTGATGCTACTGGCATTGGAGCCAGAACGTGATATCTATACACCCTGCTTACACAGGCAAGTCAATATACTGAAATATACATTGGGATATATTCCATTTCCTAACTATGCCACTACATCACATTATAAATATCACATGAACATTACAACATGGGGTCCTGGAAACACTATGTATGACAGGAATAACTATGTGATTTAATCTCTCTGTATACCAGTTTCAAATACTTCAACAGAAAATCTTCACACAAAATCCTAATGCTGAGAACATCAACACCACAACAGCTTCCAGAAAAGTGACACCTATATCATGCTAGCACAGGCAAGACAAAGTCCAATCATAACAAAGTACCAACCAAGTCTGAAGTACATCTGCTGCTGTGTTGCAGTAACCGAGGATGAGGATTTACTTCTTGTGACTCTTGTAATTTCCCCATCCTTGTTGATGACTAGAAGATCATCAGATGATGAAGAGGAGAGAGACCTGATGGATGTTGTCTTCACCATGGTAGTCCCTGTTACTGAATCTGTGAACAGCTTGGGAGTAAGGGAACCTGTCTTGGATCTAGTGATGATTCGCCTGGTCTCTGAGGAAAGAGAGATGCAATGCACTAATTTCTCTGGATTATGAGCTAATTTGAAGCTGCCAAAGTATTATATATTGCTACAAGTTATTCAAATTTAAGGATGATTGCTTGTGAAATGTTACAAGTATTAAACTTAAAAAAAATTTTTTTTTTACATAGCTAAGGGTCCAGGCAATCCAAGATCACTAACAAATTACAGGTTGGTGTGCATTTTTTTGCACTACTATTAGTCAACTATCAATCTGAAAGGGTAAATACAGAGAAAAATATGGAAAAAAGTACCATGTCACTAATTGTCCATAAAATAATAGCTGAATGAGTATTTACCAAGAGTGCTGTGAATGGTACGTTATACACCTGCCCCATGTTTAATAGTCTTTGACATAGGCACTACTAGGGCATGGTTGACTCTGGAGATTATTGACCAATGGGTCTCAATAATCTCGACCTTCGGTCAAGATATACAGCCGTGAACTCAATTTACGGTGCAGAAACTTTTGTATTTTCTTATCATACGCACCATGACAGTGACTTTAAACTTTAGACCCCAGAATCTTTAAGTTTCTATATTACTCTAACTGCATACGATCCACAAAGTTTGGTCAAGGAACTTAGGCTGAAGAAAAAAAAATGCGTGGTTCTGGTAACCCAACTGACTCTATTTTAATGGCCCTGACCCTATAACTTTTATCACATACGTCCTGTTTTTCACCTCAAAACCAGTAACTTTACATTGGAAACAGTGACATGAATACGAGCTGGACAAAAAAACTTAATTAAAAATTTTTTTTTTACCAACCTTCCTACCCATCTTTTTTCATACCATTAGCAGAAACACATACTTTTTTTTTGTCATACTCTATAATAAATGTTATTCTGCAAAACCATTTTTCTCTGAACCAAAATGATCTTGACCTCTGAACCACAAAATCAATAGCCTTCTTTCTTCTCCAACGTGCAAGTCATCCACAAACTTTGGTGATGGTATATGATCAAGAACTGACATTTTTGTGCAGAAACGTTTCATTTTCAGTCAGTGACCTTGACCTCTGACTCTTTGATCTGAATTTGATAGGCTTCTTCCTTATCCCAAGTACAAGTCATCCACAAAGTCTGGTCTAGATCTGTGATGTTTAACTAATGTTTTTCTACAGAAACCATTTTTCTTCTTTTAGTCAAAGTGACCTTGATCTTGGACCATTTCCCCAAAAATCGACAGGCTTCTTCTTTACCTCAAGTGCAAGCCATCCACAAAGTTTGGTCCAGGTCTATTATGAAGTACTAATGTTTCTGTGCAAAAACCATTTTTCTTCTTTCAGTCAGTTATCTTAACCACTGAATCTTTGACCCCCAAACTGATAGGCTTCTTCCCTACCCCAAGTGCAAGCCATGAAACAAATTTGCACAGGTTGAAGGTGATAGACTCCTGTTATAAAATACACAAAAAAAGTGTGTTGGTAAGTGATCTTTTTCTTCTTCAGTAAGACAGTTACTGAGAACACATCAGCTTTCTACAACAGAAAACCTGTTATTGCAGGTCATACATCACTAGTGATTTCCCAAGGTTTCAAATACTTTACAAGGACTTTATCATTTTGCTTTACAGGACTGTAATTGTAATTATTAAAATTGAATAAGCATTTCCCCCCCCCCCCTTTTTTTAATAAGAGACAGAAGTCACAACCACATCATTTTACATGCAATCTCTCCCTTAGTTCATACTGAAGTGCAATGGTACATCTAGGTAAAAAGTGATGCCATATTGATATCATAATATAATGATCACATCACCTCAAACTGCAGTAAGAGTTGATTTTACAAACATGGACTAACTTAAATATGCGTTTCTTCTTGCTATAACACATCTTAGTAAGATATAATGCAAGCCCAATTATTGAAATAAAACATTTAACAATATAAAAACTACTGATTCACTGAATCAAAATAATGATTCAAGCATCTACATACTTCATAAATACTGGATTGGAGGTACAAGTTTATTCCCATTGCAAACTAATTCCAAATCGTTCAGAAAGCTGATTTCAACAATTTTGCTAAAACTTTTTTTTTTTTAACCAAAACTCAGGATGGTATAAAAAAAATAGTGCAGTTGCTATGTCCTTGGGCCTGAACAGTACAGTGGTAACATGTCCTTGGGCATGAATAGTACAGTGGTAACATGTTCACTTTATACTGTAATGATCTTAAGTTCAAGCCTAAGTTCTAGCACATGCAAAGGTAACATGTTCACTCATCCAAGGTCAGCGATTCTCCAGCTTCCTGCATCTAAGAGAAAACAACACAACAATATCTGATCCAATGAGATTAGAAATTTAAAAGCTATTAAAACTTGATCTCCAATCAATGTAAGGTAAATTAACTTGACAAAATTTAAAAGATCAAAAAACAAAATTAAAAACAAAAATAACTGCAACAGCTTGCCATTGCAAAGACCCATGTCTTAAAAAATTGTATTGAATATTTCATGATCTCCCCTCCCCTCCTGAGTGATCCAGCAGTTGTAATGCAAAATATATAGTTTGTTCAGAACATATTTGAAATGTCCCTGTAATTGAATTTTGTACATCTGACCCCTCCCACAGAGTGAGAAAACAGTCCCTAGACGGGACTGACGCTACTGGCTGAAAAGAATTTCCAGAAATCCAAGATAAGACCTTTCTACCTTTTAACATCTGAGTGTTAAAAAGATCTTTGGAATTCTTCAGCAATAACAAGATATTCAAGATGACCATATGTCGACCAAATTGGATACAAGATTGGCATAATTTTCACCAAAGACCACCTAGACATTATAAGAAATATTTTAGTGAAAATTCCATGTCAATATAACCCTCCAGTCAGGAGGAGTAGCAATACGATTTCAAGATGACTGTTGTGGTAGCATTACTGGATGTAAGATTAGCACCATTTTTATTTAGGACCAACTAGATATCATAAAAAGTCTTTTGGTGAAAATCCAATGTCATATAACCATCCATTCAGGAGGAGAAGCAATAACAAGATTTTCAAGATGGACACTATGATGGCCAAATTGGATGTCATATCAACATCATTTTCATTTAGGATCAACTAGACACCATAAAAAGTCTTCTGGTGAAAACCCCATGCTGATATGACTTTCTGTTTAGGATCAGCAAAAACAATAGTTTGAAGATGGCAACCATAACGGATGGTTTAGTTTTGGTTTGCTGCTTTATGACACAGCAACATAAGTAGACTATTTAGTGCCGAGGCAATTGGAATAAAGTGCCTTGCTCAAGGACTACCACGGTAGCTGACCCAGGCTGCTGTACCTGCACCCATTCAGTCACAAGTCCGGCATGCTAACCACTGAACCATCATGGCTCCCTCATAATGGATGTCAGATTGGCACTATTTTCATTTGGGACCAAATGGACATCATAAGAAGACTTTTGGTGACAACCCCATGTCGATATGACTTTCCATTTTGAAGGAGTAGCAATAACAAGATTTTTAAGATGGCTGCCATGGTGGACATATTAGATGTCAGATGGGCACCATTTTCATTTAGGACCAATTAGACATTATAACAAGCCTTTTGGGGAAAAGCTAATTTTCACATAACCATCCATCCTGGTGGAGTAGTGATAAGATTTTTAAGATGCCTGCCATGGTGGCCATACTTTATGTAAGACTGGCACCTTTTTCATTTAGGACCAATAGGCCTTGGGATGAATGTGTGTGTAAACGTTCATGGGATTTTTACAAGTAGTTTAGGTGGAGTAGTGATAACTAACGTGCTAATGGACAGACTGCCAATGGATGAGTGAAGGACAACAGGCCATCCAATAAGATCTTCTGGTCTGTGTCCAGTGAAGATAATAATTGTTGAATCTGCTATTCCCAGGATGTAGTGAAAACCACACATTCCATCACTGACTTTGCTCAGCCCAGCATCCCATGATACAACATTTATACACACACCTCTCCCTCAATAACTCGTGCACAACAGGGTCCAAAAACATAGACTGGGGCATAAATGAGGGCGTGAGTTAGAGGGACCTCTGAAAAATTAAGAAAGGGATGGATATCGACAGTGAGAAGTGGGGTGTGTGTGTGTGTGTGTATGTGTGTGTGTGTGTTAAGCTGTTGAATACTTCTTTGATAATTGTGTTGGGAATAATTGTCAATAAACAGCTTCCTCTAATGAAGTTCTTCACTTTTCTGTATAAATTACATTTATTTTCAATATATCCAATCTCTGAAAGATCGTTTAAAACATTACTCTAAGTGGTTTCAACACTCATCACATGTGTACCAAGAAAAACATTGTGTATTACAACAATGCTTTTTGCACGTGAATGTGGATACATTCTATTGTTACTGTAGATTCAGAATTACATTTATTTAGAGAAACAACAACATCGAAACTTCATTTTTAAAACAAATTATTATATTAGTAAAATAGTGATGCTGTGATTTTTCGCAAGTTATAGTGAAATTTCTGCTCATCCTTCAGCAAACCTGAGTGCCAATTTGGGAATTTTAAGTTCACTATAAACTTTTGAACTAGCTTCTCCATAATGCACCATATCTGAGAAACTATGCTTTTCATCCACCTAGCACACCTTTTGCTTGGTTCCTTTGCTATCATTGATCACATTTGCTAATGAGTATGATAAACCACTAATTAATGTTAGAAACTTTAATTACATTACATATACTTGCAGTGTTCAAATAGTCAACTGAAATGTGTTGACTTAACAAATGACTGTGACCACTAGTAGGATTTACATGCATTTTAACTACCCCTTTAGTTGATTTGATACAAAAGACTAATTAATGTGATAATACAATGCAGGTCAACTTTTAATTGACTGTAACAATGCAACCAACACTTCTGCAAGTCAAAGATCAAAACACAGTCAGTACTAAATTAGGTTCTCAAGGAAATGCACGCGGGCATAGGTGCGACATCTGATTAAAAGAAGGCACTTCACATTTAAGATGATTAAACAGAAACCGAATTACAAAATAAAACAAACATGAATTTCACTTTACAAGACTTATTTAATTGGTATTTATTTCTTAAAGTATTGCCACCAGTAGGCATTACTGGCATTTTAATTGATCAATATTTCGTCATATATTTACAGTGCACTGAGAATTGTCTTTTTAAAAAAAAGAAAAGAAATGTAACAAAATATATGACTTTTATTAAATGTTATGTATTTCATAATTTTGAATAAAATTTCTGGGCACTAACCAGTTTTCCACGATAAAATGAGCAATATTTCAAGGTTTCATTTACCAAAGTTCAGCAAATAGGGGTAATATCTTGTATTTTCTAAAAGAAAAAAATAGGATCCACGCATGACCCTGTGTTATAAGCAGGTTTGCAAGTTATCCAAGAACAAGTTATTGAGGGAGAGGTGTATGTATATATATGTGTATGTGTATGTATGTATATGTATATATATATATATATATATATATATATATATATATATATATATATATATATATATATATATATATATATATATATATATATATATACACACACACACACACACACACACACATAGGTCGAGACTGATCATGTACTGTATTTGTACAAGTCAAATTTGCTAATTTTGTAAAAATGTTCCATTCTTCATCTATATGTAAGTTGATGTGGAGTATAAGACCTTGGCTTCGTCTTTTTCGCTAGTAACTTCCGGTGTCATGAATATTAATGGCATTGCTGTATGCTATTACAGATTAATTGGGAGAATGATTATGATGGTCTGTACATGTAATATTTATAGGTATTATTTATTGGTACATTGTACGCAATGATATGAACCCCTGTTGTCAAATAGTTAAGTGCAATTTTTATTCTTGCAGCAACCATAACCTTATTATCAAATTACATGTACAATCAAAAATAAAAGAACTCGATGAAGACTTGTTATTTTTAGTGAATGCGTGTGTGTGAGCAAGAGATGAAACAACGCTGTGTCAGTGTGTAAGACTGTATGCATTCAGAGCAGTTTTTATTTGTAGCTTTGAGAGAGAGAGAGAAGTTACATGGCGATTGTAATCTGTATTGTTCAGTTACCTGACAACTGTGATCTTACTCAAGTACAACGGCATTACTATATTCCATTATCATTTATTACCTCTGAATAAACTGTTCATTCTTGTTTTAATTATGATAACCATTGTCACAAGAACCACATGACTTTGCAGTGCTATTTACATGCTAATTAAATATGCCTACAGCTTAGGCCAGTTGTTCCAGTTGACACATGTTTGAGGGCAAGATTCAGCAGATGAGATCAAACTAGCAAGGCAACCAATAGGGAAATGAGGCTACCAATAGGGTATTGTAATCAATCCTGTAAAGAATGTTAATGTATATGGTACTGTGTAATGACAGGTAGTGCCAGGTGCTTACTCATGTAAGTTTCTCAACCAGAGACACCTTTTGTTCTCGCGGACAGAAGTGTCAGCTTTGAATTCAAAGTAACAACTAGCATGAGCAAAGATCAAACCAAATGCAGCCTAACTACAGGAAGTGTACATGCACTTACTGATAAAGATTAATCTTATTTGGTGAGAATGGAGAGGTCATTGTACTTGCAAAGAAAACAACACAGCATGTTAAATGGTCATTCTTGGGATTTACACTAAATGGAGTCTATATGGATATAAATATTGTAAATATTTAAATATAAATTATATATCTTTGAAACTGAAGGAATATATATCTTTGAAAACTGAAGGAGTATGGTATGTATTTTTTATAATTTTCATTTACTATTTTATTACTGTTTTCTCTCTTTGACAAAAGCTTCAGCTAAACGGGGCAGTAAGGTATACATGTATTAAGCAAAATAGCATGAAGAAGGGCTGAAATCTCTCTCTCTCTCACATCTGGGCATATTTTATTTCGATCACAAGGTGCAAGAAGAAAAATGCGATGGAATACCTATGTCCATGTCATGGTTATTCAATTTTGAACTTGTCTATTCTAATACACACAGATGTAAACAAATTTAAACAACAAATATTACTACTGCATGTAAATATTTTGGATTCCTTCTCAATGTCGGGTCCTATATTTTTTCGTACACAATCTTTTCCACAAAATGAGAATTATTTTTTTTACGCAGTATTTTTTGTACTTTGAAAAAAAAAATTCACGGACACAAAATTACATTAAATACAGTAAAGCAATTTCAATGACATAATCCATATATAAGCCAATTTGGTGTATAAGACGAATCCCAGACTTCAAAGTAAAAAAGTATAGACTTATAGGCCACCAAATATCTTTCGCATCACACAAACAGATGGACAGACTATGCCATCTCCATCTTGAACTGATTGAGTCTGATCAAGTGTATGACAGGTCTCAATTTTACGTTGGTTTTTGTAACCAGAAAAAGTCTGGAATAGAAATCCGGGGAATCCAATTATTGGACTGCTTCCACCGCCCACTTTACAAGCAAAAGCTTTATCTCCTTCTTTAAAACATATGCATGGGATCACTTGGGATCTCTGTGATGAAGTGGGACAAAATAGAGGGAGCTGAATGAACAAGATCTTGAGCCGCTCTGAAACAACTTGGATGGCACAATTGTTTATTGGATAAAGGTTTATCCTAGTCTGGTTGAACAGGAAGAGGAGTCTGGTGCTCACCAGCAGGCAGGAGGGATGGCAAGTCCTTGATGGTTGGCAGGAAGCTTGGTGAAACTTTGTTTTCTCTCTCCACTCGTGGGCTCCCAGAGAAGATAGGGGCATATGGCCACCTATAACTCGCCTGGCCACAAAAAGGTTGCCATTGTTGCTGAGAATTACCCCTGCTGTCTTTCTGTAGACAATCATCCTTTCTCTGGTATGCCCCTGACAGTGTCATGCAGAGATAGGGGCTTGTATGGAAAGCTAAAGGGGCAACTCCTGTGCTGCCTGCTTTTCTCATCACATCAATTCAACCCCAAACAGAAAGAGGGAACCAAAGGGGAGATAGCCCAGGGTCGCCTCATGGTCGGGTTTAGGAGAAGAAGATCGCAGGAGTGCATTTCTTCTTATGAAGTCGAGGTTACATGAGGCCATTAGGGTGTATGCCATTGTGTGGTGAGCAGCCCTATTGACTAGCTTGGCAATATGGCACACCAATTCCCAGGCATGGTCACTTCCAGCCTTCTCGGCCAGGCGAAAGATTGCAAGCAACGTCGGATCAAGTAGGGAAGAAATCGACACTGCATTCCTTACCAACTCAGATGTGGCATTAAACACTTGTCTGTCCACTTTATAACTGAGTAGTGAAGATATGTTGATAGCAGTAATATCCTTGTCTAGGCTAGCTACATCCGAAAGATATGTGATTTGTATCAAAGTGATGAGAAAGCTGCTGACAACTGACTAACCTAAAAAGCCCTCAAATTACCAGGGTCACAAATTTGATCCAAGATGCTCAGTAATTTCTGCAATCTTTGACAACTGTGGGAAAATTCTAAAGGTTGGATGTTCATCATTTTCATCAACGTCCAATGAGACCTTGACCTTGTACAGACTATTGACAGCCGGTGGGGGAGGGCATTCCAATAAAGACAAATTTCTGTATATCTCTTCTTACCATCTTAAAATTTAATTCTGACCTTTCCATGGCTGGATTAGAATGTGCAGGCAAGTCCAGGTTACCCCCCTTGCTGACAGGTAGGTTGTCCTCCTGTAGCATTCCAGACGACAGTGATATGGCTGAATTGTCACCATGAGTAAAAAAAAGGTTTTACCTGTCGGATATGCTTGTAGGGCTGGCTGAGTCATGTCCAGCAGAGTGTGGTATGGCTGGGGAATGCTGGTCTGGTGCAGTTGGTTGGGCTGGGCCAGATGGCTGGAAGGATGGTATGTGATACCAATTCCCCATGTACTGGTATCATGGATATGGTCAGTCTGGCTGGTCAGCCAGCCAAGGTGGTCTGCTGGGTGTAGAATGGGGTCGCTGTAGAAACTGTCGAGCGATGTGCTGTTTGCCAGTCCACGATGACAGCTTCATGACCGCTAAAAATCTACATTGATTGTCCAGATGGATGGACCTGTTGGTTATCAGTCGGGACAGCGTATGGTGAATGATATATATCTTGTGAGCCAGTCTGGCCGGCAAAGTCACAATGTAATTCCGCACACCTGGCTCAATGTTCCTAAGTCCATGTGCAGGCATGAATAGGGACTTATGCCCAGTACGCTGCTAAATTGGGTTAAAAATGGTCATTTTTTCATCCAACTCGGTCGCTGACATTCTAGATGACTGAGCTTGTGTGGAATCACTTGGCGTGGCTACGACTGGATTGCTGCTGTAGGCAGTTTCAGGTATCTTTGTTGGGGATCGGGGTGGCATCTTGACATCCCCCATACAATTGGTCAACGATTCTGAATTCGGATAATGCTAAGTACTTCATGTTTGGAAGATTTAGAGCATGCCCGTTTTCGGGGCCCTTCAATTGCCTTTTCAAGACATTGGACCAAACATTTTCTGCCCACATTGCACACACACTAAATGGGCGTAAGGAAGAACATTTTGTGCCAACAAGGCAGGTCTTGTGGTTGTCCTCCACAACTCTAAAGCATCTGCTCTTCTGGCATTTGACTGACATTTCTGTAATGAAAGAAAGAAGAAAAAAAACAAACAAGTGCATACAAGAAATATACAAATTGTTCAAATAGGCACACTCGTGTTCCCGAGATGATTTATGAAGTGGGTAAAAAAAATAAGGTATTTTACAGTGCAAATCAAATACACCAGTGAAAACTGGAATATTACTGATTAATATCACACAGACAATAACAAACGGTAAAAAAGTGCATAAATATTAATAAATTCAGTGGGAAAAACACAAATGTTGTATACACCAGGTATATCAACCTTTTGACTTACCACTGAAAATAAATGTGAGATGGTCAAAATTGATTATAAATTGCAATGGATTCTTTGGAAGCACAAGTCTCCTTTTATATGACATATAGATAAAAAGACGTTTTTTTTATCTTTCAGGAAGGACTGGATTCGGAGGTAGCAGAGAGTAATTTCCTAATGTTAATGTGATACGGTAATGTATTTGACAGAGAAATTTAGGGGGAAGAAGTTGTAAAAAAACCCTGTGAACGGACGACACAAGATGGCCATATGAGCTAACTAACAAGGGTTTAGAGAACAATCAAAACTTACCCTGTCCCTCGTTTGACTGTTCTTCTGAATTTTCTGTCTTATCCTCCCCTTTGTCAGAGGATTTTGATGAGGTTTCTGAGTTTGGCTTGGCTGGAGGAGCAGAGGCCACAGTGAATGTCATTTTACCACCATCTTTGTTCAAGACTACAAGAGTTTTCTTTGTGCCTGGGGTTGATGACAATCCCATCTTCTCTGTGGCCTTGAGAATAGTAGCCTTTACATTTGGACAGACTGACTGTATGTTCATAATGGTAGGTGCTTGTGAAGTCTTTTTCACCTCCTGATTATGATATTTGTCACTGCTGCCATTACAATTAGAATCAGATACACCTGACCATCCATTATCTGACTCATCCCTCTTTGCTTCCTCATTGCCCTTTTCAGAATTTTCTGTCCCAATAGCATCTTCTTCCATCTCGAATTCCCCATCTATCTCCATAGATTGGCTTTCCTGTTGTTTTTCTTCAGCTTTGATCCATTTCTGATCATCGTTTACATTAGAATCACCCTTAGCAGCAGTCTCTTCAGAATGTTCCTCTGATGTATCATTGGCATCTTTATTGTTTGAAGTTGAACCATCAAAATGCTTAATAGTTGTGGTGGTTGTGGTGGTTGTGACAGTTTCTGTCACTAGAGTTTTTACTAAAGAAACTGTCCCACTATCAGTAGTACTAGTGACTTCCGTTTTCATGACACTTACTGAGTTATTGGTACTGCTTTGTGTATGTTCTGCCATAGCTATGTCCTGAAATGACAAACAGATATTAGCGATGGGTGCATTGCCCTGCTCACTAAAATTTGCTCCACAGAGCCTTAAAAAGGGGAACTTGTGTTGGGAAACCAAAGTTAATAGAACATAGATATTCAGAGGCCATGACTCCTCTAAATGATGATATGGACTGCTTGAAATACAACCCCTTCCTGGACTCATCAATACAAGCAACTGCCCACGTAAAGATATGATACAAGGGCCATAACTCTGTCCAATAGACTAAACCCCCAAATTGCACATGTAAATCTATGAGACTATGTTCACATCAAATTGCATCAATATATGCTTAATAGTTCTTGAGCTATGCTGGTTACAAGCAACATCCCATGGGATAATATGAAGTTAATTGCCAAGGGTCATAACTCTAGCCAAGGGTCATAACTCTACCCAAATGGAGCTGACAGGACAAAACCCACAAAAGGCACAGCTAGGTCTATGAGACAATGTACAGGTAAGCGACAATGTAGAGGGCTAAAATTGAGCCTTGTTTTTTTTACTACTTTCATTTTTCATGATTGGATAAAACAAAATCAACTTGCAAAATCCTATTTCTATTGGAATTTTGTTGTACCAGTTAAAGCTATTACCTATACTGTAATCCAGGAATTTTGGAATCATTGGAGTTTCCATTGTAATTTTTTAAAATCATTTTGAATGAAAAAAACAACATGTACAACCGAATTGTTTTTCTTGTTTATAACTGCAGTC
Source organism: Margaritifera margaritifera (assembly GCA_029931535.1). Lineage (NCBI taxonomy): Eukaryota > Metazoa > Mollusca > Bivalvia > Unionida > Margaritiferidae > Margaritifera > Margaritifera margaritifera. The sequence goes on along the minus strand of JAQPZY010001699.1, from coordinate 8,698,411 downwards.
TGATTTACACACATGTCCAAGTTTGTATTTTTTGACCATGAAAGATTCATGAACAATCAACCTCAATAGACTGAAGATTCTCTAAATCATCTAAGCTCATAATTTCCACATTACACAGCTTTCTGGCACAAAATAACTTGTACTCTTTCTCTACATTTTCACCTTCAGCTATATCGTGTATTGGTATCTCCAGAAAACATAATTTACTGATGCAGTAAGCATCCGTATCATTCAGCATTTATTAAAAATGGTATGATAATAAAGTATTTCACAGAACTGCTGCTCTAACTATTCTAGAATGTATTAGGGACAACAATTTCATTTCAGGAGATAGTCAGGATAATATGTGACAAGAATATCTGCAATAGGCCATCCTACAAAAAAAGCTAGCCGAGTCTTCAGAGGTGACATAGTAACAGATTTTACCTAAATGAAGATAAGATCTGATCAATATTTCCATATTTTTAATAATATGGTTCAGTGTGAAAAAGATATCCCACTTCACCTTGAAAACATAATAGTTGTACCCTAGTCAACTGTGTATTATCAGTAGATACCTATACAGTCACTGAATTTGACTACAAGCAAAACAGCAATCTCATGGTAAAGGAATCAATGCCAAAACAAGTTTCGTTTTACAATTCGGAATTGTGCCTGTTTTTTGCTCAAGCAGTAATGTGTTTTAAAGAGTTTTAATAAGGATGTACAAACCAAATTGGATCAGAATATGTTGAATGGTTCCCGAGCTATACTGGCTGCAAAGATCTACTGTAGTGGAGATTTAAAATTCATGGGAAAAGGGCCATAACTCCATAAAAGTTTGACCAGAAAAGATAAAACCTTTAGAAGGCATGTTTACATGTAACAGGCAATCACCTACCAAATGGCAGAGAATAATGTGCAAGGGTTGCAAAACTACTGCTTAGTGCCATATATGAAGGTTCAAAAGTCATGACGACAACTCTTGTACTGATTTCATTATACACACTTGGCACTGTTATTGTAAACACTTAGTACTGCAAACATTGTTATACATCAGTCTAGGGTTCCATCATGTGTCTATCAAATGCTGGTATATTTTTGGATTAGTACTGTCTGCTTCCTCCATGGTGATGAGGTAAACAACATGACACAATCATGGAAGGGATTGAGCAGTGGATCCAAAAATGAAATCATTTCTTTGCATCAATCAAGAATATTTTGATTAAGATGTTTACAATATCACAAACTTGCACAGATGCTGCCATACATTTTTTTAAGGGGGAGGTCCCACACATATACCTCCAGATTGAGGGGAGTGTGGTGGAAAAACACTGACAAAAAACAGCCAAAACACACAAAACAAGCAATTCATGAATTTGGTCACCTTAACACACAGAGATGCCAAAGTGCCTGACTATTTTTGCTTCACAGCTTTCTGCGCTTTCTTTTTCAAAGTCAGAACATCAAATGCTCAACTACAGTGTCATTCTGAGAAGTTGATCTTTGTGTCTCCCCCACCTTTCAAAAGTCATAACTTATCTTACGTTTCTACATTACTCGTGGCTATTATTAACCTTTTATGCTCTAGAAATTTCCTTCATGGCTGATCAATGGATCAATTTACTACACCCCTCAAGGAGACAATTCAATCAGAACCTTCTCTATAGTTCTTGTATAAACCACATCAGTTCTCAATCATACAAGTGATTGCATGCAAAACACTACATTGCCAAAAGATAAATCAATTGAGAGCATAGATAAAAGTACAGAAAGATTAGTTAAACATTTAAATTTAACAAAATAAAAATTTGCATATTGGGCAAAACAAACCACGGGAACCATAGGTCATTTGCGTTATCTGTCTGTGATCAGGTTTTAAAAGTTGTGTGACTCCTGATCTTTTTTTGCGAGAATACTATGATCACATTGCATGGCAGCATCTCTTAACTTGTGAACAATGAATATACTCAAAGATATTCACCTGGAGATGCACTATTAATCCATGTCGGGTAACTACAGTCTGGCTCTTAAAACAAATCACATAAAAATAATGGTAATATTGACAATATCATGAGTAAAGTAACATTTATCTCCCTTGTGCTTTTGTACAGCAGACCAGACTAGAAAATGCCAAGATAAATGATAGTACTAAACTTTGTGCTTCGTTTAAAGGCACCGATCTAGTTTTAAAAAAATAAGTATTTCAAAGAAATGGAACATGTGTGCTGGGATAATCATATTTCTGCTTCATTTATATGCCTTTTTTTCACCTGTGTCAGTGACAATCTATAGGAAAAGAAACGACAAAAAGTCACTAAAAATGACGAGAAATAAGAAAATCAGGCACACTGTGTACCAAAATAAGACAAAATTAGGCATACAGATTACGGGCAGGCACAGATTACTGAAAAAGTACAGTCACACAGGTAGTGAGTACTGTGATTAACCATACACATAGTTGCATAATATGCGAGCAAAACAGGGTATAAATTGTTTACTTTAAATCAGTGCAATCTTCTCATTATCTTCTGAAGTAGCAAGTAGAGGATTAAACACTGTGCAACCACAAAAACAACCCTTGAAATAACAGAAAAAATAGATGACTCAGCTGGAAGAGTAGATTGTAATTTAGCTGGTTGCCAGTTAACAATGAGAAGGCTGAGGTGACAGCAGTTCTCTGGATGTACCTTGTTTGCAGTTAAGTGCAAATTATACACCAGTCAATACTACAGCCTTAATGATGAGCATTATCATTGTTTGCCCGAATTTCAATATGCAAAGTGTGGCCAGTATCACATCATATCACACATCATGAAATGGGATATATCATTTCTTAGTGCTGATATTATATGTGACTCTCATGGTCTTCCCACACTTGAGTAGAGAGATCCCCATCAAGATTTCTGTTGACAATCTGAGTCCAACACAGATTTTTAAAAATGCAATTATCAATTTATTTAATTTTTTCAAAATTTCTGAGAGTTTTTACACTCCAGAGTTAAAGTAAATCCCTGAAAAATGATACCACTAAAGGCATAGATGCAGGGATCTCCCTGGCGTGGACTGGAATCAATCTGCAAGAAATGTATAACAGATACAGTTAAATGAATTCAATATACCTGGCCCATCAATTTTCTTGCAGTTCCCTTAAATTTTCAAATGGCCCCATTGTTTTTCTTAATTTTGCATTGCTTTATATAGGAAAGTGGGTCAATGATTTTCTGAGCTCCCTGATCCTTGAGGTATAATTTCTGAATTTGTCCAAATTACTTCAGATCAATCTTTGTGCTTTTAAAAAAACAGTTGTAACAGTATTTAGAACAGGGATAAATATAATCATATCTGTGGTAATTACAGAGGAAACTGCTTTAAACTCATTGAAAAGGTTCGATGTTCACTAAGACCTGCGAAGTATACAAATTATTCGATTAGTTTCTTATATCTCATACAAAATACACAATTAAATCAATTCTGCAGTTTACAATACACATACTTTGTTGTCATCTTTGGTATCAGACTGCTCTTGTTCAGTTGTCATGGTCTCGCTGCTCTCAGATTCTCCAGTTTTTGTTACCTTCTCCTTATCACCAGCTTCCTCCTGATCTTTCTTCTGTTGTTCCTCCTCCTCCCTTGCTTTTCTCTCCTCCTCTCTCTTTTTCCTCTCCTCTTCCTCTCGAACCAACCTATCCTCCTCTTCCTTTGCCTTTCTCTGTACTCTCTCAACCTGAGTTTTGGTCAGGTTTGCTGTATAAAAAAATATGTCCCTAATGTTTGCTATACAGAGTAAAATTGTGGATATGGGTTTTATTTTCAAAAGTACAATTTGTTCATAAAGCTCTATCTTATTTTGGTCTCACTTGCAACAAATAGTTTTTTGCTGGACAATAACCTCATGTGACACTTCTCAACTTACACTCTTATTTGGTAAGATGGTGTTGTGCCTACTAAGATGCATCCATGCACTAAAATGTACGACTCCTTATAGCCAACAGTGTCTGAGAAACTGATCTAAATGCAAAACTTAACCACTGTGATACAGATGGATGGGACTGACTGACACTACATACACCTTCCACATTTGTGGCCAAGTATAAGAATTTCTAAGAGGAACTCTGGGAATGGTGAGGTGTCCATGCATTATGACTCCCAATTATCAAGTATATACAAAGAATCTTAGTCTGAAATACTTGAATGCTGCAAAGGTATGTGTAACTTTCAATGTAATGTGTTTTTTGCTGCAACCTGTGCCAACAGAATATTTATAAAGAAATTATAATTTCATTTCATTTAATTCAAAACCAAAAACCATTTATTTCATATTTTTTACTGACCTAAATGGAGAGATCCATGTGGTGATAAGAAAACATATCTGTATATATAGTGTTTAATGGCATGTCAGCACAGTACTGGCTATATAGTGCCATTTAAAAGTTAAGCTCCAAAACTGCAAAGATAAAGAACAAATTAATACTTTAGAAAGAAAAAACCTTCCAAATAAATGTAAACCCACTGTACTACAAGATACAAAATAAAAGGCAAAGATGCCAAAATTATGTAAAAGATACATAAAAAAAAAGAAAAAGGTAAAAAAAAGAGTAAAATCATCAAAAAATGGTAAAAAAATGCATTCCCTCAAAAAGTTCAATATTTTTACTGGTGGTATATCATCATTAAGTTTCTTAACTGAGCTCACATCAAAAAACTTCTTCCTCACTGGTTGGAAGTTGATACACTTCACAGGAATGTGTTCCACTGTCAGGACACTGACATAGTATACACTCTGGTCGAGGAACACCGTTCACGAGGTATGCAGGAGTCAGGTATGTGTCTTATACATGATCGGCACAATGCCACCTCATCTCAACAATTTTGTTCCAAATGAGGAATGCCACTCTCCAGTGATGGGTTTTATCTTCTGAAGCTTGTTTGTGGAATTTTCATTCCATATATTGTGCAAAGTATACAGAACATGCCAGTTTGTATAATATTTGAAGACAATATACGGAATCTTCAATTCAGATACAGGTGATTGCCGGGCAGCTTTGGCTGCTTTATCTGCCCTTTCATTACCTTTATGTGATTAAGCAGCAAAAAGTACTGAACACTTTTCCAGATTGTGTGAGCAAATCATGTTCATTTAAGCTTTGGAATATTAATGGGTTGTCAAATTTAAGCTTTGGAATATTAATGGGTTGTCAAATTTAAGGTTTTTGCAATATTTTCAGTATGGAAAGGAAAACAAATGAAATTTGTTTTTTTAGAGGTTCAATTTAGTTTAATTTGAGTATGGCTGTAATTTTTGCTGTAAAATTGGGGTTTTCATCCAGTAATTGACTCAAGATGGTATAATGGGATGTTGTAATGTCAGCTGAAACAATGTCACCATCTTTCCAACCATCTTTATACAGGGATGTATGGCTGTGATAGGAGATTCTTTATTTCACTGAATTTAATGTGAAAAACCTATTGAGTCAAAAATGTTTTTTCAATAATACATACCTGACCATAATACCTTTGGGGGAACTACTACTAACTCGCAGCCCAGCCCTCCCAAGCTAAAGCTTTTTAGCTAAACAGCTAAAAGTTATCTCCCCTTAATACAGGAATTGGCACCAAATTCCGTGAATACTTCAGTTACTACTGGAGCGGAAAGCACGCTATCTATATGGATGTAACTGCAGGAAGGCTAGGAGGGTGTATGTATATTATGATTGGTTAAGTATTATTGAAGAAACATATTTTACTAGAAAAAAATTGGTTTCTTCTTCAAATATGTTACACGATCATAATACCTTAGGAGAATAGGTAAGAGGTGGAGTTACATCCCCTTACCCTGGAAAGATCATCTCCGGTTCCCTAAGGTATCTGAGACAGCTTCTAGATTACCTGACTGGAGAATAGACTACATATGTTGGGTAGCGGCTTCAAAAGGGAAAATGTTTCCCTCCCACAAATCCAGAGTTAGTTGTGAAGCCACGTCCTTATGAAGCTGTCAAATGACCTGGGAAGGTAACCTGTTGTGCCACAGCTATAGGTCCTACCAGGTTGAACTGAGCCTTTTGGGATGAAAGATCTCTGAGATAAAGGCTGGAGAAGTCGATAATGTCAGTTAGGGAACAGTTTCGCTCAAATGCAATGCTTGTGGCGCCTGCCCTAACTTAGTGAGCTGAAATACATAGTAAATTCATTTGATCTGGGGTTATTTTCCGATAATCAGAGTGAATAATCCATTTTATCTAGGATGAAAGTGCATGTGCTGGTACGTTGTCCTTTCCCTCTTTGCGGGGTTAGAGGAGGCAGAACCTCCCTTGGCTCACCGGCTCGGTTCTTTTCAAGTACCACTTCAGAGCTCGCACTGGGTCCTGTAGATTACTTTGAGATTAAGTGTCCAGAGTAGACAGGGATTTCACTACAAAAGTCTGATTCCCCCTGAACAGAAGCCTGTTCTTGGCAATGAAAGCAGAGGCTGTCATGAGTGATACAGACCAATCTTGTCAGAACTGCAATAGTTTGGGTCAACTTACATAGTATGTATTTCGCTAATTCTGTCTGCTGTTGCTAGTGCGAGTAGGTAGCAGGTCTTATGTGAGAGGTGAAAAAATGTAGCCTTCAAGAGCGGTTCAAACAGTGACTTATTCAGCTAGGTTAACACCCATGATAGATTCCACTTTGGGCACAGAGCCAAAAGCTTTGGATGCATGTACTCGAACTTGACAGCAGATCAGACAAGTCTTTGTTTTGTCCGACATCCTCTCTTCGATGATGATGCAGCGTGTCGGAGATCATGTAATGGTAGCCTTGATTGTGATTGGCACTAACTGTTTCTCATCAAAGAGCCATAGTAGGAAATTAGCTATTTGAGGTACTGATGCATTCAGCAGTGCAGTGTGTTTGCTCTCACACCATTGTCCGTCACTACATTGGCGAGGTCATTAACCCATGATTTTTTGCCACTTGAGTGGAGCAATCAGGATGTGGCAACACTCCGATTCTCTTGCTTTCTGTATCACATTCCGAAACAGGTGTGTTGGCGGGTGAGTGTATGCATCCAAGCCATTCTCATCCATGGAACGAGCATCAACTGCCCAGACCTTCGGATCCGTGGCTGGTTGAAAGTTTTGCATTCCCCTTGTTGCCAATAGATCCACCAGTGGTCGATCCCAGTGGGCACATATGCGAGTGAAAACCGAGGGATGAAGTGACCTTTCTGCTTGTATTACTTCATTCTTCTGGGACAGTAAGTCCACTAATATCTCTAGTCGGCCTGGAATATGACGAACTTGTCCATGGATCTGTCGTTAAAGACACCAGCTTGGAAAATTCCCAAAGAAGAACGCAAAGGTCTGGGGACTTCGTTCCCCCTTGCCTTCTGAGATAATTTACACATAGTGTGGTTGTCAGACAGAATGAGAATGCCCTTGTCATGTAGATTCTCCTGCCACCGATAGAATGCTTTCTGTATGGCTTTCATCCCTAGGATATCGACATGCAACTGATGATCCCAAGTAAGCCACTATCCACTGTCCTCCTGCAATGATGGAAGGAGATGTGCACCCAAGCCCGTTGTGCTCGCATCCATACAGACTGTCAATTCGAAGATTGTACCTGCCAGGGACCACCCGACGTAAGCCAATGATTGGCACTTAGATACAGTGGCCATATGGGTCCAGTACTGGGTAGAGACCATGTAATTGCGATGTGGAAGCCCATGTTTTTGTGGCGGGGGGGGGGGGGGGGGGGGGAATACATGCCAATGGATTCTTGTCACCCATCCCCTTAGGCGCAAGAAAAGGCTGTTATCATAATATGTGATGGATGTACATGATCCCCAGCAGATGGCAAAGTTCATTCTTGATGAACAGAGCCATTGTTTAAATCTTTGGGGCCAGGTTCATGGCACTTACCTGTAATTCTCATTCCTGGTCAGAGTGTCTGGAACTGAGCATTGTCATAGCTGGTACCGAAATTAAAATGCGACGGAGAATCCTGTAGCTGTTCAACATTGGTCTGTGATGGCATGAGATGGAGACAGATTTATAAGGTACCAGACCTAGAGATCCATAATAAATAGGGCCCTATCATGGCTATCGGCTGCCCTGGGTCCGTAATAGCAACTGGGCACAAAGGCACTAACTGGCCATAGAGTGGCATGGAACTGTCATGGTACTATACAGTATGTCTTCACTAACTGGATCTCTCTTCCCAGTGAGGGTCTGTGTACAGGTATGGGGATGGAATATGTGATGTTAGTTCATCATAAGCAGTCCCCTCAGGCATATTTTAAAGCTAGATTGGTTCAGTGCTATTGACCTTGAGTTATCTACCATATATCTGATGGCATGGAGAGAAACTGCGGTGAAACGATCCCTTTCTCTCTGCTTTTACCCACATTGATTCTCAAGAACTGTGACTTTGAACCTCTATCGGATCTGCAGGACTGTTTCCCCTGCGAAGAGCCATTATTAACAAGATACTGAAGTACAAATGGCCATGGAGCAAGCTGGGTGCATAGTGGCACTGTACGAGATACTGAACAGCGTAGTTGGGCCCATCATTCCACCTCATAGAACATAATTCAACATAATAGGCAGGATTGGCGTCGTTATTGACCTTGTGCGGTCAGATTCAGAAGGCAGAATCTGATAGTGACAGAACAAGGCCATCATATCCTCCATAACCTTGTTATATTCCTTATGCTCCAGCGAGTTATTGGATATGTAATCTACAAAACTGGTCCCTATTTGCACTGTGCAAGATGGCATCTGAGATGCTTACTGACAAAGGCTTCGCCATTCCCATGGCTGTTACGTCTCTGTAATGCTCTCCAAGTCAGCCACTCGACCCGACAGAAATAACATTTGAACGCCGGTTGGTCTTTGTTGATTAGCATGTCAACAGATGCTGGAACTCTGGACCAAACTGCTGACGGTGAAGGAGGAGAAGAACAAAATTTGGATGGCAACAAGCAAAAGATTTCCTCGATTGACGCTCAGAAGGCAGAGTCTTCTCGTCATAGTGAGATCTAGGGGCGACACCGATGCCTCCTGTGTAATCTGAGATGAGGCTGGAGATGACTGTCTAAAGGGGCAGCCCACCCTGCTAGCAGAATATCCTGATTGGGATACAGTTACTTCCAAACAACCACTAAGCATGTGCTCCCTTTGAGTGGCAAAGGCATGAGAACACAGTGAATCCATATACTGTTGTGTATAGGGGCACTAAACTGGGCACCGGGTGCACTGAGTGACCTGTGGCTTGTCCATGACACTGCCTTACGGTGTGGAGTAGGCTAACTGGACAAAGACCTTCCGTCTTTTGGTTTAAATGGTAAGATCGACCGTGGTGGTGACCTGTTGCAATCTGAGATGTATGGCAGAGTCTGGTTGTGACAGAACAGTGCCATTTTGTCTTGCATGACATTGTCCCTTTATTGTGTTGAGACGGTTTAGGGGATATTTGATCCACAAAACCAGTATGCACAGCTGATATGCGAGATAATATCTAAGTAGGCTTGCTTTGATCTCGATCTTGCTGCAATGTAGTTGATAAAGGCTTTCTGTCTTTTGGCTTACAATGTACAATCGCCCGTGGTGTGGTGGTGACCTGTTGCGATCAGAGCCATATGGCAGAGTCCAGTTGTGGTGGAACAGGGCCATCGTAGTTGGCAGACATTGTCCAGTTCATTAAGATGGGATGGGGTAAGGGATATTTGATCCATGTAGCCGGTCCATACATCTTAAGTGCGAGACAGTAACTGAGGTGGTTTGTTTTGATTTCAATCTTGCTCAATGGCAGGTGATAAAGGCTATTGGGTGTCGAGCCCATGAGGTTAACAACCTACTGGTTCTGCCAAGAATGATTTATCATGATGTGACGGTGATGGAGGAGTCAGAGTTGACACTAGCCATAATAGCTTGGATTACTTCGTGGTGGATGAACAGTGTGGAGTACAGCGCCTGTTTAGAAGCAAATCATTAACCGCTGTGACGTCAGCATGTATACTGATGTCATCATCCCTCAAGAATCACTTCTGCGCCTTCCCCTTTGAGCAAATTACTCATGTAGAGTGGTTGTCAGTCCCATGTTCCAATATTTACAAAACTTACACATGGTCTTACCCATGATTTAAATCTGTAAGACAAAAACAGAGCAGACAATATGTACAGGCTTATCCTATAAGGGTCCTGTTTTATGAACTCAGAGAGCGCATGTGCAGAGTCACACACTATAACAACTTACCTGTAAAAAAGTGCATGTGGCAGTCAATACAGGTAGAGTATTAGAATGTCGATATTAATACTTACGAAGTGGACATTAAAATATCAATTGTAAGAAAAGCTACCTGTGGAAAAGGCCAATTGACAGCATATACAGGTAAAATTGCTGAAGCATCGCTTATAGTTCTTATGAAGTGGATGCTATGACTACTATGTATGGAAAACTTACCTGTACATATCCGACACGTGGCGGAAACTATACAGAAATATACTTCAGTTTCTATAGCACATACAATATCTGCAAAAAACTGAAGTGTTGCTGTTGATACTTACTAAGTGGATACTATATCAATTGTAATACAATGTTACCTGTAGGAAAGGCCAAATGACGGCCTATACAGGAAAATCGGTAAAGCATCACGTATATAACTACGAAGTGGACGCTAAGACTAAATTAGTATAGAAAACTTATCTGTATGTATCCGAAAGCGGTGGAAATTAAACAGCAATATTAAATGTTTTCTATCTTACACACCATACCTGCACATCAAAACAGCTATAGCAATGTGAGGGACGCCTCATTGTGTGCGGATGGCAAAATAATGAAAAAGACAGAACTTTGTCGTCAAAGAAAGAAGAAATGTTGGAAATATATAGATGGAGAATACTTCCCTTAGTAGAGAAACTCCTCCAACTTGCTTAAAGTTAGAAAACTTCCAGAATACTTGTATGTGGATTGTGAGGCCTCTCTGTCTGTAGAGAGCAAGATACTCGGCACGAGCGGAAGTAGCAACTTAAGTGTTCACGGGATTTAGCGCCAATCCCTGTATCAAGGGGTGATCACTCTAACTGCCACCTAGGTGGGCAGATAACTTTTAGCTTTTTAGCTAAAAAGCTTCAGCTTGGGAGGGCTGGATTTGTGAGGTAGTAGTAGTTCTCCCATAGATATTATGATCGGGTAACCCATTTGAAGAAATCAGAGAATTGGTTGATGTTGTTTTCAATTGGCAAAGATCAAATATTATTTTGGGGGGCTTGGATAATCAAGGTGGTGACATGGGAGGACAGAATTTTGCATTATTGGCAAGATTGATTTTAGCTACTAGGCGAGGACGAATTCATATGCCTCAAGGTGGAATGACATTTGGCTTCTGAATGTACAAGGTTTGGTACATGGGCCTACAGACCACATCATATGCCAATGAGATGGATATATAGGTTGGAAGCATACTGAAGAGATAAGTTAGGTTGTCTGAGATAAATTGATGGTTCATTTGCCTCAACACAGAGGCTTTCTGAAGGGGAAATTCTAAGTCCCTGATTGTGAATTAGATCATGCATCTGCACGTATGATTTAAAAGTTGATCCATACAAAATCTAGCCATAGTAAAGTTGAGATCTTACTGAAGTCCTGTATAACTGCAGTAATATTGTACAGTCTGTTCCCCAAACTGTGTTTGCCACGACTTGTATTAAATCCAAGGCTTCTTTATTCTTATCATGAAGGTATCTAATATGCAGAAGGAAATTTAGTTTATGGTCGAAAATAAGTTGGTCTCTTCCACAACAGGAAAGATGTCTGCATCATCATGAATCATGTGCAATCAGCAGAAATGCATACAGTTGTCGATTTCGATTTCAAAAATTTGAACCCATTTTCTGGCCATTTTTGAACTCTTTAAGCATATTTGACATTCAATACTATGCATACTCTTTGATTTATTGCAGATCAAAAAGTCATTGGCATGTAATGAGCAGCCAGTTATTGGATTAAGGCATTTCCCTATGTTATTAATTCTGATGTTGAAAAGGTTGACTGACAATTTGCTGCCCTGAAGTACACACATATCCTGAGGATAGCTTTCAGAAAGGGTGGTACTTGCCGTATCTTTGAAATTTCTATCTATCATAAAATTCTGTATAAAGATAGGTAGGCAGTCATTTTGACCAAGGCTGTATAAGATAGGTAGGCAGTCCTTTTGACCAAGTTTATATAAAGATAGGTAGGCAGTCATTTAAACCAAGGCTGAATGGGTTATTCATTATGCCATGCTTCTCTGGTGTCTGAATCCACCCTGAAAGTCTGATAGTAGTTTGTTGGACTCTAAATACCAGAGTATTATCATTTATTCCATGGTTTAGTAACAGCTTGTTAGTGATAGAAGACAATAGTAGGGTTGGTATTGTCCTTTCCAGGTTTTGGTACTGGTATCACAGTTGCTTCTTGCCATGATGGCAGGAAGTTGCCAGTTTCCCAATTTTATTGAAAATGTTTAATTGTGTGTTCAGAACTGTATAAGGAAAGTGTTTTTTAGTTGATAATGGATATCATCTGGACATGCTGAAGTGTCATGGGCTTAATCAAGAGTCTTGCAGTTCTCTAAGAGTGAAATGTTTACTGTAATGTCAGCATTAGCAGATTTGAAATTTAAAGGAACCTTATCTTTCAAGTTTTTGACATGGCTGATGTTTTCAGAATAATTCTCTTGTGAGGAGTTTTTGTAGAATGTTTCTGCCAATATATTTGAAACTTCTGGTATGGTCATGACTAATGTATCAGATTTCTTAAGTGTCTGATACAGCTGTTTTTATTTTTTGATAATGATTTTGGTAACATATTCCATACTGATTTAACAGAGGATCACAAGTTTAACCCAGATACAAGGGATCTCCAAGTTTTTCTCTTGCTATCTCAAATGGAATGACATGTTTTAGGTTGACATATATGATAATAATTCTGATTTTCTGCTGTTGGATTGGCATTTAATAAACTTTGAAGGATCTTATTCCATTATCTGATGGCATCTTTGCAAGTATCATCAAACCATGGCTTGCTGATAGCCTTTTGGAATCGACGAAGTTTCTGGTATTGCATCCCCAGCAATATCCCTGAATATGCTTGTAAACAAGAGTATTGGATCTACTATGTTTTTGAAATGATCAACTATCAAATCTGATTCGCTGAGGGCCTGAAAGTATACTGGAAAGTGGTCACTACCACAGCAGTTGTCAGTGACTTCCCAAGAGAAGTCAGGTAAAAGAGATGAGTACATATGTCAAAATAGGGCAGAAATTCACACTTAGTTTGACCCTATAAAACTGTCATCTACAGAAACATACCAATTTCAATATCAAGAGCTGATTTCTTGTTCCCCTTGTGTTGCGTGGTCAGTTTCTCTGTGATCTCCATTTGCCTGGCAATGTCATCCCGCATCTCTCGAAGGGAATAAACCAGCTCTTTCTCCCATGGCTCTCCTTCCAAAACTTCCAGAAGCTCATCAATCTGTCCCCTGGTGCTGTAGTACCACACTTCATTCTCACCCTCTCTGTAATTGCAAGAGATAGTCTTACAGATAAAGATAAGGTAATGCAAATGGGAGGGTTACAAAATTAGGTTCAAGTCTCTCTAGACCTATTAGTAGTAAATAAAAGTCCGAGCCTATATTAATTTCCATGTCATTATGAGATTGAGCACACAAGATTTTCCCTGGGTAAAACACTTGTCTACAGAAGGTTAACCCCACAACTGATGTCAGTGTACCAAGGTATTTTCTCCACTGGAAAACACCTAATTCCTACCCCATCCAGGTGGGTCATTATCATAGAACATCTTGCTCCCTCTTGAGAGCAAGTGACAGCAGATAATAACAGTCATAAAACATGGAACTAATTGAAACCAATTTAAGGAAGGAGATAATGGTGGTAGTGGTGATTGAGATATCCATGTTTGGTGGAAGAAACATCAGGACTGCCCTTGAATTATTGGTAACAAGGACAGATCCATGGTGGGAGTGAAGATGTACAAGGATCTGCTACTGATGGTGGGGAAGATATCCAATACGGGATAAAGATATACTAGAACTGACCCTTTATATATTAGTGGAAAAAGGAAGGGAGGTGGGAGGTAATGTACTAGGAATGGCTTCAAGATGGTAAGAGGGGTGGGTTGGACAGGCATGTAGGTGTGTGTGTGAGTGTGTGGAATAAGATATCCAGAGTTGGAGCACAGAGGCTATGCTAGGATCTGCCTTAATATGTTGTTGCTATTTTGTGGAGAGAGAGGGAGAGAAGATAGACTAGTACTCCAGTATACATTTGTAGCCTGATCAGTTAAACAGTTATGGCCGAGTGCCTTGCTCAAGGCATTACAGTCATGGTAATGGCAGGCTTATTTTGTGGACTCCTTTCTCAAAGTTCACAGTGTCAACTTCTAAGCTATGCTGTCTCTTCTCAAGGTACAAAACAGACCGGGTGTCAGTTATTTTTATATTTTGATGGATCATGGAAAAGAGGAAAAGTATCCAGGCTGTCTTGCTATGTTCCCATTACTAGCAGTCAAAATAGGCGTTGGCTACTAATTTTCCCAAATGACTACTATATTTTCTATATTTTACAAAATCTTCTATTGCGGCTACTGTTTTTTTTTTTTTTTTACCATCTTTGATTGTTAACACAATTTTGGCTACTACTGACAATTTTTTGTGGGAAGCCAACGTTGTGTACCTTCAATGTCAATGTTGTTAGAGCATGATGAAATATCTTCGCAAAAACAGTATGGCAGACTTTCACCAAGAAAACTCAAATCTATACTTAAAACCAAAGTTTAACTGAATTACAATAAAATATAATTTAAATACAGCAGCAACTGCAATGGCACACCATTACAAATCCCATGCTTTTTACTGCATATTCAACACCTTACACCCCAACCCAGTACTCACCCCCCACCTCACTTGCCTTATTAGTACAGGGGTCATAATGCAAAACCTGTGATACAGTCACTGCATATATTAAATTTAGTAAGAAAATATTTGAAAATGCCATGCAACTGAAATGTTAGCACATAAGACTTTAACCCCCCCAGGGCTTTCCAGGGGCAGAAGCCAAGGATGACACACCCTCTTGCAGATGGTTTCCACAAGGGCAACATACTAGTAACTGCAAAGTTCTGTTAATTTTCACCCAGCAGTTTAGGAGATGTGGTAATGGACAGATGGACAGAGGGTATCATAATATACCCCTGCGAAAGTGTGGGGATAATTACCATTCAATATGGTTAAATTCAAATAAATGCTGATCATATTTAGGTTTAGTAGAAGCACAAGGTAAAAATTCCTAGCTACTGACTACTATATAACATCACTATAAAATGTACAGTACTTGATGGTTTACCATCATGCTAAGACTGATCTTATTTCACTATATCAGTATCCAAATTAGTGTGCATTTCAAATGCTATTGGCATTGTAAACTAAACTATAAGTCAGGATGGGGTGGGTGTTGGAATGTAGGGATGCTGACAGTAACTTAGAGTATTGCAGAATTATATTGGCATGTCAGCATTTATGTGAACTATTTCAAGTTATGCATCAGCAGCAGATTCAGATAAAAATATGCCAATTTGAAGTTTTAGGCAGCAATGCCAAAGGAGGACACATAAGCCAAGTAAACACTTACTGCAGACCAAAAACCAATATATTCTGCCATGTCTATCAATACCATTATGTTCCTGTCAGCAAAGGAGTATAAATGAGCAAAGTAAAAGCTTGCACAATAATTCTGCAGACCAAAAACCAGTATTTTCTGCAAGGTCTATCAATATCAACAGGTTCCTGTCAGCAAAGGAGGATAAATAAGCATTAGGAGAAAATATAGTCAGAACAAAAACTAACAAAATTATTCTGCAATACCTTTACCAATATTTTCTGCCAATTAATAAAATCTTACACAATAATTCTGCAGACCAAAACCCAGTATTTTCTGTAATGTTTACCAATACAGATTCTGTCATCAAAAGGGATAATTAAGAAAAGTAAAAACTTACACAATAATTCTGCGGACCAAAAACCAGTATTTTCTGCCGTGTCTATCGATACCAATAGGTTCCTGTCGGCAAAGCAGCCCTCCTTTTTCTGCTTCTGATATACAGTCTGTCACACCCATTACCTGTAGAACAATTTGTATATACGTTTAGTAATTTTCTTATTTTGCATAATTAACAACATTTCAGAAATCTCTATAAAAGAATAAATCACATTTCAAAACCAAACCTTTAAGTCAGCAGACACTCAATTATTAACATATAACATGGATCAATTAATTATACATGAACAAGAAAATAAATGAAAACAGAATTAGATCAATGGCATGCCATTGCATAATCTCACACTTCAAAGCTATGCCACTAGGGGCATGGCCTCACCCTGGGGGTCAATGTTACAACACTGTCAATGTGTATTTGTCTCTTCATGTCCAGATAGCCTATACATGGTTACAAGCTGAGGATCTTGATAGTTTCCAAGTTATGAGCCAAGGCATGTCCCCAACTCCTGAGGCATGATCCAGGGCCTGTGTTGGATGCAAACATGCATTTATCTCCTCAAGATCAATAGACCCATCAAGTTTCATGAATGTAATCACTGGAATGTAAAAGTAGGTCATTGTGACCTACTTCAGTTCATGGTGACTTGTACCTTAAAGATGAATATATCGATCAAGTTTCATAACTGTATATACAACAGTGTCAGAGAAATGTAGCTAAATGCCAACACTTCAATTATCCACCACCCCCTTCGACACTATCAAAATTTTAATACAGCATTTACCACATCTACAGACTTGCCTTAGTCCCAACATTTTCAGTCCATATCTTCAACTGTGTAGGAGACACACTACATTACTAACAGATAAACGGACAGATGGGCAGGATGACATAATCCTGCACAGGGATAACTAGGTACCATTTTTCTATTAATGATTTATAAGGCCAAAAAAATTATATGTATGTGTGGTTCAGGTTACATAGCCAATAAAAATAGGGTACGTCGGAAGGCTTTTTTTTTTAAAAAAAAATAATGCATGAATACATGTATATGTATTATAATCAGGGTTCACCGCGAGTAAATGTTCTGCCTTAAGAAGTGTCTTTATGTATTTATGTACCCTTGGCAGCAAGTTTTCCTGATTGAAGAAGACCCCAGGTGCTCTTCAGTCCATTTTCAAGAGTAGAACCTTCTGCAAACAAATGGCAATTTTCTCACAAACAGGAACAAGTGGATTTGGACCTCTGCAGTTTATGGTGACAACTCACAAACAACACCATTATCTGTTTCATACGTTTTAATTTGCTGGTTATTTGTTTTAATGTATACATTTAGCATGGAAAAACAAATCTATGTCTGAAAATGAGCATGGTGAATTTAATTTGCTTAATACCATCTACATGTCTGTCAGATTTGATTTGTACTAGAGACATTTCTAACCTTGTATCAGTCCTTGTCTGCGCTGTCGGCAAATCCGAACAGAGCATCCGATCTTCTTTCAGGCTGAAAACTGGGTGTTTTAATTGAAACAGGTCCATGAATGTCCAGTCATGATTCACTGACAAGAAATAATTGCCACCATTGCCATGACGGCAGTTATTAAACTTCACAGCGAGCAGAGTAGAAAAGACGCTTCTTCCACATGCCATGTTGTTTATTGTTCATCTCTGCGCCTGTCCGTTTTACAAGCAAACAAGCGAATAAAACTGAGTATTCTGATTGCTACTTTAGTATGGTCTAATTCGATACAAATCATCCTTGTCACAGATGGGGTTGGTGACTCGACGAAATTTTTTTGATTTTGTTTTAGTGAAAAAACAGTAGAGTTGGAGACTAAACACTAGGGTCTGTCGGGTAACCCAAAACCAACCATATTTATTTTTTATGGCCTAACCCACCTCTTTTCAGTCCGATTTTTTGTGTGCACATTACATCATATCTCTTGGTCTTAAGTCTTTGCCTCATGTTGCATGATAAATTTTAATGAACCATATTAGCCACTTTTCTTCAAATATTGTTTTGCTTAATCCTTTCCAAATCTTATGACAATATCTTTTCACTTTCAGAAGATCCCATCTCCTGATATAGGCATGCATTCTGAAGATCTCTAGCAAGTCCTGTTTGCTATGATCATCTAAATTGCCAACAAAATATAATCTTTGTGAAGCAAGTTACTTCTTTTAAGTTTATCCACTTCAAAATGGTAATACTGTAGGTACATAAAACTTTAATCTTTTTGGAGAGTATACTGATTTAGTACAGTTAAGCAGGTTGATTTTGTATTAGGCCATGTCTGCATAATTTTTCCAGCACAAAAAAATCATCAATGCTGCAATCGTCTTATCAAGGAAAAAATAAGATCTTAAATACAATATCCTGTTTTCTCTGAATATGAGGGTCATGCTACAAGGCGAAGTGGGTGACTAAACTTCGCCTTCTTCTATTAGGAAAACAAAAATGACTTTGCAATTCTTCTGATGCAAATTGAGTGACAACGGTTTGAGGCTTTTAAATGCTTCCTCGACCCACCTGAGTAACTTATTCAATGTTGTAAGCCCCAGGCAAAATATATTTCGTGTCGGTGTTGATATCAATTGTGCCAAGAAAACAAACTTTTGCACATTCGCAGGTATGTGTTTTAAAGCTTATTGACCATTATAGAATTGGTGAAAGTACTTTTTAAATATATTTATTGAAGATTTTACCTGCTGTGCTTGCGTTATTTGCAAAAATCAGTCTGAAACAGTAAGTGAACATGTCAAGAGATAATAATGGCAGATATTGCTGTGTCTAGGTAGTACCTCTTAATTAGTCTGTTTTTGTAATTCATTGGGCACACAAATTAAGGAAAATATGCAATTTGTCCAAAGTCTAAATATTATGTGATAGAAGATTTAGCCTAAAAATAACATTGTTTAGATCAGAAACGTATGGGACAATGCTATGTTGTGGAATTCGAAAAGTCCTGTAAGGTCAAGGTTGTTTTCTTACATCACTCGTTTTTGTGAAAATACGAAGAAAAAAACAACAGAGAAGCAAATAATATCTAACCAATGCACGACGTTATTACGAGTACGTAGACAAATATTAAAAGCATACATTTGAAATCATATCTATGGATTGTTGTACCGAAGCTACAAAGTGTGAGTAGTAATATTAAGAAAATCCCAGTTTATAAAAATAGATGCACCCACATGGCACGTGTGGCACCAGATTTGTTCTTTGCTGTGTGCCGATTCAGTTGGAAGGAAGGATCTAGTTCATTCATATATCCACGTTAATGCTTCATTTCCTTGTTGAGGACAAGCTACGGCCATGTTTTGTCAGAAACAATGAAATTAAACATCAAAGGTATGATGTTATTAAATGGTCAGTCCCTTACTTAAGGTTTCCTTGGTCTCAACACCATGTATTTTTGGCCATTTTTGCCCATATGACTTCGAGTGAGCACATCAGAAACAATTTATTGCAATTAATTGATAGGAGTAAGTAGATTACATCATTGTAATTACAAATAGGTAAAAATAATTAATCAACTGCAACTTGAACAAGCAATTTAACTTTTACACTTTTCAAAACTTCACCAAAAATTGACTGTCTAAAAGATTCAAATTTAAGTTTTGAATTAACTCCCAAAACATGCAGTTGTAAAGTTCATGTTACTCATCCGTAACTTCAGTGACCACTGTGGTCTGAATCGAGGAACACTATGGTGTGAAGATGCCTGTGCATGTGCTCTCATGTACATGTAATAGGGGTTTTTTCAAACTGGTTTAGAAATGTTTTCAAGTATCATTTTCTAGTTTCAGAAACTACAAGATTTTTAAACAAAAATATATTAAGTGGCAGCTGATTAAGTATTTTGACCTATTTGTAATTACAATACTGTAATCTAGGTACTCCTGTCAGTTAAAATCAATTACAATGTATAGTTTCTGCTGTGCTATTTTGAAGTCATATGGCCAAAATGCATTGCATAATATCTCCCCATCCAAACATAACACACTTTCAAGTATGAATAATCTGCACACACACACACACACAGAGTTTCTCGCTTTGCTCCCACTTCTCCCTGTTTAGCTCTCACTTCTCCCTATTCTGTCCAAAAGGAGAAGTCACTTCTCCCTAAAATTCAACTCTAACTTGTCCAATGAATATACAAATTTTTTATATATAAAAAGAATCTTGAAAACCTGAAATTGCTTTTCTGTGCAAAGTTAAAATAATACATTGAAAAACAATAGTAATGATAACGTTGTCTTTGTGTGAATTTGATTTCTGAAAACGTATGTGCTCAATTGTAATAATCAGTGTTCAAATTAGTGCTTCTGCTCCAAATGGCATGTCAGAGGGAATTCAGGCCACTGCAACTTGTCCAGCTTGGTGAGTGCAAAAAAGCTGATAAACTTTATGGAATATCAGGAGTTACACTGCAGTTATGAATAAATTGCATGTCTTTGTCCACATGCATGAATAAAAAGTTCTTTCCTATTACTGATACTACTGTTTCTCTGACTGGCTAATATGAATACCCAAACCAATCACAAAGCTTGCTGCTCCCTGTCTCCATCTAAAATTACCTGAGAAACATGGTACATGATTGGCTTTCTTCCACGAAGCACCAATCAGCAAGATATAATGAATATGAAAGTAGCTTTGTGTGAATGACCTTCTTCACATGTAAACACGTGGAGGTATATATGTGGTGCGAAAGCTCCAAATCAACCAAAGAAAGATTTAGTTTTAAACATAATGATGTTCCACCAAATGTCCCTATTGCTGCTGATCATGATTAATCTGATGAAGTGGATGGGGCTGTGTTCAGGTTTCATGCCAAAGATGATGATGATGGAATATTTTCTGATTATGACTGTGACAATGAGTTGTCTGAGGACATGGTGTAGAACTTGTTAAGAAAAGATGTAAACTAAATACAACATGTTACAAGAATTTTAAATGTGTTCTGATTTTGAGCATCCAACATATTTGTATGGCAAAAGCAATAAATAAATAAATGGGTTGTTTTTGCTCTTTCTGAAATTAAGCAATTCCTGCATTTACTGAGGCTCAATCATTGGGTGAGTGTGAAATTAATCCAGGCAAGTGACTTTGAGTAAAGTGGGTGAGTGTGAAATTAATCCAGGCAAGTGACTTTGAGTAAAGTGGGTGAGTGTGAAATTAATCCAGGCAAGTGACTTTGAGTAAAGTGGGTGCTCTGAACCTTTAGTTTTTTTCCCCTGATAATTATTGCATATTGAATAAATTTCTTATTTTCAATCAACTTTGAACTGTGTTGCTAATGTGCCAGCAGATTAAGGTCTAAACTATCTCAATTATGATTTCAAGTCAACAGCAAGAAACCTGATCTGCTTGTATACTATCCAATGGCAGATATGGTCTGGATATCATACAAAAAACTGAGCTCGAGTCTGAGTTTGAGTTTTATCATCAACCAATCATACAATGCATTACAAAAGTAAAGTTTCTTGCGATTGATTCATCACAAATCTCAAGCTCATGCATGATCTGCAGACCTGGAGTATAGAGTTAGTATATGCTGATAAATATGGTACAACAACTTTCTTGCTGCACAAACCTGATGTGCCTTACAGACACCGCATAACCAGTCATCATCTGGCACTTCTTCCAATGGAGGATCCACACAACTGAGATGGTATACTGCAGAACAGGTCTCACAACACAGTAGATCTCCAAGTCTGAAAGCATACAGCATTACAGTGACTGAATGGAATGAATAACATACATATACTGAAACAACAAAAACAAAGTCCAAGATTATGTACATGTAGTGTCTATTTTAAAACCAACAATTTAAGGGGGTTAATTCTCCCCTTAATTTAAAACAAGTTCATAATATTTAAAAAAAAACAGGAGAGATTTAATGAATTAACCAATGTTGAGCTATGCCAATAAATCAGCCCCCCAAACCTGTGCTGATAATGATGTATGGTTTTTGGAACTGATCTCACCTATTCATTAAATCGAGGAATTGATGCATACAAATGTGTCCACAATGCATCAATGTACATTTTATACACATTCCGGTATTTATCATGGGTCTTGAGTTATGGTCATCTGAAGGGTCTTGTATACAATATTTCCAGATTCTCTATCTGACAACTTGTAAATCCATGTGGAATAATACAACCCTATCTCCTGTGGCCATTTCTAACTTTGTGGCTCTCTTGGGCAACAGCATGGAATAACACCACAATTTGGAATCCCAAGCTGTTGCACTCTTTTTAGAGAAATTGCAAGACCATGCGAAGTGATATAAATAGACCGAAACACCTGGGTTAGTTCAGCGAGTATGCTGAAAAGGGAGAATCTTGAAAAGGAGAGGTCTGTTTTTTTTAATTTTGCAGTGACAAATACATTGACAATATAACTACAACTAAATCTCTAACTTGGAATTATGTGAACAGTGTATTTAATACACTTGATTGAAAACATGAAGGTTTTAATATTATGTGCCAATTTGCAGTTGAAGCTTTAGAAATTAAAGCACAAGGTAATTTGCTTCTATCTACTTTTATTTGTTTTACAAAAGTTTTAAAATAGGTTGTGAAACTTAATCTTAAAAAATTATTTACAAGTTGTAGAATTTATACTTGTTATACATTACTATTGTCATGAAACTGATATGATTATTGTTAAGAGCATATGCAATACATTTAATATTAAATTAATAATTTAATTTAATGAAAAATAATACCAATAAATTGGTAAGATACACTTATGAATTATGAAGAGAATATCTTCAATTCCCAATCTATGTGAACATGATATGAATGCTGATATTTGCATCTCGAAACACTATCAATGTTTTGTTAAGTAAGACAATAATGATCAAAACTTCTGAAACTTTTCTATTTATTAAATTCTTACATAAATTTGTTTCAAATTCATTTTTATTTAGACAAATAAATACCATGATTGTTTTGCATATCATTTGGATTACTATTAGAAACATGTAAGTAGTTATTGGGGATATGGGATATATGGCACACTATGGGGATCTATGGGAATTAACAATTAAGTGTGACCCTATGTAAATTTAACATTAAGTATGACCAGTGTTGCGCCTACATGTAGGATCCCAAGGGCAGGGGATACTGTGTCCCTAATCCTCCAAATTTGGGGGACTCACAACATTTTAAAGGGACAATAGAAAATAGTGTATAGCACTTAATGCACTTGTAGTGCTACAAAAATGAGATTAACTTATTTGCTTTGACAGTTTTGCCACCTTAACTTTGTAGATTGGATTGTACCATCATCATTTCCTTGAACACTTACATTTTTTAATAAATGCTTTATCAAGTGCTCAAGTAATTACTGATTCTGATTATGTCAATCTTTGGGCCAACTGCAGTAACCTACTGGGCAACCAGAAAAATTTGCTGGACAACTGATTTTCCAAGCTGGTTGCCCAGGGACAACCATGAATTTTCAAAATTTTTCTACTCCTGATGACCCTATGGGAATCTAACATTAAATATGATGATATGCCCTATGGGTTATGTGGAAAAATGTAATGTTAAAAATGGCAATAGGTAAATAAATAAAATTACCTTATGAGCCTTATTTGGATCTAATATGATGGAATGAGTCAACACCTATCTTGACTGACAAACACTTATCCTGACTCGCCAACATGTACACCTACATACAGTCCTCCCTCATTATAACACGGTAGTTGGGGTCCAATACCACCAACCGTAATGTACCGAACCGTGTTATACTGAGAACCATGATATCTACAGAACCACGATATATTGAGAATAGTGTAATATGCAGAACCGTGGTATAGCGGGCACTATCAACATTTTTCAATAATGGTGTTTGAAAAGGCAATGAAGATATAAGACTAAATTTCCCCTTGTTTTCTTTCAACACTTTTTGTTTTACATTGTTATGATTTTGGTCATGGGGTCCACAGTACACCGCTCCCTCGATAACTCGTGAACAGGCTTATAACGCGGGATCAGGGGTGGATCCCATTTTATTAAACTAGAAAATACCAAAAAAATTGGCCCCTATTTGTTGAACATGAAAAAAATCTTGATCAAAATTAGTAAATGAAACCTTGATGTATCACTTGTTTTGTTATCGAAAACAGTGGTTTGCACCCTTAAATTCGAATCAACATGAATTTTTCAATTTTTAATAAGAAGTCATACATGTATATTTTGTTCAATTTTCTTTCCAAACAACATCGTCAGTACACTGTAAATAACAATATTCGATGAAAAATTTTGATCAATGAAAATGTCACTAATGCATACTGGTGGCAACACTTAAAAAAATAAATACTAGTTAAATAAGTTTTGTCAAATGAAATTTGTGTTTTAGTTCTATCTTTTAATTCGGTTTCAGTGTGATCATCATAAATGCAATACACCCTCTTGTATTCAAGCGTTAAAAATATCATTCAACCATCACAGCTATGTCTGTGAGCGTTTCCATGAGAACCTAATTAAGTGCCGACTGGGTCTTGATCTCTGACTTGCAGAAGTGTTTGTCATGTTGCTACGATCAATTAAAAGCAGACCTGCTATGTATTATCACATTAATTACGTCTCTTGTATCAAATCAAAAAAAGGGGGTGGAATAAAAGAGTTAGAAGGTATGCAAATCCTACCTGCGTAAGAGCTAACAGTCATGTCCGTGTGTCAGGTCAGGGCCATTGTAAGAGGTGGGTGACCGCCCAGGGTGCCATTTTGCGGAGTTTTCTGTATTATTTTCCAAGGGGGGTGCGCCAAAGACGATGCTCACCCGGGGCACCATTTCGTCCAGCGCAGCGCAAATTTGCGACTGTCCTGTGTCAGGTCAACTCATTTCAATTGATCAATCGAACATTGTTAGAAATATTATTATGTAAGTAATATAATTAAACTACCTTAAATTAGCCTACTCATTCACAAAGATAGTAAGGCAACCAAGCGAAATGAGTACTTGGTGAATATAAAGCTTTGCTTCACAGATACGGTTCATTACGGAGAAGCTAGTTGAACTTCCTGAGTTTGTATTGAACTTAAAATTTCTAAATTGCCACTCAGAGATTTCCTCAAGGATGAGAAGAAGTTTCCTTATTACTTGCAATAAAATCATGGCATTCATATTTTATTAATAGAACAATAAATAAATCGAGTTTCGACGTTGATGGTTGTTTACGAAAAAAATGTCCATCGTTTTTGAAAAAAGGAATCTTGTTCAGTTGTGAATCGACAACAACAAAAAGCAGCGAGTTATCGAGGGAGAGGTGTAGTACTGTGTTATATTCAGAATCATGTTACAACAGGGAAGAGCTGTACTACATAATGGACATGTAAGGGGAGTGGGAGATATAAAGGAGGAGTTAGAGTCATGAAGAGTATCACTTATTGACCATGCAACCCACTTTCACTGTCCAACACTCACCCATTAACAAACCAAACAGAGGAGGGAAGGTATACATGTAGATAGGTAGAATACAGCAGATGCCATTTTTTCTCATTTTCTCTACGCTTTGCAGTGGGGGACTTAATTCCCTCTATGCTCACTATGCATTACAGCTCCGCAGTGCAGCCGTAAATACCTACAAATCACAGTGTCTCAGCAGGTGAGCCTTTGGTAACTCTACCATTGAGGGGTCGACATTACTGATTGACATTTGGATAGCCAATGCATGAAGACCACCCATGGAAAGACTGAGACATCAGGAGTCATTTACAATAGGATATCTTTTGAAGAATCAGTCATCTTTATGTCAGTTACAGTTTTGCACATTGATCACGGGCTTGTGGTTTCCCGTAATTTTTTGTCCGATGTCCCCCAAATCTTGACGACCTTGCGAGCTCCCTTTTCATCACAAAATTTTTTTAAAATACGCCTACAACTTTTCATTAGTGGATGTCCATCCATATCTCTGTTGGCTCTAGCAAAGGCCAAAGTCGCAAAAGGTGATAAAACTGTTAGATGGCAATGAATATCTATTTGAAAACAATGTATCTGGCAATTAAAACATTCAAGGTTTGTGGTAGTCAGCCGAGTTGCAATGTAAAGTGTTCGACGGCTGTTAGTGTCATCTATTTCCAAGGTTAAAGTCACCCCTACAGCGAGGAAGATGTAATTTATTTTGAGATTGAAATGACAAAAAAATACAAAATTTATGCAAATACCCAAGTTTTCATTTAATTAATGATCTGTTTGTTTGGAAAGAAAAGTAATTTTGAAAACAGGTATTTATTATAATAAATGCTGGTAGATAATGAGTGTACACTAAAGCTAAATGAGAGCAAGATCTGGAATGGAAAATTCCATGGTACAGCTGATTTCAGGTTAACCAGATATTCAAACATCAGGGCTGAGCAAATTTTTTTTTCATCCACTTGTCTATGACAAGTGGTTTCAGAAAATTCACTTGTCTCACCTTACTTTTCACTTGTCCCAAAATGGTAATCACTTGCCGAGATTTGATGAGATGTATGTACTTAATCAATAAAAAGAACAAAGGAAATAATATACAACATAATTATTTCTTAAAAGAATTTGATTTTTCAAAAACATTGGTTGATATACGTTTGGCTCCTTTAGGTACATGTATATATGTTTTAGGTGCTGGATTTGAAAAAATGTCCATGTACATGTCTACAACCTGCACAAGCACTAAGCCAAGCAGTCGATAGCTGTGTCTGGGTTAAAGTCCTCAAGCTCTGGTCCATTTGGTGAAATGTTCACACTTGGTTTAAGGAATTCTTGCACTCAACTCAGTAGCAGTCTTACGCTTTATCCCTCCACTTTCACAAGAATTTTCTTTCTCCGAATTGTCCTTATTACCTTCCTTTCGAAAATAATTTAGCAAACTCATTTTATCCACATAGTAAATATCAGCTTGCTTGACAACTACTTCGAAAGTGATCATAACAAAGATTTTCTTTTAAATACGAACAGAGACAGCTCACTAATTAGCATAATTAATTGTTTCGCTTCACACGCAATATCGCATGTGAAAGTTAATCGACTGTATAATCAATTAAAAATTAAAAAATCATTACTGTCATTTAATCAGTTCATAAAGAAAACAAACACTGATGTCAGTAAAGTACCTTTCATTAATTTAATTAAGCTGCCTCTCTGGATTAAAATCAGAGTGAGCCGCTCGTAAGGATCTGGTTTGAGTAAACACAGCGCAACAAAGCCGCTTAAAACACTGCTAATTAATCATACTGGCTTTATTTTGTTTGATGTGTTTTGATTTGCCGATAATATTGTTCCAGTCAAGCGGTAACAGAATGTGCACGTGATAGTTATCACTGACCACCTGTCGGTGTTATACAGGATGTAAATGTATACATGGAGAGGGGTAGAATCAAGTATTCAGTATGCCTGGAGGGCATGAATGGCCAAATAAAGGTAGATATAGTGATTAAACCATGAAAATAAGTACTTGCCCTACTTTTTTAAAATAAGAAAAAAGCACTTGTCCTGGACTAGCGACTTGGATAATTTTACTTTCCCGACTTCGAAAATGAATAGTCCGGGACATTGGACTATGGGATTTGCTCAGCCCTGAAACATGTTAATGTTTTAATGAGTTATTTGATTACGTTTTATCACTCCACTTTCACAAAAATTTTCCTTCTCCGAATCATCTTTATTACCTTCCTTGTGAAATATAATTTAGCAAACTCATTTTATCCACAGAGTAACTATCAGCTTGCTTGACAACTACTTCTAAAGTGATCATAACATACATTTTCTCTTTTAAATACGAACAGAGTCAGCTCATTAATTAGCGTAATTGTTTCGCTTCAAACGCAATATCACACATGGAGTTAATCATCTGTATAATCAATTAAAAATTAAAGAATCATTACTGTCATTTAATCAGTTCATAAAGGAAACCAACACTGATGTCGGTAAAGTACCTTTCATTAATTTAATTACACTGAGTCGCTGGATTAAAATCATAGTGAGCCGCACGTGAGGATCTGGCTTGAGTAAACACCATGCAACAAAGTCGCTTAACCCTTTCACCACTAAGTAACTACAAGGGAAACACTACCATTCAACACTAAGTAACTTTCAAGATCTTTATAAATGTAGGCAACATATTTTCAATGACTTGTATAAATTTCATTTCTTGTGATAGGAATACATATTTGGTACCATTGTAAAGAAGACAAATTCAGGTTTCTGAAAATATTCTCATAAGCAAGTTTAGTCTCACACAGATGATTATACAGGTAAATCAAAAGGCAAGTTAAAGGTAAATTTCAATGTATTCTCTATAAAATGTTGAATAAAGTGTTTAAAGAGTAATAAGTGGTCTGTTTTTGATCCATTGTGGTGTTCTTACAAATCGTGGCTTGAATAAATGCAATGTTATCTCACAATTCAAGCAAATCCAAAGGTGTGTTAACGATATTTCTACAGGTGTTTAAAAACTGAAGTATACAAGGTTTTATGTTCATTTCAATGGAAATAGATATGAAACAAAACACATATTTTGACTGTGAACCAGATTAATTTAGCAAAAATCCAAGGCAGTTCTTATTTTGTGGAATTTGTCACCTTGAAGATTTTGACTGGTATCATCACTGAAATGCAGGTAGCGTTTTACCTGGACAAACCTGTCACGTGACATAATTTCTCCGAAATTTGATCCAACAAGCCAGAATTTCTCACTTTTATACCAATACAGTTCATCTCTGTCGAATTTCATAACTTCCATCAATATCAACAGGACATAAAATGCCTTTATTTCTGATAACGTGACATCAGTCCAACCACCTTTGTGTTGATTTGGGTCAGTCTCTCGCTTCAGGTCTGCGTTGGTATTTGTAAATCTTGCTATTTCAGAAAACACATAGTCACTATAAAATAGCTGAAAATATTCAAGAGGTGTTCCTGATCCATCAAATACTCGTGTTGGACCTACACGTTTGGAAAATGGGTAAATATTACGTTCCGATTCAGATTTAGTCCACTGACAAAATTCAGGTGTCTCGTACACATCGGCGAGTTCAAAACCTTCAAATTCTTCATTGTCATCACTATCGCCAACAATATCCCTCCATTCTTGTTGTAAATGTTCCCTCTCTTCTTGGTTTATATTTAGAAGATCAAAACTGCCGATATTTTCAATTATTTCGTAGCCAGATAATTCTGATTCATCATCAGACGAGTCCGCCATTTTTGGATGTACTTAGGCGACCTCGAAGATTTACATTTATAGATCGGAAAAACCCCTTTTCTTGTAAAGAACCTACCTTAAAGTCCGAATGTATCCGAATACTATGCAAATGAATCAATGTACAAAATAAATATTTACTATAGGGGAATCCCCGATACTGACCAATCAGAGAATTTATCACCAAAACGAGACAGGTGTGTGAGACCGGAATACCGGTCTACAGTGTTGAGCGGAGTTATTGTTCCTGGACCGCTTTACCGGTCTGTAGTGTTGAAAGGGTTAAAACTGCTAATTGATCATACTGGCTTTGTTTTTTTTTTTACCTGTTTTGATTTGCCGATAATTTCGTCGCTTAGCTCAATATGCAGTCAAGCGGTAACAGAACGTGCGCGTATGCGAAAATAATCACTGACCACATTTATGTGTTATACAGAATGTAAATGTATACATGAAGAGGGGTAGAATCAAGTATTCAGTACGCCCGGAGGGCATGATTGGCCAAATAAAGGTCGATATAGTGATTAAAGCATGAAAATAAGGACTTGCCCGAATTTTGTAAAAAGCACTTGTCCCGGACTAGCGACTTGATTAAGTTTTATTGCCCATTTGAAAGTCGCAGCAATATAATTATGTAATAGTGGACGCCCACTACCATGCGTGGAACTTACCTATCAGCTCAGCTACAGCACACAGCGCAGAATGCTCTTTTTAATTTGTACGCAATGCCATTTAATATTAAAAGACTCGCTCATTAAAACGCATTCACATACGTGTATTGAAAGAGATGAAAGATAAATTGCAGAGAAAAGGTGGTCGCGAATATTGTCAGGTCCACCTTGATTATTGCAGTAATGCTCTCTCATTGGACTTTCAGTCTATTAAATTTCTGAAGCATTAAGTTCGTACATGATTAATTATGACCAGATTCAACAATAGATAATAAGAAAAAAAGACAAAGGACACTAATAGCAGGTGAATAACCCAATGAATTATATAAATTCTTGTTCAATACAAAATGAATTGCCAAGCTGCGATTTACATATTAACTTATTTAAATAAACAGTGGAATCAAAATTGTATTTCTAAATTTTGTCAGTAGTCGAATTCCAAAATGAAGATGAACGAGGCACATTTCTAAAATGCATACTCTCTAATTAGCAATGCCTGTTTCCAAGTTTGCGATAAAAGCTACAGCTAACATCGATCGAAAGTTATGGTGCATAATCTCTCTCTCTCATGTTTGCATGTGATAAACACATTTTGTTACAAAAAAGATGCATTTAAAAAAAAAAAAAAGAAAGCTTGTAGTGTAATACAGCTTTCTTAAACATGTAATAGCTTTGTGTTGCTGTGATAGACTAGTATTATATGCACTGCGTTGCAGGATTTATTGGGAGAATAAAAATTTTACATGGTTTATTTTATATACCGCTAGAAACCAGTAATACGCAAAAATATCACAACTTGACCACATTGCGTTTCTCACTCCATATTACAAGTCCAAAATTCGTTGTTCCACATGCAACAAAAATAGTTTCATTCAGAAGTTAATGCTTCTTTTGAAACATCTGGGCTACAAAAAATAAGATAGAAGCTCAACACTTCATGAATGGCCATGGTTAACAAGAATAGTGGCTAACGTCAAAGTAAAAATGTCACTCCTCGGCTGGTGCTTGACGATAGATTCACGAAGAAAGTGACGGGGCGGGGGCGGGGGGGGGGGGGGGGTTGTAGGCTGTGAGAGAAAGAGACGGAGGAGATGGGATATAGCTTGAAACAACTACACTTCTTCTGATTTTTAGATAGTTTAGACGTGCATCAAGGCCAGTAAACTCCCCCCCCCAAATTTAAGTTAAATGTTTTACACGATAATATGAGAACTTAACATCAAATGCGTTTCTCAGTCCAAATTTGTTTTTCACAAACTAACATCTTTTTAGTTTTAAGGTGTGTGGTTTTGTGATATTTTCATTCAACAGTTATTGTACTGTACATTTTGAAACATCGAAGCGCGACATTGAACATTAGTTGATGACATGTAGAAACTGTCATGACGGACTGTTGTTGACTCGAGGCAGGAAGCTACAGCAACAGGCATACCGGCTGGCTTCAAAGAATGATACTCCTCAGCCAGTTCCTGGTGATGCAATGTAGATTCATGAAAAAAGTGTGGACAGGAAATAACTTTTTTTCTCATTGAACTCACTTGTTTATGACATGAATGGCCACTGATAGAGCGCAACAGTCAATACAGTGTACACAATTCCGTGCATTTAAAAATTGCCGTACTGTCTCATAAACAATGTTATTTTAAAAGTTTAAGGGTAACAGTACAGAAGAACCTTTCCGTAGTACAGCTTGTGTATCTTTTTTATTTTAAAATACTTTAGCAAGAATACATGTCATAATGTGCCAGTTTTCATGATCATACATGTTCGATATAAATATTACGGTGTTCGTTTGTAATCTCTTTTCGAGTTCTATATGTATTACTGCTTTCAATGATTTCTTCAAGGTGGGTCTTGGAAATGATATGGAAATTAAAGGAAAACTGACAAATTAATAACCAGTACACAACACACTTTTATGAAATATCATTTATTGAGAAAGAAGTTACCGCTTGATGCAGAACAATGTCAATTTCCGGATCTGTATATGCTAACAGGTACATATACATGTATTAAATCAGCAGGGATGTACGTTGTAGCTAAGCAATTATATCTGATGAACGCTTTGTCATGGACAGGGATGGAAAGATATCCAAGAAATATAAAACCTCATTTGTTCTACGTTATGCGCGTTCGTCTGTATGTATCCTCAGCCAGGCTACTGTTAAATACACAGGAAATGTTACCACTATACAGGTAAAGGTACAGGTAAAGGTATGAAATTGATACCTGCCATGTTCGGTTTACGGTGTCGGAGTTTCTCCCATGTGTTTGTTTAGTGTGTCGACTCGCGGAGCGAATACAATAGAATCAGCGAGGGGTGCCATAAAACCCACTACGACTCACGACGACTGCAATAAAATCTGTCACGCACTTCCAGTAGACTGAGTGGATTTTCACTAAATTAGTGTGAAAATCCACCAGACTGCGTGGACTTAAACTACTCATAGTGGACACTTAATCCCCTGCCCTTTCTCCACTCCCATGCAATTTGCGTGGTGAATCATAAAAACATGATGCGTGTACTGTAGATGCATCTATTTTTATAAACAGGGATTTTCTTCATATTACCACTCACTTTCTAGCTTTGTTGCAACAATTCCTAGATAGGACTGAAAATGTATGGTTTTAATATTTGTCTATGTACTCGTAATAATGTCAATTATTAGTTGGATATTTTTTCTTTGCTACTTTATCTTGTATTTTCACAAAAATGAATGATGTAAGAAAACAACCTGGACCTTAAGTTACAGCACTTATCGTCCATTCCACAACATGGCATTGTCCCATGTTTCTGACAACACATTTTTATTTTTAAGCTAAATCTTTTATCACATAATAGTTACACTTTGTTTTCTATGAACTGTATAATTTCCTTAATTTATGTGCATAATGAATTACGAAAACAGACAGTCTAATGAATATGTACTTCCAAGACACAGCGATGTCCGCCATTATTACCCCTTAGCAGGTTCACTTACAGTTTCAAACTGATATTATGAAGAAATAATGCAAGCACAGCAGTTAAAATGTCAAAATATATATTTAGAATGTGCATTTGCCAATTATATTCTTAAAACACAAATTGTTATTTACATATAGATGACTTAGTTTCTAAATGAATTGCCAAGTTTTCATCATCAAATGATAAGGCAACAAAAAAATGTGTTTTTGGTCGGCCGACCATCCTTGTTTCTAACTGCTGACCCTAGCACTTTTTACCCCCATGGTAAAAAAAAAACAAAACAACTAAACCAACAAAAAAAAATTGGCAAAATTGATTTGTGCATCTAATTGGTCCAGTTTTGCCCAGTACTTTGAAGCACTTGAAATATTATTTGATTTATATACAGTATATACTTGCGTATAAGCCGAATAATTTAGAAAAAAATAAAAGCCTCTAACAAAGGGGGGTCGGCTTATCCGCAGGACAAAGTCTATACTTGAAAATTTTTTTTTCTTGTTGACTACTGGTATATATTGCTGTTAGCGAGGAAACCTTGGTACATGAGGTCCTGGGGGTTCATATTAGACAGAAGCCATTAGCCACGAAACCTTACTACAGGAGGTCCTCGGGGTTCAGGTTAGACAAAAACGCAATCTGTTTTATGGGTTGGCGTATCAGCGGATCATGCACTTTTTAATGTTTTTACCTATTAAGTTTGGGGGTCGGCTTATACGCAAATGGACTTATACGTGTGTATATACGGAATAATGTTAAAAAAAAAAAAAAAAAAAGAAAGAGAAAACCCTACCTGCCTACCCTAATTTTAAAACCAGTGCAATAGGAAAAACACATTTTTTTGTGTGTGCGTAACTTGAGGAAATTAGGCAGCATATTCTTGTAGGGGCCTAGAGTTAATGGTCAGTCAGCTATTAAAACACATGCCCGTGAATGTGCAAGAGTTTGTTTTGTCAATGCAATTGATATGAACACCTGCTAAGGCAACATGTAATCCATTTCGCCTGGGGCTTAACACTAAAATAATGGCAAAGTCATTTTCACTTTCTTAATAGAAGAAGGCAAAGTTTCAATTGTTTCTGTGACTTAGTCGCCCACTTCACCCAGTAGAGTGACCAGTGTAATATCCTTTTTAGGCACAAATGATTGAATGTAACTTGTGCTGCTAAGAAATAAATATATATATAAAAAAAAATACCCAAATTGGCATGCATACATCATGCAATAATTTAAAATGTGCTGATGACATTCACATTGTGTAACAGGATACATTTTACCTTCGAAAGGGACAAGAAATCACTGTTGTCTTGCCCACAAAAATTGGGAAAATATTAACAT
Source organism: Margaritifera margaritifera (assembly GCA_029931535.1). NCBI lineage: Eukaryota > Metazoa > Mollusca > Bivalvia > Unionida > Margaritiferidae > Margaritifera > Margaritifera margaritifera. The sequence goes on along the minus strand of JAQPZY010001699.1, from coordinate 8,664,221 downwards.
TTTCATATGTCTAATGTTATAAATTTATATATTGCAAGGCATAAATTATTCATATACACCAATGAAAATCTCTAAGATGCTTTCGGATTATATTTGGACTTCAAAACATTCTGAAAACCTCACCATGTACTTTCTCTAGAAAGAGCGCAACAATTTGGAATTCCAAGTTGTTGCCCAACATAGTCACAAAGTTAGAAATGGCTGCAGGAGGTAGGGTTGTGTTATTTCTTGTGGATTTACAAGTTGTCAAACATGGGATTTGATCCGGCAATATTATGTAAATATCAAAGAAAGGACCCTTCAACTTACCTTGACTCAAGAGCCATGAGAAACACAGGCATGTGTGTAAAATGTACACCGATGCGTCGTGGACACATTTGTCTGCATCAATTCTTTGATTTAATGAATAGGTGAGATCATCCCCAAAACCGTCCAACCGTCAGTATACGAGATGTTATGTCTAACTAATTACATGTATAACTATTTATCAGTTTGAAAATCAATTTTTATTCCCATAAAAAAAAATTACGTAATAAATTTGAAAGCCCTTACTTATTATACAAAGAAACAAATCTGAACTCTTTCATTTAAGACCTTTCTTGTACTCTTGATCACTTGATATTACAAACACTGTTCCAACAAATCAATTTGCTAGAGGAATTGTCAATTATATAATGATTATGATGTTTTGTGATCAATTTTGAATAAAATTTAGTTCTGCATCATTCCTGCTGCTTCAGACATCATGATATTTGAAAACATAGTCCAAGTTTGGGCAAGACATTATGGACAAATCAAATGATTATTTAATCAATCAGAGATCAATTATCTGAAACAGATATCGATCACAAAATTTTATCATCCCAAAGCTACTACACACCACTGGGGACTCTAAGTTATATTACTTCTTCCACAAAAATATAAATTTACTTACTTATGACATGCTCGGCAATGATCATCATATTGAATATTTCCTTCATTAACAATTTCTTCTCTCACCCTGTTGGTTCCAAGAAACAAGTCTGTAAGAGTCTGAAGTACTTTTAATCTATCTGTGATGGATACAAATGGATATTCAGGCATTTGTAATACATTTAAAGCTTCACTGAAATCTTTTCCATGCCTATCGCTATCAAGGTATGCTCTTGCAACCTCTGGCCACGACATGCTGTCAATGAAAAATATTGACACATTTATGCTATCTTTCAAGTCTGATGGTCCAAATGCTGAATTATTGTTTTCTTCTTCACGTAAAATAGCTTTTAATATCTGAATATGTATTTCAGAAAGGAGTGCACACTGTTCATCACTTAACAAAGCTGCACAAAAGTCCTCGAATGTATATGGTGATAACCTTACAATTATCCTGAAGTGTCTCAATACTTCATATAAGCCCAAACATTGCATAATATGCTCCGTTGGAATAATGAGATCATTTGAACTTGGTGGAAGAATTAGGGGTAGAACTTCTCTGTCGTCAGGAATTTCAGGACTTTTAGGACGACGGAACACAAGCTTTCGTCTTCCTGAAGTGCTGTTTGTGCCGAAGCTTTCATCACTGTAATCTGAATCAGAGTCTTCTTCATATGTAATATCTGAGTCCCTGTCATAATCGTAGTTTGAAATGTCATCTACGGGTTCGCTAGTCCTGCTGGAGATGTCTTGGTCCATAGAGTTTTCGTCCAGATCGTTTCCCAAGCTATCCCTCGACAGTTCATCATCATCAAATATAACATTGTGTATGAAGTTCCTGCTTTTCTGGGCGGCCTCGCGTGGTCTTCCTCTATCATACCTCCCTCGACCCGCTGAACTTGATGGAGACTCACCAACTGGGGTACTGGACCGAGAACTATCGCCTCCGACGTATCCACCGCCGTACGCCTTTGGTTTTCGAAGAAAATTTGTTCTTCCAGTTGAAACAAGGGTCTTTGGCGGTCGACCTCTCCCTCGCCTCCCCCTGGATGACATGTCTGGCGTCTGAAAGCCAATCTAGGACCTTCGGTCTTACCGCATACATGAATGTAAACAAATACACGTGTTCCGCCTTCCGATTCAAGCTGTTTTAGGGTCCATGTTGATGATTTTTATAAGCCGCCATTTTTCTAATCAGATCACGTGATCATACGAGTCCATTTACCTAAAAGCGGCGTTTTCAAACTACCGATCGTCAACTAAGTACAAAATGAGGTCTAATATAGTAAGCTATACACCCATCCGTATTTTAAACACACAGAATATAAATTTGTACAAAGAAATGTAGACAAGAATTTTGAAATTCCTGCATTTCGGTTTGCTTGCTTTATGCCGAAGCCGCACTGCGATGCACTGTGCTTCTTGCAACAGATAATCGCATTGGATATTTCGTCATTGAAAATATTGAATGTGACAGACGTAATTTGAACAATTTGAACCAGACTGACTTTATAAGCAATATAAAATATTTAGAACAGTTATATTCATGATATCGAACGCATGATTGACCACATGGGTAGAGAAGTAAAGTTTGAAGGCCAAATATTGAGTACATGACATTAGCCAATGGAATTCACAGTTACATATATATTTCGGTCAAAACGGAAATCACGATACAGTGCACAGCATCGCGAGAATTCACGAGATGTCGGAACCAACATGTTTTTAACTTGTGGAAGGCTTTTTGGGAGTCGACTTTGGTTAATACACAGCCTAAGATGCGAACAGAAAACAGTTATTCATCATAAACAATGTATATTTAAATGATTTGATGTGTATAGCAGTCACATATATGGCATAAACCGTTTTTTTTTTTGTTTTTTTAATCAAATGGAGACTTGGGGCAAGATGTATTAAAATATGGAGTTCATTTGAGGGGTTTTCTCAAACTACCCTTTCTTATTGTTTTTTTCAGTTGTACAAGTATCCTTGAATAAAAGTGCAGAAAGTGCAATTCTTGTTATTGACACGTTAACACCTATCATTGAAGTAGGAAATAAACATGTAATTTCATAAAAGCAGTATTATTTTAATATTTTTTTAGACAAGATAAGATTTTAATTTATGTGAAACTAAAACAGAATTGAGCTCTTTGTCTTAAAATAAGAAGTGACTGTAAAGGTACAATTTCTTGAGCATTATGTTAATAGTTTTGTACATTAAATGATTCACAAAATTCACACAAATTCTATTCACACTAGCATCTGCCTGTTATAAACTGGATGAACCTATGATATTGTATCATTTGACTTAAGGTATCAGATTTTCATTTTTTTATATCAAATTTCAGATGTGTATGTCAATTTTTATTTTGTGATATCAAGAATATTTTGTATCAAAAATTATAATCATCAGTATCATAAATTCAAATTTATGACAAATTCCAATAACAAATATATTCTTATTCGATGCCATATATTCATAGCAAATAAGATCAGATTTTATTTTTTGACATATATTTTACTTGTGATATCAAAGTTTTGTTTTGATATAAAAATTTTATACCTTTTATTTTAAACAAAAATTATCTGTAATTTTTGTTGAACCCACATTAGTGCGAAGCAAGACATGGGAGTCACTTTTCCAGCATTAGTCCGATAAATCATGCCCCAAATCTGAGTTGATACTGATGGACTATTTGTGGGTCTGATATCATCTGTTTATAAAATCATGGACTCATTGGCAGACAAATCTGTCAGCAACATATCAGTGTACATTTTAGACACTGGTATTTGTCGTGTCTCTTGAGCTACTGTCATTTGAAGAATCCTTTTGGTGATATGTACATTTTTACAGTTTTTGCATTTAGAAGATTTTCTTTGACACAGTTGCATGTACAGTCATAAAACTTGATGGTTGTATTCATCTTGGAGGGTACTGCTCATCAGATGCAAAAAGAAATCATAGTGACCTACTTTTCAAGCTCCAGTGGCTTTTCTCGATATTTGGAATATGTCTTGGTGGAGCAGGCAATACATATCTTTCTGTGGAATTCTTGTATCAGTTTCTTCAACCTTTTAGACTCCGACATTTTTTTTCTGCAATTCAATCATCATAGTATTGTAAAATAAGAAATATTCATAGAGATAAAATTTAGTGGTTTGTAAGTAAACAGAAGAATTTATGGGAATAACATTTTATAGGGTCACACTATTTACATGCAGTCAGAACAAAAAACTTTTTGCAGTGGAATTCATTTCATGGATATTCCTTACCCACAAAAAACAAGAGGCAAAATATTAATGATTTTACAGTATTTTGACTGAAGTGTGACTTTTATTTCCTAACTAGGTCAAAGAAGAATACATAATTCAATTGTAATTATGTTGAATATTTGATACAAAATAAATCTCAGGTATTACAGTATCATATAAAAAAATGTATAATTTATGATACATTATTTCAAATATATGATACCATTACATGAATTTTAGGTATACAATTTCTTTTTCTATATCATACATTCCATACAAATTTGGATATCAAGTTTATGATATAAAATTTTGCATATACAATATGGGTATGGTCTGTAAGTAAATTGGGAAAATGTTTTTATGTTTGAAATATGTTGGATTTGTGACACTTTCATGAAATGAAACTATTATTTACAGAATTAGTTCTTTCCGAAAATCTAGGCACGATCCACTTGCAATCTTTTAAAAAAATAGTGTTTCACACTGGTACCTTGAGGTTTATGTACCCATTTTAGTCATTACACCATGTATTTTGGCCATATGACATAAAATGAGCACAGCAGAAATTAATCTTGTAATCAGTTCTGACTGATAGATTACATTATTGTAATTACAAATAGGTATAAATATTTAATCAACTTCTACTACAAAAAAAAACAATTAAATTTTTGTTTAGTTTCCAAACTTCACCAAAATTGATAAAGTCCAATACAAAAACTTTCATTTTTAAATTGACCCCATTAATAAAGTTGTAAAGTTGAGATTACTCACCCGTGACACCAGTGATCACTAAGTTTGAATACATGACCACTATGGTGTGAAGACATCTGTGCATGTGCTCTTCTTTACATTGGGTTTTTTCAAAATAGCTTAGAAATGTTTCTGATTTTTTTTATATTTATTCAGAAAACAAATTTTACAAAATAATTGTGATTTTCAAAAACTTAAGATATTACAATGTATGAAAAGTATGTTATATCTCCATTTTAGCTATACTCGTCAATGATGAAAAGAGCTTATGCAATGACCTGTTGTCTGTCCATCCATCTGTTAGCATAGATTTGTTATTGCTACTTCTCCTAAACTACTCGGAGGATTGCCATGAAACTTTACACAAACATTTGTCCCAAGATCTTGTTGGTTTTTAAATGAAAATGATGCCCCTCAGACAACCAGTAAGGACACCATGGCAATCATCTTCAGAAATCTTGTTATCGCTACTTCTCCTGAATGGGAGGTTATATCAACACGAGGTTTTCACTAAAAGACTTCTTATGATTTCTAGATGGTCTTATGATGTGTAGTTGGTCCTAAATAAAAATGGTGCTGATTCCGACATCGATTTTGGCAGATATGGTGGCCATCTTGAAATTCTTGTTAATGCTAGTCCTTGTGAACAAATGGTCATATTGGTATGGAGTTCTTGCTGAAAGACTTCTTATGATGTCAAGTTAGTATTTAAGGAAAATGGTGCTAATAATAATAATAATAATGATGACTTAATAGAGTGCTTATTCTTTTGAAAAGCTCGAAGCACTTTACAACATAACGTTAACACATAAAGGCATTAAAAAACAGTTTGCATACAGACAACATATAAAAACATGAAAATATCTCACAAACAATATCAAAGACAAATGAATTATTGCACACAAAACAACATGAAACATGAATTTACAATACAGTTTCAATCTAACACTAATGGCCAATGGTTGAATGACAAATTTATTCTTGCTGATGGAAAAGATGTGTCTTGAGAGCACTCTTGAATGTGATCATGGTCTCTTTGTGTCTGAGATCAAGAGGCAGTTCATTCCAAGTAGCTGGGCCCTGATATGCAAATGAACGCTGTCCATATATCTGACCTCCAACATGTCCACCATGATATCCATCTTGAAAATCTTGTTATCACTACTTCTCCTGAATGGACGATCAGAGTGACATGGGGTTTTCATGAAAAGACATGTCCTCTTATGATATGTAGTTGGTCCTAAATGAAAATGGTCACCAGACCTCACAAATGGTCACCATGGTTGCCATCTTGAAAATATTGTTATCACTACTTCTTCTGATGGTCATATAGGCATCAGGTATTTTCTATAAGACTTGAATCTAGTTGGTCCTGTGAAAATTATGCTAATCAGACCTCCAACATGATGGCCATTGCAGCCATCTTGAAAATATTGTCAATTCTCTTCTTGAAAGGATGGTTGTATTGACATAGGGTTTTCACTAAAACACTATATGTAACTGGTCATAAATGAAAATGATGCTGATGTGACGTCCCATAATGTGAAAAATCTCATTATGGCTACTTCACCTTGAAGGATGGTCATACCAACATTTGTTGTTGTTGTTTTTCTAAAGCATTTTCTTGTAATATATAGTTGTTCTGTATTAAAATGATGTTGATTCAACCTCCAAGATGTCTGTTTTGATGGCCATCCTAAAAATCTTTATATGGCTGTATGGATGGTCACATCAACATGGTGTTTTCACTAAAACACTTCATGCAATATATAATTGGTTCTGAACGAAAATGATGCATATATCCGACCAACAGCACATCTGCACTTTTGTGAAGAAGTCTGAAAACCAGACTTAATTGAACTTATTGGGGTCAAGTCAAAGGTCATTCCTTGCTCTTTTGTATGTCACTGAGTTTATGAACAGAGTGACTTGTATATATACAAATGAATTTTAATCAGACTTTGTACAGTATTTAATTGCATTCCAATAAAGATAGTAAGAATTATGACACTGATTTTAAGGTCAAAGGCTTGTGAGCATGATAGCATAAACCTGTATGAATGGATTTTTATCAAACTCAGTTTGTGGATATATCTGAAGAATACACTGAATTATGCCAATTCAGTAAGTTGTTCTTTTTTTATTTATAGATTTAACAAAACTTAGCATGTGGGTATATCTTGATATTGTCTGAGACATGTTTAGTGATCTTCTGTCCATGATATTAGCTTCAAGGTCAAAGATCATGACAGAGAATTTTTTAGTACACTTAAGATATCTTGTGGGAAACAAAAAAATGTTTGAAAATATTTTTGTTACTAAATTTGGTATGTTGGGGTTTCTCAAGAATATCAGTGTGATGGTTTTAATACTCAGCAGTTAAAAATAAAAAGTGGTCTTATCTTGTATTCCTGGAAATTCAGTTTGACCAGTTGAGTGTATCCCTTTGAAAGACTCTTGTTATTGTAACTCTCATGTAATTTGATGAAATGTTTGGTAATTAAAATTCAGTAAATTTTAGCACTATCAGTTAACAAACAAAATAATTATGACCATTCATGGCTGTAAAAATTCCAATAATTTCTCATGAATGTCAGTCCCTTTGAGGGACTCTTGTTTGACAGAATTATAACCCTTCCACTACCCCAGTCCCTTTGAGGGACTCTAGTTTGACAGAATTATAACCCTTCCACTACCCCATGAGATTACTTTTCAACTTGCAGTTACCCCAACAACCATTGTACACATTAAAGCCTTTTGCTACAGATGTATGTAGTATTGTGCCAAGATTTAGATGTCTGATGGACAGTGTTGTACTTTTGTTCCCACTACAATGATTAAGATATGGGGTAATGTAAAATGTTGAGGGAAGTATGCACTTCAAGGAAGGCAAATATCCCCTAGCTGGACTTGCTCTAGGCACATCACTGGGTATGTTAACTTGTTAGTAGTTGTAGAAATAATGTTTTTGGATTTCAACTGTTTGTCTACATGTTGTGGTTTGCAATGCACTACTAATTGTTAATTAGTGTTCCCATCCTCTCCTTACACTTAGGGTCAGAGATGAGAATGGAGGTGGGGGGGGGGGAGAAGAGAATGAATTGCATAAGTGCTAATTAGATAAATGACTCAATAATTTTATATGGTAGGAGTTATTCGCAGATAGTGACATTTGTATCTGAATGAAATTCTTTAAATCAAGTAAAATAAGCACAAGTTAAGATTGTACTTGTCACATAATTTTAGAGATATGTATGTATAGGGTTTAATGGCATGCCAGCACAATACTGGCTATATACCCTGTAGTGCTAATTCAAAGTTTGGATCTGAAAATGTTGTCAGAATTATTGAAAAAAAAATTAGGAAAATAAAACATTGTAAGTAAATGTAAACATGTAGTCCTACAAGATAAAAGATAGATGGTAAGGATGTTATAATTCTTTAAAAGGTGTATAAAATAAAGTATAAAGGTAAAAAAAAAAAAAAAATCTTTAAAATATAGCATATATACTTGCTTGTAAGTTGAGTCCAACTGCAAATTGCACAGAACAAAATCTGCTGCTGCATAATGCACTGGCAGATTTAGATCTATGCAGTTTGTTAGGAGTGGTCAGTAGAACAAACAACATAGGCCCTGATCTGCCAGCACATTATGCAACAGCAGATTAGGGTCTATGTTGTTTTCAGTTTTCAGTTGGACTTATAAGCAAGTATATACAGTACATAAGCCTATGATTCATAATATTGCTGTGTGACATTGCTAGGTCCTATGTCACACTATGTCTTACAATATTTATGATGATGTGACATTATAATGCTATAAAGTGAATAGTAACATTATGTGATGAATGTAAATATGCACTGGAACTCTGCTGCCTAACCCTCTATAGTATGTTTCCTTGACTAGTCATAAAACTGACATAGCATGAAAATCACACAACAAATCTAAAAACTTTCAAGCTTATTCCAGTTGAAGCACTAACTCTGGCATATAAATTTAGCAATTTTCAAATTAATTTTTTTTAATTCTTTGTCATCATATATTAGGGTGCATCTATACATCAGGAACAGACAACAACAAGGATAGTAATAACTAATAATAGTAACCATGTACTTAATGTACATTAATTAGTGCAGTGGCTAGGGCCAGTACTACCATCCCATACAAGTCATGACAGGTTAACATTAGGTAGCAGCCAATCACATCTTATCTTAATGCTGTTTAATGTACTGAGTAACACTGGTAAATTTCCTCAAAAGTGTATGTTTATGGACTATTGCAGTATTACACAAAGCAATGTTAACAACACCTTTAGCAAATACTTGAAAATTCTATGTGAATAATTTTAATATTGAGTTGGCTCACAATTTACAATTTGTAACAAAACTGAAATTTATGGCCAGTCAGTTGACTGCAAACAGACTATAGGTTTCTAGTTTTGAAATTTGCCCCTTTTTTCATCCCACTAAAAAAGAGAGCCAGTTATCTGAGTGATCATTTATCTCTAATTACTCATTTTAAATTTCAGATGAACATCACTTGGATGCTGTTGGACAGGAGTCCATGGTGCAAAATGCAGAGAGTGTTTCAATTTATCCTTATGACTGGCAGAAACAATTCAGAGCAATTTCTTTTAAGACATCATTTCAAAGGGAGTGTTTCATATTGTAATCAGCCACAAATGACATCCTGCTCACAGGAAAGCATTGTACAATTAAATCAAAGAGGTTTCTTAAACAATAAGCTTTTCATCAACCAAGTATTAGCCATATCTTCAAAAATACCAGTTCAAAATCTTCACCCAAATTTCTTGCAGATTGAAAATGTTCGTTACTGCCACAGTGCAACAAAAAATTTGGAATCTACTGCAGACACTGCTATTGATGAAGGTGAAGATTTACAAACGTTTGCCAGGATGATTGTTTCGGAAGCCACACAAAAAGATGTAATGACCCAGTCTGTACCTATGAACAGTGTAATGAAACAAATAGAGAAATTTCTGAAGTCGGGTTTCACTAGAGATCAAATTCAGAATGTATTTATAACCAATCCAGAATTGCTAAGGAAGCCTAATCTACATGTTGTAGCACAACATTTGTCTGAGTATGGTTTTACCAAGCACCACATTGCACAAATTATTTCGAAAGTGACGAACATTGAGATTTTATCCATCAGCAAAATTACAGAGGTCATGAACACAATGCGAGAGTTTGGCTATAATGAGAAGGGCTTACTTAAGGCTTTATCAAACCATCCAGACATTTTTAACATGAATTCGCAAGCAGTACTGAATAGAGTAGAAGCCTTAAAGAACTGGTTTAAGACCAGCGATATTGTTTCCTTGACAAAGAGGCATCCAGGTATTTTATTTGAAGACATGGAAGTGCTACAAGAAAAGTTTGATTATGTTTATCATCGTATGGGAGTTTCCCAGGCACAGATGAAGTATACAAAGCTGTTCAGCTGTCCACTCGAATATATCCAGGCCAGACACATTTACTTAGAAAGAGCTGGTTTCTTCATGAAACCCAAACATAAACATGGGGAAAAGAATTCAAATCCTCTACTGCAGGACATTATAGACACACCAGATGCAGTATTTGCAAAGCGTTTTGGTGGCTTAAGTATAGAAGAATATAGAACCTTCTACAATTTGTTCCTGCAGGAAAAAGAGCGTGGTTTGTTTGATGAAGAAACTGAGGAAATAGAAGATGAAACAGAAGACTAATCAATTTAGCAATTTAATTTACATGAACCTTAAAAGTGAAATTAAATTCCAGATGTAGTTAATTTGGTGTCACCTATAGATGAAAAGGAATTTTTCAGTCTGAATATGTGTTTGTGTGTCGAGTGAGAGAGAGTAAGAACCTCAAGATAGATTGTTTTCTTGTGAGTTTGACAAAATTGCTGATTAACCCTGAACTTCTATTTTTCAATATGGTTCAGATAATAATTTCACCCCTGAATGCGCTGGAACCATAAATTTTAAGAATTAATTGGGCAAGGTTGGTTAAGTTTATCAGTCTTCAGTATTCATTCATGCTAAATGGTTTTCTGCTACTGGAAAGGGAAGTCACTCCATACAATACTTGTGCTGCCCCTTTTTTCACAAAGCTATCTAGGAAATTCTAAACACATCCAGGACTGGAAGAAACCCTGTCCAGCAACCCAGGACATTAGAAATCTTCTGCCATAATAATGGAATGGAAGTAAATCTGTGTAAAATAAAACCACTGGTTTTTAGAAGAGGAGGGCAGATAAAGAAAGATGAAATTGTGTATTATAAGAAGGACATGGTTGAATTTGTTTCGTTTTATAAATATTTACAGACTTTATTTTCCTCCACATTGAAATGGTGCAAAACCTATCTTATGTTAGATAGTAAAGGAAACAAGACTTTGGAGCTTTTGAAGCATTTTGCTGTAAAATGTCTGTACAGATGTCAAAATATTGCTCTTCATCATATGGTTTTACCAACAGTTATATGCTTATGAAGTTGGGAATATGACTATGTTAAATTGTATTAAAAATGTTCAGTTGTTTTGATAAATATATCCTGTGAGTGAAACACGATACTTTAAATGCTTCTGTATTGGAAGAGTTGGGTCATTATCAATTGTCAGTTAAGTGTATGATGAAATGTATCAAGTTTTGGTTAAAAGTTATAAAAATGGATGAATCTAGAAACTCAGATGTACGTTATCATATGTTGAAATCTGTTGATAACAACATAGGAATAATGACTCAGGCTGCTAATGTAAAGAATCTTTTTAGACCAGGATTTGGTGAGGTCTGGTTACATCAGGAGTTGATGAATCATTGTCCCAGATGTGTAAGCATGGTGAGATATAGTACCGGTAGTCAGTTTTGCACTGTCGGAGGTAGCAACAGTGTTAAAGGTTTGAATTATTGTTTCTGAAAGTCATAAACAGTGGTTATACTGACAAACACATGGAGACATGTGAGATGCTGGGTTCCATGGAAAAACATTTAAATTTGGAACACTATTTGGTATCATACATGCTTTTTACATTTAGAGTTGCTGTATCTAGATTGAGATGTTGCTGTATCTAGATTGAGATGTTCAAATCATTCTTCATCAGCATAGATGGAAGAAATATAAAAAGGAAGGAGAGATATTACAGATTTGTGTTCTTGATGATATATATGTTATTTGGGCCCTAAATTGAGATGTGGGAGCCTGCTAGTAATATTTTCTGTCTGTTCGTCTATCTGTAATTATGTCAATTTCCACTTCTTGTAACCACCAAAGCACTGCAACCCTTACACATAATTGGATGCCATTTGGTAGGTGAATTCCCTATTACACATATATGTGCCCTTTAAAGGTTTTGTCTTTTCAGGCCCAATTTTTATGGAGTTGTTGCTCTTTTGCTGTGAATTTAAAGTCATCTACAGCCAATCCTTGTAGCCAGCATAGCTCAGGAACCAATCAACATATTGTGGTGCAATTGGATGTGTACATTGCCTCACAGACTTAGATTTGACCTTTATGGGTTTTGTCTTGTCAACTCCATTTTGGATTGAGCTATGTGCCTTGACAGTTAACTTCATATCTTCACATGGAAGGTTGCTTTTAACTGGCATAGCTCAAGAACCATACATCATATTCTGATGCAAGTGGTATGAACATTGGCTAATAGACCTAGATGTGCCTTTTATGGGTTTTGTTTTGTCAACTCCATTTTGGATAGAGTTGTGGCCCTTGACAATTTCATATCATGACATAGGATATTGATTGTAACCAGCACAGTTCAAGAACCATTCAATATATTCTGAATGCCCACCTTCTCATAACTTTGGTTTCCCAACACAAGTTCCTCAGTTTAAGGCTCCCCAGAACAAATTGTGAGTGAGATCCTTTGTGATGCACCTATTGCTAATGGCTCTAATTGAAGATGAATTTCATTTCATAGTAACATGTCCACTCTATACAGAACTTAGATTTGATATCAGTATTTCTATAAATAATTTGGATGAATTTGAGAATTATAATGGTAATGATCCAGCATTATTTAAAACCTTGGCAGCCTACTTATATCATGCATTCACTTTAAGGAGCAATTATGAAATGTCTTTGATGGTGTATTGTGTCATAAGTTTTTCTAGTAATATCACTTTTTCTAATTGTCTACAGAAGCATCTTTTTGTTTGTCAGTCAGCACTAAAGCAAGGGGGCACAGAAATGGTTTTCATCCTGTGTGTAAATACTCTGGCATCCATATTTATTATTAGATCTTAACAAAATTTGCTGTGAAGCTCCATTTGTGCAACATCATCGATGAGGATGGTTATGAGCATGTTCTGTGCATATTTCTTAGAGGTATGGCCCTTGACAATCTTAGCTCATTTACTGCTAAATGCTCAACCTTGTGAACATTCTAGCTTCCATATTTGTAATTGGATTTCAACCAAATTTGCCATGAAGCTTTATCTCAACAATAGCTTGGACAACTTAAAAGATGAGCACTTTCTGCACATATTTATTAGAGTTATGGTCATTTGATTGTCTTAGCATAGCCATTACTAATGCACAACTATGCAAACATTCTAGCTTCAACATTTATTATGAAATTTTGACCAAATTTGCTTTGCAACTTCATCTTGTCAAGAGCTTGATTAAGTTTGATGATTCTAGAAGTTATGGCCCTTGATTGTCTTAGTATAGGCACTGCTAATGAACAGCTTTATAAACACTTTAGCTTCCATCTTTATAATTAGATTTCAACCAGAAGCTTCATCTTAACATGAGCTCAATTGCTTTTGATGATGAGCATGTTCTGCCCATATTTCTTAGAGATATAGTTCTTGATCATCTTAATATAGCATTGCTAATACACAACCTTGTGTGCACTCTAAATTCCTCATTTATTATAATATTTTAACCAAACTTGCCACAGGTCTATATTTATTCTAAATATACTTACTTATTTACAACCCAGGAAATGTTGCAAAATTGGGTGGGGGTTGGGGTGCAAGTAACACACTAATACAAAAAGCACATGAACAACAGATGCAACACTCGTTCTAAAAAAAATAAAGTCTTTTTTGTGACCTTAAAGTATTCTAAGCTAAAATAAAGGGTGCATAGAATGCCCAAATGAACATGCTTCCAGCATCAACTGGGATTTTTGATTATCTGTAATGATGTTTTTGTAGAGAATCAAGTACAGATCTATATGTGCACTCAAAATCGTTCTGTATGTTGTCATTGATATAAGCTGTCCCTGACATAGTTGTGTCCCCCCAATCTCTCACTGCTTGACCATTTGAACAAAATGTACTAGACTTTTATGCAAGTATTGGGCCATTGTAAGCTCATGCAAGTAAAACTGTTAATGATTCTACACAAATATCCCAAAGTCACCAGCTGAAGCTGAGAGCATGTTCAGTTGGATGTTCCTTGAACCTGCCTGGGATGCTTTTATGATTGCTAAATTTAAGATTTTTTTTACCTTTTCAGAGCAATGCACTGCATTCATTCTAAGTTGCAATATAAAGAAAAAGGCTGGAAATTGTGGAATTCTGTAAAAAAATTTAAAAAGTCAACACTGTTTGTCAGGACCTTGTAGATGAATATAAACATGGTTCATACAACTCTACAAAATCATTCAGTTTGGAGGGTTGCCTTGAAAACTTGTTGAAATTTGAAAAGCTGGTTTTATGCTTGAAAGTCCTTGAATTTGCTGAAAAACTCCTTGGATGTTTACCAAAACTCCTAGAATTTATCAGAGGGAATTCAGTAGAACCTGTCTTGAAAGACTACCCGTTTTTGCTCACAAGCCATGGTCTCAAGACAGATGTGCTCATGACAGATCATGATACTATGTAATAAAAAAAATCTGTGCACTGAGAATCTGGTTACTCCAGACTCTGATAGCAGTGGTCTTTCAAGACAGGTTTACTGGACAAAACATTAGAACTAAATAAAATGTCACTTTTTAAATTCAGAACTTGTGTTACTTACATATTTTCCCAAACTAATGTATAAATAAATATAAAAAAAATAATAAAATGGGGTAATAAAATGACAAACATGTAGTTACTAGATGTAGTAGCATCCCTTTGATGTAGTGGCATGCAATTATTTTTCCTTCTACTTTTGTACCTATTTATGGAGTGATAAACAAAGTTACATAAGGAGAAAGTTCAATTTCTATAATAAAAAATACCCCTTGAAAACTAGTCCTTGAAAAACAAGTCTCTGGGACTGTACAAACCATGATAAATTATTAGAATTGATGTGTGTGTGTTACAGTTTGAGACATCATAAAGCAGCTGCTAAGGATGGTTTGGAGAGTTCTGACTATAGGACTTTAAGTTTCTGGTCCCCAACTCTTGTGTCACAATTTGAAACATCATAAAACAGCGGCCAGAACAGTTTGGAGAGTTCTGGCTTCAAGGACTTCAAGTTTTTGGTCCCTGGCTGTGGTGTTACAATTTGAAACATCATAAAGCAGCTGCTCAGGACAGTTTGGCAGGTCCTGGCTTGAAGGACTTTAGTTTCTGGTCCCCAACTCTGTTTTTCTATCTTTCTCTCTCTCTCTCTCTCTCTCTCTCAATGTTTTCTCCCCAACATGTCTAGCATGTTGACTTGAATTGATTTTTATTTCATTTTTATTGTGATTTTTATGTACTTTGGAGTCTTATTTTTTTTACAGTGTCAATTTTTGTAGCTTGCCAATGATGGCATTTTGAATTGTGCTTCATGTGTATATGTCTCTTATGGGTGAGGGGATACTGTTTTCTGTACGAGTGGATCATGTTATGCTGGGTCCTCAAAATCCACAACAATAAGTAAAACTGAATCCACAGTATTTGTTTAGGACTGTTTCATATATGTCTTAGCCATGCAAATCCTAGATTTTTTATAATAAAAAAACTACTAAGTTAACATTTGATTATCTTTTATTTTTCCTTCAACATTTTAAGCAGTTGTTCAAAAAAACCTGGTCTTTGCACAGTTTAATACTAAAGAATTTAACTCCAGACTAGAGGTTACACAATCATTATTTTAAAAGATATTAAAGAAAAAGGTATTCTGAGGCTCAAAAAAAGACAATAATAATAATACTAATAATAATACTAATACTACTACTACTACTAATAATAATAATAATACTACTAATAATAATAATAATAATTATTATTATTTAAAGAGGTAACTTGATCAGTCCATAACTAATCTTCCTTGAGGCCCTCTACTATAAAGTTTACAAAAGCAATCTACAGCTTGCAAATCACAACATCAATAAAGCACATACAACTGACAAATCGACAAATCAGAGAGAACCACGTCTACTAATTAGAATATCATTTTCTTTAAAATCAAATTTTTTTTTCAGTTCAACTCTAAATACAACATAAGAATAACTGTGCCAAGTACTAGCAATATGATACACACAAATACTATTGTGAGACCTTAAATCATGACAACATAGGTTAATATGAAATAAGTAAAGGTATTTGATAGTTTTAATATTTTAATGACAAGAAGTAATATTACTTTCAAGAAACGTTTCACTCTTGTAAAAATTCAAAATATTTCCATCTGATATTGTCTGTTGAGCTTTCCATTCTGACATTATGGGAAAGCGAGTTCCATAGCTTAGCACCTGAATACTGAAAACTGCATTCTGACATTATGGGAAAGCGAGTTCCATAGCTTAGGACCTGAATACTGAAAACTGCATTCGAATTGCTCAGTATGTGGTTTAGGATCATGCATGATGCAAAAATCTACAGACACTGTCTTCATGCTTTTCCCATTTCAAATTACTGTCAACATTCATACCAAGAAGCATCTTATCAATAGTATTCTCAATAAGTTTATCTCCATCAATAGTATTCTCAATAAGTTTATCTCCATCAATAGTATTCTCAATAAGTTTATCTCCATCAATAGTATTCTCAATAAGTTTATCTCCATCAATAGTATTCTCAATAAGTTTATCTCCATCAATAGTATTCTCAATAAGTTTATCTCCATCAATAGTATTCTCAATAAGTTTATCTCCATCAATAGTATTCTCAATAAGTTTATATCCCATTTTCAGATTTAATTCTTTTCTATCAATCTGTGACAGCTTTTTAGATATACCAATGAGCATGCATTGTTTTTGTTTTAAAAAATGTTAGGTAGGAATGGAAAGAAGGGAGAATTCATGCTTGGTCTATTTGTTTCACTCTTGATTTCTTAAAAGTCATTTAGAAAGTGGGACTATATCTTGAAATATAGGATCACATGAAATTTTGAAACTTGGCAGAAATATACAATGCCTTCCATAATTTCCTTTACATGGTGCTTTTCATAAGAATTTGATTCATGGCACCAAGAATAAGTATTAAACAAAACATTCCAATGAATTATCCCTCACGTGCTCCCCTGACTGATACAGATACACATATGTTGATCTTGCCTGCAGATCAGAAGTAGAGTTTGACTGCATGAATCACAGAGTAGTGCTTACTGATTCATCAATCAAAACATGATGGCTATTGATTTGGAACTTGTGACCATGCAAAAACTTTAACCAAAATTCAAAAAACTTCAAGAATTTGAAATATTGGGATGTGTGGATATGAAAGAGCGGAGCTCCCTGATTCTACAATGTATGACAGCTATCCATTCCAGCGTTTGGGACTGTGACCATACAGAAAAACTTTAACTGAGACCATAACCAAGTTTTTAAAATGACTTGGCTGTCTGCGGCTCACAAGGAGTGCAGCGGGTCATGAATATGAAACAAAAAGTCAAGAAGCAAAGGGATTTATCTATATGTGCATCTTCAGGTGATGAATATAATATTTACTAAGTTTCATGGCAATCCATCAAAAACTGGAAGTTAGTTGCAGTAACAAGGTTGTGCCAGATGAATAGACAAGAGGATTACTTTTTACCACTGCTTCGATAGAGGTGGGTGTGTAATAAAAATGTTATTTTTTCAGGTTTCCAAATAAAAGTCTAGCAAAACAAAATACCAAAGTAAAATATTATATTAATTAAAAAACTTTTAAGAGAAAGTACTACAATATGAAAGAACTATTTGTACAGAATAATGTTCCATGAAATTCAGAGTCTTGCCTGTGAAAATATGGCACACCTGGACAAACTTTCTAAGAAAGATAAAACTAAAACATAACTTTCCTTGTTGACACCAAAGCTGGTTGGGCTCTCTCTTTGTTATGCTTACTTTTGCAATTGAAATAAAATCAATTTCATTCTTTTTTTTCTTCTAAATCTGAAACGCATTCATGCACCAAACATTACATTCTGCAGGTGAAAATTGTATTGCCATTCTCATAAATATTTAAAAGAAACATTTTTTAAAAATTTATACAACTTTTAAACACAGTTGTAACTTCGAGAAATGTAAATTAAACACTAAGGCCTACTCTAAACACATTTCACAAAGTAAAATGGTATCCAAAAATCACGATAATGCCGATTTTGATAAACAATCACTGTATACAATACAGAATACGAAATTGCAATCAAATTCCTTGCTGGGACACATTCAGTTATAACATGGTAGAAAACATAAGTCCCAATAAAACTGTCTAGAAGAATATAGTAATGTGTGAACTTGAGAGCACCCACATGCATGAACACATATTTAAGTATGGACTTCTTTAAACATCCAAAATTTAACTGTAAAATTCTAAATATTTATATAAGAAAAACACTGATATGACTGTTGGACAATAGTTTATAATTTGGGATGTCCTATTAAGCATGCAACAAAGTAAAAATGAAATCCTATGAACACACGTGTAAGAGAAATTTATAGTAATGCCATGAAAATATTGATACTTTCAATATGTACTGCTATATCATTAAATCTCATCTTAAAAAAAAACATCTGAATCATGTGAGTTTAAGTCACAAGTCTTTAAATAGTGGTCTTCTCAGGTTTCTTTGCACATTTTATCAATGAATAAATGCTTCTGGAAAATTTTATATAAAAGATACAGGTATCAAAAAGACAAACTTTGCTATTTACTAGTATCCAGATATTTAAACAAGCGCAGTCATTTTCACACAAACTTTACATACTGCAAATGCCACAAATTGTATCCTCAAATTCTCTTGGTCTTTCATTTTATCTCTTGAGGCAGTTTTTTAACAGTATGTCTAGGATATCAGATTTATTTAACAGCAAGCAAAAGAAAATTAAGAGACATTACTATGGCAACACCAAATTTCCTTTATCGATAGAAATACTTTTTAGTAATTAACCTCTTTTTAGTACTTATTAACACCAAAGTCTACACATATTGTACAGCTGGAGATACACCACAAAATAGCATTTTTAACTCTAATGGACCTATCGCCAGAGCAGAAATAATCACACCTACTCATTAGCATAGCACATCATAACAAATCTGAGTATTTTATGTTGACACTTACCCAGTGTGAATTAGTCTTAATTATTAGTGCAGACTGAAAATTTAATTTAAAATGGTTGAAAAATATTGAAGTTATGAGAACTTGAAGTTGCATATAATATATACAGTGACAATAGGCTAGGTGATAGACATTAGGCCTGAAACTTCCTGCAAATCACATGATGCCTCACAACTATGCCATCGATATTATTGGTCAATGGTTCATAGGTATCAGCACGTTTGGGTCTGAGTGACATGGCAATATGTCATCAACAGTACAATTGTACTGGTCAATGGTCCACCAGTATTGGCATATGTTAGGGTCTGAGTGACATGGCAATATGTCATCAATAGTACAATTGTGCTGGTCGATGGTTCACAGGTATCGGCATATGTTAGGGTCTGAGTGACATGGCAATATGTCATCAATAGTACAATTGTGCTGGTCGATGGTTCACAGGTATCGGCATATGTCAGGGTCTGAGTGACATGGCAATATGTCATCAATAGTACAATAGTACTGGTTGACGGTCCACAGGTATCGGCATATGTCAGGGTCTGAGTGACATGGCAATATGTCATCAATAGTACAATAGTACTGGTTGACGGTCCACAGGTATCGGCATATGTTAGGGTCTGAGTGACATGGCAATATGTCATCTAAAGCATTGGTTGATGGTCTATAGGTATCAGTACATGTTAAGGTTTGAGTGACATACAGCCATACATCAATTGTGGTACCATGACACAAGAATTATCAAATATATTTTTTTTTTGTAATTGGTACATTCCAACTATGGATTGAAATTTTAAGAGTGGAAATGCATGATTTTATGGTTACAAATACTTAAAATTCCTCTATCATATGAAAATAAACAATGCAAACAAGGGGTGAGGGTCTAATCTATAATTCAACTATATCTTTAACAATCAGAAAGTAAAAATAAAAAAGGTATTAAAGGGAACAGATAACTGTTGAATCCTGTCCATCTTTACTGGCACTACCAACCAACTGTGATTGGAGATAACAGACTCATACTCCCTCCATCAATGTATATTGTCTGAAAATAAAAAAGGGAACAATTACATTCAAATACTCTCCGACAATGATCAGTAGTCTAAAACAAGTAGTTCTGCATATTACTTTACCTAATGCGAGACTGATCAGAGTTATCTTGCCCTACATCTGTCACATGACTGGTTATTTGGATGCCTAAGTCTATACATACATTTAATGACACAATGTCTGCAAAGATGCACAAGTCCGTTTTCTGTCAACAGGGAACTTAGATTGAGAACATGATGTAAACATGAATTCACCCCTGCTACATTACAAAAATGTTTTTCACAGACCTATGGTATGTACTATATAAAAAACTATAACGGCTTACACATGGAGCTGGGACCGCAGATGGCCGAGTGGTCTAAGGCGCTTGCCTTTTACAGATCACTGACATCTCACCTCTGTCCACATGGGTTTAGAGTCTCGGCTGCTCAGCCAATGTGGGCATGTGAGAAAGCTTGCCAGAAGCTTCCCATAGGTCAGTGGTTCTTCCTGGGATTTTCCAGGGTTCTTCATCCACCAAATATACTGGTTGCTATGTACAGCCTATCAATTGCAGAAAAATGGCATTAAACCCACAAAGGCAAACCATACATATGGAAATAATGGCATAAGTTGCACCTGCAATATTATTCTGATGCTAGCCTGCATATTTGCCAAGAAAAACATGCAATTAACCAGACTGTGCATATAAGCAGAAACAGCCTGAAACTAAAAAAGATAAGCCTTTCCAAGAAAAAAAGAAATGTAAGGTAACAGACAATACAAGTTGCAACATATAATATGTGACTGCACAATAAATTAAACATAAATGACTTAGAGGTATGAATGAGCTAGATCATACATTACATTCTATTGCTATCCAACTGTTTAATATAAAATAAGCATCCAGTATTCATAATTACAAACATATAGCATGCAGCACATTTCACAGAGGTACAGTTGAATGAAAAGCACAAAACTTCATGAAATTTAAAAACTGTAGAATACTAAAGTCTCAAAATTCGAGTCAAATAGAAAGATTAAAAGGAATCGCTGACAGTCTCTCAGTCAATCTTTGTGTCCAAATCCAAGGAAGTCTCTGATCTTTCTTTGATGACATTAACACACAATGCTGATCATCAGAAGGTCCTATACTGCTCGAAAACTCCTTGAGGTCTGTCCAATTGTGTCTCTCTATAGTACAATAACTTACCACATGTACATACATATGATGATTACCATATACTGTATCTAATAACGGACAGACATTGAAGGAATATTGCTTTTTTGGCATATAAAGACAATCAAACAAAGATTTGTTTTTTGCATAATTGCAACAATATTCTGCAATTTGACTATGCAAACATGTGCATAAACCAATAACAAGTATTCAAATAAGCAGTCAAATTTATGGTAAATAAGAAAAGGAGTTGTACATGGAAATTTTATGAAAATATCCAGGGTTTGCAAATAAGCAGTATGCAAATAAAACAGATCCACTGTATTACACATATCTGATAACCCACTGTTTGCAAACCTAGACAAGTCAATTTTTGGTCAACTGGGGACTTAGGTTAAAAACATTATGTAAACATGAATTTACATTACAGAAGAGTTTTTCGCTAAACAGTGTACTAAATAAGTATATCAGCCTACACATGGGAATAATAACACATCTTACACCTAAAAAATTTGCACAGATCTATCTTGTGTACATTTGTGCTCATGCATAACCTGGACAAATCCTTGTTTTGTTGACATAAATATGTCATCAGACCTATTTAGATCTATAGTAGGCTGAAAACATAGCAACAGTGTTGTACACAGATAATTACTGTCACTTATCAAAACCAATAAATTACTTAACAGCTTTAACTGATAGACATATCCTTTAACGCATAACTGATGAAAATTTTTGATGAAGACTGACAATGCTAATTAACCATCATCTGACATGTTAAATTGTGTTTCAGCTTTGAATAACTTCAGCTGGACAAGATGGTGTATTGGCATCTTTTATATGAATGAAAAAGTTATTTATGCTAGAACTCCACCTTTCACATGTAGTCTGATATGGTTAGGCAGTTTGGTGGAGAAAGTTGTTCTAGGATAGTTTTTATTTTTATTACTATTATTATTATTATTATTATATATATATATATATATATATATATATATATATATATATATAGTTCTAGGATAGTTTTTATTATTATTATTATTATTATATATATATATATATATATATATATATATATATATATACCCGATAGTTTATCTCATAATATCATTGTGACTTCCATAGCAGGACAAAATTTTGAATGAGCATGTCCCAACAAACATTTCTCCCAATATATATATCTATATATATTAATATATTACCCGGCAGTAACAGCTAGCCATACCTGATCGGATATACAGTAAGTATCATTTGTAGGTTTTTCATTCAATAGCTATGGAAACAACACTATTGCTAGTGGAGTAACCTTGGAAACAACTTTGATAGAGCATGTCCTAAAAAATTCATACCAGGTCTGATAGAAATTGGCTAGGCCATTCTGAGAAAAAAAGTGAAAATATGGTTGCTATGGAAGCCACATCATTGCTAGGGAACCACCCTGGACACAAACTTGACAAAGTATGTCCTAACAAACATTCCTACTAAGTTTAATCAAAATTAGCTCAACTGTTCTAAAGAAGACAAAAAGGTTTTGTACCCAGTTGCTAAGGAACTACACTGTTTCTAGGGGAGACCCCCAAGACAAACTTTTGATACAGCTTTACCTAACAAACATTCCTAGCAAGTTTTATCAAAATGGGCTCTGCCATTCTAGAGAAAAAAACTAAAATATTTTCCACCCAGTTGCTATTAAAACCATACCATAGCTAGACAAGCCAACCCAGACACAATTCTGATAAAGCATGTCCTAAAAACATTCCAACCAAGTCTGATCAAAACTGGCTCTGCTGTTCTATAGAAGAAATTGAAAATATATTTTTCAATCCAGTTGCTAAGGAAGTCACACTGTTATTAGCACACTCTGGACACAATTCTGATAGAACATATCCTAAGAAACATTTCTACTAAGTATGATCAAAACTGGCTCATCTGTTCCTGAAAAGAAACTGAAAGGTGGTTTTCCATACGGTTGCTATGGAAGCCACAATGATATTAGGAGATCCACGCAGGACAAAATTTTGACAGATCATGTCCTAACAAACATTTTTCCCAAGTTTTATCAAAACTGAATCAGTCGTTCTAGAGAAAAAGTCAAAAATATTTTCCACCTAGTTGCTAAGGAAGCTATACCATTCCTAGTCAAGACCCCCCAGATAACGTTTTGATACAGCATGTCCTAACAAATATTTCTACCAAGTTTGATCAAAATTGGTTCTGCCATTCCAGAAAAGAAGTCAAAAATAGGATTTCCATCTTGCTTCCTATGGAAACCACACCACTGCTAGGGGTGCCACCCTGAACATAATTTTGTAGAGGATGTCCTGAGGAACATTCGTACCAAGTTTGATTGATATTGGTCCAGTGGTTTTTGAGAAGAGGTTGAAAATAGCATTGTAAACATATGACATACTGAAGCATGGCAGATGCAGGGCCAAACCATAACTCACTTGGCCTTATGGCCAGGTGAGCTAACAAGATTCTCTCAAAGGGACTAATGCTCTATTGTCCAAAAATAATTTCCAGGAATCCAAGATAAGACTGTTTTGTCTTGTTAACTTCTGAGTGCTGAAACTATTTTTGATATTCTTGAGCTATAACACAATTTTCAAGATGGCCACTGTGGCAGTTATATTAGGTGTAAGATTGGCACCATGTTCATTTTAGGACCAACTAGACATCATAAGAAGTCTCTTGGTGAAAACCCCATGTCTATTAGACCATATATTCTGGAGGAGTATCAATAATATGATTTTCAAGCTGGACATCATGGTTGCCATATTGAATGTAAGATCAGCACCATTTTCATTCAGGACCAACTAGATATCACAAGAAGTATTATGGTGAAAACATCATGTCAATATGATCATCCATTCAGGAGGAGTACCAATATCAAAATTATCAATATGGGCATCATGGTGGATGTCAGATCAGCATAATTTTCATTTTTAGAACTAACTAGACACCATAAGTCTTATGGTGAAAACCCCATGTCAGTATGACTTTCCATTTACATGGAATAGTGATAACAAGATATTCAAGATATTTGGCATAGTGGCCATACTGGTTGTCAGATCAGTACCATTTTCATTTATGACCAACTAGACATCCTAAGAAGTCTTCTGCTGAAAACCCATGTTGATATCACTTTCTGTTCAGGAGGAGTAGCAATAACAAGATTTTCAAGGTGGCTGCCATGGTGGCCATATTGGATGTCAGATTGGTACCATTTTCATTCAGGTCCAACTAGACAGCATAAGTCTTTAAATGAAAACTCCATGTTGATATGACCATCCATTCAGGAGATGTAGTGTTAACAAGATTTTTTATTGATGTCAAAGCAACATCATTTTCATTGAGGATCAACTAGATTTCGTAAGAAGTCTTTTAGTGAAAAACCCACATTGATATGACAATCCATCCAGGAGAAGCAGCAATAACATAATTTTCCAATTGGTGGCCATATTAGAGGTCAGACTGGTACCGTTTTAATTGAGGACCAACCAGAAGAAGTCTTTTGGTGAAAACCCCTTGACAATATGATTCTCCATTCAGGAGGAGCAGCTATAACAAGATTTTCAAATAGATGTCATGGTGGCCATATTGGATATCAGATTGGCACCATTTTCATTCAGGACCGACTAGACACTATAATAAATCTTTCAATTAAAACCCCATGTTGGTAAGACAATCTGTTCAGAAAGAGTAGTGATAAGATTTTCAAGACGGCCATTGTGGAGTCCATATTGGATGTCCAAGTGGGACCATTTTTATTTCAGACCAACTAGATCTTGTGATCTGTGTGTGTGCAAAGTTTCATGTCAATCCTCCATATAATTTAGGAAGAGTAGTGATAACAAACTTGTTCTAATGGATGGATGGACAACAGGCCATCCCATGAACTCTTCTGGTCTATGACCAGTAGAGCTGAAAGCTGTTTTCAAACAGCCTATGACCAGTAGTGCTGAAAACTGTTTTCAAATGGCTTAAAATGCATTAAGAAAGAATCCAACACACATATAGTTATATAAATTATAATTTTAATATGATTTTGTGATGTTACAAAGTGATGATGAAATTAGTATCAAATCCTCATTCACTGCTTAAATATATACCTATGTACCTTCATAATAAATGAAATTAACAACATCCCCTTCAACAAGCTGTCATAGACTGCATTATTGAAATTAACAACATCCCCTACAACAAGCCTTCATAGACTGTATTATTGAAATTAACAACATCCCCTTCAACAAGCAGTCATAGACTGCATTATTGAATTAACAACATCCCCTTCAACAAGCTGTCATGCATTATTGAAATTAACAACATCCCCTTCAACAAGCTGTCATAGACTGCATTATTGAAATTAACAACATCCCCTTCAACAAGCTGTCATAGACTGCATTATTGAAATTAACAACATCCCCTTCAACAAGCAGTCATACACTGCATTAAGAAACTGCTTCTAAAGTATTGGAAATAAATTCAGAAGTATTCTAAACATTCTGCAATGAAGCAAATTTGAAATCATGGAAAACAGCCATAGCTAGGGACATTACACAACACATTTCCCCTCGTGCTTGTGCATATTACAATTTTACTGACTAAGAGTACACAATTCCCTGATTTTTGACAAAAATTTTAATTTTCCCTGACTAATCATAAAATTTCCTGACTTCTTTCTGATCCATGGGAACCCTGCTTTCCATTTTCACTATTGGGAAAAACCATCACATGACTATTTTCAACACTTTTTGGCATGCCATTGCTTTGAACATTCAATGGCAAACAGTGAAAAAGAACCAAACATCAATCATTTAATAACAGCTAAAAAAGAAATCAGACAGTAGGGCAAACTTTTGCCTAGTAAGGTAACCTAACCTCACCAATGTCAAGCCCTATTGAATGGATTTATAAAGTGTGTAATGTCAAGGCCCTATTGTATGCATTTATAAAGTGTGTAATGTCAAGGCCCTTTTGTATGCATTTATAAAGTGTGTAATGTCAAGGCCCTATTGTATGCATTTATAAAGTGTGTAATGTCAAGGCCCTATTGTATGGATTTATAAAGTGTGTAATGTCAAGGCCCTATTGTATGCATTTATAAAGTGTGTAATGTCAAGGCCCTTTTGTATGCATTTATAAAGTGTGTAATGTCAAGGCCCTATTGTATGGATTTATAAAGTGTGTAATGTCAAGGCCCTATTGTATGGATTTATAAAGTGTGTAATGTCAAGGCCCTATTGTATGCATTTATAAAGTGTGTAATGTCAAGGCCCTTTTGTATGCATTTATAAAGTGTGTAATGTCAAGGCCCTATTGTATGCATTTATAAAGTGTGTAATGTCAAGGCCCTATTGTATGGATTTATAAAGTGTGTAATGTCAAGGCCCTATTGTATGGATTTATAAAGTGTGTAATGTCAAGGCCCTTTTGTATGCATTTATAAAGTGTGTAATGTCAAGGCCCTATTGTATGCATTTATAAAGTGTGTAATGTCAAGGCCCTTTTGTATGCATTTATAAAGTGTGTAATGTCAAGGCCCTATTGTATGGATTTATAAAGTGTGTAATGTCAAGGCCCTATTGTATGCATTTATAAAGTGTGTAATGTCAAGGCCCTTTTGTATGCATTTATAAAGTGTGTAATGTCAAGGCCCTTTTGTATGCATTTATAAAGTGTGTAATGTCAAGGCCCTTTTGTATGCATTTATAAAGTGTGTAATGTCAAGGCCCTATTGTATGCATTTATAAAGTGTGTAATGTCAAGGCCCTATTGTATGCATTTATAAAGTGTGTAATGTCAAGGCCCTATTGTATGCATTTATAAAGTGTGTAATATCAAGGCCCTTTTGTATGCATTTATAAAGTGTGTAATGTCAAAGCCCTATTGTATGGATTTATAAAGTGTGTAATGTCAAGGCCCTTTTGTATGCATTTATAAAGTGTGTAATGTCAAGGCCCTATTGTATGCATTTATAAAGTGTGTAATGTCAAGGCCCTATTATAAGCATTTATAAAGTGTGTAATGTCAAGGCCCTATTATATGCATTTATAAAGTGTGTAATGTCAAGCCCTATTGTATGCATTTATAAAGTGTGTAATGTCAAGGCCCTATTGTATGCATTTATAAAGTGTGGGGAGCCGTGGTACCCTAGTTGGTAGAGTGTCAGACTTGTAATCCAAGGGCTGGGGGTTCAATGCCTGCCCAGGCCAGCCTGGGTCAGCTGCTTCTGTGTGTTTTTGGGAAAGGCACTTAACTCCCATTTCCTTCTCATGATATAGCCAATAATGTGTTAAAAGTGTCGTGTATCCCCCCCCCCCCCCCCAAGTGCAAACAAAATTACTCTCAATTATGGCACATAAAACTTTACAGATGACATATATGGACTAAAATATGTTATTACAGTGCCAACATTCTGTTATAAATTACAGTTCAAATCATTTAATCTGATTGTTGGATTCATTTGATGGAAAATTCATAGCTTTAGTTGCATTAAGATAACTGACTATACTTTAGCACATAAATGCATTTAATTGAGCTCAAGAAGATTGAAGGACACTGTTTCTATCAAAAAGAACAAATACTCTACCTGTGATTGAAGACTGTATCTATACAGTAACTGTGATTGAAGATCATATCTATACAGTACCTGTGATTGCAGATCATATATATACAGTACCTGTGATTGAAGATCATATCTATACATTACCTGTGATTGAAGATCATATATATACAGTACCTGTGATTGAAGATCATATCTATACAGTACCTGTGATTGAAGATTATATATATATATATATATATATATAGCACCTGTGATTGAAGATCATATATATACAGTACCTGTGATTGAAGATCGTATATATACAGTACTAGTGATTGAAGATCATATCTATACAGTACCTGTGATTGAAGATCATATCTATACAGTACCTGTGATTGAAGACTGTATCTATACAGTACCTGTGATTGAAGATCGTATATATACAGTACCTGTGATTAAAGATCATATCTATACAGTACCTGTGATTAAAGATCATATCTATACAGTATTTGTGATTGAAGATAATATCTATACAGTATCTGTGATTGACGATCATATCTACACAGTACCTGTGATTGAAGATCGTATCTGTAGTTGGCCTTCTTTCCATTTATTGTTACTGACTGGGGAGCACTAGACACACCTAGTACAAACACCATACCGAGAGGCATCCCCTGTGGGGATGTGTACCCAGACTTGACCACACTGCTCTGCAAGGTGTTCTATAACAAAAGATCAAGGAATCAATTCAATGTCCACCAGATATATGATTCATGTTCCTTTAATCTTAATCCCACCTCATAGCAAAGTATGTGCATCCTGCTTTTGTTTTTGGGATTTTTTATTTTTTTACATAGATATCATTCAAAATCTTTCATAAATTTACATCAGGTGAGCTTAAATGTATGTATATGTTATCTATGGGGTTCAATGGCAAATCAGCACAATCCTGGCTATAAAGAGACAATTGAAAGTTTAGTGCTAAAAACATAAAGGGAACAATTTTGAAAAACTTTAGGAAGATAAACACTTCCAAATAAATGTAAATATGTAATCCTTCAAAACATGCTTCAAAATAAAGTAAATATTTTCTCTTTCAAGATAAAATTAAAGGAAAAAAGACGCCAAAGTTCTTTAAAAAAGTACATAAATGAAATAAAAAGGTTAAAAGGGCAAAATCCTTACAGTACAGGATTAACATTTGCTATATAAACCACATTCTTTTAGAAAGTCAAAGAATTTTCTGGCAGAGCTCATCAAAATCTGTTCAATCAAGCGGACATCAGAAGATTTCTGCCTGACAGTTGGAAGTTGATACACTCAACAAACATGTGCTCCACTGTCAGTGAACACTGGTACAGTACACATTCCAGTTGAGGTACACCCTTCAAGAGGTATGCATGGGTCAGGTATATGTGTCCTATTTGTGACTGACACAATACAACTTCATCTCTGCTATTGGTTCTGTTTGAATGATGCCACTCTCCGGTGGTGGTTGGGATGTTTTGTCGCTTATTTGTGGAATTTTTATTCCACATATTTTACCAAGTACATGTACATAGAACATTAGAACATATTGATTGATATAATACTTAAAGTCCCGATATGGTATCTTCTGTTCTGAAATGGGTAACTGCAGTGCAGCTAAGCTACTTCCATTCTAAAATGGGTAACTGCAGGTCAGCTATGCTACTTCCATTCTAAAATGGGTAACTGCAGGTCAGCTATGCTACTTCCATTCTAAAATGGGTAACTGCAGGGCAGCTAAGCTACTTCCATTCTAAAATGGGTAACTGCAGGGCAGCTAAGCTACTTCCATTCTAAAATGGGTAACTGCTAGGCAGCTAAGCAACTTCCATTCTAAAATGGGTAACTGCAGGGCAACTAAGCTACTTCCATTCTAAAATGGGTAACTGCAGGGCAGCTAAGCTACTTCCATTCTAAAATGGGTAACTGCAGGGCAGCTAAGCTACTTTACCTGCTATCTCATTACTCTTCATGCCAATATGACTAGGTAGCCAAAAATACAGTATACTTTTTCTGACTGTATTAGCAGATCATGTTTTTGTAAGTCTTGGGATTATAAGGGACTGACAGGTGAGATAAAACCAACAGAGTTTCAACTTACACAAAGTTTCTAATACAAGTATGATCTATATATATTCTTTGAGGAATTCCTAAAATAACTGTTCAAACTAAGCCAGCTTTAATGTATGTGTGTAAATTAATATTTTCAAATTTTTAAATACAATAATATGATGCCAGGACTCAAGAATAGTGGTGCAATGATTACCAGAGGAAACAAATTCAAAACAATAAAATCCATGCACTTGAACCATACAATGCTATGATTGTTTTCCAATTTTAAATAGAAACATTTATACAGTCATGTCAATAATGTTGCATTTTGTAAACTTCATTCTATGGGCAAACATTCAGTAGAGAATCAATTTGATAAGGTCAGGTTACATTAGATGGAGTGGCAGCACAAAAAACTCTAGAACAGATACATGTGCTTACTTTTTGAACTGTGAACTGGACAAGGTTGTAAATTCCACTTTCAACTGCATCTGAAAACAAAATAACCGAATGAAAGCCGTATTTTGAGTCGTCTTATTTATAGCAAAATAGAAAATAATGACAACATTTATGCCTATATTTGCTGTCTTATAATTGTAAAAATATGGAAATAAATCAGGAAAAGACAAGTTAAGCCTTAGGTAATTTTCTAATGTCAAACACTGGTAAACTTAAGCAAACTTTATCACTCTATATACAATTTCTTTTTTTGTTCCTGTCTTTTGGAGTCTGAATACTTTTCTTCAAGTAAAGGCATGACTGTAAATATTTCTATGTGATTACCCTGATATCTGGTTCCGGGAAAACTTGGCCCATAGCAGAGTTGGCCCACTAACATTCTCAACCCATAATGAAATAGGACTACCCAAATTGGACCATTACATACTCAGCCCATTATGTACTCGGTCCACGATTATATAATAGTAATGTGAAAATAATGTACTTTGTAAACAGTCATTTCATATTTTATTTTTTTAATCTGTGTAGGTTTCTTTATGTTCAGTGCATCTGTGTATGATTATTAGTATCATGTTAAAGTACAAGTCATACAGGTCATGTAGACATTCAGTAGGATGGCGTACCATATTCTTGCGGTACTAAACAAGAAACGAATTGCAAATAAAAGAACGTAATTTACCTGCTAATGAGAGTTGCCTTACTTGTTTATTTATCATTTATTTCCAATTCTGTATTATGCAAATTTCGTAAATGAGGCCAATTTTAAAATAAACAACGTCCGTTGGAGTGTACTGTGTCTACTGCCATATAAATCGTCGTGCATAGCAAAAAACTTAAAATTACCAATTTTAAAATATTAAAATTTACAATCGTTTAGAATCTATACAAGTATGTGTCAAGTTATTCTCCGAAGAATTAATGCTGACACATGAAAACACAATCTCTCCTCAATACTTGAATTTTAAATATAGTTAAGTCCACCATACTTTCCATTGTTTATAATGATCAATTGTTTGCAAAAAATATGCTCATCTGCTCTCATATACATTGCTACTGTGTATGTCAAATGGCACCTGCTCTTCTATAGACAATTTTGTGGAGTTTTTATATTTTTGTTTTTCATTTATAAAAAAAAAAAAAATCTATGCAAAATTTCATCCTTATTTCAGTATATGGTTGTTGGGCTGATACAATTAGACCCAAAACATAAATACCCTCACTCTGCAAAAATATCAGAAACACCTTTTAAAGGGAGAAAAAGACAATTATGACCCTTTCTTTTTCCTCATTATTTAGCTAGTTAGAACAGTAAAGTCTAACTTGGCAAAGGAGTCTATCTTGATCATACCCAGCAAATCCCCAGCACTGTGACTGGGAATTTCAATAGAAGAAGTGCTACTGAAGGTAGCCGATTCTTGGCCAGAATTCCCAGCTGGCAAAGAAGAGAGACTGAATCATTGTTATCACTGAAACATAAACAACCCTTTTCCACTGACAAGCATGAATTTCAATCCTCCTTGCTGATGCCAGGGAGGAGGAAGACTGTTTTAAGGGTATGATTCTTGAAAGAAACTTCACTCAAAGGTTGATAAGGAGGTTTAGATAGCAATTAAAGAACACATGAAAGATTCCACCTTGTCAGTAACAAGTGAGAAACTGGTCTCTGGAGCTCAAAGTACCTGATCAGTTCTGAAAGATGTGGGTCTGACCCTATAGTGGAGCCCTTAGAGAACTTAAGAGTGTTAAAGAGGGCTGCTCTAATGCCCTTAATGGTGGATACTGAAAATCTGCAACTGCAGTTAAAGGGGGGAACTAAAATTGTATGGTCATTTCATTCAATGCAACTATTTTTAGAAACTGCAACATAACCATTGCTAATTTATTTATGTTGTGTTCAAGTTAGTGCTTAACATAAAAAAAAAATCAATGAAATTTTGTTCAAACATCTTAAAATGTAGTTATGCAGATTTGTGATAATTCTATCTTCATTCTTTAGTAATGTTATTGAAAATGAACAATTTCCTACACCTGTGTACAAGTTAAAATTTTCATTTACACCGTTTCATGATTGTAATCCTTGGATGAGTCACTGTTTCATGACTGTAAACCATGGATGAGACTCTATTTCATGACTGTAAGCCCTGGCTGAGACACTGTTTCATGACTGTGAATCCTGGACATGACACTGTTTCATGCCTGTAAGCCCTGGATGAGACATTGTTTCATGACTGTAACAGGGCTAAAAATTAACAATAGTCCGCTAGCCCGAGTGTAGTAAATTTCCGGCTGGACTAGTAGTATTCATAATTTCAATAGTCCAATGGCTAGTAAATCTTGATACGTGGCTGACATTGTTCTGTGGGAGGGACTAGTGAAGATTCAGCAGGACATTTTTCTGTCTACAAGTCCTTCTGTCTACAAGTCCTTCTGGCTACAAAGAAATTTTATGTTAAATTCTAGGCCTGCTGTAAGCCCTGGATGAGACTCAGAGCAATGGTGAGAGAGAGAAAGAGAGAGAGAGAGAGAGAGAGAGAGGGGGGGGAGAGACCGACAGACAGACAGACACACAGACAGGCAGACAGACAGACAGAGACAGACAGACAGAGCAGCAAATATTGTGTACCTAATTGTTCTCCATCATCCCAGTATAGTTCTCCTGAGGCAGTGCCATCTGTTGCCAAGGCAACAAACACTCCAAACAATGGATTATTTCTCCTGTTGATAACAGAAACAATGTAAACATGTGCTATATATGATTGTTACAAAATTTAAAATAACATAATTTTGAGGTATGATTTAAAAAATGAAAAAATACAAATTCCTCTGGTACATTTCCTATTTTACTTGAAATGAAGTACATTGTACAGTTTCACTTCTAATGTGTGTCTGAATGGATTGATTTCCTGTGGAAATGAAACAGCGTTTGACTATTTATAGGATATACAGCAGTACATAATCAGCAAGTATTATGCAAAAACTATATTCTACTATAAAATTTATGAAAAAAAACTTCTAAAGTTCATTGATTGCACTTTTCATTTGAGAGGATAAGTTAATATTTACTTACATGAATGTTGTTGTGACATTTGGTTCCATCATTGGAAAAATGGAACCTCCTCTGACCTTGAGATTGATTCTTTCGGCTGGAATGTCAAAATTGATCCATTGTCCTGATGACTGCATCTGTTCATGGCTGAAGAAGTCATACCAAGTGTCCTTAGGTAGATAACCCAAACCAACTGTTTCATCCTGAAGACATGTAACATTAATAATGATGATGATGTAGATGATAATAATGTAGATGATGATGATATTATTATTATTATTATTATTATTATTATTATTAGTCATTCTTCCATAGTAAGTGTATGACTGAGTTTTGGATGATACAAAAAAGTGTAGAAATGATAACAGGATATCAGAAAGCTTTTTCACTGATAAGTCTCCCTTGTCTAATAATAATAATAATAATAATAATAATAATAATTACTATCATTATCAATAACCACAATAATAATAATAAATAACCTTTTGGGAAGATATCTTCAACAAACTGATGATCTTTTAAAATAAGGTTTGGATAGAAAGGTCTAACTTTTAAAAATATTGATAAAAAAATAAATAAAAAAAATTGATGGTTTTTACACAGGGATGAAGAAAATAACAATGCAGATTATTATCATGGATACTGACTTATTGTGTAAGCATGACTTTTGGTGTGCAAGTGCTCAGAAAACAGATGGCAATCATTTTTTCTAAATGCTATTATCAAATTTAATAATAATAGTATTCAGAAAATCAAGTTAGTTGTTATGTTCTCTCCTGATGGTTTCAAAACAAGATTATATACAGAGGCATCACCATAACGACTGTGGGCCTTGGCAACTTTTACACTACACCGTATATACTATATGTCTGTAATTTTTCATATACTCTATTTTTTCCACACACCATCAATCTGTTACAAGAGATTCCCTTTATGTCAAGCCTGTCTTTTATTCAGTTTTAAAGTAAAAAAGCTTTAATACTGAGCTTAATCTAAATAAGTTTAACACTGACCTTAATATTGGGTGTGGACAGATGAAAGAAACTTTTGACAGATGAACAGATACGCTTATGGATGCCAAAGTGATTGCTATGTCAAACTACCATCAAGGCAGGCTCAACAAAATTTATAATTATATTTTGTTCTCTAATTTGTGCTACATAACTTTCTTTTCAAAAGAAAAGGGTAATTAATTTTTTACCTATAATTTTGATGATGTCATGTATAGACAACACAGAAGTGCCAATAGATAGGCACAAATATAGGTACCAGATTGATGATGTCATGAACAGACAACACAGAAGTGCCAATAGATGGGCACAAATATAGGTACTAGATTGATGACATCAAGTACAAACAACACAGCAGTGCCAATACATGGGCACTGATATAGGTTCTAAATTGATGAGATCAAGTACAAACAACACAGCAGTGCCAATACATGGGCACTGATATAGGTACTAGATTGATGAGATCAAGTACAAACAACACAGCAGTGCCAATACATGGGCTCTGATATAGGTACTAAATTGATGAGATCAAGTACAAACAACACAGCAGTGCCAATACATGGGCACTGATATAGTTACTAGATTGATGAGATCAAGTACAAACAACACAGCAGTGCCAATACATGGGCACTGATATAGGTACTAGATTGATGAGATCAAGTACAAACAACACAGCAGTGCCAATACATGGGCACTGATATAGGTACTAGATTGATGAGATCAAGTACAAACAACACAGCAGTACCAATACATGGGCACTGATATAGGTACTAGATTGATGAGATCAAGTACAAACAACACAGCAGTGCCAATACATGGGCACTGATATAGGTACTAGATTGATGAGATCAAGTACAAACAACACAGCAGTGCCAATACATGGGCACTGATATAGGTACTAGACTGATGACATCCAGTACAAACAACACAGAAATGCCAATACATGGGCACTGATATAGTTACTAGATTGATGACATCCAGTACAAACAACACAGAAGTGCCAATACATGGGCACTGATATAGGTACTAGATTGATGATGTCATGTGCATCTTATCCATATATCATGTTAACCTGTAAGCAGGAGTCAGTAGCATTATTACTCTTGAATATTAATGAACTGTATTAGCTGGACCAATAATACCAAGAACATCATCAAGAAAACATTAGTGCAAAGCTAATACAATGAACTGACATTATTTGAGTCACATACAAATGTTTTCAATGGATTGACTTGAAGAGAAATGTAAAAATGGATAAAAATGACAAGCTTATTAAATGACATACCTGAGATATTGCTGGTGTAATAAGAAGGCATGATCCCCACATAAATTGAACATCCACTGCTAATGTTGCATTATTGTCACTCACTGGGTATCTGTTGCAAAGCAGAATGTAGATCAATACAATAAATGACATCATTTTCACAAACTTAAAATATAATTTTCACAAGTAAGACAGTTAATTTTGCAAAGATTTATCAAATAATTTTAGCAACAAGCCATGCAATAAGCATACTTCTAATCAACCAAATAATAAAAAATTATGCCACAAAATATGCTCAATTAACAGAATTTGCAGGAAAAAAATGAATGCTGGAAAAATACCATAATTTACATTTAGTATACAGAGGATCTTATATGAGTGCTTATTTCAAATAAAATTTATGAAAGGAGTCAAATAATTTCTTACTTTTGTGAGCCTTGGTGTGTAAAAGATTAAAATTATTTGATGAGTTTCATTAATTTAATTTGAATTGAGAACAAATGTAAGATCCTATTTGGCATTATGGCCAGGTGAGCTAACAAGAGGGTAAAGTTGGCCGGAGATTGTTTACATGGCTGATATCTGCCTAATAGCCATAAATAAGAGCCGATGGCCAAAAAATCTGAATTAATCGAATGGTTTATGTTAAGATTTCTTCAAAGTCGGTTAATAATGGTTGTAAAAAAGTTGTATGTAAGTTTCTCTACTATTAAGATCTTCAGGCATATTTGATAGATCAATCATATGTACAAAAAATTTAAAAGTCTACAAATCAGGATGCTGTCTGTACAATGTACAAAGAATTTAAAAGTCTACA
This sequence comes from Margaritifera margaritifera, assembly GCA_029931535.1. Classification (NCBI taxonomy): domain Eukaryota; kingdom Metazoa; phylum Mollusca; class Bivalvia; order Unionida; family Margaritiferidae; genus Margaritifera; species Margaritifera margaritifera. The sequence goes on along the minus strand of JAQPZY010001699.1, from coordinate 8,627,448 downwards.
AATCAGGATGCTGTCTGTACAATGTACAAAGAATTTAAAAGTCTACAAATCAGGATGCTGTCTGTACAATGTACAAAGAATTTTAAAGTCTACAAATCAGGATGCTTTCTATATCTCTAATCTATTTCTGTAAAGTGCTTTTTGAAAAGAAGTCATTTAAAAGTTTAATATTTTTGGCAACAGTTTCCATACTGAATTAAAACTTTGGCATCAATTGTACAAAACTTGAAAGGCCTTCATGGAATTATTCTTTCTGTAAAATGTTAAGGCAGCCATATTGAATAGTGAATAAACTTCATTTTTTCTCATTTTAAATCATTTACACCAAGATGCTTACTCTCAAATCTGGTCAAATTCTGTTGGGTGGATTTGGGGGAATTTATTTAAAAATAATGGCAGTCATGTTGGATAACATAATTGCATCATATGTGAAAAATGAAAAGATCTTCACACCAGGATGCTTTCAGTCAAATTTAATCAAAATGTATTAAGTATTGTCAGGCTTCACGCTTTATGCCATCATCCTCATTTACTTGTGAAACAGGTTGGAAGTTTGTGCAACATCTACTGGTTGCTTTATCACATTACCAAGCAACAAGCTAGAAGAAAAGCCCAAAGATATATTTAGCAGCAATTTGCCTTGACCTTTTACTGATACTTTACTTTTGCCTTTAGTTGAAGTAGTATACTTGCCTATTACACTCCCCACAGGGACTAGGCTTGTTGTATATATACTCAGTATCTTCCCAAGTAGTATAATTGTCTATTACACTCCCCACAGGGACTAGGCTTGTTGAATATATACTCAGTATCTTCCCAAGTAGTATAATTGTCTATTACACTCCCCACAGGGACTAGGCTAATTGTATATATACTCAGTATCTTCCCAAGTAGTATAATTGTCTATTACACTCCCCACAGGGACTAGGCTTGTTCTATATATACTCAGTATCTTCCCAAGTAGTATAATTGTCTATTACACTCCCCACAGGGACTAGGCTAATTGTATATATACTCAGTATCTTCCCAAGTAGTATACTTGCCTATTACACTCCCCACAGGGACTAGGCTTGTTGTATATATACTCAGTATCTTCCCAAGTAGTATACTTGCCTATTACACTCCCCACAGGGACTAGGCTAATTGTATATATACTCAGTATCTTCCCAAGTAGTATACTTGCCTATTACACTCCCCACCAGGACTAGGCTAATTGTATATATACTCAGTATCTTCCCAAGTAGTATACTTGTCTATTACACTCCCCACAGGGACTAGGCTAATTGTATATATACTCAGTATCTTCCCAAGTAGTATACTTGTCTATTACACTCCCCACAGGGACTAGGCTAATTGTATATATACTCAGTATCTTCCCAAGTAGTATACTTGTCTATTACACTCCCCACCAGAACTAGGCTTGTATCTTCCCAAGTAGTATACTTGCCTATTACACTCCCCACAGGGACTAGGCTAATTGTATATATACTCAGTATCTTCCCAAGTAGTATACTTGCCTATTACACTCCACACAGGGACTAGGCTAATTGTATATATACTCAGTATCTTCCCAAGTAGTATACTTGCCTATTACACTCCCCACCAGGACTAGGCTAATTGTATATATACTCAGTATCTTCCCAAGTAGTATACTTGTCTATTACACTCCCCACCAGAACTAGGCTTGTATCTTCCCAAGTAGTATACTTGCCTATTACACTCCCCACAGGGACTAGGCTTGTTGAATATATACTCAGTATCTTCCCAAGTAGTATACTTGCCTATTACACTCCACACAGGGACTAGGCTTGTTGAATATATACTCAGTATCTTCCCAAGTAGTATACTTGCCTATTACACTCCCCACCAGGACTAGGCTAATTGTATATATACTCAGTATCTTCCCAAGTAGTATACTTGTCTATTACACTCCCCACCAGAACTAGGCTTGTATCTTCCCAAGTAGTATACTTGCCTATTACACTCCCCACAGGGACTAGGCTTGTTGTATATATATACTCAGTATCTTCCCAAGTAGTATACTTGCCTATTACACTCGACACAGGGACTAGGCTAATTGTATATATACTCAGTATCTTCCCAAGTAGTATACTTGCCTATTACACTCCATACAGGGACTAGGCTTGTATCTTCCCAAGTAGTATACTTGCCTATTACACTCCCCACAGGGACTAGGCTAATTGTATATATACTCAGTATCTTCCCAAGTAGTATACTTGCCTATTACACTCCCCACCAGGACTAGGCTTGTTGGATATATATATTCAGATAGTATCTTCCCAAGTATTTGTCACTTACCAGCAACTACCTATGTAAATGCATGTAAATTATTCAGTTGTTTAACAAAAAAAGGATATGTAACCAAAAATAGCATATGTAACTTGTTGTAAATGATAGTCATTAAGAATCCTGCCCTCTCTGCATTGTACCATACTTATCAGGTGCACAGCAAGGGCATCATAGATATTTCATGTTGACCAAGGCAGTCTATGCTCAGTTCAAAACAAATGTACTACATGGCAAGTTTAGACAGCTACATGGCATTCATGTACAGCTTTTTGACTGAAAAAATACAGAAAATAAATGAAGAGGCAATATACATGATCCAGTAACACTTGCTGGTTCCCAATGACATCTTAATGGATTATTTTGAAGAAGAAATATAACATTGCAAATATACCCCAGGGGTAAAGAAAGCGACCAACCATGTCCTGTCACAGTCAGATAGACAGTCTTACAGTACTTCCAGTACTTTGATTTAAAAGAAGTTGTTTCAAGTTTTTCTATTTTAATAATGGTGATCATATTGGATGGCCGATCTGGATCATTGTTATAAACTTGAAAGGCATTTATGCCAGGATACTTTGTCAAATTCTGTTGAGTGATATTTGAGAAAAAGTAATTTAAAGATTTTTCTTGCTTAAGTAACAATAGCCATATTAGATGGCAGACCAGCATCATTTGTATAGACTTGAATGGCCTTCATGCCATGATGCTTTCTGTCAAATTTGGTAAAATTCTGTTGAGCCATTTTTGAGAAGAAGTTGGTGAAGGTTTCTTTTTTGTAACAGAGGTCATTTTAGAAGATGAATCAGCATCATTTATACCAGTTTGGAAGGTCTTAAAGACAGAATGCTCTCTGCTAATTGTGGTCCAAATTGGGCAATTTGGTTTTTTAGAAGAAGTTGAAAAAAGCAATTGTTGATGAACCGTACCCGATGGAAAACTGCTGACCTGTTTTTCTTTGTACAAATGATTTTTAAACAGTCTGTAGAGAAAAAGTAGGCCATAATGGGTGGCCTTTGAATGCACTGAAAAAAATGTAATTATTCAAATACTGATTCTGAAAATCAAAAACTGACTGCAACAAAATTAATTTTTTGATAATTCTGTTTTTGCTAAATTATTTTTACTGTAAAAATCATAGTTTAAGATGTAATGGATTATTAATTTGCTACTGCTTTAGGCTGCAAATATGCTACATTAATTCACCCAAATTTACTGCAGTATTATAATTTACAGAATTACTCACTGGAAGAAAAGTGGTCGCACCACTGGAATTCCATCCACATGGCTTCTGTAGAACAGATAATACAGGAAGGGAAGGAGGGTGTAGCGGAGTTTAAGAGCTTCTCTCATTATATCCTGTGTCTTGTTGTCAAATGCAGCAGGATCTTGATCCTATAAGGTAAACTGGTCACAATTAGATGACATAACACAGTGAAGCCCTAAATCCATACTCTGTTTATCATAATGTCTATATCCAAACTGTATCTGGGAATAGATTCCATTGCATAATCCATACAAGAATTTGTTAACCCAAATTTCTCACTATCTATACAGTGTAGGTAGGAACAAAAGCATCCAGGTTGTACACTATCTGTACAGTGTAGGTAGGAACAAAAGCATCCAGGTTGTACACTAGCTATACAGTGTAGGTAGGAACAAAAGCATCCAGGTTGTACACTATCTGTACAGTGTAGGTAGGAACAAAAGCATCCAGGTTGTACACTAGCTGTACAGTGTAGGTAGGAACAAAAGCATCCAGGTTGTACACTATCTGTACAGTGCAGGTAGGAACAAAAGCATCCAGGGGTTAATGGACTTTCATTGTATTTCATATCTGTCTTGCCAGCAACAAATGCCACACAAGGGAAGACACAATGGACAAAAATGTCATCTGTTGAATGGTACATGATGGTACATCCATTTAGGGCACAACGTCATAAAATGAAAGCTGAAATACCATGCAGAACTTACCGGCACATTAAAATATTCCACAGACCTTAAACTGCTCCTTTTATAACAAGATATATGGACAGCAATTGTCATTGACATTTTGCAGTGGTAATACATGTACCTCTGCAGGTTTTAGTTCAATCCCCAGTTCTTCCATGACTAAGTGTAAGTGGTTACCAATGGCAGTGGTTTCATCCAGATTTCCTAGTTTCCCAACCCCACCTCACACCAATACCTAAACAATCAAGGCTAGGTCTGATGATTTGTAAGAACTTGTACAACCAAAGTCAAATAATTACAGTTTTTAAAACTAGAATTCATGAAAGAAGAATGACACTCCACAGTGACCTAAATGCAAAACTTTACTGGATGGATGAATGAACCGACTGATGGACAATGGTAACATTACATGCCCCCTCCATAGATATGGTGGGATCATAAGAGAATATTATCAAAAGTATATCTTCCATCATCTGCTGTTCATATAGTAGTCTGATAAATCAGCCCCCAAACCTGAATTGGTTTGCTGGTGGTTCAAGGTGGTTAGAAATGGTTGTTGTGGTCATGTGACTTGAGCACTTTTGATTTGTTATGTGACTGTTACATGATAAATATCTCGTCTATTATGATGGTTCAGCAATGTGCCAAATTACAAAATGAATGGATTAATTTCACTTTATAACCCAAATTGCACAGAACACTGTCAATTAATCCATCCATTTTGTAATCTGGCACATTGCTGAATCATCATAATAGTCACATGTTGGGATATACATCACATAACAATCACATGACAAATCCACAGTGCTTGAGCCAAATGACTAAAACAACCATTTCAAATGTGTGAAAGTCGCATCTGATTGGTCACTCAATACTGATGGAACAGCTGATTATCTGCCAATGTAGCCCTATAATTCAAAATGGTTACATGATTCCATGTGGATTTACAAGTTCTCATATATTGGATTTGATAAGGAAATATGCTGTACATATAACCAAAAGGCTACTTCAACCAGTCATAACTCGAGAGCTATGAGAACAGAGTCATTTGAGCTGATATGCTGCTTTAAACTCTATCTGCAATAATTGCAATGTTTTTATTCAGACCCCAATCCACCAACAGATCTGGGGTCTGATTTATCAGAAAATTCATACAGCATCACTGCATTTTAATAAATCCTGATACAGAATTCAAGTCTGAAGATGGAATAATAAAAGTTATTTTTTGATGTTTGATGCAACTGATCATGCACAAACTGAACTAAAATCAACCCTACCAAGATACAGTGGTCCCCCTCTTATAAGGCCACCCCTTCTGCAGCATTTAAAAATCATATCAATATTATCTGGTTATGGACTTAATGTGATGAAACTAATATCAATGTTATTTTTTTTTTAAAATATGAATAACCATCAATCATGGTGCGAAACCATCTTGTCGGTAAATTCTGGACACAAACAATTGGTTGTAACTATCTCTGGACATCCGCTGATTTCGTCTTCCCACTCACTGCAATTGAATGTATATTGACGATGTTTTTTTGAATCTTTCTGACATCAAACTTCTCCGTAGTGATCAAAGGACTATCCCTCTTTTTGTTTAGTCTAATTGCTTTCACTTTTTGTTCTAAACTAAGAATGTCTGACAACATTTTGTGACAACTTATTTCTTCGTGGGCAATATGTAGTTATCACACAAGATGCAAGATGTTTACAAAGGAAGTGAGCTTGTCATGTGATCGACTTTTGTTTTCCATCCAGTCTGGTACCTGGTTATGTACATTTCATAATCTAAGAGAGGGAAGCCAGAAAGGGTAACATACCATTTTACTATCTGGCTATTGAATGTCACACTGACTTGAGCTGAACAATACTGTGCTTTTCAGCGGTTAGCTTTTGTCATCTTGATAATTATCGGTGGTAATAATAGCCAGTTATTATCAAAGTGACAAAAAGCTAACATCTAAGGAACACATGGCAGTAAGGATAATCGGATTACTTACCTCTTTGTATAGATTAAAGTTACTTTATCGGCACTATGGAACAAATGTCAATGTGTTGAGTTAAGAAATTAACAAATATTAGCGAGATTTCAGTCTATAAACAACCATTATGTGGCCGCTCATGAGGGGTAAATATTATCATTTTTGCACTAAAATGCTGGCTGCTGGCCATGTTAGAGGGGTGTCCATCCTTGAGGGGTACATTTGAACACAAACTCGACGGTGCCAAGGGACTGTGGCTGTGTCAAGTGGCTGGCCGCTGGTCAGGGGGGCTGTTCAATAGGGGGACTACTGTAATGCCAATGCCAGTATGGCCAAATTACAAAGCTTTGTTTTGTGTAAATGGTATACTGTCATGAAAGCAAGTCTTGGGAGATGAAAAAATAATTTTTAATTATTTTTCGTGTCCCAATACTTATATCTATATAAAAAATATAACCTTGTGTTCCCCAACCCTTACCGAGATATAAGGAACAAGATTGCCACGTGTTATACAGCAGTGAGCAGTTCATGTTCAATTACCATGTCAATAAACTGTTATACACTAATATGATTGCTTTTATATTATTTTCATTTGCATATTTTCTGATTCCTCCAACATGAAATTAAAATAAAATTAAAGACTTCACAGTTCATTGGCCACAAGGTAATGTGAGACTTAAAGTAGATCTATATAGCTGATACTATTTTTACTCAGTACATATTGTGCTTAGTGTCACTTATATCCTTGTTTATTCCTAAAAATGTTATGAGCAAGTTTTGCCTTATTCATCTTTCTTACCATCTCTCATTCTTCGAGATCACATTTTAGTCCTATGTCCCCAGGTGCCTTTTTCCACTGATATAAGTCATGTGTTCCATATAAAAAGACATGAATGCTCAATGAATATTTGTAAATATATTAAGCACACAGCTGTCAGAGCTATCATATGTTCATTAAAGAATTACCATAAAATAGCCTAAATTCTGAATAAACATCTTACTAGACCATAATCAACCCAATTTAGTTTGGTGTTTCAGCTTGACACAAATTATAATTTCATCATACTATTCCAATGTAGGTTGAAGTATTCCTCATGACACATTTACATACCAAGCTGCATGATTGCAGGGATAGTGTATGAAAAACTGAGCCATACACAAACCCGACCTCAAGTTTTGATATCAGATAGGTAGATGAAAGGACAGACTGACATTATCAATCCACAGGCTTAAATCAGTTTGCAATCAGGCAAAAAATTCTCAAATCATAAGAAGCTCATATTACAGGTGTTGATACCTTTGCTGTCAGATCATTGTGATTCCTCATAAATGGGTAGAATGCTCCAAGCTGCATCCAGCGTGCACACAGTTCAGGGGTTGTGTTACCACCAAAACCACAGATGTCTGCTCCAACAAGGGGTATTCCAAACAGTTGGAAATTCATTATTCCTGTAAAGGAACACTGAAACTATCAACTGTGTCAAAGTAACTTCATGATAAGCAGAATATGGGTTTGAGTGTGTACATGAACCATTGTTGACTAATGCTTCACCAAGCAACGAACAAATTAAAGATTACAGTGCTGCATTTATTTCAAAATGTTGTTTAAAAAAATGACAATGTTTTGAACAAGTCTATTTCTGATAATGGTGAAAAACTGAAGTATCTACACATATACAACGAAGAGTTTTTGAAGGCAGCATTTTAAAAACTTAGTGAAACTTTAGAAATGTTATTTATTTATTCATCTGTTACCTTGTCACTAAATAGTTTCTTTCGTGCATAATTCCGGAACTAGTTGACACTGTTGATTCTAATCTAGAAATAAAAGTTGCCCAATTTAGAATACCTTAAATGTTATCCTTTAAACAACTTTGTACATGTATGGATATTCCTGCAGGCATTTCAACACTTTGACTTTTGGAATAAAACAGTAAAGTCAGCAGTAATCTATTTATATTAATCCTGTTTCATCGAATTGCCATGCCACCTAAAACAAGGATGATTATGTAATGAGCTAAGATGTCAATTATGTTCTTCAGCGAAATAGGATTAAAACTGAGTTATACTTATAATAAGTAGATCAGACAGGCATTGACATAAAGGCTTATGGTCTGCTGGCCTTTGGAATTCCTTGTCCACTTATTTTTTTACGAACCTTTCAGATAAAGCATTGCATTTCATTTTAAGTGAGTTATCATTAGAAATGATATATTCTAAATTAAGTTTTTCACTTGCATAAATATGAAAGCTGTAATTTCATTAGTGAATCAAAAGGTCAACAGAACATGACCTTGTATCGGTGTTCATCAGATCTCCGTTATGTCAGATATCTCAATTTTAATTAGATCAGTTCTTCAGCACAATTTCAAATGGGACCAATTACAGATGACCGGTATGAGATTTTCTGTGTGCCAATGGGTACCAGCTTCAAGTCTGCTGGATACCAGAATCTATGAGGATGTTCACCCATGCATTTAAACACAGATATGGTGCTTCAAGAACCCAGGATCTAGAATCAATGAGAAATGTGGCAGAAATGAGGGTATGTCTCAAAGCCATGTGTAACTGGGTGAAGTGGAAATCACTCATATGCAATATAAAGGTGACTTCTCTGCCAAAAGAGCAATTCTACTATCTACTGTCAACTGGGATATACATGGGCATCAGCACCCCTGGGGTGTTAACCTGTGAAGGACTGGTGCCCCATCCAGAAGGAATCACACACTACCAGTTACTTCATGCATGATAAACACTGACATAAATCCCTGCCCTATAAGATGCAAGTTGACTTGGGGAAAACTTTATACTGACCCTGCAAATGCATGAGAATACTGAATCTGTCTATTCTTCATTAGAGAGTTTCTGTTGTACAGACTTACACATAGGACAAATATACCATATATAGGACAAATATACTGTATATAATCGATTATAAGCAAACTGTACAGACCCAGATCTGCTGTCACATAATGCACCAGTAGATCTGGCTCTGTGCAGTTTGTTATGAGTAATCAGTATTTCAAACAACATAGACTCTGATCGGCTGATGCATTATGAGATAGCAGATTAGGGTCTATGTTATTTGCTGTTGGACTTGACCTATAAGCTAGTATAATGCGTCAGACAGTGTTCTACTAAGGAAAATATGACCATGTTTCATTTTTTTGGCATTGATTTTTGGAGGAAATACAGTTTGAAAAGTTACCTGAAACAGAGTACATGAGATCATCCCAAGTAGCGCTATTGTCCCCTGTCCAGTGACCCCCATGGACCCCGGACCCTGGAAAGGTAGATCTTGATATCACTATGCTCCTTTTCTGCAGGATCTTCTTTAGGGCACTAAAAATTATTGCAATCAGAAATATGCTAATACATAAAATGAAGTTGTAAAGAATACTAGAATCCATTAAATGCAATTGTGTGGGATAGGGTCAGAATGTATAAGCAGGGACAAGGCTTGGTGAAGTTTCTGCTCATTATTTCTGATCCCAAGGGTGGGATTAATAGAATCCTTCATATGCATTGGTGTATAATAGGAAAATTCCAATCGAGGGTCATAATTTTGCATCAGAGGAGGCTCTACTGAGTCAATGATGCAAGATTTTTATCCCAAGGGTGGAATTATTCTATCCTACACTGAAGCATAATGAAGGATTCTTTTTCTTTTTCTCACATTTCTGAATGAAAAATGAGGGTCAAAGTCAAAATGGCATATTGTGAATACTGACGTAACGTTCAAACAGCAAAACTCCCACTGAAAATTTCCTTACGTTAAGATAGAGCATAAAAGAGTTAGGTTTATACTGAACACTTCACTTCAACCACCACTCATTTTAGTATGTAAATGTGTTGAAATTAATGTTTATCTTGTTTATCATGGACTATTTTGACCTTCTACTGCAAGCATAATGCACAGCAAACACTTCCCAATTTATATCATCACTTGAATATTCTTTCACAATAATCAAGATAAACACATTTACATAGTAAAATGAGCAGTGAAGTTAAGAGTCCTGCAAACAGGCCATTTCACACTGATCAACCTAGATACATGTATGACTACTCGAGCCCATTATAGAGTCAAAAAAGCCTTTGCTGTAATTGTTAGTTTTAAAAAATTCATATTCTTGTTAACATTTCTGAAAGGTAAATCAATTTTAGATCAAAGCTGAATCGAGGATTTATTTAATTATTTTTTTGTCCGTCTCGAAATATATTATGGATAAGAGTGGACTTTATTATTTTACCTGCTACTGCTACCACTACTTCTATTATCAGAGCTCTAGATAAGCAGTATGTTTGTGTATTTTACAAAATTAAATTGACTGAAAATGCACACAATTTTTTTGAAAATGCATTCAATGTATGCAAGACGATTTAAATTTAAGTACCAGTACCGTGTCCAAAATATCACTTTATTATATACTCATTTTTTTCTCCATTAACTTTGCATTGTCAGAATCGTGCAGTATTTCTCCATACTGCATGGATTCATACTGCACGACACGTGTCTAAAAATAGTATCGTGTGTTAGGAACTACTTTTATTGTAAACAAACAATGTACGCAATGTTTGATATATTCTTGATCACACCCTGAGTTAGTTACAGTTACCAAGCTGTTTGATATATTCCTGATCACACCCTGAGTTAGTTACAGTTACCAAGCTGTTTAATATATTCCTGATCACACCCCGAGTTAGTTACAGTTACCAAGCTGTTTAATATATTCCTGATCACACCCCGAGTTAGTTGCAGTTACCAAGCTGTTTGATATATTCCTGATCACACCCTGAGTTAGTTACAGTTACCAAGCTGTTTGATATATTCTCACAGTTACCAAGCTGTTTGATATATTCTTAAATCACACCCTGAGTTAGTTACAGTTACCAAGCTGTTTGATATATTCTCACAGTTACCAAGCTGTTTGATATATTCTTAAATCACACCCTGAGTTAGTTACAGTTACCAAGCTGTTTGATATATTCTCACAGTTACCAAGCTGTTTGATATATTCTCACAGTTACCAAGCTGTTTGATATATTCTTAAATCACACCCTGAGTTAGTTGCAGTTACCAAGCTGTTTGATATATTCTCACAGTTACCAAGCTGTTTGATATATTCTCACAGTTACCAAGCTGTTTGATATATTCTCAGTTACCAAGCTGTTTGATATATTCTCACAGTTACCAAGCTATTTGATATATTCCTGATCACACCCTGAGTTAGTTGCAGTTACCAAGCTGTTTGATATATTCTCACAGTTACCAAGCTGTTTGATATATTCTTAAATCACACCCTGACTTAGTTACAGTTACCAAGCTGTTTGATATATTCCTGATCACACCCTGAGTTAGTTACAGTTACCAAGCTGTTTGATATATTCTCACAGTTACCAAGCTGTTTGATATATTCTTAAATCACACCCTGAGTTAGTTACAGTTACCAAGCTGTTTGATATATTCTCACAGTTACCAAGCTGTTTGATATATTCTTAAATCACACCCTGAGTTAGTTACAGTTACCAAGCTGTTTGATATATTCTCACAGTTACCAAGCTGTTTGATATATTCTTAAATCACACCCTGAGTTAGTTACAGTTACCAAGCTGTTTGATATATTCTCACAGTTACCAAGCTGTTTGATATATTCCTGATCACACCCTGAGTTAGTTACAGTTACCAAGCTGTTTGATAGATTCTCACAGTTACCAAGCTGTTTGATATATTCTTAAATCACACCCTGAGTTAGTTACAGTTACCAAGCTGTTTGATATATTCTCACAGTTACCAAGCTGTTTGATATATTCCTGATCACGCTCTGAGTTAGTTGCAGTTACCAAGCTGTTTGATATATTCTCACAGTTACCAAGCTGTTTGATATATTCTCACAGTTACCAAGCTGTTTGATATATTCTTAAAGGCATGATAAGTGTCTGGATGATTAGCACCCTGTCTGGTATTGTAAGTTTGTGTTGCAAGGTGTTCACTAAAAACCCCATTGAAATTAAAGGGTCCAAGTGGGCCCGATATTGCTCATTTGGCTTACATAACTTAATAGTCGACCATTTCACTAAGCAGATTTATGAAGTGTTATATGAACACAACCATGTAAACTATCTCCCCAACTTTATATCATGTAAAAAAAAATTTATTATATCCTGATAAAAAAAAATCATTATAAAGTTAAATAATAATTAATATGCATATTCTCTTGCTCATAAAAGAAGTCATCAAAGATATCTTTGATATAAACCTCTTTACCAAGTATTATATACACTGGATGAGAAATATGGTCTCTGGATCTAGAGATGTAAAAGTTCCACCAATCAGATGGAACATGTCTCATTAATATACACAGATCTCACTTATCATAGAACCCGTCTATAAAAATGCTTACATAAACTTATTTACCAAGGTGGAGCAAATTCCAATTTGTAACTTGGTCTCCAGAGTGGTAACAAGTTTAGCTAATTAGATGCAAGATTACCTCATTAATATGAATAGATTTTGCTCATAATCAAATTCATCCAACTTCTTGATAATGACTATTTAACAAGTTTCATCAAAATTTTATGAGAAATACAGTTGATAGAGTGTTGACAAACTTGGCCAATAAGATACAAGGTCACATCATTGATATGCATGAATTACACCCATAATCGTACTCAACCAAGATCTTAATGACATAGGCCTATTCACCAACATCCTATAAAAAATAAAATCTGATCAAAATCCTACAAAAAATACAATCTCTAGAGTGATAAAAATACCTGAGCCAATCAAATGCAAGATCACCTTATAAATATATGCATATGTTTCACTCATAATAAAAATCATCCAATATCTAGATATAGAAAGTTGGATTAAAATTTGGTCAGAAATACAGTCTCTCAAGTGGTAAGAAGCACAGCCAATCATATGCAAGATCACCTTATTAATATGCATAGATCTTGCTCATAAAAATAAAACCATGATGATATAAGCCTATTTACCAAGTTTGAAAAAAATATGATCAGAATGGAGCTGATAAAGTGTTGACAAGATCAACCAATTTGATGGAAAATCACCTCATTAATTGTGGATCTTGCTCATTATCCAAAAGAATTCCAAGACCTTGATAATATAAGCATATCTTCCATATCTGATCAAAATCAGATCAGAAATATGGCCTCTAGAAAGGAAACAAGCTCAGTCAATCAGATGCAAGATAACCTCATTAGTATGAGTGGATCTTCCTCATTATCGAACTAATCTGAGATCTTGATGATATAAGCACATATTCCAAGTTTGATCAAATCAGATCAGAAATCTGGCCTCCTGAATGGTAACAAACTCAGCCAATCAGATGCAAGATCACCTCATTATTATGTGTGGATCTTGCTCATTATGAATCCCATCCAAGATCTTGATGACATCAGCCCGCATATTTCAAGTCTGATCAAAATCAGATCAGAAATATGGCTTCCAGAGTGTTAACAAGCTCAGCAAATCAGATGCAAGATCACCTCATTAGTATGCACAGATCTCACTCATTATCAAACTCATCCGAGATCTTCATGACAAAAGCATATATTCCAAGTTTTAATCAAAATCAGATCGGAAAAAAGGCCTCCAGAGTGGTAACAAGTTAGCCTATCAGATACAAGATAACCTCATTATTATCATGGATCTCACTCGTTACCAAAACCATCCAAGATTTTGATGACATAAACCCATATTCCAAGTTTGATTGAAATTGGCTCAGAAATATAGACTCCAGAGTGGTAACAAGAAAGTGACCAATTGCCAGAGAGCAGAGATAATCCAATACTACTTATCTGCAAGGCACATCATATAAAATCCAAGTATATTATGTCGACACTTACGACATGTGAATTAGTGTTAATATTTTAGTGTACGATAAAAACTTCATGAAAAATGGTTGAAAAATGTTTAAGTTGTGATGATTTGTATATGATATGTAATGGCAGTCTGATAGGTGACAGACATTAGGCCTGAAAGTCAGATAAGCTGCCAGTGCACCTGTAAATCACATAGTGCTCACACCTCTGCCAGCCTTAGTATTGGTTGGCAATCCAAAGGTATTGGCATTTGATAGGGTTTGAGTGACATATGGAGATATGTTAACTGTTGACAGACACCAGATGCAAGATGCATAAATTTTGTAAGGTCATACCATAAGCTCACTCTGAGCTCCGAAGCACATAACTCTTCTAAATGGATGAGAGGTCTGATCGATTATATATCTATACATCAAACATAGAGGAAGGCTCTTATCCCTGGATCCCACATTACATGTTTGGATACTTGATTATATTATATATGGTTGTAAATTATACTCACCTCATAGTTGCCACCATTTCCCCATAGCCATACATAGCATGAAGGTCGTAATGATAAGAGATGTACTGCTTAGCAGAAGCGCACAGTGTTTTGGCAGTCAGTTTTCCTCCTACTATCCCTGGAAGCAAAGAAACTAGAGCTAATAGTAATAGGTGCATCACAAAGAGTCTTGCTCACAACAATTTGTTACATAGAGCCTTATACAAAAGGAAATAGTGTTGTGAAAAAAAAGTTCGGAGAATAGGTAATCAGGAGACATAACTCCTCTAAATGATCATGTGGAATGCTAGAAATCTAACTCATTCAAGTTATTATCAATATAGAGGTGCATGATAAATCTGAAATCCAACATTCCTTAGTAAAGTTATTTTGTAGAAACTGAAGAAAGACAGGCAAACTGGGGCCATAACTCTTCTAATTGATCATGTTAAATGCTTGAAATCAAAGTTATGAAAATTCTTGTTAGTATAAAAATGCATGCCACATTTGGTTCAAACCCAACGCTCCTAAATAAAGAAATGCTACAGAAACTAAAGTCAGGAGGAGGAGCAATCATGGGAATAATTCCAGTAAATGATGTCGTGGAACAATGGAAATCAAACCTATTCAAGATCTCATTAAAGCCAAATGCCAAATATGTTTGAAAACCAACAAACCTTAGTACAGTTGTGCTATGGAAACCAAGATTCGGAGGAGTGGCATAACTCCTGTAATGGGGTCATGGAATGCTCAGAATTAAACTCATTTAAAATTCTCATCAATATAAAAGCACCATAACAAATTTGGTAAAGCTGTGCCGTTTAAACCAAAATCATGAGGGCAATCAGGGGGCACAACCCCTGTAAATAATGTCGTGGAATGCTGGACATTTAGCTCATTCAAGGCCTCATCAATATAAAGCCACATATTAAACTGGTTGACATCCAAGAGTCCTTGGTAAAGTTATGCACATAAACAAAAGTCAGGAGGATGGGCAATCAGGGGGCATAACTCCTGTAAATGATCTTGTGGAATGCTGGAAATCAAACTTATTTGAAGTTTCATCAATATAAAGTTGCATGAAAAAAGTTTGGCTGAAATCCAACGAACTTTGGTCAAGTTATGCTGCAGAAACAAAGTCAGGAGGGTCAATCAGGGGAAAAACTCCTTTAAATGATGTCATACAAGGTCTCATCAATATAAATCTGTATACCAAATTTGATTAAAATCCAACAATTCTTGGTATAGTTATGCTGCGGAAACCAATTTCGGATAATAGGCAGTCAGGGGGCATAACTCTTGTAAATGTCATGGAATGCTGGAAACAGAACTCATGCAAGGTCTCATCAATATAGACCTGCATGCCAAATCTGATTGGTGCAAAAATCCTTGGAAAAGTTAAGATGTGGAAACAAAACTTAGAGATAGGAAATCAGAGGCCATAATTCCTGTAATTAAAACAGAGAGGACTGGAAATCGAATTCATCTGAGGTTTCATCAATATAAAGCTGCACACCAAATTTGGTTAAATCAAACAAATCCCATTAAAGTTATCTTGTGGCCACCAAACTGTTCATGCATGGATGGATAGCTGGCCTCGATTACTACAGGGCTCTGCCAACTTTGTCGAGCACGGCCAAAATAACTCATGTTGTTATATAACTAGAGCAAATGCATTTGCTCACCATGGCAAATCCCCATGCTTTATACTGAATATTCTAAACCCACCTACCCTCCACAGTACACACCCCCACTTCACTCATCCCGACTGTGACCCAGGGGCCATAATGCAAAATCCATTCAATATTTTATGCCTCTTCCTGTTTTAATTTAACATATAATTTTTGCTAAAAAGTATTGGAAAATATGATTGTAAATGCAATGTTGGTATATTTGACTTATGACCCCCTCCCATGGAACCCAGAGGGCTTGGAACCAATGATGCCACCCCTATTGCAAATGGTTACCACATGAGCAACATAACTACCAAGTTGCATGAAATCCCACCCAATGGTTTAGGAGATGACCTGGTAATAAACAGACAGATGGGCAGATAGACAGTAAGTTATATATCTTTCTAACTCAAATCAGACGATATGTAGTGTTTCATCACCAGTAGTATATAAAGGGAAAATTTCACAGATGCCCAAGATGTGAACTGACTCTTTCTCTGAAATAACAAGTTTTATTTAATCTAATTTGGATGGATACGTCTTATATTTAATTTAGCAATTCTCAAACATTTCTTTGCAAATCTGAAAATGGTACAGCTATTTACATGAATGGTTGTATTAATTTCTGGAATTTGCAGAGTTTTAGACTTTGTACCAGTATGTATAGAAAAGCACTGGTCTACTTCAATATCCCATAGCACTGGACTGCCTCAAAAAATCATAGCCTTGGTCTGACTCAATGAACCAAAGCCTTGGTCTGACTTGATGAACCATAGCACTGGTCTGACTCAATGAACCAAAGCCTTGTTCTGACCTGATGAACCATAGCACTGGTCTGACTCAAGGAACCATAGTACTAGTCAGATTCAGTGAAGCATAGTCTTAGTCTTACTCATTGAAGCATAGTCTTGGTCTTACTCAATGAACCATAGCACTGGTCTGTCTCAATGAACCATAGCACTGGTCAGACTCAATGAACCTTAGCTTTGGTCTGACTCAAGGAACCAAAGTCTTTGTCTGACCTGGTGAACTTTAGCACTGGTCCGACTTAAGGAACCACACCACAGATCAGAATCAATGAAGCAGTCTTGGTCTAACTCTATGAACCATAGCACTGGTCTATCTCAATGAACCATAGATCTGGTTGATTCAATGAACAATAGCCTTGGTCTGACCCAATGAACCAAAGCCTTCATTTGACTTGATGAACCATTGCACTGGTCTGACTCTATAAACTATAGCACTGGTTTGACTCAATGAACCACAGCCTTGGTCTGACTCAAAATTAACAACAGTACTGGTCCACCTTGTCACACAAGCTTTCCTACTCATACACAGTTGTGTTAAAGAAACAAAACAATAACCGACAGATGACACATTAGAGTGTTGGGACTTCATAAAACCCAGCTATTGACAGATATATTAATTTTTCCTTGATAAGCTGGTACAAAAATTCTTCCAACAATGTTGGTTATCACTGTCATTTGCCTATTTGATAAAGGGATTACTATATCAAATATTAGCTCCTTTTTAAAAAATACAGAGAAATGTTACACAAGTTCTCATATCAAATGAAATTTATAAAATGAGTAAAATCACAATCTTTTGCAAGCCTTGGCAAACAGAAGATTCAAATTTATTCAATGAGTTTCATAAATTTCATTTCAAATGAACACAAATTCTATTTATCACATGATGAAAAATACTGATTTTATTTGACCAAACCAAAGAATAGTTTAGCAAAATTGACTTCGTTCATTACCCCTTTCCATTAGTTGGCACTACATAGCCACTTTTGTACTAAGGTACCATAAAACACTACTACATATGTACATACCCTTTCCTTAGCATGTCATGACATCATCTGTGACATCATGAGGTCTTATTACATTTGGATATATTCATGTAAATAAGACAGTAGTTATGTGATAAATCACAATATGCACATTATTTAGAGTGTGACAAATCTAGTGCCCAGAGCCATAGGGCTAACAGAATTACAAATCTAACAGGCTATCAATGTCCATATTATATGATATCAAGATTTATTCTATATTTTCTCAAAATATAACTATAATTTTCATAAATGAGAATGAAATATTAAAGTGTAATAGAAAGGAAATGAGGAAGTCTAAGCGTCAATAGTTATGTACTATATTGTGTTTTCTCTGGGGCTACTCAAACTCAAGCTGGGCTATCTGAATTTTTGCCCTTGCAGTATGCCAGGCTACCTTCTGATTTAAGAATGTTTTGGTCCCTGATACATGTCCATCAGGCAATGACTTTTTTAATTTGACACTTGTTTATTACACAACAATTTCATCCAACACCTTTTCTGTTGGATAAAAAAAATGTGCACTGACTATACATGCACTTCCTCCTTCACTACCTACCCACTGGAACAAATGGAGGTTTGTCCAGATCATTTCCTATGCATCCTGTTGTAGATCCCTCCACAAAATTTGATGGCTCATTCATGTCCTTCATGTGGAAAAAAATAAAAAGTCAAGTTATACTTGTTGATATTTAGGTAAGCTATGCTAAGTAGATGTAGTCATATTTGATTGTAAATCTGAAACATCATTTTAAAAAAGTCCTTCTTGCTGTGATACTGCGAATACAATCTGACTCAATTTTATTAAACAACTGTGGCAATTTAAAGGTCCTGTTATCTTTATAAATAATGGCAATATCTGATGGCATTTCAGCACCATTCAGAAAATGTCATAGTCCTTGATGCCAGATTATCCCCAGGCTATAATGAAACAGTTTTCAAGAAAAAGTGATCTAAACGTGTTGATATTTTCAGTAGTAATGGCCGTATCTATCTACAGATTAGCATCATATATGTAACTTGAAAGTACTTTATGCCAGGATGCTCTGTCCATAAGGGTCAAATTTGCTCAAGTTATTTTTTTTAGAAGTTGAAGATTGTAAATTTATATGAGGATTAAAGATATTATCTATAGATTCTACATCTCAACATGAAACATTTCATTGTGGAAGGTGAATGGCATTTTTATCCAAGGCAACCTTATTAAGAAAGGATTTTTTTCACCTATTATTACAGAAAATATGAACAGAGCAAGTACAAAAAAGCGGGAGGTAGGGGGACACTAAAAAAACCACCTCCAGCTGGTTCTTACAATCCATAGTCCATCAAACGGAATTTGTTGGTGGAAACTGGCAGCCTGTCTGTACCAGTAATCAGATACATTGGGATGTGTCCAGTCTGGAAACACCGTCTTCCCTGGCCACACCTATTGATGACAATTAAATTTACATAGAGGATAATTGACAAATGATACAAAAATGTTTGCACACAGCAAGCCATGTATAATCACTATTCTTATATGATCATTTGCTATGTACATATATGTAAATTATATACCAGATACCCACAAAGGGGAGCTTTTAAACACAAAAAAACCTGTCCTGAAGCAGTATGCACCCTTCTGATGTTTAAATATGACTGACATAAAACACTGTATGTGTTAAACCAGCAAAAACCAGTCTCATCATGCAAAGATATTAGTGCTGAAACAATCAGTCAGCTAGTCAAGACGAGTAGAGGCAGGACAGTCCCTTTAAAAAGCTTTTACTTGTAAATAAATTTGTAACAGGAGTGTCAATTGATCTTTATATCCTTGGTCATGACAACTTTCCAGCTGATCATGTTAACCAATTCATATATACATTAAGGTCCCACAGCGTATCTAGTACAGTCTATGCGCAAATACAACAGTGGAACTGATACAAGGTATCTGAACAATGAAGTTCATTTACAAAAAAAGTATGAACAACTACAATCAAGTAAATATGTAGAAGCAGAAGAAATAAACAACAATCTCTAAAGAGACTGCAATCTTTCAAAAAAGGGATTTATTTTTTTATTGAAAAGACCAATCTGTGACCAAGCAATAGTTTAATTAATGTTCTTTTTCCTTTATCATTTATAGATGAGGTAAATATACTTACATATAAATAGAAAATTTCAGCTGCCATCATGCGGTTTTAAAACTCAAAACAAGTGAATACACAGTCAAACCAACTTTTGTCAACGTCATTAAATGATATAAGTTGACAATTGTTGTATAAAAGTTATACAATAGGACTTGTTTGCATGTAATTATAGAAATCAATGTAAAATTTCTTAAGCCCTGACCACAGAGATATTTACCGCTCTTTTGAATCCAACTCCATCTCATTTTTGTACACATATTTTAGTCTTCTATAATTATATTAGTTACATCCTGACAAGTTGACTTAGTCAAGTTTTTGTGAGTGACTAGTTAACTATCAAAATCAATAGCTGTTTCAGCGCAGAAAGATGCTACTTTGCACATTGATTAAGTTTCATGATAATAAAAGAGTGTCTGAGTTAAAGCTAACAAAGGAGCACCAATGAATGAGTTAGTTCCTTGACCTCAGACACAATTTCATTATCAAAATAGTTACCAATCCAACCATAATGCCATAAGAAATAAAACATGAAATCATATGCAGTGTGATTTCATATGATACATGAAGCTGCCACTTATATGGCCACTGTCGCCTGTCACCTCCCAGAAAAAGACTGGAGGTCTAGGAACTGAGCATAGTAGTGAGTCAATCACTGGCAATAACTCAGTAAATTACTGTCAACAGGAACTGAGCATATCCTGTAGTAGTGAGTCAATCACTGGCAATAACTCGGTAAATTACGGTCAACAGGAACTGAGCATATCCTGTAGTAGTGAGTCAATCACTGGCAATAACTCGGTAATTACGGTCAACAGGAACTGAGCATATCCTGTAGTAGTGAGTCAATCACTGGCAATAACTCAGTAAATTACTGTAAACAGGAACATAGCATAGTAGTGAGTCAATCACTGGCAATAACTCAGTAAATTACTGTAAACAGGAACATAGCATAGTAGTGAGTCAATCACTGGCAATAACTCGGTAAATTACTGTCAACAGGAACATAGCATAGTAGTGAGTCAATCACTGGCAATAACTCAGTAAATTACTGTCAACAGGAACATAGCATATTAGTGAGTCAATCGCTGGCAATAACTCAGTAAATTACTGTCAACAGGAACATAGCATAGTAGTGAGTCAATCACTGGCAATAACTCAGTAAATTACTGTCAACAGGAACTGAGCATATCCTGTAGTAGTTAGTCAATCACTGGCAATAACTCGGTAATATATTGTCACAATCTTTCTTAAAACTGGTAAATCTTGCTAAATGTAAACCTTCATAGCTAATATGATTAAGGCAACAAAATATGTGTTTTCTCAAGCCAATAAAAAATATTCTAAGTTAATCAATGGCCAGAACTTTGTAAAATATGGTTCAAATATGCTGATCATCACACTAACCAGAGACTATGTCAAGATAAAGCATGTCGGGAAATTTAGTACATATCAAACAAAAGATGTGGATGTTAGAGTGTGCAAAATACCTCGAGATGCATTGCTATTCTAATTATGGTCAAGGTCTATAAATCTGTAAAAATATAGTCAAACTCTGTTCATCATCTAACTCTTCTGAGACCTTGCTGATAAGAATTTATTCACAAATGTCATTGAAATCTGTAAAATATCATTAAAATCTGATCATTGCTGAAGTCAACTGAGCCCATGTAAAGATGACACTACACAGCCGATTCAGTTCAAATCAAATACACAATGTTAATGCAAGAGTGTTCATATCCCAGTGGATTGCCTATTTAAAGTTTTCAAAAGGGCCATAACTCTGTAAATGAAGGTCAAAATCTTATATTCAAACCCATCAAGATCTTATTGAGCAAAAGCTTCACTGCAAATTTGATTGCAATCAAAAAGTGTAAATGCTAGTATTGATAAGCCATAAGGATGCCAATTCTAACTTGATAAAGGGCTATAACTCTGTAAGAAATAGTACAAATCTGCTCATCATTCAATCACTCTAAGCCTTTGTTGAGGTGAAGTTTCACAGCTAATTAATTTGATTGAAATTAAACAAAAAATGGGAATACTAGTGTGTTCACAATCAAGTTAGATGCCTATTCTAAGTTGATCAAGGGCCATAACTCTGCTAAATACAGTCAAAATCTAGTCTGAAGATTCACTATGAATTTGATTGAAATCAAACACAAGAAAGCCAAAGTCTGCAGCTGAGCAAGTGTGTTGCAGAATGAATAATCTAGCTCATGATGGTTCATCCAAAGTATGAACAGAATCCATCAAGAGATTTTGGAACTACATACAAATGAAGCCAAAACCTTAACGCCAATTTTCTATTACTGTGAAAACTGAATCTCACCATGCTTGTGCTTATGAGTCAAAATCTTTAACCAAAACCTTAATGTAATTTTCAATTACAACTATGACTTTGACCATAATGTCAAACAGGATAGCAAGTGTGTCAAAGAATGAACTGTCATAGCTTCATAATAATTCATGCCAAGTATGATAAAATATGTGAAAGAAAAACTTTAAAACTTTACCTTGACATTGCTGACACTGCCAACTGTGGTGAAAAAGTGAGTGCCATGTCATTAATGTGGGCTCAACAAATGCATTCATGCAAAAGCAATGGGAATGCCTATTTTAAGTTGATCAAGGGCAAAAACTCTTAGAAATATAAGCCATATCTGTTCATCATCAAAAGAAACTTCACAGCAAATTTTGTTTAAATAAAATGAAAAATGTGGATGCTAGTATGTTCACAAAGTTGTGCATTAGCAATGCCTATTTTAAGATGATCCAGTGCCATAAGTCGTAAAACTTTGTACAGAATAAGCTCATCATTAAAACTGTCTGAGCTCATTTTAAAGTGAAACTTCACAGCAAATTCGGTTGAAATCTAATTATAAATGTGGAAGCTAGATTGTTCACATGGTTGTGCATTAGAAATGCCATGCAAAGATGATCAAGGGCAATAACTCTAAGAAATACATGCAGAACATGCTCATCATCGAACTCAATGAGTTCTTGTTGAGATGATGCTTAACGGCAAATCTGGTTCAAATTGTATAATAAATTTTGAAGCTAGAGTGTTAACAAGGTTGTGCATTAACATGTAGTTCCTGAGAACATGTAAATCTATGATAGCTGTAATCCGACTGATAATACACTAGTGAATTAATTCTGAAACATATTGTGTGAACTCTTACAAGAATATTATTGATTGCATAGTAAATTGTATCATTGGTCCTACATTTACGGTATGGGTAAATACTTTGGATGCACACTCCATAATGACAACTATCAATTAAAATTATGTAACAGCAAAAATGTATAAAGGGTTGAAAACCAAGGGTCACACGGGACTCTAAATTCTGAGTAACTTTCCCCCATCTCTAAAAAAGGTAAAGTAATGGGAAATTAGGGAGAAATAAGTTAGGTGTCAAATAATTTATGAAAAGAGAGTAAAACCTGTCTTAGAGACCATTGTTTTGGAAGACAATCTGAAATAAAAGACCCACTTTTTCGTGCACAGATCAGTATTGTATATTATGCATTGACCTCAAATGCAAGGCCACAAGTATTTCAAGAAAGCACTTTTTGTTAGCAGAAAGGGTGGTCTCCCATGGCAGGTTTCACTATATTAAAACTTTCTATCCTGAATATGAAAAACTGCTGCATAACTTCATTAACAGCATTAGAAAGTAACTTTGAAAATAGGCAACTGTTGTTGAAAATAGGTGACTAAAACTCATCGAAGGCAAATCATCCCATCCCATTGTTTTCAGATAAAATACTGACGAAATTCATTAACTTCTTCAAAGTTTTTAGTACCAAAACTTATTGAACAACACAGTAATTAGTCTGGGGGTTTAAAAAGCTTGGGATTTTGCTCACTTCCTGGAGTCTAAGAGTTGTATTGTTTTCAGTAAAATTATAGTCATGTGCGAATCTGAGTGCAAAAGAAGCTACTAGAGTAGCACAAAAGTTGATTTGAAAACATGTTTCTATGTTTTAGGCTTACAAACAAGTGTTGTAACAAAAACCAACCCAAACAAGATTCACTATATTTGTACCAGAATATCTGTGGGTTCAAATGTAGGAGATGGAAGGGGGGGGGGGGTGAGTGGGTGTGGGAGGCATCAATTCAGATGAGGATGACTATTTGTCCCAATCACCTCCTAGCATGACCCCTGGAAAACAAATCATAACAAAATTCATTAGTATTTTCTGTATGTGAATAAATTAATGTTAATTCAATAATTAATGTTAATCAATGTTGAATTACACAGATGTACGCAGATAATACTGAAAAAAGTGAGTTTATGTTTCTCTAAGCAGGGATTTACAAATCCACTGGCCTGACTACCAGGACAAGTTCAAATTTGACTTGGACAAGCTCAAGTTTCCAAGGCATTTGCCCATGGGCAAGTACAAAAGATTGAGAAAGAGAGAGAGAGAAAGAGAGGGGGAAAATGAGATCATGTTCCGTTCGTAATGGTTTATATTCTACAAGTTTTTATACCCTGCGATCTTGCCACAGTACATATATCAGCACCTTTATTTAGTGTTTATATGTAACACCTTTTATTATGAAACTGGCCACAGTTTTTTTCATCTATCATATGTAATTTCCATCATGTAGTCAATGTCAAGGTTAGTCTCTCTTTTTCTCACGCAGACATAATAATGTGAATATTTACTATTTAAAGCAAGTTTTGATGAATAAGGAATAAATATTTATATTTTAACTTATCAGTTAAATTTTATTCAAAATATTTGTACGTATCCAGGATTCGCAGACTTTCAGGTCCTAACCTAGCCTTGGGCAGTTTGTGAGCTTGCAGACTCTAAACAATTGACTTGTCCAAGATTGTTTTGATGCATGTCGCCGATTTTAAGGCGAGCAGGTGTTCATTGTTGATAATATAACTCTTTGACAGGTGTGCTTGGAAATAAAAGGCATTCGTCTCTAATGATTAACCACAGGTGGATTTCATTCAAAGCGTGATTGATGTAATAAAAATGTAGCACTCACAAGCGGTGTTATGATCTGTTGTTTATGTGACAATTACAGGAGACCGATACATACTTACTACTTGGCAAACAATTAAATGGATAAAAAAAATAAGTGTTCTCAATCTCAAAAGTCGGCCTGTCAAATATTTTGATGCATGTGGCCCATTTCAAGGTGACTAGATGATAACTATTAAGTAAATGGATAAAATAAGTTTTCAGAAATCCTTCAGTTGTGAGTATAAATAAATAATTACAAACAGTCTAGCTTTCATTATAACTGATGTAGTTGATGACATGAGACTGCTATCTTATATCGGCAAAAAAAGGAAACTTTATGAAGTTTCTAGTTGTAATGAATCTTTTTTAAAGAAAAATAAACAGCATGATGCTACAAAACATGCAAGAAAGTTCCAATCATCATGGATTAATTAGTATCCATGGCTAGAGTATTGTTATTGGTTGTTGAATTTTTCAGTTCAAGGTCGTTTACCTTAACATCTCTCTTTCTCTCTCCCCTACTTAATTTAAAATCTAGCCAAACCCTTTTCTACCTATCCATTTATCTGTCTATATACAAGGACATGCCTGTTGTTGCTCTTCTAACTATATCTGCATTCTAACCCTTTTTCATCTACATATCTATGTACATGTAGTATTTAGATACATATTTTTTTATAACTCTAATTATTGGCATATGATTTGAAGGTGCTAACAAAGATAAAAAGAAAACACAAGTTAAAATAAATATAATGCAATTACCTTAAAATATCCCATATTTTATTTCATGTTATTTTTTAACTCATGTTGGGATATTATGTTTGGGGCAAGCTCAAATTTCCCAAAGGCAAGTTCAAGTTTCCAGTCAGATTGCAAGTTCAAGTTTCCAGTCAATTTGTAAATCCCTGCCTAAGAATTGAAGATAATTGGTCAGGTGATAAGAATGTGACATAAAACATTTACTGCTTCTCTTCTTTATGCCAGAATTTCCAGCTGTCAATCTTGTGATGCTTTCAGTGTTTAAACTGTGCACTGCTAGACTTAAATTTGAATTAAATTTTCATAAATGTTTTATTTTCACAGAAGACTCAATTGGTAGAGTGTTGGACTTGTAATCCAAGGGTTGCAGGTTCAATACCTGTCCAGGTCATCCCAGGTCAGCTGCCTCTTTATGTCTTTGGGAAAGGCACTTACTTCCCATTTCAACAGAGAAGTTTGACTGATGGGAAATATAGTGAAAATATAACCTAAGCAAAAATACAGTGCTATAAAGAAAACAAACACTCATAAGAATTGTTTCTGTCTCTTTTATTTAAGGTGTTTTGTGAGATAAAAACAAGCCTGCTAACATAAGATACTGACTATAGTGGTGTGACAAGTAATGAAAGTAAAGACTGGTAGGGACTGATGATCTACTGGGCGAAAAGAATTTCCATGAATTCAAGATAAGAACATTTCTTCCTTTTAACTGTCGTGTGTTCAAACCATTTCTGATACTTTTCAACGATAAAATATTTTTCAAATTAGCTGTTGTGGTGCACATATTGGATGTCAGCTTGGCACCATTTTAATCTAGGACCAAACAGACATCGTTAGAAGTGTTTGGGTTAAAACTTCATATCATAATGATCATCCATTCAGGGAGAGTAGTGACAAGAAGATTTTTAAGACAGTTGTTGTTGCAGGCATATTGGATGCATGACTGGTGCCATTTTCATTTAGTACCAACTAGGTATCATAAAAAGTCTATTTGTGAAAACCCCATTTTGATATAGCCATCCATCTAGGTAGGAATGGAGATAACAATATTTTCAAGATATGACTTTCCATTCATGAGTACCAGTAACAAGATTTTCAAGATGACTGCTGTGGTGGCCATACTGGATGTCAGATCTGCACCAATTTCATTTAAGACCAACTAGACTGCATAAGAGGTCTTTTAGTGAAAACCTCATGTTGATCTGACCATCCATTCATAAGGAATAGCCATAACAAGACTTTTCACTGTGTGGTGGCTATATTGGACGTCAAATTGGCACCATTTTCATTTAAGACCAACTGGACATCAAAAGAATTCTTCTAGTGGAAACTCCACATCAATATGACTGTCTGTTCAGGTAGAGTTATGATAAGATTTTTAAGATGGCTGCCATGGTGGCCATATTGGATGTCAGATTGGCACCATTTTTATTTAGGACCGCAAGACATCATAAGATGAAAACCCCATGGTGATATCACCATCCATGCAGGCGGAGCAGCAATAACAAGATATTCAAGATGACTGCCGTGGTGGCCATATTGGACATCAGATCAGTACCATTTTTATTTTGGACCAACTAGACATCATCAGAAGTCTTTCAGTGAAAACCCCATGTTGATATGACCATCCATTCTGGAGGAGTAGTAATAACAATATTTTCCAGATGGATCACAAGATTCGTAAGATGGCTGCCAGGGAAGCCATATTAGATGTCAGATCAGCACTATTTTCTATTAGGACCAACAAGACATCATAAGAAGTCTTTTAGTGAAAACCCCATATTGATATGAATATCCATGTAGGAGGAGTAGAAATAAAAAGATTTTCAAGATGGCCACTGTGTGGTGGCTATATGGGACATCAATTCAACACCATTTTCATTTAGGACCAAGAAGACATCATAAGAAGTCTTTGGATGTGCATCTTTAGAAGATGACCATGTAAAATACCAAATTTCACAGTAATCCATAAAAAAAAGTGCAAGACAAACTGTAGGACTTGTTGTGCTATGGAGATTGTGTCGTACACTGTATTAAGCTACAGGACAAAAAGGGCAATAACTCTGAAACAAAAAGCAGGAGCAAAGTGATTTGTTGATATGCGCATCTTCAGGTGATGACCATAATAAATACCTAGTTTAATGGCAATCCATCAAAAACTGAGGGACTAGTTGTGCAGACAAGTGCTGGATGGAAGGATGGAAGGATGGACAGACACAAGGAGTACTATATACAACTGCCCAATAGAGGCAGAGGTATACAAATATCCTAAAATGTCTTAAGGTAAGAAAGGTGGCTAAAATAACTAACAAAGTTTTCTCTAAATTTCTGCATTTAAATTTCTATATCACAGTAAAGAGTTAGCTTCAGAGGGTTCAAGTTCGAAAAAAATTGGTCCATTCATATTCAATACACTTACTTGGTCCATTCATATTCAATACACTAACTTGGTCCATTCATATTCAATACAGAAACTTTTAAACTTTACAACCTGAACTTTTAAAACAAGTTTTAAACAGTGATATCTCAGACATCTGTCCCTATTTTCTCTGAAAAATAAGCTTATATGGTAGCTAAAAGATTTTTGTTATGGAACAGTGACACAGTTTTTGTATATTTGGTTTTCAATGCAGAGTTATCAAACAAAATATACAAAAACTCACAAACATTGAATTTTCTTCTACATGAAAACACTTGACAACTAACAGAAAAAGTATGGACTCTTTAATCTAAAACCCCAAACACTGAACCTTTAAAGATGAAATTCCTATCATATGTCGCTTGTTTGAGCCAAATCCATTTTCAAATAACAGAATGGTCTGTGTTTAAAGTTTTGAAATGTCTGATTTCTATGATGTGAAGATACAGCTGTAAAACTCATCAAAGTCAATCAACCTTGATTACTGCAAAAATATGCCATTGGACTGGTGACAATTTACTAGTGATTGATCCACCCAAGGACCAATTACTCATCTATGCAGTGGTTTAGAAAATGTTCATGTTCATCTGTTTGTCAAGAAATAGCTAATCTGAAGTGGTTTTGGGGTGCATTACTGACCCACACCTGTATTCATCCTATCACTGGACACTACAAAGTGAATGACACCTATGCAACACAGGTATCTGGTTGTCACTAAACAAGTATGAGCGGTCCACAAAGGGGAGAATGGAATAGTGAAGATGCCATGTTGGTTTACCTATTAAATAAAAATTTTCCTTTAGGAAATAACAATAATAATAATAACAACTTGATCATTATCATCTGGATTGTCATGTTTGATCAGTTTTTAACTTGTCCCTAATGTTTTTATTAAGCAAAGTAATTGATTTTATTCAACTGATTAGGAACTTCTGATGGTAGGTTTAGTTTCTTAAACATTACTTGACATTAGTTCATCTGTCAATACTGATGCTATCAATCATTTTGTTCCCTGTTAGAGTAATTGATTAAATGATTGTTCTAAATATTACTCTATTTGAAGATAAATTCTGATGAAATCACTTGTATTTCAAATAATTTATTTGGCAATGTATTTCTTCTATGAACAGAATCCAAAAAGACAAGTGTTATAATATGATAATTAGTTATAATTTTTAGGATAGCACAGCTATAACTTCAAAGATCTTGATGATAACAAGTTATCTGATTCAGAGAGGTAGGGATAAAAGATCACTGGACAAAAGATGAATTAGCAAAATTCACTTATTTGCAAAAGCAAAACAAACTGAACAATATAGGAAGGAAGCTTGGGACTAAAAAAATACTGATAGCCATGACACAGTTTCTCAGACTTACTGCACGGACTTTTTCATAAATTGGTCATAATATTAACACATATGTGCAATCTCAATATGTAGGAATGTAAAAGGTGGTATTGAGCAGCAAAGTTAAAACCTAAGTCAGGATCAAACTATATCCAATAGAAGAGAGCCATAAAATAATTTAAATTCAATACTTCTTGCAATTTTTTTTTTACATCCCTTTAGAATATTCCTATAAGACTTT
Source organism: Margaritifera margaritifera (assembly GCA_029931535.1). Taxonomy (NCBI): domain Eukaryota; kingdom Metazoa; phylum Mollusca; class Bivalvia; order Unionida; family Margaritiferidae; genus Margaritifera; species Margaritifera margaritifera. The sequence goes on along the minus strand of JAQPZY010001699.1, from coordinate 8,597,487 downwards.
TTCTGATAAATCTACAATGACAGGTATGCATGAATGTTTTTCCAAGTCATTGCGATACATATTGAGATTTTTTGTTTCTTTTCTCCTTGATCTCCTCTGCATGTGACATAAGTGTTATAAGTGACAAAATATTTCGAGAATTCTGAGAGAACTAATGGACTTGATTGTGCTGGGCTAGTAATGCACCGATATTGATAATAATATAATGCACCGATATTGATTCATGAATTTTTGACAGAGACACATTTACCTGCAGTTGAATAAAACAAGATTACAGAGCAAAATGCACGCAATATCGGCTAACAGGTAATTCAAACCAAATTTATTTTATTTGGTAAAACATTTTTTGACATTCACTTTTCTTTCACAGAAAATGCAACAGCTACCATCTCATTAAATGTGACAATAACTATAATAAAGTGAAACATCTCTGGCAAGATACATGAAGAAGATATTTCAAACTTGTCATCTCATTTTCCAAATCAATTCTGGAAAATACAAGTCTGTCATATGTCCATAACAAAGTAAATAAAATACAAGTCTGTCATATATCCATAACAAAGTAATTAATTAGTTCAAACTTCTACAAAACTAATAATAATCAATGTGCATAAGACATTAGTCAAAAGTAATTTCATAAAGAGAAGTCTAATAAAGTACCAATATGGTTGATATACTTACAATGCCAACAATTGGTGACCCATTGACATTCTTAACAAAAACATTGTCCCTCATTCCTTCATCATAAGGCAGATAAGAACCTGGTGTTTGCTCATTGCTGATCCCTGGGTCCTAGAAAAATGAAAAGATGAAATTGTAATTGTGTGTGGAAAATAGGATGCTGCACTTCTATGCAATAATTGGTAATTTATGAAAATGTTTTTTGTGGCTTCCTAATGATGAATAATGAAATACATTTTTCAAAAATGTACGGAGTCAGACAAGAAAAGGAAGATACCAAGGGGACTCCACATGAATCGGGCAAGGATGATTGCAGGTTTCACAGTAATTTTGGAACAAATAATGCAACAATTCAACTGAATCTGCAAACAATGTGCACAATATTAAAGCCCGACTTTTGTTTACTTCAATTGATCAGCCCTATACCAAGAATTAGTCTTCCTTTTTCCAACTGAGGGATGAATCACCCCCTACCCCACCTCAAATTTTCAGTTCTAGAATTGACCCTGGATGGGTTAGCATATAAATAAGCTAGGCTGATTCCCAATACACTGTTTTTCACACATGCTGTAAACAGAAAAAAATCTGTCAGCATTTCATGTAACCTGTTAACAGCTCACCCATATTTAACTCAAGGACTGGCATAGTAAAGTGTAGAGCACATGCTCTCACCATCACAGTGTCTGTATCAGGCAATTTGTATGATTATCATACCAGAACCTCATAATTGTTGTAACTAAAACTGTCTAATGGACCAAATCAAAAAACTGAAACAATCATATGATCAAAGTGCATGATTATTATCTGGGATACATACATGTTCACAAAAATTGGCCTGACTATCAAAGTATCTTGTCTCTTAGTACTAATCCATACTAATTTTAGTACCCCTAAACTTGGTTTCCCCCAAAAAATTAACTAGGCCTAACTGGAGGGGGGATGTTTGTTCATTGGACAATCACTGTATTTGTTCGTTGCATCAAGTTAAAATTGGTTTTGGAAGGAAATGCAACTTCAGTTCTATTACCTGCAATTTGTACATTTGGTATTATAATTTGTTCATGTCTTGAAACAGTATTCCATCCAGTATTTTATTTTTGCAGATAAGAATGAACAAACAGCCAGGGCCTGTGGAGCCCATGATCAGAGCATTGGTAAGAAACTTGAACTGTTGACAACAATGATGCCACTGGCAATAGAAAAGTGACTGTCATGTCTCGCTTCCCACTAATGTGGGCTTGACAAAATGCATTCTTAAATTTATGTTTCATTTGGCATGGCTAGGAAAGGAAATGGTTACTGTATATACTCACTTATAAGTCAAGTCCAACTACAAACAACATAAACCCTGATATGCCATCACAAAAAGCACCAACAGATCACGTTCTATGTTGTTTGTTCTACTGATTACTCCTAACAAACTGTATAGACCCAGATCTGCCAGTACATTATGTGATGTCAGATCTGGGTCTGTGCAGTTTGCAGTTGTACCTGACTTATAAGCGAGTATATACAGTATTGCAGTTGTACCTGACTTATAAGCGAGTATATACAGTATTGCAGTTGTACCCGACTTATAAGCGAGTATATACAGTATTGCAGTTGAACTTAGTTATGTGTATGCTTTAGTTGTGCTTACCATAAGTTATGTAAGTACATGTATTACAGATGAGGACTAAATGGAGAATAGTGTATACTTATTAAAGTCACCTTAATTAGTGCTAGTATTTGTTGTTATTATTATTAATAATAATTTGCAATTTTTATATTTATGTCAACTAGTCTGTCAAATTGAATGTTTACATCTTTCAGTCAAATTTTAACCTAATTATTTGGATCTGATGGTAAATAATGATGTGACACTATCCACAAATTTGTACATCCCTGCTTCACAGCATAAAATAGTAATTATGTTATATCTACACAGGGAGATAACTGCACCCCTCAAATGGGAGTAAGTTACTATATTTCCAGGTGGTAATTCTGTGGAAGGCTTATGATGTACCAATTCTCAGTTTATTTGAATCAACTAGTCATTATCTCACTAAAATGAGGTTTTATAAAACTTCCAACTGTATATTTTCAAATATCACATTTTATATGCACTTCTCTCAAAGTCCAAAATCTAGAGACAGTAGACAATTTAGATAATTGTTATACTTTTAATGACTATATTTATCACAATTGTTATTCAAAAAAAACAGAAACATCCACTTTATAAGATTTAAATAAACTCTGTCCAAAAGCACCCATATTTCTGTATGTTTTTGTTTCATTTATTAATCTATTACCTGTTCAGATCGTTCTTTGACTGATCATAGATGGTGCCACAGTATCTCAAAAAGAAGATTAGTGACATACCAGTACTAATTTTGTTGCAGCTTTTCACTGAGCTACTAGCTTATAACTCACAGAGTTTCAGTTAAATTGCAACTGGAGAAATATTATTACATAGTTTTAACCTGCATGGAAAAAGACAATTTTGTTTTATTGTTTTACAGCTGCCTGAACAAAGAATCACTGGAGCATCAAAATTAGGGCACTAACAAATTAAGTCCTTGAAATGTATGTATGTATGTATGAATGAGCGTGTGTATGTGTGTGTGTGTATGTATGTACATGTATGTATGTATGTATGTATGTATGTATGTATGTATGTATGTATGTATGTATGTATGTGTGTGTATGCATGTATGTGTATATGTGTGTATGTGTATGTATGTATGTATGTATGTATGTATGCATGCATGTATGAATGTATGTATGTATAGGGTTTAATGGCATGTCAGCACAATACTGGCAATAAAGTGAAAATTAAAAGGTAAGATCTAAAAGATGTAAAGATAACGATCTGCAAAAAAATCCTTCAGGTGATAAATCCTTTCAAATGTAAACAAGATAAAAGAAAAAAGGTAAGGCTATGAAAATTATTTAAAAATAAAATAAAAGGTAAAAATATAAAATCCTTGAAATATAGGATCAAAATTTACTACATAAGCTCCTTAACCGAGTTCACATCAAATAGCTAAATGCATACATTTATTACACAAGCTCCTTAACTGAGTTCACATCAAAAAGCTAAATGCATAAATCAAGTTTCCAAACTGTATGACCAACATTATAAAACAAATGGAGCTGAATGCAAACTCTTACTGTAACAACCATAGCATGAAAAGTAGGTCACTGTGATTTTCTTTTTTTGTTAAGAGTGAATAGCAATGCTCAAAATGCTATATATAATATGTTCAAGAGAAATTGAACTGAATAACTTGATCTTGACACCTACAGGATAAACAAAGCGATTAGACAAGAGTAATTGAACTAAATAACTTGATGTTGACACCTACAGGATAAACAAAGCGATTGGACAAGTGATATTATGTCTCACTTATTCCCTGGTGCTGATGAAGAAAAAAAAATACTCACCACAATCATGACATAGTGCTGTCCATGGTTGTGAAGATCTTGCACCACCTCCAACAGACTGGAGTAATGATCATGGTCATATGTCCAGTCAAGGTGCTCATCCATGTAGTCAATATCATTCCACTGAGTGTCCTATGAGGAAATATGATGAAAAATTAGAATCACAAGATATCTGCAGCTTCTTTGGCATATGTCAGTCATTCAAAGCAATACTGAATAATTTCTGGAGATTAGGTTACAGTGAACATGTTCTGGAGCAGACCACAAGTTATTCCCAAGGTCTACACACAACACTTCTGACTTTGGTCAGTAGGTACAAAGGTTATGAATAGAGCTTGACCACTTTTTTCAAAAAGAAATGTTGAATAAATCATGGAAATTAGACAACAGTGACCCAAATTGTAAGTGTGACAAACGATCATCTTGAATATGCATCATTGCTGCAACTTTGATCTCAAAAGATGGTTACCAGAAAGAGTCACAGCATGGATAGAGAGGATGGATGGACAGCTCGATGGCTGGACAAAGTGATTCTCTATACTCCATGCTTCTTAAAGTAAGGGTTTAAAAAATGAGCTAATAATTAAAGTCAAAAAGAAATGAATTCTATGGAATTAATTTAAAGACACTTGGAATTATCTACCCATTAGTAGTATGTGGTGGATCCAAAGAAAGTAGGTTCAGGGGAGGGTTTCAGCTTATCACCCTACTGAATGAAACCACTCTTCCAGTTAAAATAGTTCTTCTCAGTGAAAAAGAGAAAGTTGGCCATGTTTAGTAAAAAGAAATTTTATAGTAAATTACATTTCCCAGAGAATACTTAAATGATCATATTAACATTTGGAAAATAAACTCTGCTACCTCTTGAATCTAGCCCTACAGTAAAGATGAAAATTTGTATCTTTAATGTCTATATATGTCATTAACTGTATATGGTGGTCATCTGGGCAGCCGCCACTGGAGCCAGCAGACTCAGTTCCCTTCTATCCGATGCTAGATATTGAAGATAGAAGCTTGAGAAGGTTGACTGTGCATGATTGCCCACTGACAGCAACCTGTTTTTGGCTATGAAGCCTGGTTGTGTTATTAGGACAACCAACCATCCAAATAGAGCTGGATATAGTTTGGATCTACCGAAGGGGTATGCATTTCACTCACCTTGCAGAACAAAGACAAAGCTAACAAAAAGCATGCTTTGAAAGAGAGCAGCTTCATTGAGGTCCTAGCCAAGGATCTGAACTTGTCTGTGCTGAGTGTTCTATTTGGGAACAAAGTGAGTGACCAGGGCCAATTTGGGTTGAAAATGGCCATCAAGTCTGACAGACCCTTATCGTGGCCTATATCCCCTCTCCCATGATGTTTCAATGTGTCATAAAACATAATGTCATAGCTCTTGGTGAAAATAAGGGGCTAACTTCTTCTACTCAAAAGGCATAGAAAAAGTTAGCAAGCTGTGAGATAGAGCCCTGCAAGGGGACCATGTTCTTGACCTTGTACCAGCCCATGAAAACATGCCACTTTCCCTGAAATGCCTTCAAAATGGAGGACTTTCTAGCTCATGCCTATCCATTACTGAAGGTCTGAGCTCCTTTCCGCACAAGGCTATCATGACAACAGCCAGGCATGTAGGATGGACCACCTGTGAACAGGACTGCTTATGCAGGTTGGGCATCACCAGGATTTTCTTGAGAATGTCTGTCACAGGATTGACTTGATTTGTCCCACTTTAGAGAGGCTATTAGAATCCCTTTGCAGATCTGACCCCTTATCTTTCGGATTATTCTGTATCAGAAAAGTTGGAGGGAAAGTGTAGACCCAAAACCCATCCCAACTTAATGACATAACATTTCTGGTCAAGGCCTCTGGATCCATAACTGGGGAAATGAAGGCGGACAGTCTATAGTTCCACCTTGTCACTGAGAGATCTATCATTGGTTGATCCCAAGGTGTACAAATTCAATTAAAGATTGATGGATGAAGGGGCCACTCTTGCATGAAGAGTCTGGTCCCTTATCGACAGAACATTAAGCCTGCCGGGAATCTATCTGATCTGGACTATAATCTTGTGCTAGGAGCACCAGTGCAGTAAGTCCCAGACCAGTTTACTGAAGGTAGGTGATTAGGTGCACCCCCAGCCCCCTATGTGATGTGGTAGGTGATTAGGTGCACCCCCAGCCCCCTATGTGATGAGGTAGGTGATTAGGTGCACCCCTAGCCCCCTATGTGATGAGGTAGGTGATTGGGTGCACCCCCAGCCCCCTATGTGATGAGGTAGGTGATTAAGGTCCACCCCCAGCCCCCTATGTGATGAGGTAGGTCATAACCATGGAGTTGTCACATATTACAAGGGGTATGCTTCCATAAAGTTGGTCCTTCTGAGCATGAATGGTACTGATTATTGCCTTCATTTCCAGAATACTGATGTAAAGGGCCCTCTCCTCTGGACCCAACCACCACTCAATGTGGTAAAGCTAGGCTACAGGTTTTCTCCCCCCCCACCACCACCAACATATGAATTGGTGTCCATACTGAAAGCAATCTCCAGCTGGGTTTTCCCCCAAGGTATCCATGTATTATTTGTTCTGCCACTTACACAGGAACTGTTTCATCTCAGTCAAAATCACAACCTGACAATCTAAGCAACTGAGGAGCAGAAATCCACTCCCTTCAGGAAATCAACAATGAGAGCTCAACAATCCAGCAGTGTGCATGGGAGGAAGGCAAACAAGGATGAGACAAGTCAAAACATCAATACCAAGATAAATGAAATGCTTGGAGGGAACAAGATCTGATTTCTCCCTGTTCACAAAAAACTCCAGCTGACATAAGTGAGAGAAGGTTCTTCACATCCTTAACAAGAACTGAACTGACATAATTTCTGCAGGATGTCATCCAGGTTCATTGGTGTAGCTGCTGAGGGTGACAACATAATCAATGGTCTTCGTGAAACCCCGTGGGCTGAGATTGGGTCCAAATTGGAATGTGAAACTAGTACACAATCCCCTGGGACGTGAAACAAAGGAACTTGACAGGAAGCCAGCAGTGACAACAGGGAGCCAGTGGTCATGTTCCCTGCCACAATATCTTATGCAAGCTCTGTACCCCTGCATAGTAGATGTCCCATGGGTACAAAGCCAGTGGGTGAGACAGACAATGGCAACTGACTCTCCAAGAAGGCCTTGGAGTTCCTGGGTTGGATTTTGTCTGACAGATGACCAAAGATCTCCATAGTCTTCGCCAGCTGCAGCAGTAGATGGAAGGAGGGGTGTTTATTGTTATCATCTGCATCTACCAAGGCCTTGACCTTGTAGACCCGACTCATTGATGGTGGTGGTGGGCACTCAGTTAGCAATAAAATGGGGTAAATTTCCTCAACAGATGCTTTAGAACTATACTCCATTCGCTCTATCGCACAGTTGGAATGGGCCAGCTGACCAAGGTTTTACCAGCATCCAATGTACATTTGGTTTCATAATTTTCATGTACTGAAACAGTATTCCATCCATGATTTTATTTCTTCAGATAGAAATGAACAAAAAGGCCAGGGCCTGCATGTCAAGCCCATGAGCAAAGCATTGCTGAAAATGATCTCATGCGGCCATATTTACAGGTACTTTAGCCATGTTCGGGCATGCTGGGAACTTATGCCAAGTGGGCTACCAAAAAGTGGGAACAAAATCTCCCATCTTCCCCAATTTTGTTGAGAGACGTGATCAAAGATGGGATACAAACTCTCCACAAGACAACAACTACTTCACTGTCACCTAGACAAGTTGTATCTACGGCATGCTGTTCTTCCACTTCCAGCTGGCCAGATGTTATGGTAAACCAAAGGTAAGGTTTAAAGAATCTTGGAGGAGGAGGGGGAGAAGGGCCATTGTGGCATCCCCCATTATGTAGGTTCAAATGGTCAATGACTGTAGGTCTGGTCTTAACCCATCTCTCTGTGCCCTTCATATTTTTCTGCAAGATAGTGGACCACATCCCCTCTGACCATTCTGTACAGGCACTACAAGGTGAAGAAGATGTGCACTTGGTGCAGATGAGGCACATCTTATGTGAGTCCTTGAAGACTTTAAACTTCACATGTTGAAGATTTGGCCACCACTATATATCTGAAATGACAATGAAAAAACCAAAGTAGGAAATTCTGACTTCACTGAATTAACTCTGAAAAATGAAAGGATCTGTTGAGGACATTTTGAATTGGCAAACATAAAATATTATTTTGTGGGGTTCTGATAACAAAGGTGGTGATTTGGGAACATAGAATTTTGCAGTATTTGCAACATTGATTTTTGCTGCTTCTAGGTGAGGACGAATTTGTATGCCAGAAGATGGAATGAAATTTGGTTTCTGAGCATACAAGGTTTGGTATTTGGGCCTAAAGACTACATCACATGTTAGATTAGATGGATTAGAGGATAGTTTGGTAGTATAGTAAAGTGCCAATTTCATTTGTGTGAGATAAAGCGATGGTACATTCTCCTCATCACAGAGGCTTTTTGATGGGGAAGTTCTAAATGCTCCCAGTCAAAGTCCAAGTCCCTGATTGTGTTTCAGATCAAGAATCTGCAGTTAACATTTACTATCTGATCTGAACACAATCAAGCCACAGTCATGTTTAGATCTGACTAAAGTTCTGTATAACCAGAGCATGACCTTTTGGTCTGCTCCCCAATCTGTGTTTGCCAAGACTTGTATTAAATACAGGCTTTATTACATTTGTTCCAGCCATATCTAATATGTGGAAAGAAAGTTAGTTTATGGTAAAAATTAAGCCCAAAACATTTAGTCTCCTCCACAAGAGGAATAAGAGAACCATCAAGATAGCATTTGGGTCTTCATGAATTTGATGTAATCAGTAGAAGTGTATGAAAAGTTTTAGATTTTGAAATTTTAACCAAATTTCTTCTGATCATTTCTGAACTCTAAGCACATCTGTAGTTGACATTCAATAGTATGTATACTCTTTGATCTACAGAAGATCAAAAAGTTGCCAATATATAAAAAGCAGTCAGTTCCTGGATTAGGCCATTTCACTCTGTTGTTAACTTTAATGTTGAATAGGGTGATTGACAATATGCTGCCCTGAGGTATACCCCTATCCTGAGGATAGCTTTCAGAAAGGGTGGTACCTACCTTAACTTGGAAATTTCTTTCTTTCAAAAGTTTGGATATATAGATAGGCTTGGGTAGAATTAATGATGAATTCTGATGGATATTGAAAGGCGATGTGATGCAATGTTGATATTATCACAGTGAAAGTTTAAAATGAATAACATCTGGTATACAGGTGGCAAGGTGAAGTAATCTGGAAGAGTTTCTTGCCTTTGTTTATATCATATACAGATTCTTTCCGGAAGGGCTGGATTTGATAGGTAGCAGAGTTTATTTTCCTAATGTTAATGTGACTGGATAATGTATTGAAAGGAGAAATGAACTGCCTCTTCTCATATCAAGCGTCTGAAGAAAAAATACTGGATTCATGATGCACAGAACTAAAAATCTGCATCCAGGCAGTATGTTTCCACATTTTCATGAGTTATTCATTACCTCACCTCCCAAGTCCATGTTTTAACTCCTAGCCCACCCCAAGTCCATGTTTTATCTCCTAGCCCACCCTAAGTCCATGTTTTATCTCCTAGCCCACCCCAAGTCCAAGTTTTATCTCCTAGCCCAAGTCCATGTTTTATCTCCTTGCCAACCCCAAGTCCAAGTTTTATCTCCTTGCCCATCCCAAGTCCAAGTTTTATCTCCTAGCCCACCCCAATGGAATGGATGAAAATTCTAGGACTGTTATGCACATCTAATAATAAGTCCAATTCAATTGACAAAGCACATCTAATAATAAGTCCAATTCAATTGACAAAGTTGTAACTCTCTTTCTCTCTCTCTCTCTCTCTTAAACTGTGTATGGGCAAAGACCAATAAATCCACATACTCTGTCAACCCCTACCAACATCAAATAGGAATCTGGGATTCTGTTAATGGATGTCCCAGCATGTTATATATCTGACTTCTTCTCTAGGATGTCCAGAATTCTACCACTGGATGGCCCAGGGACTTTCCTTGCTTCTACTTATATGCCCACATAATAAACCCCTATCATCCCAACTATTCTGAAATGCAACTTATCACTGCCACAGAGATAGGTAAATCATTGCTATTATTAGATTTACAATGCCCAATAAAGAAAACAATACTAACTCATGTGTCATTTCCTGCCTAGTGAATATTACTGTGTCAACCTAGAGTGGATATTGAAAAGGATATCATGGAGTCCAAGATGTTAGTCATTATTTAGGCATATCTCAGCAAAATGTCCATACAAAATGTGTTTAGTCCCAGCCAACATAACTACTGCCATTAGCACTCAACAGAATCAGACACTGCTCAGCCTGGCTGAATACCATACTGTACATACTCTTGCAAGATAACCCAACCAATTTTGTAACCAAGTTGATCTTAATTGCGCAAGGTTGTGTTGATAAATTGTAATTAACTTCCAAACTGCAGAGACCTGTGATGAATAACAATGAACACAATAAACAGACCTTGGACAGTTGTCCAGAAACCAGCATGTATATTCATGACTATAAACCAGGCATGTGCAACTTCATCCAGGACACGGGCCAGTCAAGTGATTTTTAAAGCCACACCCTATGATGTAAATAAGCGGATAAAACCAGGTCGTGGGTCATAGGTTGCACATGCCTGCTATAAAATGTTTGTAAGTTGCAAAACTGATGGTCTTGATTAATTAGGAACTTTTTTAAATACTTTGTTTATTGTCTTCAATTAACAGATATATCAGCTGTACAAATCTTTCAGTAATCAAGACAAGTACATCATCCTGGTATTTCCATTTATATTCAATATATGTATATGAATAAGGTGTTATTCTACATCTGAAACTCACATACAAGTTTTACACTGTCCTGTCTAAATAGGCCTTAACTGTAGGAACAAGATGCAAATTTATAAAAATGCTATACAATTAATGTTTTCTTTAATTGCTGTTCTGTTAGCAATAAAAAGAGTTCCCACAAGTTTTCTAAATATTGCTAAAATACATACAAAAATATATTTCAAAACTTTTTTGTACTAAATGCATTTTTTTTAGTTTGCATTCTAATATATCTCTGTACAAATGACTAATGTTTAATTAAATTTATACATGTTTTCCAGCAAGTGTAATGATGGGACTTCCAGGTTTTAGGCATGAGACTCCCAAGTTTCCAACTCAAGAACTTCCAAAACTGAACACATGTACCTTGAAAGGCACATTACACCCCCCCCCATGTTTAATAGTCCTTGATGTAGATAACTCAAACAGTTTTGCAGAAACCTTTTATCAGTCACAGTGACCTTTGACCTTTTGACTCCAAAATCAATAGGGTTTTTCCTTACCACAACTACAAGCCATCCCCAAAGTTTGGGAGCCATAGATAATGGAGAACTCAAGTTATTGTGCAGAAACCATTTTTCTTCTTGCAGTTGATGTGACCTTGACCTATGACCTTTTGATCCCAAAATTGATAGGGTACTTACTTACCATGAGTGCAAGCCACGCACAATGTCTGGTAACTGTAGATGGTGGAGAACTAAAAACATGTAGATGGGGTGGAGAACTTGGTAACAGACAAATGGACAACATCATAACATAATAAGCTCTGCTTTATAGCGGGTATATAAAAATGACCTATTTTCTTTACAGGTTGATTCTTTTTCATTGAATCTTTTAACTTCATGATGTTTAGCAACCACAGAATCCATGAATGAAAGAGAATGTATAGTAAGCAAGTAAAACAAAATACCACTAAATAAGCTTACATAAGGCATATTTGCTGCACGGTTCCTATCTATAATTTCCTTTGTCCTCTCAGAGCTCTGGTAGCCCCAGCGGCACAAGTGGAACCCTAAGGCCCAAAAAGGAGGCATGAAGGATCTGCCAATCAACCCTGTGTACTGCTGTATGACATTATCGGAACTTGGCCCCATGAAAACATAAAAATCCAAGATGCCACCAGTAGTCCTGTATGTAAGTGCAGGAAATGGTTGTACCTCAACCGCTGCATTATGAAAGTAAAGAACAAAATTTGTACATAGTGATCCTAATTCCAGCTGGTTTGATAGATGTGATTTTGTCAAGTAGTAGGTCACAGCAACCCAGTTTAAGTTTTCAACACACCTTTTATCCACACAAGCACTCGTGTACTGCAAGTTTTATCTCAACAGGTGTACTGAAATAGGAGTTACTGCTGTGACAGGGAGAATGGACAGACAGTTGTATAAAGTCAGACAAAAGTGGATCCTACATATCTCTCGCTTTTCAAAAAGAGGGGGTGGGGTACAATAATTATAAAAATATCTTACATATGGCATATTTGCTACCCGATTCCTATCAATAATTTCCTTTGTCCTCTCAGAGCTTTGGTAGCCATATCGGCACAAATGGAACCCTAGGGCCCAGAAAGGGGGCATGAAGGGTCTGCCAATCAACCCTGTGTACTGCTGCACCACATTATCAGCGCTTGGCCCCAGCAGAATATAGAAATCCAGGATGCCACCAGTGGTCCTGTACGTAAGTGCAGGCATGGGCTGCACCTCAACCTCTGCATAAGGAAATGAGAGAACAAAAGTTCTTTTATAATCAGCACAGTTCCATAATGTTTGACACTTGCTTTTGTGTCTTGGGCTCATGTTTTAAATATAATGAAACTTGTCTATGGGTAAAAAGGTCACTCAATGGAACACACCATTTCATCCTTGATGGACAAGTGTCCTTTATATACAGGTGAAATATATAGGTAAACTTAAGGGGTTTATAAATGTCATCCTGCATGAACTTATGAACAAGTGTCCTTTATATACAGGTGATATGTGTTGGTAAATATTTTCTCTTATGAACAAATGTCCTTTATGTACAGGTGATATGTGTTGGTAAATGTTTTCTCTTATGGACAGATGTCCTTTATGTACAGGTGATATGTGTTGGTAAATGTTTTCTCTTATGGACAGATGTCCTTTATGTACAGGTGATATGTGTTGGTAAATGTTTTCTCTTATGGACAGATGTCCTTTATGTACAGGTGACATGTGTTGGTAAATGTTTTCTCTTATGGACAGATGTCCTTTATATACAGGTGATATGTGTTGGTAAATGTTTTCTCTTATGGACAAATGTCTTTTATGTACAGGTGAAATGTGGATAAACTTAAGTTGTTTATAAATGTATTTGATATTAGGTTGACCACAGCGTTTGTTTTAAGAGTGATCCTTTTTGTAGGTAATTTGCAAATGATTAATTAATTAAGCATTTCATCATGCAAGAAAATTTGTCATTAAGAGTTTGCTAAAACATTACCCTGAACACTTGGGAAAGAATTTACACCTTAAGACTTTAACTGGAGGTTCAAAAATCTTCCAAGTTCCAGAAGATATTCAAATTGAGTAAAATGTGCTTAATCTCTATCAAGTTGTACATTTACAATATTTCTTCTAATAAATACACATCAACCTATAAATACCCACCCACCCTTTTTTTTGCCCAAGAAAAATAAAGCTGAATATACAGATAATGTAAAGTTATCACCCTTGGTACATTTCCCCTGTAGTAGGATACTGCCAACAAAAGTTGCCTGAAGGGACTGATTCTCTACTGTCTGAATAGAATTTGCTGGAATTCATATTAAGAACATTTCTTCTTTCTAACTGCAGAGAGTTGAAACCATTTCTGATATTCATGAGCTGTAAGAGTTTCATATTAGCCACTTAGGTGGCCATACTGGATTTAAGATCAGCATCATTTTCATTTAGGACAGACTAGACACCATTAGAAGACTTTTGGTGAAAACCCAATATGACCATAAATTCAGGAGATTTAGCAACAAGATTTTCAATAAGTTCATTGTGGAAGCCATATTGGGTGTCTGCAGGACACCATTTTTATTTAGGACCAATTAGATACTGTAGTATCACTAATTTTCATGGGGTATCAATTTTTGTTGATTTCCTTGTTGACCACCAACCACAAATTTAAAGACCCAACGAAAAATTAGCCACATATGATAAAGACCCCCCCCCCCCACCACCATTTTCTTACTGTGTTTCATTCCTAGAGATCAACAAAACTATTTGATAAATCAATGTCATTACTGTAATCTGGTAATAAAATATTTGTTTTTACATGTGTTTGTTTTATTTTAACCCTTTGAAAAAAGAATTATAAAGCATTTTATTTTGTTTCAAAACACATATATACATGGTATCCAGCAGCACTCATTTACACTCACTGCCCTAAATCGATATGTTGTGAGACAAGTAAGGATAGAGAGAAACAAGAAAAATCATCAAGTATTTAAACACTAGTATTACTGAAAATGAAAGAAAGAATAATAAATGATACTAGTATATGAAAATTAGATTTAATACTTATTCAAATCGATCCTTCATTCAAGTACAACAGTCATTGAAATATTTAAATCCTCCTGAAGCACATTTCATCTTATCCATGCATTTTTAATTCAAATGAACAACAAGTCTAAAATACTATAACTATTGCTTGAAGCACAATTACTAATGAAATAATATGAATATAAACTAATTACAGCTCACACTTCACTGATTTTCAGACAAAACCACTGGATCAACATCATGTCAATAAAGTCTCCTGGTATACACAAATGCTTGTCAGGTAAACAATCCTAAAATTGCAGAATTAAACAAGTCCAGCTTTCTCAAAGCCATGGATAATTAGCCCCGATCTTTCAATCATTGTCGCATGAGCTGCAATTATCATTCCAGCATGGATTAACTTGATTAACCAGGCTGCAAGGTCCACTAATACAGTACACTGATCATCACCAGTGACGTCTTCCTTTACGGACAGTGGTTTAAGAAAGAGATCATATAGATGTACTGTTACGACTCTATGGTCTAAGAAAAATGTAACAGAAAGAAAGTGAAACCAACAAATCAAGTAAAAATCAACAAGCAATTTATTACTAGATAATTAAAATGAAAAATCAAAAAGTCACTTACAGTAATGTGTTTTGAAATCCTAATAATCCAATAGGAATGATTGTTCTAATCACAAGTCCTAAATATAGAAAGTTCCGAATTCACGGCTGTGTCCTTGAATGTTAAGATGTGCTAATGGTCTCCAAAGTCCTGATGTACTAGAAATCTTGAGGTGCTGAAGTCAAAATGAAGTATTCCAAAATCTCTGAATAAGTTCACATAAATTCCAAAATCATCAATTAAAAATCCAAAATCCAAAAGTTTATGAGCACTGTTATAATCCAATGAATATTTAAAATAATTCCTCTCTTAGAATTTGGAATGAATTTTCACAACTGTAATAGCTCTTTACAAGACTGATGGTAATGTCAAAACTGAAAAAATGTCCACCAAACATGGTATATATAAAGATTGGTCACATGACAGAATGTTCTAGAATATGAGTCATCTTAATGGAATTCTAACTGTAAACAAAATCAACCTTGACCTTCAAATTGAGAAAACATATTGATCAAAACAACCTAATTCAAGGACACTAGTTATACATGATTTTCCTAATAAACATAAAGATTTAAGCAAATATTAAAGTGAAGAAACATTTATAATTTCCTAAAATATTTATAATATTATATAAACATCATACATAACAGTACTTTAATAACATATTGGCTTAGTGTTGTTGGCTGTGTCGGCTTCCACTAATGTTGAGTACTCAGATGAAGACATTGTAAAAGCGATTGATTGTGACAGGTCTTCGATTTGTCCTCATACAGGTGGTAGTATTGTTTTCAGTGTCTTTAGCTGCATCAGCTTCCAGTAATGTTATGCACTCAGATGGAAATATGGCATAAGTGATTGATCTTGATGGGTGTTTGATTTGTCCTCATACAGGAGGTAGTATTGTTTTAGTGTTCTTAGCTGCACCAACTTCCAGTAATGTTATGCCCTCTGACGAAAACATGGTTTAAGTGATTGATCTTAACAGGTGTTTGATTTGTGCTCATACATGTGGTAGTATTGTTTCAACCATTCAAGTGATGGCCATTTGCTGTCAGGATATTTTTATTCTTTTGTATTCTTTATTTTCAGTATTTGTAAAGTTGAATCCATGAAATTTAATTCCTACAAATATGCAAACATGAGCAGGAAAAACCATGAGTTTAAGTACACATGAAAATATCTTTTTTTAAATACAAAACCACAAAAATTGAGACCCATGAAAATAAACGATACTACAGTAGCATAAGAAGTAGCAATAGGATGATTTTCATAAAGGTTGCCATGGCAGCCATATTTGAGGTATGATCAACACCATTTTTTTTCAGGACCAAATATATATCATAATTAGTCTTCTAGTGAAGACCCCATGTCGATATTATTTTCCATTTAGGAGGAGCAGCGATAAGATTTTAAGATGGCTGCCATGGTGGCCATACTGGATGCTAGATCTGCACCATTTTCATTAAGAACAAGTCCTTTGGTGAAAACCCCATGCTGATATGACTTTCCATCTAGGAGAAGTAGCAATAATAAGATTTTTAAGATGGTCACTGTGGTGGCCATATTGGATGTCAGATTGGCACAATTTTTATTTAAGACCAACTTGATACCAGAATAAATCTTCTGGTGAAAACCAAATGTTGATATGACTTTTCATCAAGGAGGAGTAGAAATAACAAGATTTTCAAGTTGGCTGCTGTTGTGGCCATATTGGATGTCAGATGTGGCAGCTATACTGGATGTCCGAGCAGAACCATTTTCATTTTGGACAAACTTAACATCATAAGAAGTCTCCAGGTAAAAACCCCATGCCAATATGACTTTCCAGTCAGGAAGAGTTGCAATAACAAGAATTTAAAGATGGCTACAATGGGGGCCACATTGGATGTCCAAGCAGCACTATTTTCATTTAGTATCAACTAGACATCATAAGAAGTCTTTTAGTGAAAACTCAATGTTGATATGACCATCCATTCAGAAGGAGTAGCAATAACAAGATTTTCAAGATAGTTGCTATGGTGGCCATTTTGGATTTCTAGGCAGCATATTTTCATTTATGACCAACTAGACCTTGGGATGAATGCATGTGTAAAGTTTCATGGCAATCCACCAAGTAGTTTAGGAGGAGTAGTGGCAATAAACTTGTGCTAACAGACAGACAGATGATGGGCGACAGACAACAGGCCATATTATAAGCTCTTCTGGTCTATGACCAGTAGAGCTAACAAGATTCTGAGCAGAAATGTAACATACATGTGGAAAGGGAAGAAAATCACAACAGATGTAACCAGCATAAAAGTCTGATTAAGAAGGCTGGGTTGTTTTAAAATGTATTTATAAATGAACATGTTTGAAGAACAGAACACCACCTGTTTCTCAATCTAATGTCTTTTTCAATCTAGTATTCAAACATGCTCCACTTTTAGAAGATTGCAACACCCTTGGGGTGTAAGCATAAATTTTAATTGATTGCATATCATGTTGTATTTTTTAACAAAAATAGCTAGAAAAACTCTTGGAAAATGCATCTTGGCATAGAAGTCTCTCTATGTTGTGGAGAATGCATCTTGGCATAGAAGTCTCTCTATGTTGTGGAAACTGAACTACTGTGAGTCTATTATGATTGTGACAAAGATGAAGAAGATGAGGTGGTGGTGGCAGAGGATAAAAGTACTGCATCAGTTATTTTTCATACTGGATACTAATATTCTTGCAACAACTTTATTATCATAAACTAAACTTTACATTTAAAGTTTAAAATGAAACATGTAGATCCAGTATAAGCAAGAGTCTACAATATTCAAAGGCTGTTGGCCATTTGCTTAACAGTTAGAACTTAACAAAATTTTTAATTGCCTAATGTACATGCGACATGATTGTAGTAACTACTGTATAACAAATTTGTGTCTTGTTTCTAGAAAAAATCCACTTATTCTTACCCACCCACAACTTGTCAGGACAAGTAGACTTTTTGAGCACTGAGAGTATAAAACAAAAGACAACAGTAAGTATGATATTACAAAGACATACCCATTGCATTGCTATTAAGCAGTAAGTATGATATTACAAAGACATACCCATTGCATTGCTATTAAGCAGGAAGTATGATATTACAAAGACAACAGTAAGTATGATATTACAAAGACATACCTACTGCATTGCTATTAAGCAATAAGTATGATATTACAAAGACATACCCACTGCATTGCTATTAAGCAGGAAGAATGATATTACAAAGACATACCCATTGCATTGCTATTAAGCAGTAAGTATGATATTACAAGGACATACCCATTGCATTGCTATTAAGCAGTAAGTGTGATATTACAAAGACATACCCATTGCATTGCTATTAAGCAGTAAGTATGATATTACAAATACATACCCATTGCATTGCTATTAAGCAGTAAGTATGATATTACAAAGACATACCCATTGCATTGCTATTAAGCAGTAAGTATGATATTACAAAGACATACCCATTGCATTGCTATTAAGCAGTAAGTATGATATTACAAGGACATACCCATTGCATTGCTATTAAGCAGTAAGTATGTTATTACAAAGACATACCCATTGCATTGCTATTAAGCAGTAAGTATGATATTACAAGGACATACCCATTGCATTGCAATTAAGCAGTAAGTATGATATTACAAAGACAACAGTAAGTATGATATTACAAAGACATACCCATTGCATTGCTATTAAGCAGGAAGACACCATGAGCTATACCATTTTCTTCCACATTCAAGTAAAATGGGTGAAACCCATACAAGTTAACATTTCTCTGAAAGTAAAAGAAATAATAATTGCAATCTTACAAGCAAGAAATGACTATATATATATAAGCACTCAGAAGACTTTGTTTGAATTTCTATGTTAAAACTTACATCTTAACAGGTGTTGAAACTCTGCTTTTCTGATGCATTTTCATATAACTGAACACAGATTACATTTTTCCTTCCTATATATATTAGTTATACATATATATCAGTTATCCACGAGTCATTCACAACCTTTACACAACATGTACACTGCATTAAACTAACACTTGATGAAACTGACTGAAACACTAATGATGGTTTTGAATGATGGCTGTTTAAATGATAAAAGTGAACATTACTGTCGAACCTGCCATAACGGGGTCACCTTTATATAGCAGTCACCTAGTCTCATTGCCACTTCCCCCATGAAATTTCCTCCTTAAAAGTCACATATTAAATGGTCACCTGCTTTATATGGTCAATGGCAAGGTGTTTCCCAACCAAAAAGTGTTTCATTACTGCCTAAAGAAAAGTCACTCAAGCATACTGACTGTGCAATTGAAGCATTTGTTTTCCCAAGAAAGGCATTCTTTAGGAAAAGACATGTCATGTGAACTTATGTGTAAACATACCTTAACTTGTTTATTTTCATTGTACCCAAGTTAATCTGTCAGTGTAACTTTAAACTGGCTTACTTTTAACAATCAAGACTTTTAATAAAATGTGTTAAGTTATTATTTCATCAGACCCAACAGTGTAGTATATTACTGTATTTTACAGAAGTACATGAAACTATCTACTTGTAAACTCATCTGAAAATCAGCTTTAAATGGACATTTACTTGACAAAAATTACTTTAAGCTCAGTTACAAACAATATAATAACAGTGTAAATCCTCAATTATTAAACTGTATATATAATCTAACTACTATTTGTGCTATGTTATATGCAATTTACATAGTGTTAAATGTAGGCTGTAATGAAAAGGACTCGTGTGATGTCAGAGTAAAGGGAGGTAAACATGTAAATCTGACTACTTTTTGTGCTATTTTATATGCAATTACATAGTGTCGAGTATAGGCTGTAATGGAAAGGACTCCTGTGATGTTAGAGTAAAGGGAGGTAAGCATGTCAATCTGACTACAATTTGTGCTATTTTATATGCAATTTACATAGTCTTAAGTGTAGCCTGTAATGGAAAAGACACCTGTGATGTCAGAGTAAAGGGAGGTAAGTATGTCAATCTGACTACAATTTGTGCTATTTTATATGCAATTTACATAGTCTTAAGTGTAGCCTGTAATGGAAAAGACACCTGTGATGTCAGAGTAAATGGAGGTGGAAGTTATTGTTCCTTGATCAGTGGTTAATTAAAAATCTCAAAGGAGTGATAAACCTTGTCAGTTCACCTTTAAAAAAAAAACCTTTGATGTTAAGATGGAACAACATGTTCCAGAGAGCTAACTACATTACACTGACCGAGGATTGGCGATGATTAGCCCACCATACAGCTTAATACGTCAATGTTTCATTTTGAAACCCACCTGAATTGGCGCAGGTTTTGGACTTTTCAGGGTTTTGATATAGTATGCATGTCTGTATATACTGTGAAGACTCATTATTCTGAATTAGGTTTTTCCAAATGTTTTGGTATCTGAATGACGATTTCTAGAAAAAGAGTTTCACTTATTTTCCTTAAACTGATTCATAAACCATGAATCCTCATTTATTTGCACAACAAGAAAACCACCAAAAGTGATATGGTCAGACTGTAAAGCTTTCTTGTGTCTCAGTGAAACAGCATTCTTATGATGTGTCCTATCCATCTAATCAAATTACTCTGCAGTAAAAGTGTCTAAAAAATGGAACTAAAAGTAAAGGTTAATGCAGATCACTGGAGCATTAAAAATAGGTCACAATGACTTAGTTTTGATTGAAAAGCATAGTACTTCTCATGAAGCATCTACATACCAAGTTACATGACTGCAGGCAATACTATCTGAGAAACTAAGCTAATCACAAAGGCCAATGCAGGTCAATGTGAAATATAGGTTAAAGTGACCTAGAGCTGACTTAAGGGTGTAATACTCTTCATGACACATCTACATACCAAGTTACATGATTCTGCAGGCAATAGTCTGAGAAACTAAGCCAACTCAAAGATTAACAGAGGTCAAAGTGGTGCAAACTATAGGTCACAGTGACTAGTTTTGACTGAAGGGTGTAGTATTCTTCATGATGAATTTGTATCCCATGTTATATGACTGCAAATCTTTACATAGAGAAACTTGACTAAATGCAAAGGTAAGCACAAAATTACTGATATATGAAATATAGGTCACAGTGACCTAGTTTTCACTGACAGCTGTAGCATGAAGCATCTACATATAAAGTTATGTGACTCTAAAAGCAATAATGTCTGTGAAAATGACCTAAGCACAAACCCTAACCTCAGTGTTGATGCCAGATGGGTAGATGGATGGACAGACAGACATCATCAATCCATAAGCTAGAACTGCTTTGCAATTCAGCCCAAAAAGTAGAACCAAAGTGTCCAGATTAATGAGCCTTCACTGTTTGCTTTTTATTTACTGTCCACCAGTCTAAAATTGCTGTTTCTAATATTTTTGACAGAACATCCTTTCCATTACAGACTCATTTTGAGCAAGCCCAGGGGACACTCCCACCCCAAACTGCCAGTGCCCCCTAAATTTAACAAATCCCCATATCATGATTATTATAGGGGACACTTAAACACTGGCCAGCCCTGAGTCATCACTCACTCAATTGGGCGAGTGATTCAAAAAATCATCTTCTCAACCATATGAAATTTTCACTTGCCATTCTAAGTTGGGTAAGTGAATTTTCAACCCCTGGTACTATATTGTAGGTTATTTTCATGGGAATAATATTTTTGTTATATTTAGGCTCAATCTTCTGTAAAAATAACACATTCATAACAATTTCATACAAGTTAAGCCTGACAGAGCAGTGCAAAAATAATACAGTGAAAACATGACAAGATTGGAAGTGCTACATTTTGTCAATGCAAAATAGTCCACTATAAAGTATCAAACCTCTGGTGGATGGTCAACATTCCATAATACAAGCTTGGTCCAGTTTGTACTAATAAGAAAACTCCCCCTATGTTCTCCAAGTCCATATAAGAATGGGGAGCTAAGAGCTGTTGAAATCTGGATGAACTGGTCGGCAAATATCAACGGGCTTGTACCAACAGTATTAAACCTGTAATCAAAAGATATAAATGTAAGAACATACTGATGACACTGGTAGCTTTTTTCCCCAATTTGCTAAGTTCTAATGATAGCTACAAGTAATGGGTACCTTGCAAAGGGCCCTGCTCGCTACAATTTGTTCCATAGGGTCTTAAAATAAAGAACTTGCACTTGGAAACCAAAGTTAGGAGAATATAGGCATTCAGGTACCATGACTCCACTGAATAATTTTGTGGAATGCTTCAAATCCAACTCCATTAAGGTCTCATCAATAGAAGCAACATCTCATGTAAAGATAAAGATATGAAGTTGATTGACAAGGAACATAACTGTACAAAATTTAGCAGACGAGACACACAGGTCAACTAAACAATATTTACATCAAACTGCATTACAATATGCTGAATGGTTTTCGAGCTATGCTGATTACAAGCAACATCTCATCTAAAAATATGAAGTTTATTGACAAGGGTCATAACTCTGTCCAAAATGGCACAGACAAGACAGAATCCATAAAATGCACATCTAGGTCTAAGAGACAAAATTAGTGCCATATTTGATCAGAATATGTTGAATTGTTCCTGAGCTATGCTGGTTGCAAACAACATTCCAAGTTTTCATATGAAGACAAGAATATTCTCAACAGAGGGTTGGAGCTGCAGTAGTTCAGTTGGTACAGCATTGGACTTATAATCCAGTGGTCGTGGGTTCAATACCCGATTAGGCCAGCCTGGGTGAGTTGCCTCAGTGTGTCCTTCAGAAAGGCACTTAGCTCCCATTTCGTTGGCATGATACAGCCAACAATGAGCTAAATGTACTGTTAAAGACAACAAAAGAAAATAAAAATCAACAAAGGGCAAAACTCTGTCCAAAACAGAGTATGTGACACTAAACCCATACAAGGCACATGCAAGTGTACTGGACAATGTTCATACCAAATGGCATCAAAATATTTTAAATGGTTCTTGAGCTAAGCCAGTTACATGGATTTGGGCTGGTTTGGTATTTTATGGCACAGCAACACCAGTAGGTTATTTAGTTACAAGGCAATTGGAATAAAATACCATGCCCAAGACACACCACAGTAGCTGATGGTAGAATTCGAACCTACATCCTATTGGTCACGAGTCTGGCACACTATCCACTGAACTACCATGACTCCTGGTTACAAGGAACATCCCATGTGAAGATATGAAGTTAATTGTCAAGGGCCACAACTCTATCCTAAAATGGATTTGATAATACAAAACCCATAAAAGGCATATTTAGGTCTATGTTCTTACAAAACTGCATCAGAATATATTGAATGGTTCTTAAGCTATGCCAGTTAAAAGCAAAATCCTATGTGATGATGTAAAGTTAACTGTCATGGGTCAGAGCCCTATCCAAAAATGGCGTTGACAAGACAAAAACCCATAAAAGGCACATCTATGTCTATGAGACAATGCACACACCAAATTGCATCAGAATATGTTGATTGGTTCCTGAGCTATGCTGGTTACAACAATCTGCTGTAAGAGCAATCTAAAATTGATTGAAAAGGGACAATAACTCAATCAAAATTGGACCTGAAAAGACAAAACCTTTAAAAAAACACATGTACATGTCATAGGTGATACATCTACTAAATGTTGCATCCAATTGCATGTAAGTGTTACTGGGCTTTAGTAGTTACATCAAGCATGAATGGATGGACAGAGAGAAATAAGGCTGCAACATTTATCAAAATGTCTCAACGTGTACATGGTTTACAATAACCGAAATTATGTCATTTAATCAAAACAATTAGAAATGCAATTTGTTCCCACATCTACCTGCTAGTCTTACTAAACAGCTGACAGCTGTCATACTGTGCATGCCGTATCTCTCTCAACATGCAATTGTCTCATTTGCTGTACATTCTTTACTGCATATTACAACTGTCAGGGCTGATCAAATCCCATAGCCAGACGTCCCGGACTATTCATTTTTGAAGTCGGGCAAGAACAATTTTCCAAGTCGCTAGTCCGGGACAAGTGCTTTTTAAAAAAGTCGGGCAAGTCCTTATTTTCATGCTTTAATCACTATATCTACCTTTATTTGGCCAATCATGCCCTCCGGGCGTACTGAATACTTGATTCTAAGCTTCTTCATGTATACATTTACATTCTGTATAACACATAAATGTGGTCAGTGATAATTTCTGCATATGCGCACGTTCTGTTACCGCTTGACTGCATATTGAGCCAAGCGACCAAATTATTGGCAAATCAAAACATGTCAAACAAAACAAAGCCAGTATTATCAATTAGCAGTGTTTTAAGCGACTTTGTTGCATTGTGTTTACTCAAGCCAGATCCTCACAAGCGGCTCACTATGATTTTAATCCAGCGAGTCAGTGTAATTAAATTAATGAAAGGTACTTTACTGACATCAGTGTTGGTTTCCTTTATGAACTGATTAAATAATAAGGGCGATTCAGAGAAGGAAAATTTTTGTGAAAGTGGAGGGATAAAATGTAAGACTGCTACTGAATGTGCAGTAGCTATTTCTCCAAAGAGTCATCAGCAAAACCTTTGAGATGCTTTAGAGCATTTGACTACAGGCACTTTCTTCATGAGAGGGCAGCTCTGTTGAAATATGGGAGGGAAGACTTGCAGGTTCTTCTTAATCATCTTCAGGTCTGAGCAAATCCCATAGCCCGACGTCCCGGACTATTCATTTTTGAAGTCGGGCAAGTACAATTTTCCAAGTTGCTAGTCCGGGACTAGTGGATGAAAAAACAATTTGCTCAGCCCTGACTGTATTCAGTTTGTAAGACATATCTTTGTTGAATATATGTAACAGTTTCAGATTGTGATGATATTGTTTCCTACTGTTACATATATGTACATGATGACAGTGGAACTGTATGTACTGTCTGTTCATGCGTATGCAATGTTTTTGTAGGATCTACAATGAGTAGGGAACTATGCACTGGCTTACATACATGTACAAACTTGAAACTGTGTTTCTTTAAAATAAAATGATACTAATCAAAGGTCTCTTAACGAACATACTGCTTAAAGATAAATGATGTAGTTTAGAAGACAGTTTTATCAGTATTATCAATAAATCAACCTGATATGCAGTGTTGTATAATGCACGCTATAAACAAATCTCATCAACTCCTGCTTTTTCCTAGCTATGTCACATTCTATATGAAAATCACAGATAAATACCATAAGAAAGAATTAACATAAAAATCCAGCTAAAAAATCATCTTAAGGAAAGATGTGGAAATATATAATTTAAGAGAGGGACTGATCCCATTGTTTTTTTCTTCATCCGCTTGTCCAGGACAAGCAGTTTCAGAAAATTCATTGTCACACCAAGGGATGATTCTGCTGTATTGATTAGGGCCACTTGGTGGCCTCCATTTTCACTGGCAACCCCAGAATTTTAATTTTGAAATATCCCAATTGAAAGTGAGTAAATCTTGCTTGCCAGAAATTTTCCCTCATTCCATTCATATCTGTAACTTATGTTACTAGACCGGATATCTGAACTGTAATTTTACCATATCTTACCAGAAGTCAGCGTAATCATACAAAAGCTTGTAATTTTACCATATCTTACCAAAAGTCACCTTAATCATACAAAAGCTTGGCATTTTACCATATCTTACCAGAAGTCACCTTAATCATACAAAAGCTTGGCATTTTACCATATCTTACCAGAAGTCACCTTAAATCATGCAAAAGCTTGTAATTTTACCATATCTTACCAGAAGTCACCTTAATCATACAAAAGCTTGTAATTTTACCATATCTTACCAGAAGTCACCTTAATCATACAAAAGCTTGTAATTTTACCATATCTTACCAGAAGTCACCTTAATCATACAAAAGCTTGTAATTTTACCATATCTTACCAGAAGTCACCTTAATCATACAAAAACTTGCAATTTTACCAGAAGTCACCTTAATCATACAAAAGCTTGCAATTTTAGCAGAAGTCACCTTAATCATACAAAAGCTTGCAATTTTACCAGAAGTCACCTTAATCATACAAAAGCTTGTAATTTTACCATATGGTTAGATTTTTAAGGAAAAAGAATTACCCAGGTTTTCCTCACTGGCTGTCCTGGCTATTTAAAAAAGACCTTGTATATCTTAGGTATTGTTAAAAGAACTTTGATTTCCCTTTATTTTGGTGTATGATTGATGGGTGAAATTTGGGTTATAGAGTATACAGCTTGGTCTTACTTAAGATGTGCACCTCTCAAAAAACTGCTAGCTCCGCTTGGTCATTTCCACTTCCTGTACTTCAAAGGTAAATATTAAAAAAAAGAGCCGATAACTTTTTTTACTTTTTGGATATTTTTTAATTCATTCATAGTACTTTCAGAGGCTGGTATTGTCTGCTCTGGCAAAATTTGTTTCCCTATTTTAATAACTCCTGAAAATAGTGCACTTTTGACTAATTCAGGCTGATTTTTCAAGTACTTTAGAGCGGCCATTTTGTCCGCTGTGTTCTTAGATCATGTCCAGTTTTCACAAGTAATATACGTAAAGAAATTTCAGCCACAGTACATGAAAGTAACATAGAGGTATGCCAACATTCTCTCCATTGTGCATGTTGCAAGTGCAAAATACTTCATCTTACACCTGTCACTCACTCAGAAGCATGTATTATCTGTAGAGCACCCCCTATCTTACCAGAAGTCACCTTAATCATACAAAAGCTTGTAATTTTACCATATCTTACCTGAAGTCACCTTAATCATACAAAAGCTTGCAATTTTACCAGAAGTCACCTTAATCATACAAAAGCTTGCAATTTTACCAGAAGTCACCTTAATCATACAAAAGCTTGTCATTGCCTTTAAGTCTATTTAATTATGACAAGTCAGTGTCCAAGCTGGACGCAAATATTTTGGTGAAATTACCTCTCTTCAGCCAGAATAGGGTGAAGTTAGCAAAATAGGGATAAGTGGATGCTGGAAGTTAAAATAGTCCCTTTCAACTAATGTTGTTGCATATTTTCATGTAACATTATTAAACTGATGATGAAATATTATTAGAAGTCTATACAAATATTAAAACTGTTATTATTTTGCTTCACCATAATTGTTGTATAACAGATAATGGCAACATTTTCCATATGTCGATATGATGAAATATTGTATAAAATAATTAATTTTATTAGTAATGGACCTGGATATGCCCACTGTGTCATAATTTGCTTCAGATTCAGATACAAAAATAGACTACAGAAAACATAAGACTTCTTTTTCTTTCTTTCCATATTTCTCTTTTAAGGGAAAATTGACACAAAAGTCGACATTTTACTTTGATAATTTGATAATTAATGCATTGTATTGAAACAAAATGGGGTGGAAGTAATGTCATGAAATCAATGCAAAGCAAAGCAAAGTGAACTTTGCCTTTTTGGCCTGTTCAGGCGAAAAAATAGACTCTAAGGTAACTATTTTGCCCGAATCACTCCCTAGCATTGACCCTGTAAGTATTTGGATTCTCCAACATATGTGCATTGTCAAAAAGCTGATGAGAGCAGACAGCTCCCCATTTTCATTATAATAGATATGTAGTCATTCTTTAATTAGACTTTTTTTTTACTAGCCGTTTGGATAGTTGAAAGTACATATTGGTAATGATTGATATACACATTTTGTGCTTTTAATTGCTTAAATTCAACACAGGGCCTGAGATTCGTATGCCAAGATACATGTATGCTTAAGTCTAAAATGAAATGCTACATGTCATTTTTGACTACTTTACTTCTAATGATTAAATCATGTTTTTTTTATGATTCTATTTCATATTTTTTTTAAATTGAAAATGGAATTAAGTTTTCAACAGTGGTCAATATTCTAGTCTCTTGACTTGTATCGGCCCACAAAATATGATGCAAAGGTTCCTATCCTTTAAAACACATAACTTTAATTTGATGTGAAACAACTAATGGTACCATATGATCAGAGGACACCTTTATTCCAATAACCATATGATCAGAGAACACCTTTATTCCAATAACACATGTAAGTAACAAACAAAATTATTATAATGCAGCCTAAATGTATATTATGTTAGATGAATAAACAGATAAGTTTGTTTCATATTTAAGACTTGTTATAAAAAAGCTTTTTTTAAACCCAAGAACTCAGCAACAACAACTGATGCTACTATTTAAAAAGGAAAGGCAACTTCTCTACAAAACAAGAACAAAATTATGCAACTAATTTTGGTTTATAATTTCAATTTTTTAATCTGCTATAAAGGGACATCTCAAAAATAAATTGCAACAAAAATTATGAGTGATGAGGGTTAGATGGTTAGAAACCATAAACCTATGTATTAAAAATTCCCACAAATACTCATTTTGTGATGAAAAATTCCCAATTCTAGGGATAAAGGCCCCAAAATTTTATTAATGGAATAATCCCTGCCCACCTATCTATTCACTTGTCTCAAAATTTAAATCACTTGCCTAGATTCTATGAGATCGACACAGCTTAATCCACAGAAAGAACAAAAAAAAATAATGTACAACATATTTATTTCTACAACAGGCTTAACCTGTTTAATTTTCCATCGTCAAGGTATCTTATAAGCACTTATTTCTTGCTCCAATACGAAAGCATCAGTACTTCTATCAGCAAGAATGGAAAGGAACTTACTGGAATTGAGACTTTCCCTAACTTGTTCTATCAAGGTTTGATCACTTCACAAAACAAAGTCTCATGCCTTGAGTCTGTTTTGAAGTAAACAACAAATTCAACACTGTTCTTCTACAGGAAACCATACATCATTTCTATATCAGAAAATAGCTTTCTGTAATAGGCAAGGGTGTAGGCCACGTTTAAGTGAGCTCTCATTTTTTTCTTTCTCAATTCATTCTCATTTTGCTTTCGAAATGACATTCCCTACTGGATTTTCTGCAGATGCTGGTTAGTATCATGCATATACATGTATTGTGTTGCATGGGTCTTATAAAGTCTATAACTGTTACAAGACTTGATTGGTTTAATCATGAATTTGTCTGTTCCATTGACAAATACACTGGTTGAATTTCCAACCTGTGCCAGTTTGATATTGTTTGCAACAACTGCAAAACATCTTTCTTTCAGAGTCAGTAACTTCAAGCCATATATAATTATCAGATCAATGTGGCTGACAAATTTTTGGTCTCTTAGTTTTGCCATATTTTAGATTATTTGCTTCGATAGAGTTTGGCTTTGGTCTCTTTGCAGAAATAGTAACCTCAAAATCAGTGGCAGCCTTACATTTTATCCCTTCATTTTTATGTGAATTTTCCTTATCTGAATCTTTCTTGCAAATTGTTTTTAGTAAGCTCATTTTATCCACATAGTAAAGATCACCTCGCTTGAAAACAACTTCTAAAGTGGTCGTAACATACATTTTGCAGTTTAAATATATACACAGGCAGCTCCTTAATTAGCATCACTGTTTTGCTTCCAATGGAATATTGCACATGGAAGTTGATCCTCTGTATAATCAATTAAAAATTAAAGAATCATAACCGTCATTTAATCAGTTCATAAAGGAAACTGACGCTAATGTTGGTAAAGTCCCTTTCATTTTATTGCATTGACTTGCTGGATTGAAATCAAAGGGTGATCCACTCACGCGTATCTGGGTTTAGTAAACACAAAATGACAAAGGTCATTTAAAACACTGCTAATTAATCATACTGGGTTTGTTTTGTTTGAAGTGTTTTTGATTCTGTCATTTAGTCAAATATGCAGTCAAGCAGTAATAGAATTCATGCACATGCGACAGTTAGCAGTGACCACTGGTGTGATATACCGCTGGATATGAATAAATAAATCGAAGGAGGTAGTTTCAAGCATTCAGAATGCCCTGAAAGCATGAATGACCAGATAAAAGTAGATCAAGTGACTTCGAAAATAAGTAGTCCAGGACGATCAAGCTATGGGATTTGATCAGCCCTGAATTGAAATGGGTAATTCCTGTGTCAATAAAAGCCACATGCATGTTCGTTTACACATTTAATAATTTTTCAAATGTTTACAGGCAGTAAACTAAACCAAGCCATTTACACATGCAAACATTGCACTCTTAGATGGAAAAGTTGATTGCCAATGCGCTACTACATCTCAATGCAAGGCCCAAACTACTGTGCATATCACAAAGTGGTGGCTTTTTCAGAAATTAATGCAAACATTTTAAAATTTCAAAGTTCAATGTTGTATATTGGTGGGACTTGGGGTGTGTTGGTGAGGATGACATTTATACTAAGCAAAAAGTTTTGGGTTCACATTCGTTATAAACTTTGTCAAAACTTTTGGATGATAATGGAGATCTATACTGAATTTCTAAACAATTACATGTAACCGAAAACAGTATAAAACAACTGTTCCATATATGCAGTGACTTGCCTTACAAAAATATTATGTCAGGTTAATGCAAAACTTTAGCATAGAGGTTATAAAGCATTCTAATACTCAAACTCAGATTTAACTCAAAATTCTGACATCTAATTCATAACCACTTCAACAGCTAGCCTATCAGATGTCTGAATTTTGAGCTGAGTCTGTGTTTAAGCATGCTGGCATGATTAGATGCCACTACCAGCAATGAAAATGAGGATTATGTCTCACTGACTCTTCAGGGGAGAACATAAGTATTAAAAAAAGCAATAGACAGAACAACCTGAAGTTTTTCCTTCTGTATTCTTAAAAGGCTGAGAATAAAGTCTTCCTCACTCTAACACTGGGTTAATCAGACCAGAGATCATCAGAGTGTCCTTGGTGGTTGAGTTACTACTGTATGGTTACCTGACTACACCTAAATGGTTTACCAGTCCACCACAAGTTAAACCAATGTAGCTATGGGTGTAACCTGACCAGACTGTTTCTGCACAGAGACTTTGAAGATATCATTCTGGGGAAAATACAGTAAAAGCTGTGCCTCCTTGCAGATTGTTTACATCAAGTGGATTCATTTCGATACCATCCCCAGAGTAAGTGTTGACATCATTGAGTTTAGGATGTAATAATGTGAATGATATCAAAAATTACATTAGGCTGATTCTAAAACATGATTCCAGACTGCTATAAATTTTACATTGATTTACCATAAAATGTGAATTGGCATGCCTTGTATTTTATTATAAATGTAATGTATCTCAGTCAATGCTTATAGTGCCATCTAGGGCCCCAAATTTGGAGCACCTCATTTTCATTTTACTATGTTGTTTTTCCCCCAGGCCCTGGTGATGCCGGATACAGATGATACTGTTACTCAGTTACTGCTAAGTTTGCCTGCAGCAACTAAAGTTAGGTACTTTCCTATACGTTTTACTGAAATTTGGTACAAATACAGCTAAAATATGTATCTTGATCAAATACAAAATTAATTATGCTAGGCAATTGCCCACATGGTCAAACCACCTCTGTTATGAGGGCACAATTTTTGCATTTTGTGATTTGTCTCAAGTTTGAGCCCCAGGTACAGCTTAACAATGAACTTGATTCAGACGAGATTAATTTGGTACAATCCCCTGTAGGTATAGTTTTAAAAAAATTATTTTTGGTGTTTGTGATGGATGACTAGGTAGTAGTGCTACCTTAAAATCTGACGAAAAAATCCATAATGAACAAAAGGCCAACTGTAGGGGTGTATATCTACAAATATCTGAGATATTGAAAATCTGAGTTCAGATTCAGATTCAACAGGTCGCAAACATGTAATATAGTAAATTTCAGCCTGATATCCATATAATAAAAAAAGTCACTAATATCTGAAAACCCTCCATTGTAAACCAACGAATTTGTGAATGAAAAAACTATGCTACCCCTCCCCACTTCAATTGGCCATAACTTCATAAGTAATTAGAATTTTTTACTGAAATTTTCCATGCAGTAATCATTTACATAGATGTACACCTGGAAAAATTTATTGGAAATTGGAGATGGTCTCCCGGGGATCTCAGGGTGACTTGGCATGGAATGACCCTTTAATGTTCATCATTATTTACCAAGATTTATTATAATACCTATTTTGTTTCTGGATTACTATTCTTTTCAAATTAATAAATCATTGATTTGATGACAAACTGTATATATGCAAAAGTTTAGTCTCTAATGTCAATAATTCAACCTCAAAATTAATTAAAATTGTTGTTGCAGTACATGTGACTTTAACCTCGGAAATGCGTTACACTATAGGCCATCAGACTTTGCAAATCGGCAGACTATCACAAACCTTGAATGTTTTCCTTGCCGGATATATTATTTTAAAATGGATATTAATTGCCATTGTTACGACTCTATGGTCTAAGAAAAATGTAACAGAAAGAAAGTGAAACCAACAAATCAAGTAAAAAATCAACAAGCAATTTATTATTAGATAATTAAAATGAAAAATCAAAAAGTCACTTACAGTAATGTGTTTTGAAATCCTAATAATCCAATAAGAATGATTGTTCTAATCACAAGTCCTAAATATAGAATGTTCCGAATTCACGGCTGTGTCCTTGAATGTTAAGATGTGCTAATGGTCTCCAAAGTCCTGATGTACTAGAAATCTTGCGGTGCTGAAGTCAAAATGAAGTATTCCAAAATCTCTGAATAAGTTCACATAAATTCCAAAATCATCAATTAAAAATCCAAAATCCAAAAGTTTATGAGCACTGTTATAATCCATTGAATATTTAAAATAATTCCTCTCTTAGAATTTGTAATGAATTTTCACAACTGTAATAGCTCTTTACAAGACTGATTGTAATGTCAAAACTGAAAAAATGTCCACCAAACATGGTATATATAAAGATTGGTCACATGACAGAATGTTCTAGAATATGAGTCATCTTAATGGAATTCTAACTGTAAACAAAATCAACCTTGACCTTCAAATTGAGAAAACATATTGATCAAAACAACCTAATTCAAGGACACTAGTTATACATGTTTTTCCTAACAAACATTAAGATTTAAGCAAATATTAAAGTGAAGAAACATTTACAATTTCCTAAAATATTTATAATATTATATAAACATCATACATAACACCTCCCCTCATAAAGAAAAAGAAAGATTTATATAATAAAGCTTTCTTTTGAATATACATCTAATACTACAATAACCAAAATTACATAAGAACATGTTTTATGAAACTGGACTTAATTACATCAAGCAATATTACATTTCTAGGCACGTGAGAGTGCATCTGCAATCACATTGTCTTTTCCCCTGATGTGTTTGATGTCAATGTTATATTCCTGCAATATCAAAGTCCATCTCAACAATCTCCGATTTTTATCTTTCATTTTGTTGATGAAAGTAAGGGGATTGTGATCACTGTACACAATAATTGGAGAAAGAGCTGAGGTAACATACACTTCAAAATGCTGTAAAGCCAATATCAAAGCCAAACATTCCTTCTCAATTGTGGAATAATTTTTCTGGTGCTTGTTTAGTTTTTTAGAAAAATAACACACAGGGTGATCCACACCACTTTTGTCTTCCTGAATCAATACTCCACCAACCCCTACATCACTTGCATCAACAGATAATTTAAATGTTTGGCTAAAATTTGGTGCAGAAAGAACTGGTGCATTCTTAAGCATGGCCTTTAACTTGTCAAAAGATTCCTGACACTTGTCAGACCAAAAAAATTTGGTTTTCTTACTCAATAAACTTGTCAAAGGTTCAGCAATTTTGGAAAAATTGGAACAAAATTTCCGATAATATCCAGCCATACCTAGAAATCGCATCAGTTGCTTTTTACAAATTGGAACTTGAAATTCAGAGATAGCTTTGACCTTAGCTTCTATAGGTTTAACTTGACCTTGTCCCACAATATGTCCTAAAAATGTGACACAAGCATGGCAAAACTCACTTTTGCTCAAATTAATTGTCAGATTCGCATCGCTGAGTCGATCAAAGAATTTTCGAATGGTTTCCAAATGATCTTCCCAGGTGTTGTTGTAGATAATGATGTCATCGATATAAGCGTCACAATTATCAAGACCAAATGTTATCATGTTCATCAGACGTTGAAACGTTGCAGGCGAATTTTTCATTCCAAACGGCATGACTTTATATTGATAAAGTCCATCTGGAGTTGCAAATGCTGAAATTTCTTTTGCCCTTTCCGTCAGTGGAATTTGCCAGAATCCTTTTAAAAGGTCAAACTTGGTGACATATTCCGCATTTCCAATTTTATCAATGCAATCGTCCATTCTTGAGATTGGAAATGAATCAGTTTTGGTGACACTGTTGACTTTTCTATAGTCAGTACACATACGGAATGTATTATCTGGCTTGGGAACAAGAATACATGGTGAACTCCAGTTACTTTTACTTGGTTCTATGAAATCATTCTCCAGTAAATACTGAATTTCTTTCTTCAGATAGTTCTGTTTGAGAGGATTCATCCTATAAGGATGCTGTTTCACAGGCGCAGAATCTACAATGTCAACGTCATGAAAAATTTTATTTGTTCTTGTTGGAACATCAGGAAACAAGTGCTCATAGTCATGTAATAGCTGTTTTAGTTCATTTCTTTCCTGTTGTTGTAGATGTGAAAGTTTCTGGTCTAGGTTGTTCAATATTTCTGAATTCCGAAGATTGGTTATACCAGAGTCACTATAGTCTGATTGTATTCCATCGTTGATATCTTCACTGTGTGGGACAGGTACAACTAAATTAACAGAATAATTATCTGAGCTATCTCTGTCAAAATATTCCTTTAACATATTTATATGACAAAGTTGTTTCTGTTTCCGTCTCCCAGGAGTGTTAATGATATAATTTAAGTCATTTACTTTCTTTTCAACGGTATAAGGACCATAAAATTTAGCCTGAAGAGGATTCTGAGGTATGGGAAAGAGAGCCAGAACTTTGTCACCAGGTTTAAAACTCCTTTCCTGTGAATTTCTGTCATACCTTAATTTCATTTTTGACTGGGTAGTGTGAAGATTAGTTCTTGCTACTTCACAGGCCTTTGACAACTTGTATTTGAAATCAGAAACATAATCAAGAAGATTAATCTTTGAATCTTCATTTGAAAGAAGTTTCTCTTTCAATAATTTCAATGGTCCACGGACAGTATGACCAAAAACTAGTTCAAAGGGACTAAAACCCAACGACTCTTGAACTGATTCCCTAACAGCAAACAACAACAAATGAACACCCTCATCCCAATCCTTTTCTGTATCAAAGCAATATGATCGAATCATATTCTTCAAAGTTTGATGAAATCTTTCCAAAGCACCTTGACTTTCAGGGTGATAGGCAGAAGATTTAAACTGTTGGATGCCTAATTCATGCATAACTTGTTGGAAAATTCCAGACATAAAATTTGACCCTTGATCCGACTGGACAGATTTGGGAAGGCCAACAAGTGTAAAAAACTTCACCAAAGCTTTCACAATAGTTTTAGTTTTTATATTTCTCAGAGGAATTGCCTCTGGAAATCTTGTAGATGTACACATGATGGTCAACAAGTATTGGTTGCCTAACTTGGTTTTAGGTAAAGGACCAACACAGTCTACAATTATTCTACTAAATGGTTCATCAAATGCAGGAATAGGTTGTAAATGAGCCTTAGGTATTTTCTGATTGGGTTTTCCTACCATTTGACAAGTGTGACAAGATCTGCAGTATTTAGAAACATCACTTTTGAGTTTCGGCCAATAAAAATTATTCAAGATCTTGTGATAAGTCTTACGGACTCCTAAATGACCAGCCAAAGGAGTTTCATGGGCTAAATTAAGAATTTCCTCTCGATATGACTTAGGAACAATAATTTGATAGCTCACTGACCACTCATCACCAGCGGGTACATCAGGTGGTCTCCATTTCCTCATAAGGACCCCATTTTTCACCAAGTAACACACTGGAACTTGTGTGGCTTCAGTTTCACTGATAGCCCTCTGAAACAAACAAGATATCTCGGGATCTTGCTCCTGTTCAACGACAAGAGATTGTCGTTTGTCACCCTGAGTAGGACAAAGAGAATGAGTTGCCAAAAGAGGATCACTGTGATCAATACCATTTGATTGATCAATACCTGAGGAAAAAGTGACCTCATCAAAAGACTGACCAATACATGTGTCAGCTAAAGGAATAATATCCTGATCAACATCACTCTCAAGAGCTCTTTTTGCCATAGCTCTAGTAACTGCACAAGCAGGGTACAAATCAGGGATTTCAGTTTCAACAGGATCAACTTTCTGATCCAAACAAGGCTTGTCAGTTACAAGTGGATTAACCACAACCTTATCTCCAGCTAGGTCATTGCCTAGTAATAAATGAACACCCTCTATGGGTAAAGAAGTCACTGCCCCAACAGTCACAGGTCCAGAAACTAAGTCTGATGCCAAATTTACACAATGGAGAGGAACATTTACAAAGCCGCACTCAACTCCCTGAACAAGAACACTTTCACTTGAAGAAGACTCCTCAGACAAAGGCAAAGTACCTGATAATAAAAGACTCTGAGAAGCTCCAGTGTCCCTTAATATTTTAATTGGGATAGGTTTGGCAGAATCACCAATAAGTGATATAGAACCTTCTGACATGAATGGTTCATAAGCCTCCAAAATAGAATCAGACTGGGGTTTGTTTGACCCAACAGATGTATTGCTTTCAATACAAGACCGTGACCTTGACCTCGTAGAAATAAGAGCATTTGGAAAAGCTCTGTCTTTACTCTGTTGCTTATTTTTCAACTTGAAGCAATCAGAAATAACGTGCCCTTTCGTTTTACAATAAGTGCACGTAGGAAGAGATAAGGATTTCTGATCAGTCTTATCAGATGTTTGATTCCTAACAGTTGTGCGGTTGTGAAATTTGGAAGTACTCGAATGAGATTGAAATGGTTTTTTACCAGAAAACTGCTGAGAGGACGACTTATTGCCAAATGAAATTTTGTGAGTCAAGGAATAATCATCAGCCATACGAGCAGCATTTTCCAACGTTTCCACATTCTGCTCGTCAAGATAGGTTTTAACATCACTATGGATGCACCTCTTGAACTCTTCAATTAATACGAGCTGTCTGAGGTTATCATAACCTTGATCAACTTTCTTGGCTGAGCACCACCTATCAAATAGTTGTTCTTTATCCCTTGCAAATTCGACATGAGTTTGTCCAGTTTCTTTTCTACAATTCCTAAACCTTTGTCGATATGCCTCTGGTACCAACTCATAAGCTTTCAAGATGTACTCCTTAACCACATCATAATCAGTGCTTTGTTGTACTGACAGTGAAGTGTAGACTTCACGAGCTTTGCCAATAAGTACACTCTGTAATAACAAAGTCCAATGCTCTCTGGGCCATTTCAAGTTTTCAGCTATTTTCTCGAAATGAAAAAAGTATTTATCTACTTCTTTTTCCTGAAAAGGGGGTACTAACCTAATATATCTAGTAACATCAAAACCTGAACTTGTATTTAAAGGAGTGGAGTGTGCTCTGTTTGCCAGTTCTAATTCTCTTAACTTAAATTGCATTTCCCTTTCTTCTCTTTGCATCTGCATCTGCATTTGTATTTGTCTATCTTCTTTCTCTCTCTCTCTCTCCATCTGCATTTGCCTCTCTTCTTTCTCTCTCTCCATCTGTATCTGCATTTGTCTCTCTTCTTTCTCTCTCTCCAACTGCCTCTCTTCTTTTTCTCTCTCCATCTGTATCTGCCTCTCTTCTTTCTGCATTTGGATCTGCCTCTCTTCGTTCTCTCTCTCTCTCTGAATCTGAAGCTTTGCC
Organism: Margaritifera margaritifera; assembly: GCA_029931535.1. NCBI lineage: Eukaryota > Metazoa > Mollusca > Bivalvia > Unionida > Margaritiferidae > Margaritifera > Margaritifera margaritifera. The sequence continues at coordinate 8,559,619 of JAQPZY010001699.1, read as the reverse complement.
AATTCTAAATCCATCTGGTTCTTTAACTCTAATTCCCTTAATTTCCTGTCAGAACCAGATACAGGCTTTCTTTTCAAACTTAAAGCACTATTTTCAAAAATTCCCTTTCCTACTAAATACTGAATTAAAATAATCTTTATCTCCTGTTTTGTCAATGATACTTTTGCCTCAGATAGACTGTATTCTCTGGCAAGCTCGAGCAACTCATCCTTTCTCATGCACTCTAACCCCTCCTGGGTAGGTTTTGAAATGAAATTCTGAACATTTGATGCCATTGTAAATGCTTGTTGGTTTCACACAAAAAAATTTCTCTATTTAAAAATCTTTGCCAAAGACAAAAAAATTCTCCGAGACAAAATCAATATGAATTTCAAAGATAAATTTAATATCTCTAATATGCTTTAAAGAAATTCAGATCCCAGATGACGAGCCCCCAATTTCTGTTACGACTCTATGGTCCAAGAAAAATGTAACAGAAAGAAAGTGAAACCAACAAATCAAGTAAAAAATCAACAAGCAATTTATTATTAGATAATTAAAATGAAAAATCAAAAAGTCACTTACAGTAATGTGTTTTGAAATCCTAATAATCTAATAAGAATGATTGTTCTAATCACAAGTCCTAAATATAGAATGTTCCGAATTCACGGCTGTGTCCTTGAATGTTAAGATGTGCTAATGGTCTCCAAAGTCCTGATGTACTAGAAATCTTGCGGTGCTGAAGTCAAAATGAAGTATTCCAAAATCTCTGAATAAGTTCACATAAATTCCAAAATCATCAATTAAAAATCCAAAATCCAAAAGTTTATGAGCACTGTTATAATCCAATGAATATTTAAAATAATTCCTCTCTTAGAATTTTGAATGAATTTTCACAACTGTAATAGCTCTTTACAAGACTGATTGTAATGTCAAAACTGAAAAAATGTCCACCAAACATGGTATATATAAAGATTGGTCACATGACAGAATGTTCTAGAATATGAGTCATCTTAATGGAATTCTAACTGTAAACAAAATCAACCTTGACCTTCAAATTGAGAAAACATATTGATCAAAACAACCTAATTCAAGGACACTAGTTATACATGTTTTTCCTAATAAACATTAAGATTTAAGCAAATATTAAAGTGAAGAAACATTTACAATTCCCTAAAATATTTATAATATTATATAAACATCATACATAACACCATCTAGCAGTTTTTATTACCTTTAGTGACTTTGGCTATTGCTAGCACTAACATAGACATGGATGGACATCCAAAACAAGAAAAGTTGCAAAAAAGCACACCTGGGCAGTGCATGGGGATAAAGATTTGGGGGACATTGGACAAAAAAATGCAGGAAACCTGCAATCCTGCACTCAAGGTGCAACACTCTTAATCTGAGACTGAGGATCTGCAGCCAACAAATATATCTCTTTATTCATCTAACACTATATAAATTTAGGATGCATTATGATAATTCGGTATTAATTACATATGTTATTTGGAACAAAAGTGCTTTAAAATCATGTTACCTTTAGTTTGTTTCACATCATATCAGAGTTCTCTTCTCTTATAAAGAATAGGAATATTGTGCAGTATATTTATCAAGTAGAACAAAGTCAACAAACTAAAATACTGAACACCATTAAAAACTATATCCCCTTTTTAAAAAACAACAAAATGAAACAAGAGTGTCATAAAAAACATGATTTGTAAAGTCACTGAAAAAGTCATTTATTGTTTCATGCTAGACGAAGTGACTCCAAGCATACTTTGACTGTGTTTAATTTAAGCAACTGAATGCACAAAATATGCTTATCTGCCATTACCAGCATGTACTGTCAACTATTCAAACAGCTATTAAGAAACAGAAATTTCTAATAAGCAAAGAATACATATCCATCACTATGAAAATGGAGGAGCTGTCTGCATGCTTGTCAGCTCTTTGATTATGTATATACACTGGAGAATCTGAATACTTATACCTAAAATGCACTTCAAAAATCAACTGCAAGCTTTTGAAGGATCAAGATGACTTCTGGAAAGGAAATAGGTAACATTCTGGTTTTAATCCAGTAATATATGTTATGGATATGAATGGAATGAGAGAAAACTTATAACTTTCAATTGGGATATTTCAAAATAAAAATTCTGGTGCCACCAATGGAAAATGGGGCCATCAGGCATGCAGTGTATCGAGGGCAGAGTGGATCTCCCTGCCATTTGTAACAAGGAACAACACTGGAGATGCCATCATTAAAATGACTAAATAATAACAGGTACTAATGGAATGTCATGGTTACAAAATGACTGAACCACATTACTAACTCACAGTTTCTGACCAGTTGATTTCCGGGTAACTGTTAAGGAGAAAGGACCCTGGCTGGGAATTGTGACATCATAATCGGGTGTCCTGATTGGTTCTGATGGTGGGAACAGCTTCAGTGGGACCTCATATCTACTGTTATGAGGGTCATATATCTGAACAATTAAAGAAATTTCACATAGCTTTAAATTTTACTAAAATCAAATATAACATTTCAAGTTTAATTGTATCTATTTTATGTTCTCTGCACAAGGTGTACAGTGTACCCTCTTTAAAACAGACAAAGGTAGTTGTACAGTGTACCTCTTTATAACAGACAAGTTGTACAGTGTACCTCTTTATAACAGGCAAGTTGTACAATATACCTCTTTATAACAGGCAAGTTGTACAATATACCTCTTTATAACAGGCAAGTTGTACAATATACCTCTTTATAACAGGCAAGTTGTACAATATACCTCTTTATAACAGGCAATTTGTACAATATACCTCTTTATAATAGGCAAGTTGTACAATATACCTCTTTATAACAGGCAAGTTGTACAATATACCTCTTTATAACATTCCAGTTGTACAATATACCTCTTTATAACATTCCAGTTGTACAATATACCTCTTAATAACAGGCAAGTTGTACAATATACCTCTTTATAACAGGCAAGTTGTACAATATACCTCTTAATAACAGGCAAGTTGTACAATATACCTCTTTATAATAGGCAAGTTGTCTAATATACCTCTTTATAACAAGCAAGTTGTACAATATACCTCTTTATAACAGGCAAGTTGTACAATATACCTCTTTATAACAGACAAGTTGTACAGTGTAACTCTTTATAAAAAACAAGTTGTACAGTGTACCTCTTTATAACAGGCAAGATGTACAGTATACCTCTTCATAACAGGCAAGCTGTACAGTATACCTCTATAACAGGCAAGCTCTACAGCATACCTCTTTATAACAGGCAAGTTGTACAGTGTACCTCTTTATAACAGGCAAGCTGTACAGTATACCTCTTTATAACGGACAAGTTATACTGGACCTTCTTTATAAAAAAACAAGTTGTACAGTGTACCTCTTTCTAAAAAACAAGTTCTAAAGTGTACCTCTTAATAACAAAAGTTGTAGTGTATCCTCTATAACAGACACAAGCTGGGCAGTGTACCCTCTTTATAATAGACAAGTTGTACAGTCTACCCTCTTTATAACAGACACAATAAGTTGTCCAGTGTACCCTTTATATAACAGATTCAAGAAGTTGTACAATGTACCCTCTTTAACAGACAATAAGTTTTATAGTGTACAAAGGACAAAAATGAATGTTTTTATGATGTGAATGTGATTTGTAATACATGTCATGACAATTTAGTTCAAAATTCTTCTTCCTAAGAACAGGAAAAGAAACTTGTGTACATATGCATTGAGCTGTGTATCTTATATTTGACACACCTATGGTGTGCTGGCACTAAGGATCTCCCAAATCATCAAGCGAAAATGTTCATATTGCATTTTCGGTATACATTTTCTGATAGCATTTTCATTTAAGACAGCAATTTGGCAACTGACACTTTGTATTATTCTCCTGTTGTCAGCAGAATCTGACATTCTACTGTTGTCAAGTCATAGATGACTGCCAGTGTAACATATTTTCAAGGTTTTATTACTGACATTATCAACTTCTGAACAATACAACTTCTGAGGAACACAACTTTCAGAAACAGACAACTAAGTATTAAATCAAACAATAACCACACACCATTTGAAATGGAGAACTAAGTATTAAATTAAACAAAAACCACACACCATCTGAAATGGACAACTAAGTATTAAATCAAACAATAACCACACACCGTTTGAACAGAAAACAGAAAAATGGGTGATGGGATGTATTAAAGAAAATGCATATGACTGGTGTAAACATAAGTTAAATAAAAATAAGTTGTGGAATAGAATATTTCTATCTGATACAAAGCTCTCACCAGAGCATATCCCCATATCCTGGAAACATAAGTTCCTGGACCCTCAATTTTCGTAGGTCCCATGTCCCACAGATGCACATTTTCCTAAGCAAGACTTATATCAGGGTTCTCCTGGATGCCAAAATTTGCGTAAAAGTATGCATACTTTTCATTTTTTAATGCATGAAAATTCCAACAGCTCAGTCTTTGACACACAAGTTTTTTGTTGCCGAAATTCTCTTTTATTTGATCTGTTTCTACAAAGCGAGTATCATTGATGTAATGTGCGAGCTATCAAACAAAGTTCAAGTGATTGTAATGAGATTAGGTGAAGCCGCATAGGTTAGATCTTAGCAGACATGTAGATGCAGACATGTAGATTAAGACAACTTGTTAATCAAATGTCAGTTCCTAATGATCATTTTAATCAAAAGTCTAGTTACACAAGTGTATGATTTGACACCTTTCTTTGATAAACATTACTCAGCAGTTTTAATCCATCATATAATAAACCCTCAAATGATGTTTGAAACTCTTGCGTTTTAATGTATACCATATTTAGAAAAAAATAGCGCCAATATTTTGGGACGTATTTTGTTTGTCGGAGAAATACGAACTCTCATGTTAATCATCATAAAATCTGCAGTTTTTTGGGGTCTTGCACAGATATACGTTCATTTTCGAGTGATTATCATATTATACTTTTCCGATGGCAACTTTACATAATTTCTTTGGTGACTAGTGAAAGGCTGCAGATGAACATGATTCTTGCAAAACTGGATGACAGAAACTAGTAGATGCATCTAGTTTTGATAAAGAAAACAGAATGCCAAAGAGAATAAGAGATTCATGGAGCAAATCATCGAAAAGAACATTCCCATGGGCCGAAAAAAAGCAAGAAAATAATGTGTATATATATATATAATTTCAACTATAATATAAATAAGTTAATCACATCAGCAGATTTTTTTCATCTATTATGCCAAGCAGAAATTCTCTCTTTGATGCATAAAAGTTATAGAGATTATTGCACTCACTCTTTATCCACTCTATGAACCTAGTCAAGATTGATTCTGTTTTTGGACACTCCCATAGAAGATGTGATCAAACTTCTACAGAGTTTTTGCAGAGTGAGCACACATTACTTGAAACTTTTCCAATTTTTTTAGAACATTATTTGTTGCCAAAATTCTGTGTAACAGTTCAAGATTATTGATTTACGATCATGTTACAGTGGTTCCCATCTTATAAGAACACCCCTTCTGCACCAGGAAAGTGGCTTTATAAGGGGGGGGGGGCCTTTCCAGATGGGGACTATATTTGTGAGAAGTATATGTATGTGTATGAAGTAAGAAAGCTACATGTAACTTCAAAACATTTAATAACTTCATTTAAAAGTAACATTAATTATCAAAAGGTTCTTGTCCTAAGAATAGACTTATTTCCAGTGAAAATACCTTAATAGTTCCTAATTATTAAGTATGAAATATTTATCCAAGTTTGTTTGTGTCATGTTGTCTGCAGTTTTCCTTTTGTCTTTTTTAAGAATATCAGTTTGGTTTGAATGCTTAACATCATCCAGCAATGATGACTCCCCATCATTTGTATTTTCTGTGCTTAAGTCATTGTCAAACTCCACATAATCTAGAATGGCCATTCCACATGGTAAAAGAGGCAAAAGATCCTCTTCAAACAAGTATTGTACCTCTTGTTGTGTTACATTGGGGTCTTCCTGGAAAAATCCACATTTTTGTAAAGCATTTTGGGATAGTATCAGGTGTTATACATCCCATGCTGAAGTTAACCTTTGAACTGCATCTAGCAGAGTCACCTGTCTTGCTATCTCTGATGCTGTTGATATATCTTCCATCAAAAATAGTACATGTCTAAGCAGCTTTTTCCTGCATAAAACTTTAACTGTTTGGATGATTCCTGCATCCATAGGCTGAAGTTTTGAGGTTGTATTGGGTAGAAAATATTCCATTTTTGGGTGTGCAAAACAGTTATCTAGAAAAAGCAGTATCTTTCGGCTTGCACTTTCATTTGATGATTCAACTTCTTTAACCAAGACTCAAACATATGTACTGTCATCCATGCCTTTCTGTTGGCCTCATAAGTCACCCTTAAATTTTATTACTGTACCCCTTAAAACTTCTTGGGTTTTGTGATTTGCCAATCACCAATGGTCAAAGTTTTTTGTTTTTCACCAGAACAGCTTGGACAGAGGAAAACTATGAATCTTTCTTTTGCTTTTTCCCACTTTTACATGTGTCACCCTTTTTCACCACAATATAGAGAAGTGATCTCCCCAGAAATTTTCGATAGCATCGGGGTAAGAGTGTTAGGGTCATAAAATGTTTTAAAAAGCTCACGTTAACGTCATAAAGTGAAACAAATTAATATCAATGAAATAAAAAAGAAGTGTATATATTTACATAGTATTCTTTATTTACCTAGGTTTATAACAAGGCTTAATGTCTATCTCATTTGTTTCTTAATTTAAATAATGATATACTTCTTTTTTTTTCTTTTTGCCATATATATTGACTGCCACATCAAAATTAAAGTCTTTTTAAGAATTGTGTTCAGTACTGATTGTCATCATGTATGTTCATTACCCTCTGTGTCTACCTGTTCATTAAAACACTCTTAATTCTATTCATTGAGGAGAATAACCTTTCACAATCTGAAAAAAAATGAAACATAAAATTTATTAATGATGTACAAAAAAAAAGAGACAAACTGCTTGAATCCTAATTAAGTGAATTACCTAGGACAAATTCTTCAAGAGTCAAGACTGTGATGTGTTTTCAAATAATCATCACAGAATAAGATAATATATATTCCTTTCCATTAAGAACAATATATCAAAGTGTTTGTTATTGTTTAATTTCTGAATCAATGTCAGAGAGCTTAAATATTGTTCAAAGATTAAATTAAATTAAAAATGACTTTACTGAATAATTAGTAAGCATATGGATGAAACTATTTAAGTTATACATGTATTAATAAAGGAATACTTTTTATTTATATCTTTTCAAAAGAGGTAAAACTGGAAGATAAAGATTGTTCTGTTTATTACTTGGATATCCAATAAAACACGGTATTGGTGCTGAGAGTAGTCTCACTCACTTAAAAAATTGAAATGTTTGATAGAACATTTCAATGAAGCTCATTATATACCCTAGGGTGTCCCCTAGTCAGATCAAGTTAGATTTAGCTTGAACATGCATGCGATTTTGTTTAACCATTATTTCAATTCATTGGTATAACAACAGTTACAGACACTACACTTGGTGTATAACATGCAAGAAAAACAGCATGAAAACTTTAAAACTTTATTTTTTTTCACAGTAACATCAGTAACAGGATATCAACATTTAAAGTAAACAACATAACTGGAAGTGGTAAACAACTTAATAACAAAATCAAAACATCTATGACAAAGGTATCACTAAGAAAAAAAACCTAACCATGAAACTTTTGCATAACAAACATAAAAGACATAGAATAATCTTATTTAGGCATTTATCTAACACCAAGAAGAATATTTAAACAAACAAAATCATTAATACTGGCCAAAAGTATTGCAAACTTCCATAAGAGTCAGAAGTACATTGTCCATAAAATTGGTTACAGACACTACAAAACTATAGCATTTCAATACAGCTGCAGAACCATACATATCTCCATAAAATTCACTTCAAAAATAATTCAACATGAACACATTGACTAGAATTATTCATTAAATGAATGTTGATTAGTTAATAAAATGATAAAACCACATTGTAACAGGTATATGTCCAATACTTGTGTTAAAATTATGAACTGGTAAATAGCACTTGAAAGTTTAATACTAAATAGTGTTTGTAAGAGTAAAATATTGAAGTATAATGAATGTTCAATAAATCATAGTCACTAAAGTATTGTTCAACCCAAGGTGCTGACTCAAACACAGACCCATATGTGATTGATCTTAAGGTTACAGACACTACACATTAAACCTTGACTTTATATTGTCATTTCAAATAGAAGTGCTTATGATTTTTTTCCAGATTTGACTTGAGCTTAGACAATTCAGCTGCATTAAACTTGAAATGACCCCTTTCATTGACTATTTGTGGAGCTTTTACCCTGTACAAGATAGCATCTAGAGCCTCTTGTGAATAATCATCTTTTTCAGGCCAAACATACATGTTGCCAGACTTTCTCATGTATTTAAGTCTAACTTCGTTATGAAGAATGTCTATTACTTCTGCTAAGTATACATCTAGAGGTCCCTTCTTTGGCTTAAGTCCTACAGCAACAAATTCTCCAGGGTGGTATTTCTCTATTGGTTTCTCTGTGTTGGTTGGTGCTTTTTTGTCAACTTTGATCTTCTTTGTCACAATGTTTTGTCTTTCTGTTGACTTCCGTTTCTTATTAGGCTTTTCGCTTGTTGCTGAGTTATGATCTTTCTGGTTACTTCCTTGTTTTCTTTTCTTGTCATTATTTTCTATTGTTGATGGATTCTTGTCTTTAAGTTGTTTTCCTTTCTGACTTAAATTATCTTTATTGAGTACTAACTTTCTCATTTCCCAGGCATTAACATTTTCGCTGAAGTTGCATCTCCTGTCAACCTTCATGCATTGCTCACAATAACAGCTCAGATTTCTTATGCTCAGTTCATAATCATTGCTTCCTGACTTTACAGCATGTAATTTTCTTGTACCTTGCAGTGTTTGCACATCAGTTTCTTCTCTATTTCTCTCAACATCTTTAACAAGGATGAACTCCCTTCTCGAAACTGTTTTAGCTTCATTATCTGTATTTTCCATTTTCAGTTTCTCTGTACAGAAATGATATACATCTTCTGCACAACCTATCACCTTTCTATTGCTGATTACAGCTCTGTAGCAAGCATTCTTGACTGTCGCACCGAGACCATCGCAAACACTCTTTCCATGTGATGTTTCGAAATAATTTCGTGTTACAGATGGCTTTTTCCTCAGACTTATGTCAGCAAAGGCTTTCTTCCCCTTATACTGGGCAGCACAGCCATCTGTCCACTCATGGATCTCCTCTACTTTCACACCTTTCTTCTTCAGAATTTCTATAGCTTTGTTCTCAAAAGTGATAGCTAAGTCTGCATCATGTTTGGTTTCTTCACTGATGCCAATAATGGCATGCTTTATCTTGAATTCTTTTTTCTTTTTGACCACCTTTTCTTACTTTCACAGTTTCACGTTTATTAGGCACTTCCCTACTGATTTCTGGACTTAGAAAAAAATCTTTCACAGATTTCTTTAATGGAGAGTTAAGTGCATCCCTTCTTCTTTTTCTTTGTTTCGTCTCCCACCATGTAGAACTAGGTTTTTGCCCTTTCACTGATACTTTGAAATACTTTTTTAGTCTGTGTCTTTTATATTTCTTCAGTAATGCGTCACAAATGATGTTGTATGCATGTTTCTTTGCACCCCCTTTCCTTGTTTTCACTTCTGAAATGCTCTCTGACACAGATTGTATAACAGTATCTGTCAATTCAAGTTTTTTTCTGCAATCCGGTGTCATTATCATTATATTCCTATTTAGAAACTTTGATGTTGATGGAGATTCAATTAATTTACTTATGATGACTGCTTTTCTCTTTGGGGTATTTGGTAATACTTCCTTTACCTTTTTTAATTGTCTGTACAGAGTTGCTTTAGGTAACACTTTATTCATTGGTGAATCTCTGGCTGACCCAGTATTTCCTATTTCACAATCAGTCTGAATACACTCTTGCTGTATACTTTCATTCAGTTTGATACGCATTCTCCATGCTTGGGTTCTTTTCACAGCTTCTTTCTTCTTTCTACTTAATTCAGCAGTTTTCGGACTTCTTAAATCAACACTCTTATTAACCGATATTGCCAGGGCTGCTTTTTCTTTCTTTTTCTGGCGATACCTTTTCATTTCTTCACGTTTTTTCCTTCTTAATTCTTGTTGAAGATTTGAATCGGAAAGTGATTGCTGTTTTTTTAGTAGTCTTGCATCTTTTCTTCTTTCTCTATCAACCCTTTTTAGCTCCTCATGTTTCGCCTTATTTTCCCTCTGTTTTTTTCTCCAGGCTTGTACCTTTAGCCTCGTCTTCTCCCTTCTAGCTTTAATCTTCTGTTCATCTTCTTCTGGCTTATCTTTGCTTCCTAAAAGCAAACAACTTCATTCTCATTTTTGTTCCTCTATGTATACGGATGAAATTTAGACTTTACAAAACATACTTGTAATGAGTACGCAATATGCTTTCATACATAAGCAAACTGGAATAACCTGTAGATTCTTAAAGAAAAGTATCTGATTGAAAAAGAAATAGCATAAAACCTGATGATTATTCAATGTTCTAGCATTTACAATGATTGCACACTTTCCTTAATAATGTAAACAACAGTCGGGTCAATTCACATGTCTAGTAGTGTCTGTAACCATTTGACAATATCAGCAATGTATCCAATACTAAGTCTGAGCTCATTGAATTCTCATAATATTTCTGTTTGAATTTACTAGTCTAATGATATGGAATGCAAAAATACTCAGTTTCAATTGCATATTGTAAGAAATCACTGAAAATGTTGCCTGTTATCAGAAATCTAGATGAAAGAAACTATAAATATACCAAAATATTACAAATTGCAGACAGACAATATGTCAAAATTTAGCCTTACACATCAATACTGTAATAGGAAACATAATTTGGCTTCATTTTTTTAAAAAAAAACAGGGATAAAGTCATAGACAGTATAAAAAGGGGATATTGGTTACAGACACTACAATTTAAGAGTGTGGTTTACCATTCAATACAAACTTACCAGAGTTGTTCCCAGAGGTTTGCTTTTGTCGTCTTCCCATGTCTTAGGGATGTACCATGGTAAAGAACAGAAAAAGTAATTAGGCAGCTTCTTCTAGGATAAGAAATTCAGGTTACATTGTCTTGTAGTAAATTACTCAAACAGACAGTGCTGCAAGAATGATGCAATATTCAATCAAGAGAGTTATTGCATCACTTTTTTGCTCTTGGCTGCAGAGGTAAATAGATGATGCAACATTACATCACATAAGATGGAACTTTCTATTGAGAAAAACAATGTTTTAATGACAAGTAGAACAATACTTTTATCTTTCATTTTTATACCTGTTTGTGTAGTGTCTGTAACTTTTTTTATTGAGTTGCTGTTTTTTAATGGTACAATACAGCACCACCAATTTTGGCCAACTTGGACATCACATGGATACACATGAGCCTTTGTAGGATTTATACTTTTCCATAATGAAACAACAAAATTATTGCCATATAAACTTGTAAAGGTTACAGACACTACAAAATTTAGAACTGGAAAGTTTGACAAAGAACAAGCTCTCAATCGAATATCTTGGCTAGCCATGTGATTTAAATGGTTTTACTACTTATTATAATATAAAGTCGAGTTCTAGATGTCAATAAAAGTTATAATGAATGTTATTTTGTACAAAATGTTGGCATATAACAACAGATTAGTGTTTGAATTTCAGTGTTGAAACAAAACTTCTACTGACGGTATTTTGCTTATAAAATCCATAATATTTTACCGATTTCTTTAATTCAAGAAGCAATATTTGCAGGATAGAATTCCGCATAAAACCAGACCAATAAATGCATAATTTCAGTATGATATTTAGAGAATTCTCTATTTTATATTCAAGCTTTTTTCGAGTGAGACTACATAACGCTCAAAAATGGCCATTTTTAGAGCTTGTTTCCATGCATATCTCAACAATGGGTTACACTAACCTCTTGAAATTTTCAGGAAAGTAAGAGAGGTATATGCCAGGCTTACCAATCTTTAAAATTGGTTCATATCTTGTTTAATTTTTCTATTTCATGCATATAACATGAAAATTCCTTTATCAGCACCAATACCGTGTTTTAGCCGATAGACAGAAAAGAGAAATGAGAAATTAATAGGGCAGCACCGACTTAAGTTAAGGTTTACTGACCAAACTATATTTCTCTTGCTCAGAGTAAACTATGTAGACATAATAACAACTCATGAATAAAATGTAACTTTCATTCCTCATCACAACTTAATAAGAACAACGACAGCTGCAACTACAACTACTGGTTACTACTATAAAAAAAATAGATTACATCCCCCCCGTAGATCTGAACCAAAATTTAGTAATATGGAAAACTTACCATCCAATCCAGCAATTTCCACCCAAGGGTATAATGTCTTCCATTAATTGTTAAATACCGTCCTTCGGAATCGGAACCAATGCCACTATTGGTGTCGCCAATTTCTGATTTTCGTAACCAGGTCAACATGTGGCTAGCCCGACGCTGGGTAATTTTACGTTTCTTGGAAGGTGGTGTGTTCATTTTTCACAAGAATTTTTAATGTAATATGTGTAACTGCTTTGGCTGGTAGTGAAAATGACTGAAATATATATATAACACTACCAGTAGACTCCATCGTCGCTGGCCAACCATGTGACTATCTCTGTGCAGATGAAACCCGCACCAAAGGTCGCTCACCGGCAGTCACGCAAGCCAGGTACAAAAGATAATGGTTAAATGAGTGAGTAATTATCCTGGATTATCTTAATAAAATACCCAAGAAGAGGTAAGAACAGGTATCATTTGAGTAATAGGGCTTTGAATTAGGTTACAGGATATTTGTTTAACAGATTAATTTATAAGGGTAGTGAGAAACACTGATGCGTAGTGGCTCAAGGGTATAGCATAGCGGCAGGTTCTAAAGCATCGGGGGTTATCAGGGTTTGAAACGATAGCGTAGTGGGCCCGCTATGGTAAAATACCCTGGGAAGAACACTGTACAGGGTAGCATTCTGAAAAACAAACCAGTCTCACCACATTTAAATATATCATATCTGTCATATTCCTCACATATGTCATTCAACCTTTTGCTCCAGTCCTCTACAACTTCATTATTGACTTCAGCAGACTCTCCGCTAAGGACGGAACTCTTGATATTGTGTCTGACCTGAAATCTAACAACCATCCATTGCTTGCTGCAAAGTTATCATGGCCCATTTCAACTGATAAAATTGTTGCCTTTTCTTGAATCAATCAACCTGTGAGTGGGATGTTCTTGGCATGCGCAGTGCAAAACCATTAAAAAACCATGTTATTTAAATCTTGGTACAAACATCGGCTTGCATTTAGAATCATTCTCTTTCCATTTACTTAATTTTTCCACTGCTGCAGAATATTCTCATAATCTGTTACGGTGTTGTTTATTTGAGTCTTTCCAACATCAACTTTTTCGGCACAAACTCTTGAACTCTCTCCACTCTCATTGAGTCGAATAACTGTTACTTTTTCTTATAAAGTAAGAATTTTCCATTTACGTGATGACATATTAAACTTTTTGTAATTACTTATTCCTATGTTGCTAATTGTACTGCAATTTAATTATGCAGAAAAACTGTTATAGAGCAGATGTAATGCCTTGTTTATAAAGGAAGTGATACATATACTGTCACATGATTCATTTCTCTTTGTGTGTGAATCCACAAAAGCTATATTTAGCCTATGTCAACCATATTATGATCTTGACAATTTACCTTCGGTCGTAATCATCAAAGAGAAGAACCAAACAGCTGTGTGAAGCCCAAAACACTATCACAATATTGCCAAGCCCATTTCCTGTAAATGTCAGTATTTTTATATAATGATATAATATTAACTGTAGTGGTACATTTTATAATGTAGTTTAGCCAGCATTAAATACATGTAAATCCATGAGAAGCATAAATTTGTTGCATTACCTTAAAATGAAGTCTCTCATCACTTTCGAAGTTCACATCAAGCTGTAAGGTCATGACATCATTAGGCCAGCCTGATTTAGTTGACCTTGACAACATAGCTGTCATTCTATTGGCTGTCTGATTAAGGCTCTCCACCACGTAACCTTGATAGTCTCTAGAATAATAGCACCATGGCACATTACCCAACATTCCTGGCTTTGGCAGGAATGGCTGCCAACAACAGCTTCTTGCCTCACATTTTTCCTTTGTTACTAAATAAGATTCAGGAAAGCAGTCAAACCGCTGACCTTCAGGTATGTTGTCACACTGGGGCTGAGTTGAAATGTCACATGTTGAATCAAATGGTTTACTCTAAAAAATATGGGAAATGAAAGACAGTCTCAGATTTGTACAGTATGGTGATAGATTCCGTTTAAAGTCTATGCCAATGTGGTCATGAAGGCACATTTACTCATCTTAAATTAAATATTAATTGTTGTTCTCAAATTTAAAACTAATATAGTTTAACAAAAATCTATTCAATCCTGATTGTTGAATGCTCTCCACCTTAAATGTCATCAAACAACTTCCAGATGAACATTTTTTGATTGCTATGGACTTTACAATGGTGGCTAGGTACTAAACTGGGTCAAGAAAAGAGGACTTCGGGTTTAATCACAATAAAAAAAAAGGGTAGTACACATTTTTTTCAACATGCACAACTTTCACTGTGACATCATTGCATATGACATTCAATCCTGTTTGTACTATATCACACCTTAAGGTTGACCTAGTCCAAATTGTTTTACGTACTTTAACATTGATTTTGTCACATGTATTTCTTGGGGCATGTATATAATGACCTTCCACGGAATATGGATGTCTGAGGATCAAAATAAAGTGAATACTCACCATTAAAGGTACATGTAATCAAATTCTACAAAAGTACACCCATTACTGAAATAGTCGGTACTGAATGCATACATGACCTGTATGACTTGTACTTTAGATTTTGACCATAAATACAAATCATTAGGGGTGAAATGATACACCTGTGCTGCATATCGATATGATTCACGATACACAGATTACGATACGATACATTATCGATTCTCAGTTTAAAGAATAAGAAGGCAAACAACTAATAATTATTCATGACTGCTGAAGATTAAAGTAACTTCTATAGGGTAGATATCGTTTTGTATCTATTCTTCACCTCTTGTATCGATACGTGTATCAATATAGCAAAAGTATTGATATATCGATTAATCGTTTCACCCCTACAAATCATTCTGAAAACACAAATATTTCATTGGCTTCAGTGACTTCTTTCAGGCGTCATCAAGGTCAGCCACAATAAAAATAGGCCCCAATCCCAATGTAAAATATTTCCAAAATCATGCAGTATTTCTAATTTCAACAATCTTCCTATCCAAATTTTATTCCCAGCTGACCAAATGTTGACGAAAAAAAACCACACAAAAAAAACAACACAAAACAATGCTAGAGTTTAAACAAAGATAACTTTTCTATTTGCATCAATTTACAATATCTTTCAAATTAGAAGAAAATTACC
Source organism: Margaritifera margaritifera (assembly GCA_029931535.1). Classification (NCBI taxonomy): domain Eukaryota; kingdom Metazoa; phylum Mollusca; class Bivalvia; order Unionida; family Margaritiferidae; genus Margaritifera; species Margaritifera margaritifera. The sequence goes on along the minus strand of JAQPZY010001699.1, from coordinate 8,544,006 downwards.
CAAAAGGCGTGCAAAAAGACGACAGTGTAGAAAAGAAGTGCAGCTGATAAAAAGACAAGAGCAACGATCGTTAAGATGGTGATCAGCGAAATGCTGTGTCGACGGCAAGACTTTGCATATTTTCCGTAGTCAGCAGCATCAGGCTCCGGCACAACCAAGATGTCCTTTTCTTCATTTGTCTTCAATCCCATGGTTGATCCAAGTAAACGTATTCAAACCGAAGTCTTTGTATTTCACATGACAAGGTCAAAAGTACATGAGTCCTTCCTTATGACATTTCAAAGTCCTTTTTTTAAAGTGTTGATCTTGAGCAGAACACAATTGCGTAAGCCATTTTGAATGTCATGTGATAAGGAGTATGTTTGATTGGTCAGTGCCTAAACATTGGAACTTTTCTATCATTCGGAACTTCGGAGTCAATCCTACAGAGCATATTTTTGTCGCAGAAATTGCCGAGGATATATTACAATTGCTGTTCAACATGTATTTTTACACTTTAAATTTTTTTTAAAAACAAAATCTGAAGTAAAAGAGTACTTTCCTTTTTTACCGTCTTTCTTAACTTTATTAAGAAATCTTTATCATAATAGCATAGTATGAGCTGTGAGGAGCGTGGAATGCATAGTGGCGAAGGGGATTGGCGGAAACGTAGAAATCAGTAGTTTAAAAGCAAAATGCATGCTCTACAAGGAAACTAATAATAATTTTCCTAAAAACAGATTGATCTTATTTCTCCATGGACATCCTTTTTCAATCAGACATGGATTTTATAGTACCGGTTCAAAATGATTTGTGCACATTTTCATTATTAATGTTACCAGCAAAATTTAGATGCGACGCTTCAAGGAGTACTATTTTTTTAAATTTTCATAAATTTCACTTTGAATTTTTCTGATTCTCTATACCAAAATTGTGAAATTAAGATTGCGTTAAATGTAAAATGGAGCATGACTATATTCATATAGTCACATGACGCCTCAGTGTGTTGTCTGAGGTGCAAATAGCAGGTAGACTTCGCGATGCTTTCACGTTAATTTCTGTAGTAATAAAAAAAGAGAGACTATTTACTGCTGTTGCCGATGGGATGAAATCGTTTTAATGCACACAAATGTATTCTTCAAGGAGTAAAGCAGTTTTGAGTAGCTATTTTTAGACCAATAGATAAAACAAGTGTAATGGGACCGTAGGTGTCGTTCAGTGTGTTACGGAGTGAAAGTTTTCTCTCTCTCTCTCTCTCTCTCTCTCTCTCTCTCTCTCTCTCTCTCTCTCTCTCTCTCTCTCTCTCATTGAAGTTAGATAGTACGCTAGCCGCTCTTTATCGCATGTATCACAGTTGTCTGGACGCTGTTGCATGTATGGTCATGCAATTTCATGTCTGCATTCACGTTTATCACTTATGTTAACACCCATAAAAAGTAAGTTGTCGTTGTACTGACCTACTTTTCTTAATAGTAATATGGGACATACGGGAATTAACATTACGCCATAGAGTTACATTATATTGCGCTCTGGGGACAAGGGAAAATTTTATGCTAAAATTGTCCATAAGTTTAAATGGAAGGGTCACTCAGAAGACAAGGGGAATTTAACATAGTGTTACGACTCTATGGTCTAAGAAAAATGTAACAGAAAGAAAGTGAAACCAACAAATCAAGTAAAAATCAACAAGCAATTTATTACTAGATAATTAAAATGAAAAATCAAAAAGTCACTTACAGTAATGTGTTTTTGTAATCCTAATAATCCAATAAGAATGATTGTTCTAATCACAAGTCCTAAATATAGAATGTTCCAAATTCACGGCTGTGTCCTTGAATGTTAAGATGTGCCAATGGTCTCCAAAGTCCTGATGTACTAGTAATCTTGATGTGCTGATGTCAAAATGAAGTATTCCAAAATCTCTGAATAAGTTCACATAAATTCCAAAATTGTCAATTTTAAATCCAAAATCCAAAAGTTTATGAGCACTGTTATAATCCAATGAATATTTAAAATAATTCCTCTCTTAGAATTTGGAATGAATTTTCACAACTGTAATAGCTCTTTACAAGACTGATGGTAATGTCAAAACTGAAAAAATGTCCACCAAACATGATATATATAAAGATTGGTCACATGACAGAATGTTCTAGATTGGTCACATGACAGAATGTTCTAGAATGTGTGTCATCTTAATGGAATTCTAACTGTAAACAAAATCAACCTTGACCTTCAAATTGAGAAAACATATTGATCAAAACAACCTAATTCAAGGACACTAATTAAACATGTTTTCCTGATAAACATTAAGATTTAAGCAAATATTAAAGTGAAGAAACATTTATAATTTCCTAAAATATTTATAATATTATATAAACATCATACATAACACCTCCCCTCATAAAGAAAAAGAAAGATTTATATAATAAAGCTTTCTTTTGAATATACATCTAATACTATAATAACCAAAATTACATAAGAACATGTTTTATGATACTGGACTTAATTACATCAAGCAATATTACATTTCTAGGCACGTGAGAGTGCATCTGCAATCACATTGTCTTTTCCCCTGATGTGTCTAATGTCAATGTTATATACTTGCAATATCAAACTCCATCTCAACAATCTCCGATTTTTATCTTTCATTTTGTTGATGAAAGTAAGGGGATTGTGATCACTGTACACAATAATTGGAGAAAGAGCTGAGGTAACATACACTTCAAAATGCTGTAAAGCCAATATCAAAGCCAAACATTCCTTCTCAATTGTGGAATAATTTTTCTGGTGCTTGTTTAGTTTTTTAGAAAAATAACACACAGGGTGATCCACACCACTTTTGTCTTCCTGAATCAATACTCCACCAACCCCTACATCACTTGCATCAACAGATAATTTAAATGTTTGGCTAAAATTTGGTGCAGAAAGAACTGGTGCATTCTTAAGCATGGCCTTTAACTTGTCAAAAGATTCCTGACACTTGTCAGACCAATAAAATTTGGCTTTCTTACTCAATAAACTTGTCAAAGGTTCAGCAATTTCGGAAAAATTGGAACAAAATTTCCGATAATATCCAGCCATACCTAGAAATCGCATTAGTTGCTTTTTACAAATTGGAACTTGAAATTCAGAGATAGCTTTGACCTTAGCTTCTATAGGTTTAACTTGACCTTGTCCCACAATATGTCCTAAAAATGTGACACAAGCATGGCAAAACTCACTTTTGCTCAAATTAATTGTCAGATTCGCATCGCTGAGTCGATCAAAGAATTTTCGAATGGTTTCCAAATGATCTTCCCAGGTGTTGTTGTAGATAATGATGTCATCGATATAAGCGTCACAATTATCAAGACCAAATGTTATCATGTTCATCAGACGTTGAAACGTTGCAGGCGAATTTTTCATTCCAAACGGCATGACTTTATATTGATAAAGTCCATCTGGAGTTGCAAATGCTGAAATTTCTTTTGCCCTTTCCGTCAGTGGAATTTGCCAGAATCCTTTTAAAAGGTCAAACTTGGTGACATATTCCGCATTTCCAATTTTATCAATGCAATCGTCCATTCTTGAGATTGGAAATGAATCAGTTTTGGTGACACTGTTGACTTTTCTATAGTCAGTACACATACGGAATGTATTATCTGGCTTGGGAACAAGAATACATGGTGAACTCCAGTTACTTTTACTTGGTTCTATGAAATCATTCTCCAGTAAATACTGAATTTCTTTCTTCAGATAGTTCTGTTTGAGAGGATTCATCTTATAAGGATGCTGTTTCACAGGCGCAGAATCTACAATGTCAACGTCATGATAAATTTTACTTGTTCGTGTTGGAACATCAGGAAACAAATGCTCATAGTCATGTAATAGCTGTTTTAGTTCATTTCTTTCCTGTTGTTGTAGATGTGAAAGTTTCTGGTCTAGGTTGTTCAATATTTCTGAATTCCGAAGATTGGTTATACCAGAGTCACTATAGTCTGATCGTACTCCATCGTTGATATCTTCACTGTGTGGGACAGGTACAACTAAATTAACAGAATAATTAGCTGAGCTATCTCTGTCAAAATATTCCTTTAACATATTTATATGACAAAGTTGTTTCTGTTTCCGTCTCCCAGGAGTGTTAATGATATAATTTAAGTCATTTACTTTCTTTTCAACGGTATAAGGACCAAAAAATTTAGCCTGAAGAGGATTCTGAGGTATGGGAAAGAGAGCCAGAACTTTGTCACCAGGTTTAAAACTCCTTTCCTGTGAATTTCTGTCATACCTTAATTTCATTTTTGACTGAGTAGTGTGAAGATTAGTTCTTGCTACTTCACATGCCTTTGACAACTTGTATTTGAAATCAGAGACATAATCCAGAAGATTAATCTTTGAATCTTCATTTGAAAGAAGTTTCTCTTTCGATAATTTCAATGGTCCACGGACAGTATGACCAAAAACTAGTTCAAAGGGACTAAAACCCAACGACTCTTGAACTGATTCCCTAACAGCAAACAACAACAAAATGAACACCCTCATCCCAATCCTTTTCTGTATCAAAGCAATATGATTGAATCATATTCTTCAAAGTTTGATGAAATCTTTCCAAAGCACCTTGACTTTCAGGGTGATAGGCAGAAGATTTAAACTGTTGGATGCCTAATTCATGCATAACTTGTTGGAAATTCCAGACATAAAATTTGACCCTTGATCTGACTGGACAGATTTGGGAAGGCCAACAAGTGTAAAAAACTTCACCAAAGCTTTCACAATAGTTTTAGTTTTTATATTTCTCAGAGGAATTGCTTCTGGAAATCTTGTAGATGCACACATGATGGTCAACCAGTATTGGTTGCCTGACTTGGTTTTAGGTAAAGGACCAACACAGTCTACCATTATTCTACTAAATGGTTCATCAAATGCAGGAATAGGTTGCAGATGAGCCTTAGGTATCTTCTGATTGGGTTTTCCTACCATTTGACAAGTGTGACAAGATCTGAAGTATTTAGAAACATCACTTTTGAGTTTCGGCCAATAAAAATGATTCAAGATCTTGTGATAAGTCTTACGGACTCCTAAATGACCAGCCAAAGGAGTTTCATGGGCTAAATTAAGAATTTCCTGTCTATATGACTTAGGAACAACAATTTGATAGCTCACTGACCACTCGTCACCAGTGGGTACATCAGGTGGTCTCCATTTCCTCATAAGGACCCCATTTTTCACAAAGTAACACACTGGAACTTGTGTGGCTTCAGTTTCACTAATAGCCCTCTGAAACAAACAAGATATCTCGGGATCTTGCTCCTGTTCAACGACAAGGAATTGTCGTTTGTCATCCTGATTAGAACAAAGAGAATGAGTTGCCAAAAGAGGATCACTGTGATCAATACCATTTGATTGATCAATACCTGAGGAAAAAGTGACCTCATCAAAAGACTGACCAATACATGTGTCAGCTAAAGGAATAATATCCTGATCAACATCACTCTCAAGAGCTCTTTTTGCCATAGCTCTAGTAACTGCACAAGCAGGGTACAAATCAGGGATTTCAGTTTCAACAGGATCAACTTTCTGATCCAAACAAGGCTTGTCAGTTACAAGTGGATTAACCACAACCTTATCTCCAGCTAGGTCATTGCCTAGTAATAAATGAACACCCTCTATGGGTAAAGAAGTCACTGCCCCAACAGTCACAGGTCCAGAAACTAAGTCTGATGCCAAATTTACACAATGGAGAGGAACATTTACAAAGCCGCACTCAACTCCCTGAACAAGAACACTTTCAATTGAAGAAGACTACTCAGACAAAGGCAAAGTACCTGATAATAAAAGACTCTGAGAAGCTCCAGTGTCCCTTAATATTTTAATTGGGATAGGTTTGGCAGAATCACCAATAAGTGATATAGAACCTTCTGACATGAATGGTTCATAAGCCTCCAAAATAGAATCAGACTGGGGTTTGTTTGACCCAACAAATGTATTGCTTTCAATACAAGACCGTTACCTTGACCTCGTAGAAATAAGAGCATTTGGAAAAGCTCTGTCTTTACTCTGTTGCTTATTTTTCAACTTGAAGCAATCAGAAATAACGTGCCCTTTTATTTTACAATAAGTGCACGTAGGAAGAGATAAGGATTTCTGATCAGTCTTATCAGATGTTTGATTCCTAACAGTTGTGCTGTTGTGAAATTTGGAAGTACTCGAATGAGATTGAAATGGTTTTTTACCAGAAAACTGCTGAGAGGACGACTTATTGCCAAATGAAATTTTGTGAGTCAAGGAATAATCATCAGCCATACGAGCAGCATTTTCCAAAGTTTCCACATTCCGCTCGTCAAGATAGGTTTTAACATCACTATGGATGCACCTCTTGAACTCTTCAATTGACTTTCTCATGCACTCTATCCCCTCCCGGATAGGTTTTGAAATGAAATTCTGAACATTAGATGCCATTGTAAATGCTTGTTGGTTTCACACAAAACAAATTTCTCTATATAAAAAATCTTTGCCAAAGACAAAAAAAAATTCTCCGAGATAAAATCAATATGAATTTCAAAGATAAATTTAATATCTCTAATATGCTTTAAAGAAATTCAATCCCGGACGACCCCCAATATCTGTTACGACTCTATGGTCTAAGAAAAATGTAACAGAAAGAAAGTGAAACCAACAAATCAAGTAAAAATCAACAAGCAATTTATTACTAGATAATTAAAATGAAAAATCAAAAAGTCACTTACAGTAATGTGTTTTGAAATCCTAATAATCCAATAAGAATGATTGTTCTAATCACAAGTCCTAAATATAGAATGTTCCGAATTCACGGCTGTGTCCTTGAATGTTAAGATGTGCTAATGGTCTCCAAAGTCCTGATGTACTAGAAATCTTGAGGTGCTGAAGTCAAAATGAAGTATTCCAAAATCTCTGAATAAGTTCACATAAATTCCAAAATCATCAATTAAAAATCCAAAATCCAAAAGTTTATGAGCACTGTTATAATCCAATGAATATTTAAAATAATTCCTCTCTTAGAATTTGGAATGAATTTTCACAACTGTAATAGCTCTTTACAAGACTGATGGTAATGTCAAAACTGAAAAAATGTCCACCAAACATGGTATATATAAAGATTGGTCACATGACAGAATGTTCTAGAATATGAGTCATCTTAATGGAATTCTAACTGTAAACAAAATCAACCTTGACCTTCAAATTGAGAAAACATATTGATCAAAACAACCTAATTCAAGGACACTAATTAAACATGTTTTTCCTGATAAACATTAAGATTTAAGCAAATATTAAAGTGAAGAAACATTTATAATTTCCTAAAATATTTATAATATTATATAAACATCATACATAACACATAGCATTTGTTTGTCACCAGACTGTCTTAGAAATTGAGGTCAGATGGGGCAGTCTGAGGACAAGGGAAAATGTAATGTTAACATTTTTATCTACAATTCAACACACACCTTTATTATCCAGCACACACTCCACTATCCAGCACCCGTTTTTTCAATTGTTTTTTATTACTATCCAGACACACCCTACAATCCAGCACCTGCTTTTTATTACTATCAAAATCCAAACACACACCCGACAATCCAGAACCCACGTTTTGATTGCTATCCAAGCACAACACGTACTATCCAACGAAAAGTGTAGATTTGTTTATACATGCACCCTATACTTACATACACACAAACATACTATCACACACAAGGGTTGGAATTGTCTATACCCTCGCACACATACAAACACAGGAGATGTTTTAAAAAGAGTTTTAAGTTTAGGTTTTAAACAACACATACATACACAAAACATAAAACACATATTTTAACAAATATGATTAGTATCTCTCTTTTCTGGAGATCTGGGTGACTCTGAAAAGGGCAGTTGGGGTTGTTAACCAACGAAGAGGGCTAACACATACCACCCCGCTTCACTGTTCTTCTCCTCAAACTTCTTTGCACTGCCGGTTGATACACCAATACTCTCTTCAGACACCGTGGCTTTTCACATACACTCTTCCCTTCCATATCGCTGTGTCCATAGTCTTGGTGATGGTTCGTGATGCCTTCACATAGACTAGGTAGTCTGAGTTGAACAGCATGTTGGAAATGATGGTTGATGGCTATAGTTTTACCCACATCTTGCTTGAGTTGTATTGAGAACATGTGATATCATAGGATAGGAGAATGCACTTGTATATATAGCCTAAGACCGGATCGAAACGGATTGAAATGTTCCACCAATCAAAACGCGTGTTACAAAATTCAGTCAGAGCGTGGGGTCTCTGCTCCAATCAGAAGAGAGCGGACGCGCGACGTCATGTTCAATATACAGGTGCACCAGCGTTCCTACAGTTTAACATTGTGGAACAGTTTGAGTACAATACATATAGCTGAAAAAACGAAGACAATGTATTGGGGTGCGCCTGCTGCGGATACATCGTGTACTTGGAGTGATAGTACTCTGACTACAACTACTACTGCGACTGTAACCAGTATTCTTCTTCCAGAAGAGGAGTACTTCATTTTATCTTTGGCTGATTTCCTGTCGACACCACAAGAATTTTTACCTGCGACGGTATTACTACCTTCACCTCCTTCACCATCATTACTAATGGTGGATGATTTCAGAAGGAAACAGAAGGTAGAATTGTAGATTTTGTGCAATGACAGAAAGAAGAAGAACAAGCATTTGCTCAACAACAACAGCAAGAAGAGAGAGGTTAAAAAAAAAAAACAAGAAGAAGAAGATAAGAGGAAAACTTTGAATTGTGAATGACAGAAGGAAGGGAGTGAAAACGAAACCGTGAGTCTGTTACAAGACATTTTGAAGGAGTTAAAGTATCTGAGAGAAATGTATCAGACTTCTTTAGCTCAGCCTAAGAGAAAGAGACCTTCACGATCCAAGACTTCTAAACAACCGTCTATCACTACATCCACTCTCACCGCCGCTGAGATGCCAGCAGCAGCAATTACAACTACTACTACCAAAGCAGCAAAAGCAGCAGAAGTAGTAGAAATTGGCCATGGAAGAGGATTAAGACAGTTAAAGCTGATGATGTCAAGTCCATAAGTTCTTTTGTTATTAAATAAGACGACAACGGCCCTTTTCCGGGCCACCTATATCTCTTAGAAAAGAGATAGTACTCAATGATTGCCAAAATCAAGTAAAATTTAAATCCCTTCCCATGATATGATGTGTGAGTGTGTTTAAGTATCTTGCTCATGCTAAACCTTAAAAAAAATAAAGACAAAGAGACACTTACGTTTCTTTTTCTTTGGTATATTCTCTTTGAATAAGAATCACAATGAAAATTTCATAACACACCACAAAAGTGGATTTCTTCTTTCTTTCTTTCACTGTCTGTCTCTTTTTTATTTTCACTGGCATGAGTTCTTCATCTTCATTGTCTTCTAGTTGTCTTGCCTTCTTGAATTTTTTGACGGGTATTAGTTTTTCTTTTGTTTCTGTTTCTGAAGAATTCTCATCCTCCTGCTTCTTCTTTTGTTTGTTCTCTTTTTTCTTGGGACACTCTGAAGATCAATGCCCTTTTCTTGACATTGATAACATGTATCTTTACTATTGTCTCCCTTTTCTCCTGTCTTTCCTTTTCTTTGGCGTTGTGGACATTCAGGATCCCAATGTCCTTTCTCTTGACAGACATAGCAAGTATCTTGACTTTTATCTCGAGGGGAATAGTCCGTAGTCTTGATCGACAACAATGACCCCCACCCCTAAACAACAACAACAACAACAACAGCAGCAACAAACACAGCAAGAAGCAGCAACAGCAGTAGTAGCAGGCGTGGTCTCCAAGAAGCTTGAGCCACAGGAGAAAAAAGAGGGAAGTGTCCGGGAGCAGACAAGAACAACGGGAGTCGACGACTTATGGAATGATAGCGAGTCGGCTCAGCTTAATTATCAACGACATCAAGCGGTTCATCAACTCAAGTAGAAGTCAACTGCACACGCTCTCCAAGAATATGAAAGATAAATTAATCCAGGCCGTTGAAAATATCCAATGGCAAGGAGTTGATTTCAAAGATGCAACGAGCTGATAGATCATCACAGGCACGACGGCGATCCAAAATAGATGTCCACCCCAACAAGGCGGCCTGAACTATGGAGCAACAAATAGCCTTAGTGGAGCCCCGACCAGTCAACAACAACATGCAATGGTGCGAGCCGCAATCCCAGAAGTAAATGACACCCCGGAAGCTGCTGTCGTAGGAGAAGCACCTAAGCCCGTTTTCGGACTATAAGAAATTGCCTTTGGTGTTTTACTTTGGCTAGAAAACCCATTTTGGTTTCAACTCTCTTAAAAAGATCAAATTTGATTCATTCGAACACCGGTCAAAAATATTTGCTATAATGTAAAAAAAATTACGATCACAAAAATATTGAAGGGTTACTTTCACTCGCCATTGAGTTTTGACGTAGTTTCGGGAAATTGAAAGTACGCCATGTACAGGAAATCATAAAAATGGTAATGAGTAGGAAAATTTTTGTAACTGGTATACATTATCGTAATTACAATCTGTGGCTAACACACAATTGGTTATTAGGGACAGCCCGATTTAGTTAAATGGGCAGAATTTGATCATGTACGTCTATGACGTTTCAGTACTTCTGTTTGGCTTCGCGTCTCCCTTGCCGAGTCCGTACAGCCTTTTCCACTCCAGACATTTAATTAATTAGTACACCGTGCGCACACCATCAATCCTGTACATAGTGGATCCATTCCTATGTACGGGTATAATCCCTGAATATGCGTTCTGTGCACGCATTCGGGGATGCGACGTGAATGGCCAAATGGCCGATATACGTCGATAATTTAAATTCAGTCAGTCAGCTGTGCCATTCATCGTCGACTCGTGTGCACAAGAAGAATGGCAGACCACTGTAAAGTCTGAGAGTTGCAAGAAGCCATATGTTTATTGGAGAGAGTGGAGCACATCCTGGGTTGGGTTGAGGAGATGAACTGCTTTCCCCACAAACGTCATCTGAAGTGAGAGACGATTTCCTAAGAATAGCCAAGGAGATGGTAAAAGAGGTGATGACTGAGGAAATCGTCAAGATGAAAGCAGCGTGGGTAGAGGAGAGGAGGGAAAAGGAGAGGAGAGAAGGAGAAGAGAGAGGGAGTTTGACAGACTGAATAAGAAATAGGATGAAAATCCAAGAGAAATTCAGAAGATTGGGTCATCCAGATTGGATACCAGAGGAGGAAGAGAAGAAGAAGGAAGACTGGGGGAAGGAGGCCAACGAACTTAGTTTTAGGCTCGTGGTCTCCACAAAAACATCATGGCTTCAAAGATGTGCAGCCTGCGGTGCCCGACCCGGGAGGTGCAACCACAAAGGAGAGTAGTGGCAAAAACAAAAATTCCCAACGGCCCTTTTCAGGGTCAACCAGATATCCAGAAAAGAGATATACTAATCATATTTGCCAAAATGTGTGTTTTATGTTTTGTGTATGTATGTTTTGTGTATGTCTGTGTTGTTTAAAACTAAAACTTAAAACCTATTTAACACTTCTCTTGTGTTTGTATGTGTGTGAGTGTATAGTAGTGTGTCTACAAACACTTCCTACCCTTATGTGTGATAGTATGTTTGTGTGTATGTAAGCATAGGGTACGTGTATAAACACTCCTACCCTTTTCGTTGGATAGTAGGGGTGTTTGTTTGGATAGTAATCAAAAAGTGGGTTCTGGATTGTAGACTGTGTGCTTGGTAGTAATCAAAAGGCGAGTGCTGGATTGTAGGGATGTATGTTGGATTGTAGATGTGTGTGCTAGATTGTAATAAAAAGAGCGCGTGCAGGATAGTGCAGTGTGTGCTTGATAGTAAAGGTGTATGTTGAATTGTAGATAAAAAATGTTAACATTACATTTTCCCTTGTCCCCAGACTGTCCCATCTGACCTCAATTTCTAGAGCAGTCTGGGGACAAAATAAATCCTATGTTAAATTCACCTTGTCCCCAGAGTGATTCATCCATGTAAACCTATGGACAATTTTAACATAGGATTTCCCCTTGTCCCCAGAGTGCCATATAAAGTAATCCTATGGTGCAATGTGACTTCCCATATGTCCACAAAGTGCCACATATTACTATTTTTCTTGCTAAACTGGCTATGCGAAGTTTTTGGATTATGTACTATACAGGCGAGACATCATTCATCACATTTTTCTGTTGGTTCAATCTTAGCACAGACCTTCAAATTTTGTATCCAATTATAAGCCTGAAAGAAGAGAGAAAAAAATCTTTCATTTGGATTTTATGTTTCATGTAATATATCATTCGCGTACTCTTTGGTATTTTTGTTCCACTGGGATTCTAACTACGACATAGATATAGACAAATTTTATTTATAACTGCATATACATAATAAGAAACATTAGCTTGTTGCAGCTATTTTACTGACTATAAACAATAATATAATAATTAACTTAAACAATTAGACATACATACATAATTTCTTCTTCTTTTTCTTCTTCTCAATATTATTATTATTATTATTATTATTATTGTTGTTGTTGTTATTGTTGTTGTTTTATTGATGTAACTACTTAATAAAAGTCGTGTTTCTAATTCTAAAAGTACATACCCACCACCACCAATTTATAATTTCTATTTTTTTTAAAAAGTCCATGCAGAGAAATCAATTTACGTGAATAGATTCAACTCTACAATTACATGCAGTATTAAAATATCTATACGAAATGGCTGACCAATACACAATTCCATGCAATGTTAAAATATCTATGCGAAATGGCTGACCAATACACAATTATGATACTTATGATACCATTTATACAAAAGCATACATATTTTATATGTACAAGGACAAGGACTTAGACCATGCACATACTATAAAATTCACACATCTATGATCAGTGTTAATGCATTGGAATCTGTAGCGTACTAACGTGGGGGGGGGGGGGGGGTGCTGACGGGGCGGTCGCCCCGGGCGCCAGAGGTCTTGGGGCGCCAAAACAGCTGATAAAACTTCGGACCTCGTATTCTGGCCCTTTGGGCCATCATCGTCGCCCCGGGCGCCATTTACCCTTAGCACGCCACTGATTGGAAGCATACATATCACAAGACAGATAAGTTATGAGCAGCTATCAACATATACAGGGAAATACACGAGAACATTATGCAGGAATCAAAAGTAACTGAAAGCTACAATCAAATTACAGAAATAAAAGCTATAAGCAAGAGAAAATAACTAAAAACTTAAAACACTACACATGCAGTGGCGGCGCGAGGGTTCGAGGCGCCCGGGGGCAATGTTCTTTAATGGCTCCCCTATTGAGGCGCCTGGGGGCAATGTTCTTTAGTGGCCTATGGCAGCGCGAGTGTTTGAGGCATCTGGGGGCAATGTTCTTTAATGGCGCCCCCTACCGAGACACCCGGGACTATGTTCTTTAGTGGCGCACCTACTTTGCCATAGAGAACAGTTTTTATGTCAGTTTTGCAATCTCCAACGTCCCCCATCTAAGCCCTGAAACTGGGGGAGGGGGTTCGCAAAAAAGCTCCCGACGGCGCACCCCCTCGCCCGGCTCACGGGGGGGGGGGGTATTGCCCACCGACCTCCCCCCCCCTCACGCTGCCACTGTTTATGCCGCCTGTATTTTGCTACAGACAACAGTTTTTATGTCAGTTACAAATATTGTCTCGCCCTATTTATATTTACACAGTCTAGAATATGGGCAGGACTAAATGCAAGCAGCTTAAACGCCTGGACGATAACCATAATACATGTATAGCATGTGTGGGCTGCCACCCGGGAAATACATGTGAATTATGCACTGTATGGACGGAGAGTTAGTGAACCACATCACTGGGCGGACAATATAATCAGAAATGGAAAATGGAAAAACGCATTTTGAGAGATAATTATGTCATTAGCATCGATGCTGACGCCGCCTCGGTCAATACATCCCGGTTGAACGAGTATGATAAAGCAAAGGGCTCACCAGCCAATAAGCGAATTAAGAGATTCCTTTCGGCTACAGCTACGCATACTGCTTCAGCTCCAGCTTCGACGCCTCAACTAAAGAAGATTTTATTCGGCGGTACCAATAGGCCTGATGCCTCAAGCTTACGACGGCAAGTCTTCTTTCCCTGACAGATACGAGCATGCCAGTCCAACTCAGATACTGTCTCGCACGACACAAGTAGGGACCGGTTTTGTGGATTACATATCCCATAACCCGCCCCAGCATTAGGAATTTGAAAAAAAAAAAAGAAATATAAAATGTTCCTATTCCTTCACGATCGGCAATCCGAATCAGATCGCATGAGGTCAGCACCAAAGCCGATTTTACCTTTATTGTCAAATGAAGGAATCTTTTTGTTTATGTGCTATCCCAACATCTCAACACTGGTACTCTTATGGATCATTCTATACATTATAGTGCCATATGGCATCCTGTTCACTCCGGGTCCAGTTTAGTGCCACAATACCCACTTGATACGCAATCAACTCGATCAAGAGCAAGGAATCAGTCCTTACCATTTACGGAGCCTACAGCTCCTTTTCATCCCTTTGCCACTCAAGGACAGCATCTGGCAGCCATAGGACAGTCCGTGAAAACTAACTTTTATGGTTCCGGCTAGGGAGATGTTTTAGTCCCGAAGCCCCGAGACTATGCTAAGGATAGGGAGGACTTGCTTAGCGATCGAATGGAAGTTACGGTATTTCAATCAGGACGAACTTCTATTTTGGTTAGACGTCTCTTTCGACAATCTTTACCAACACCATCTAAAAATGTACAAGAGGCATCGAACTCTCAACACTCTTCTAGAGACGACGAATTACGGCTCACTAGCTCCATCGTCCTTGCTCAACCTAACGATGACAAGAGAAGTCTCTGCTTTCCAAACATCAATCGAAGAAGTCTTTCGCTTGTTACCACCAGAGTCCACCCCCACCCCCTGCTCGATCAACAGCTCGGTCCAGATTTCCAACATTCGTTGATATTTCAATCAAGAAAGACCAGTCTGGTCGAGTGGTTGACTTATTGGGTTGTTTAGAGAGGTAATTACAGGATCCTAGTGTCAATAGATCTTTATTTTCACAGTGACGACTACCATCTAGTTTCAGTAGAGCATTCTATAAGACACACACGCCAGTGTTTCACACACAAGTCCCAGCGGTAGACAGAGACATTGCATGCCTGGAAATGTGAAAACCCGCTTCAGAAGGATTGACCGGAAGCACTTCAGTGACACACAACAGTTGGTCCGGAATGTCATTGCAATAGGCTCGATATTGGACTTAATCTCTATGGCAACTTTCCAGCAAGCGGGAAACAGCTTATCCTCTCTCACCGTGATACCCACCGGACATGCATGTGAGTCATGAACGGCGCGAGTACTGAACAGAGCAGAATAGCGCACGCTGGCCAATGCCTTGACAGCGTTTATTTACAATATAATAGCAGCAATTACTTAGCCCATCGCTATTGCTTAGCTATCCTATTTTTGTGCCGAAAAACCACCGTCCGTTCGATGGTAATACATCCTCCCACAGAGTGGAGGAAGGTCAGTATGATCTTTGCACTCCAGTCTGTATGACGCATGGGTCATGCGTAGAACTGTCATCTTTTTCACGGACGCCATACTGTGTAGTCGTTTGCTTGAAATCATCACCAGAGAAAATGTGCTTGTAGCAACTTACCGCATTAGCGGTCTGCATTCTGCAGTTCATAATTAAGTCCCGGTGCTACACTATCCGTTCCGTATTTTATTCCGTATGGTAACCTTTCCCCATTTTAGAACTTAGTTCTTTAAGTGACCTCCTGGGCTACCTCGTGTATTCCACCATTTAGCGGTTGGAACACTCTCCAACTTTAATGATTTACAATTGGGGTACGGGTAAGTCCCTGTGTTTTGAAAAATAACAACTTGCCCTGGCTAACATATGGGACAGCGTATTCCTCTCTCTATCTTTACAAAGTGACACTTATAGGTAAATTTTCACGTATATTATTAATGTCCGCACCACGCTCGCGTCGTCATTGCATATGTGTCTGCATGTTTCTCTAATAAAGTTCACAGTGTGAAATATCTTACTTTTCTACAGGACAAAGACCGGTATATTCTACGAGGTCAAATCTACTATTTACCTCGTGCATACAGTGTACTTAGTGCATATACAGTGCTGTACACGGTACGCACTGAATATAACCAGGTGAGTTTAGCGTGACACAACCAGGTGAGTTTAGCGTGACATTTATTAAATATTGTCATTATTTCTTTTCTTCAGAATGATGTCAGGACAGTCTATGGGGCAGTGTGGCCACAAGAAGGACCCTTGGGACACTCACCCAGACTGCATAAAGTGCTCCAAGTGCACACGAAAAATCGTTGCGCAATTTGCGATTTATGGCCTTCTGGCACCTCGAATCTAGTTGATTCCAGACGTACTTATCAAGGGCGGAGGAATCTCCCCTCCCCTTCATTTTAGATTGTTCTGGATTCTCTCTTAGGTCTCAGATTTTGGGACCAACTTCTTTGGCGGCCTGTGAGGCTCCTTCAGAGGGAGAGACTGGACGTTCGAGGAGTCGATCGCCTCCCCCCCGGGAAATAAGGAGAAGACGAACACTTCTCTCGTTCAAGACAGCGTGTACGCCCCAGGTAGCGGATTGTTCCCCTCCCGTTAGGGAGGTGGAGCACCGCGAAAGCGGGTTGCTCCCTCCAGGCAGGGAAGTAGTGCACCGGAGCAGCGGGCTGCGCCCTCCCGTTAGGGAGGTAGAGCACTACGACAGCGAACTGCTTCCTCCCTTTAGTGAGGTCGAGCAACGCAACACATCTCGTGCTCATGACAGCATGTTGATCCCTTCCATTCGGGAGGTGATACACCCCTTCCATCACTTCTGGGGTAGCGTGTCCCCCCCCCCCCCCATCCGAGTAGGAAGAAAATAAGCACCGAATTCTCATGAGTGATGTATCAGTTGAAGATGAGGTCTTATCAGTTTATCACTCATCGGCTTCACGGTATGGGGACAGGGTACGGACCGAGCTCCCCCTTTCTCCCCTCTACGGTCCCATCCTGTGCAGGATTGTGAGTCTGCCCATTGGGCTTGGACTAGGGAAGGGGAACGGATAGGCGTCCCTGCTTTCCTATTATCCCAATGAACCATTACGGGATGTGGGGCCCTTCACGAGAGCTCTTGATCCATTATGCCCCGTGGGCTACTGGACCTTACCCTCACAATTGAGGTGATACTGCGGTTCGTGTCCCGCCATCACCTCCTCACGACGAGTCCTCAACGCGGAAGGCTAGAGGCGGTAGACAAGCGGTCTCGCCTCCCCACTGGAACTCACGCTGAACTACGGGTCATGGTGCAGCGTTCTTATGCCCACTCCACCATCGAGGGATATAGCGATGCTCACCCACTCTTCGACTCAGAGTATACTAGCTTATGACTATGCCCTCTCTATCTCGTTGACGCAAATGAGTTCGAGACAAAAGCAGCGGCACTGACACCTTCTCTCAGGCCCACCCCTTCAACTCAGTTGGAGGAGGAGGAAGAGGTCTGGTTCTTTGATAAGGCGGTAAACGAAAACTACCGCATCTTACCCCCGGATTTGTACCCCAAACCATCTGGCGCACAATCCAAAAAGATCCTCTCCATTTTGAAAAAGATCTCTGGGAAGCAAACACAACATGACCTCTTGCTTTTCCATCATTCCCCAACTACTGAGGAACTCTTGCAGAGGTTTTCGCTAGGCCAAAACATCGCTCGGCAACGTCGAGGGTGGTCCGTCCCTCCCTCGACGTTAAGGCCCCTGGTATCTACCGCCAGTTACCGGGTACATTCCCCGAATTGTCCTACCAAATCTCCCCAATTGAACACTGATGCGGCCAAAGTGGGTATTTCCACGGGAGCCTGGGCACGCCTTTTCATCAAAACAGTGGATGCCATGGGAAAGAAAACCTGGTTACTCATAACTATAACTTCGCATGCCGACCTATTCTCAGCAACTTCCTTTAGTATACTTAGAGAGGCCTCGGTGAATCCAGCCGCCTTGCAACGCATGCTGTACTGGAAGCTGTGGCCAAGACATCTCGGTATGCGCTTTCTGTTACAATGGCACTATCGGCGGAATATTTTTGCACATCCGCCGTGACGTTGCATTGGACTCCTCGAATGTCTTACTTAACCACAGTTAAGACCTTCTAAGGGCTGCTCCGCTAGAAGCAGACACTCTCTTCGGGGGCCTCATACCTACCGTGGCTTCTCAAGACTTGCTAGATCATCAACATCAAACCTTCACATCCAATCCTGGCCCATTGCAATCAGCCAGGAAGCGTGTTAATGCTAATCGCTTTCAGGTGCCATTCGCCAAGTTCTCCAAGCAGACGCAGCCTCAGTTATGTCCACAACGTCAAACTAGACCTCCTCCTCGTCCTTTGGCTCCATGGCGCCCAGGTCGATGCAGACCCCAAAAGAGGAAGTTCTATAATCCTCCTTCCTTTTCCACCGGAGGAAAAGGGGGGACAGCTCTAGGGATCCAACCCTTCTCCTGCCGTGCATCCCCCTCCCGAACGTCCTTGTAGGTGCTTGCCTATGCCTCTTTTCAGAGGCTTGGTCAAGCATCACAGACGATGGGTGAGTCCTCTCCATCGTGAATGAGGGTTATCGACTCCAGTTTTGAAAACAACCCCCGCTATCAAGGATCCCCATTCTCTTTCCCCCAGTCCAATCTGGTGAAATTCAGAGAAGAATTTGATTGGGCGATCTCCATCGACCTTCAGGATGCCTATTTGCACATCCTGATTTTTCCTCCACGCCGCAAATACATCCGGTTTTACTTAGACCAGGAAGTTTTTCAATTCCGGGTTCTGCCGTTCGGAATCTCTTCCGCACCAAGAGTCTTCACCCAAATTATATGAGTGGTTGCGGCATACCTGCGATTACTGGGAATACCGATTCTTTAGTATTTTGACGACTAACTAATCCATAATGTCCAGATTCAGTCCCTTCATCAGGATCTATTTTGTTCATGGTCCGCCGTAACTCGGTTGGGGTCTTCTACCCAACCTCAAGAAGTCAGAACTCATTCCATCACAGGACTTTGTTTACGTGTGGATGAATTTCCTCATGAACCAGAACTTAGTCCGGGTTTGACTGGATCGGGTAGATCGAATCCTGGCTCTCTTAGAGGCGCTACGAGCAAAAACATAATTATCTGCTCACCCTTATCTATCCCTATTGGGAACCTTGAACGCCGCTGCCAATTATGTTCCTTTAGGATGTCTCCATACGCGCCCTTTACAGTTCCTCCTCCTTGCAAGGGGACTTTCTACATCCAAGGTCTATGATGCCAGGTGGAGAATCTTCAGTGATTGATGCAGTAGGAAACATGTTGATCCTATCTGCCCCCTTGTAACTTCCATTGCTAATTTCCTTTTGTTCCTTTTTGAGATCAACTTTCAAGGGCTATCGAGCTGCCATCTCCAACACACTTAAATTCTCTCAGGGCAAGGCAATCAGTTCTGACTCGCACCTTGCCGATCTTATTAAGTATTTTGAGCTGCAGAGACCTGTCTCCCACTCTCTTACGCCCAGATGGAATATTCTTGTGTTTTGTGGTTCTTAACCAAAATCCCATATGAACAATTAAGTGAAGCCTCTTTTCAGGACCTCACACTCAAGACTGTGTTCCTACTCACTCTCGCATATGTGAGACAATGAAGTGAGATTCATGCTTTGTCTATTGAATGTAAAAATGTATTTTTTTTGGGGGGGGGGTAAAACTAATTTTTAATTATTCAATACTTACCCATCGCTATTGCCAAATGTCCTCCCACCCCGCTCTGATGTCTTGCATAATCGTCGTCTATGAAAAAGATGACAGTTCTGTGCATGACCCATGCGACATACAGACTGGAGTGCAAAGGTCATACTGACCTTTCTCCACTCTGTGGGAGGATGTATTCACAGTGAACTGACGGTGGTTTTCAGCAAAAAATAGGATAGCTAAGCAATAGCGATGGGTAAGTATTGCATAATTAAAATTAGTTTTACCCTCCAAAAAAACTACATTTCTAAGAAAGAGATGCTGTTACTTCAGTTGCACCTTTTTAAAAGAGCACTACAAATTCACATTGAGATCACAGCCATTTTCTTCCATCCGCCTCTTTAATGGCCATGTGGAGAAAGTACGTAAGCAAGCCACCAAAGAAACAAATCTACCCCAGGCACAGCTTCAGAGACCCAGAAGATTTTTCAGGAGAGAGACCAAATGAACAGAAAGGACACATCAGACGGGGAAGCAGTCATACAGGCCCATTACATGTGCAAGGCCACAGTTCTCAACAACAAATGTGGACAAAAGGCGGAGAGAAGGGGATCGTTTTTGGTCCAGTTTCTCTCTACGACAACCTCCTTTAAGAATGAAATGACACCATTCTCACGCTACCCTTATCAAATATCCCAGTTGTGGGAAGACTCCACTTATTCACTGTTGAATGGAAAAGAATTTGCCATGATGATCCTTTGACCCGGCAAGTTGTTTCAGAGGGAATTTATATCACATTAAATGCAACCCCTCCATTGTCCAAGGTCTCTTCAGCTACAGACATCCCAAAAGACCCATTTAGGGCCGACGTCCTGCAGCGAAAAATAAACAATCTTCTTCAGAAAAGGGCGATAACATAACACAAAATCAAAATCACAAAGAAGCAATAAACCTCATCTCTCTCAATTGTTTCATATGGGCACCATGGTCCAATATGGAAACACCAAGGTGGGTTTTAAATGCCATTCAGGAGGGAGACTTTGCAAACTTACCTACATGTCCAATTTACAAGTCCTCCAAGAAGTTCTTTCGTGTTCGTCTTTAGGGATACAGTATACTTGTGCAGGGCACTCCCTTTTGGTTTCAACATCAGTCATGGATCTTCACAATAACTATGGGCAGAGTAGTATCTCACTTCAGGACCATCTTCCACGTCTGTGATGTCTAACTATCTGGATGACATACTTAAAAAATACCAGGTGAGTTGTATTTTAAATCAAGACATGAAATCCCTTGTTACACTCCTCCTCAGCCTTGGATTCCTTGTCAACATGGAAAAATCCGATATCATACCAGCTCAGCATTTCACCCACTAGGGTATGGAGTTCAAAACACATCTGAACAGAGAATGTCTCTCTCATGAACGTGCATTGAAAATCATTTCAACCGTGGCTTAATTTTTTTCTTGCACAGAACCGTATTTCAGCCCAAGAATTCCTTCGCCGGCTGGGCCTGTTCAATGTGGCTGTGGAACTTATTGTCCTAGATAGCCTATTCATGAAACCATTACAAATTATACTTTTGTTCCAATGCAGACCGAAACTTTACCCATTGGAACAAGCAATATCAGTCTCCAGTCATACAAGGTCCTATCTCAGCAAATGGGAAAACCTCACTTGACTTATGGCAGGTGGTGTTCCCTTGCAGGCCCAACCTCGACAGCAGGAATTCATCTGAACCCAAATCTGTTCAACCTGCATGTCTGGATCATATTAAACAAGCCCTCAAAAACAAACAGTTCTCACATCAAGTGGTGAAGAGAATCGCTTGGGCTAGAAAGCCCACCACTTTGAAAGCATATGAGGAGAAGTGGAGAATTTTCTGACAGTGGTGTGAGCGAGGACATATTCCTCCGCTTAAGGCATCGATACCCCAAATAGCTAACTTTCTACTATGGCTCTTCGAAGTGAAGAAGTTACCTCCGATCATGATAAAAGTTTACAATTCCACAATTTCAGAAATGCTGTGTCATCATGGAAGAGAGGACTCAGACCAATACCGAAGGTGTTGGCTCTGTGTCCAAAGTGGAATCTAGCATGTGTTCTAACATGGTTGAATAAGGCACTGTTTGAACCGCTCTCAATAGCATTGTTGTTTCACCTCTCGTATAAGACCTGGGTCCTACTCGTCCTAGCTATAACAGGCAGGATCAGCGAAATACATGCTTTATCAGTTGACCCGAACTATCTACAGTTCTGTCAGTAGGGATCAGTATCACTCGAGACGGCCCCTGCTTTCAGTTGACCCGAACTATCTACAGTTCTGTCAGTAGGGATCAGTATCACTCGAGACGGCCCCTGCTTTCATTGCCAAGAACAGTCTTCCTCTCATGGGCAATCAGACTTTTGTGCTTAAATCTCTTTCCAACATGGACCTTTCAACTCACGATCGTATACAGGACCTGGTGAGGGTTTTGAAGTGGCACCTAATAAGAAACGAGCCGGTGCAAAGAGGGAGATCTTGTCTTTTTTAACCTTTCAAAAGAGGGAAAGGACTATATCTCAGCTCAGGCTCTATTGTCCTCGATAAGATGGATTATTCATTCTGCATACAGAGAATTAACTAAAGATCAAATGAAGTTGTTACGCATTTCAACTTCTGAGGTTAGAGCAGTTGCAACAAGCACTGAATTTGAGCGTAATTGTTCCCTTGCTGATATTATGCAAGCCATGGGATGGAGGTCAGAGTCAACATTCTCTAGTTTCTACCACCGAGATCTTTCATCCCAATAGACTCATTTAGACCTGGTGGGACCTATATCAGCAGCACAACAGGCTACCTTCCCGGGTCATTTGACCATTTCTCATTGATGCGGCAATACAACTTACACTGGATTTGCATGAGAACATTTGTTTCCCTTTCTCCCAAAAGCCATGTCTCGACATATGGAGTCAATACCCCAACCGGGTATTTCAATGTTTTAGAAGCTGCCTTACATACCTTATGGGATCAGAGATGGCCTCTCTCTGGGGTAAAGGGATGTAACTCCACCTGTTACCTATACTCCTAAGGTATTATGATCGAGTAAAATATATTTCTTTGATAATACTTACCCAATCCCCGCAGTTACATCCTACTAGGAGAGCATGCATTCTGCTCCAGCAGTAACTTAAGTTCAGATGGGATTCGGCGCCAATCCCTATATACAAGGGGATATAACTGTGTGACTGCCATCTATGTAGGCAGACAACTTTTAGCTTTCATAACTAAAGATTTTAGCCTGGGAGGGCTTAATTTGTGAGGTAGTGGTTGTAGCCCTAAGGTATTATAATCGAGGAAGTATTATCAAAGAAATATATTTGACTCCAAAAATTAGTTTCTCCAATGTGCAATATGCAGGGGCTCCGGGTGGCCGAGTGGTCCAAGCGCTTGCCTTTACAGATCACTCACACGTCATCTCTGTCTGCACTCGTTTGAGTCTCGGCTCGACCAACGTGGGTATGTGAGAAAGCTTCCCAGTAGCTTCCCGTGGGTTGGTGGTTCTTCCTGGGGTCTTCTTGGGTTCTTCCTTCACCAAATATACTGACCGCCATGTATATCCTATCATGTGCTGAAAAATGGCGTTAAACCCCACAAAACGAAGTAATATTGAGTTTTTATCTGTTTTTAAAAATTACTTTCAAGTTGTCAGCACATGAATGCTTCTTTAAAGTTTCCATACCACTAAAAAATCTACTGGACATGCTGCATTTGTAACTTTTCCGCACATCTGATGCCATTTTGATTCTCTCTACATCACCTCCTTGCCTGGAGCAGTCTGCACTGTGCCGGAATTGATTTTTGTGAAATTCGATTGGGATTCTACATATTCCAACTGTGCTTAATTCCCAAACAAGCATGCCCATATTCATGGCTGGAATATAAATATTCCTTTTGTAATACAATCACGCTGGTTTAGGTTTAGGATCAAACATTGAAATCTGTGCATAGTTATATATATATATCCCTTGCTTATTGACTCTTCTTTGAAATGTGCCTAACAGAACTGAACCAGGATCAAATCTGGGAATAATTTCATCT
Organism: Margaritifera margaritifera; assembly: GCA_029931535.1. NCBI lineage: Eukaryota > Metazoa > Mollusca > Bivalvia > Unionida > Margaritiferidae > Margaritifera > Margaritifera margaritifera. The sequence continues at coordinate 8,520,187 of JAQPZY010001699.1, read as the reverse complement.
ATAAGAGAAAGACTATGGAGTTTCATATCGTCATATTGTACAACACTTATTAATATTGGGAATACTGTTTTTATTATTGTTTTCAGCCTGTATAAAGCGGTATTTTAACCTCACACTTGTCCACTCCCAATGGTAATTATAATCAGTTCTGAGGGATGCAATTAATGATGATGATGATTAATCTTAAGACCATTGTACAACACAATAATGATTTGCACACAAGAAAAACAAATAAATTTAGAAATAAGCACTAACATTTAAAGAGACATCCAAGTGTAGAAAAGTAAACACGAGAACGCATGATGACATCCTGCATCAGAAGGTACAAATATTCAAATGACCTATAGGCAGTATGATCCCAGGAGTATGACACAGGAGTTTGAAACAATGGCACAGTCTATTACTTCAAAAAGAGGAGAAGGATAAAGAATAACCAACAACATATATATTAACATGCATGCTAAATCTTCGAAAACCTTCTCAGATATTCAAGTCCCACACTACAGAATCTCATTCGCTGGTAATTTAGTAATTTCAGAGTACAAAAGGGGGATGAAAACTACCCTAATGGTTTAAATGCCTAACAGGAGGAGATAAAAGCTCAAATTTTAAACATCTAACAGGAGGAGAGTACAAGCTTGAATTAAATGAAATATATTTTAGGCCCCAGAGATGGAAAGAACGGAAAACCCGAAATGGGAATCGAAACTAGTACGTCCTTCCAAATTAAAAAGAGTAACCCCAATCAAAATTATTTATATTTTTATACCCACACAAATGATACAGATATAGGGAGGAATACATACATATATAAAGCCTTTGATTTTCGGATTGGGGGCGGGGGTGGGTGGGGAGGCACTCATAGGCCTTACTGGTGTATCGAATTAAAAACTATGAAAGTTTAAAATTTCTAATTTAAAAAACAATTAAATGAGTAAAACCAACAATATTCATCATGCATTTGCCAAACAAAGTAGCACATCCCAAAGACATCCTTCTGCTTTCAAAATAATTGTAAGTTATTGGTCTAACATTAAACATCCAAAAACCTTGTACAGAATTGTCTGGGATGTCTACACTTTGCTGCAGTTTGGGATATATATATATATATATATATATATATATATACACACACACCAGACAGAGCGGAAAGTGCTATCCCTCGATCCTACACGAGGATGCATGATAATAAAGAGTAAAACTATATATTGGAAAATAATATTATCACACAGGTTACAGAATGTTTAATTCTTTAATTTCTTCCCTACTTACATCTGAAACCAGGTCCGCGGGTTACAGCAACAATAGCCTTGCCTGCACGCACCAACCCCTATACCCCCTCGACCACATGCACATCCCTTAAAAAGGATGGAACATAGTTGCTTACCCAATATATAATTTCAGGTGTCCCGACAAAAGCGCGCAGGACAAAAACACACCGACAAAAGCGCGCAGCTTAAAACCCCCGACAAAAGCGCGCTGACAAAACTTGAAACCCCGACAGAATCACGCAAAAAGAAAAGCGCGCAGAGTAGAAGTAGACATGAAAAGCAACATATTTTCTAAGTTCCAAATATTATTTGAAGAGTCATTCTTCAAAGCTACTTGCGTACCCAAAACTGTATAAATAGCACACAAATATATTTAGGCCCAAACATTTGCAGTCATGGAAAGAACCGAATTGCAGAAGCAGAAAGAGCATATTTTACGTGATGGCTATCGGCTTCGTAAAGATCGTATTCATTCGGATGGGAGTACGTCATGGAGATGTGTGAAAATAGACTGCAAAGGTCGGCTGAAATTTGATGCAACAGATGCAGTAACTGTTGTTTCGGAGCATACTCATGTTCCCAGTCCAGAACTTAATGAAGTGACGAAGGCTGTGGTTGAGATACGTCGGCGTGCAGTGACAACTGTAGAAAAACCTCGGCAAATCATCCAGCAGAGCACTACAGGGGTTTCATTAGTGTCAGCCAGTATGTTGCCAGCATATACTGCTTTGCAGAGAACAATCGAAAGACTCTGAAAGAAACGAGGTCATCCATGCGCTGACATGAACGCGCTGGCCGATATAACCATACCAGAACCATCTCGACCAGTGTCTTTAGCGCAAAGTGCAAGAATTTAATTTAGCAGATTCGTATTGTGATGATGAAAACTTGCGCATACACGTCAAAATGATGCTAGCTCTCTGCTTCATCCCAGTTGCTAACACACCGACAGCGTTTGACGAGTTGGTTGAAATCCTGTCCTCCACAATTAGCACCGATAACCGATTATTGGGAAGATACGCAGTCGAGCACATCCAAGATTTCTGATCGACTGGAACATGCATGATCGCGTGAACGACAATCTGCCACGTACCAACAATTCAGTGGAGGCTTTGCATTGGTCATTCTACCAAACGTCATCATCTGTCGGTTTACAAGTTGATCGACCATTTCTGCAAGGAGCAGGATCACATGGAGCTGCAGATTGAATTCTATCAATCCGGCGTTATACATCCTGAAGTGTCGAAGTCGAAATATGTTCAACTCAATCGGCGCCTGCAAGCTTTAATTCTGACATACGGCAATGTGTCAATAATGGACTATCTGTGCAGAATCGCGCATAGCGTTGCACTGTAGAAGACACTTGTAGTCATTGAACATTTTGCATATTGAGATATTAATGAATAGATGATGTTATTTTATCTTTAACGCCATATTTCTGCATATTGAGATATTAATGAATAGATAAATGTTATTTGATCTTTAACGCCATATTTTGTCTTTGCGCGATTATGTTGGCACGCTTTTGTCCTGTGTGCTTTTGTCTTTGCGCGCTTTTGTCCTGTGTGCTTTTGTCTTTTCACACTTTTGTCGGGGTGCCATAACTTCACTCTATATTATCAAACATCCTCATGTAGGATCCTGAGATAGCACTTTCCACTATGTCAGATGTATATTTGTACCCATCTATATTAATTTCTATATGCCTTGATTTCTCTCATGGGAATCCAGAGTGACTGTGTATTAGATGAGAGGTAATTGCTGAGGCATCATGCGGGGGTGTCTGCTACACACAAATGCTTATACCAGCGACTATGTTATGTTCCATCCTTTTCTGGGGATGTGCCCTCTGTCTCAATATTTGTTACTGAGTTAGTGACTTACTGAGTGATTTATAAAAGAAATGAAATTCTCTTTTGTGATTATTTTTTAATTCTAGATATATCTCTATCAACTGTGTGTTTGTTTGTGTGTCTGTATGAAAGAAGAGTCCCTTGAAGGGACTGATGCTCTACTGGTGAAAAGAATTTCCAAGAATTCAAGACAAGACCATTTCTTCCTTTTAACTGTCAAGCGTTGAAACCATCTTTGATATTATTCAGCAATAACAAGATTTTCAAATTAGCTGCTGTGGTACACATATTGGATATCAGCTTGGCACCCTTTTCATTTAGAACAAAGTGGTCATCATTAGAAGTGTTTTGGTTAAAACCCTATGTCATAATGATCATCCATTCAGGGGGAGTAATGACAAGACTTTTAAGACAGTCATCATGCCAGCTATAATGGATGTATGACTGGCACCATTTTCATTTAGGACCAACTAGGTATCATAAGTAGTCTATAGTTGAAAACCACAAGTTGATATAGCCATTCATTTGGAGAGGAGTAGAGATAACAATATTTTCAAGATATGACTTTCCATTCAGAAGGAGTAGCGATAACAAGATTTTCAAGATAGCTGCTGTTGTGGCCATATTGGATGTCAGATCAGCACCATTTTCATTTAAGATTAACTGGGCATCATAAGAAGTCTTCTAGTGAAAATCCCATGTCAATATGACTTTCTATTCAAGTAGAGTTGTGATAAGATTTTTAAGAGGACTGCCATGGTGGCCATATTGAATGTCAGATCGGCACCATTTTTATTTTGAACCAGTTAGACATCATAAGAAGTCTTTTAGTGAAAACCCCATGTTGATATGACCATCCATTCAGAAGTAATGATAACAAGATTTTCAAGATAGCTGCTGTGGCAGCCATATTGGACATCAGATTGGCACCATTTTCATTTAGGACCAACTAGACATCATAAGAAGTCTTTCAGTGAAAACCCAATGTTGATAACACCATCCATGTAGAAGAAGTAGCAATAACAAGATTTTCAAGACAGCTGCTGTGGCAGCCATGTTGGACATCAGATTGGCACCATTTTCATGATTTAGCACCAACTAGACTTCATAATAAGTCTTTTAGTGAAAACCCCATGTTGATATGACCATCCATGTAGGAGGAGTAGTGATAATATTTTCAAGACAGCTACTGTGGCAGCTATGTTGGCCATCAGATCAGCACCATTTTCAGACCAACTAGACATCATAAGAAGTCTTTTAGTGAAAACCCCATGCTGATATGACTCTCCATTCAGGATAAGTAGTGATAACAAGATTTTCAAGATGGCTGCTGTGGCAGCCATATTGGACATCGGATCGGCACCATTTTCATTTAGGACCAACTAGACTTCATAAGAAGTCTTTTAGTGAAAACCCTATGTTGATAATACCATCCATGTAGGAGAAGTAGCAATAACAAGAGTTTCAACATGGCCACTGTGGTGGCCATACTGGACATCAGATCAACACCAATTTCATTTAGGACCAACTAGACATCATAAGAAGTCTTTTAGTGAAAACTCCATGTTGATATACCATCCGTAAAGGAGGAGTAGCGATAACAAGGTTTTCAAGAGGGCTGCTGTGGTGGCCATATTGGATGTCAGATAGGCATCATTTTCATTGAGTAGTAACTAGACACAAAAAGAAGTCTTTTAGTGCAAACTCCATGTTGATATGACCATCCATTCAGGACAAGTAGCCATAAAAAGATTTTGAAGATGGACACTCTGGCAGCCATATTGGATGTCCAAGAGGCATCATTTTCATTTAGGACCATCTAGAGCATGGAATGCATGTGTGTGTAAATTTTCAAGGCAATCCTCCAAGTAGTTTAGGAGGAGTAGTGATAACAAACTTGTGCCGAGGGAAGGACGGACGACAGACCATCCCATAAGCTCTTCTGGTCTATGACCAGTACAGATAATACAAATGCTATTGATGTTTTGGGGAGAAAGAAGAATTCAACAGGCAGATATAAGAACTGTTTAGGATTTACTGATTTCTTTGTGTTTGATATAAACAAAAGATCTTGAATAAGATAGAACACAAAACAACAGGTTTATAAATATTAAATGCATAATGTACAAAATGGTAATTTATTGCTATTTAAATACAAATTAAGGACTTGAAACAAGAAGACAAATATGTTTGTAAACACTTCACATGAGAGCATAGCATAGCCCTTCAAATTTTTTTCAAATTTAAATACCTGTAATGTCAGCCGGGGTAATCCTTCAATAATATAAAGCACAATAGATTAAAGAAAAATTCATCACTTTACTAAAGATCCCATGTCTTACCTCACAGTATGGTAATTAAACCAAAAAATACACCTTGCCTGAACATTATAAAACATTTCAACATGAGTCCGATCTTGAGTTTCTCAATCAGCCAATTAACCGTGTTACAAAAGTAAGGCTCTTTGTGACTGGTTGATTACAAATTTCAACCTCAAGTGTTTGATGTACAGTGAAACCTCAATAAACCAAAATCTCCAGGCCAACTGTCTGTATCCAACTCTTGATGTACAGTGAACCTCAGTAAACCAAAATTTCCTTGAAACTGAATGCTTTCTGGTCCCAAATTTCCATTCTTTCCATAAAACATGAAGCTTGCTATGGCCTGCATGTCAACCCTGCCCCAGAGCTTTGATAATGAGGGTATTTATTTAGCTAGATAAAAATAAGTGACTGAATCTATATTCCAAATCTGGAGAGGATGGGATAAATGGTATTGAAAAAAAGGAAAGTAAACAACTTTAACAGTGAGGTTAATTTAGGGTGTGATGGATGTAAGGACAGATATGCATACAGGTGTGATGGATGTAAGGACAGATATGCATACAGGTGTGATGGATGTAAGGACAGATATGCATACAGGTGTGATGGATGTAAGGACAGATATGCATACAGGTGTGATGGATGTAAGGACAGATATGCATACAGGTATGATGGATGTAAGGACAGATATGCATACAGGTGTGATGGATGTAAGGACAGATATGCATACAGGTGTGATGGATGTAAGGACAGATATGCATACAGGTGTGATGGATGTTAGGACAGATATGCATACAGGTGTGATGGATGTAAGGACAGATATGCATACAGGTGTGATGGATGTAAGGACAGATATGCATACAGGTGCCAAAGTGATCATTATGTTAAGCTTCCACCAAGGTAGGCTTGACAATTAACTTGGTGAAGAGAAACCCCTTGAAACCAAATTCTAATTCTGTCCCAAAGGGTTTGGTCTTGAGTGGTTTCAGTGTATATCAAAAACTGAACTGATAATAATAATGCAATGAATGATTGCCTTCAATAATAATGCACTGAACTGTTGCCTTCAATAATAATGCACTGAACTGCTGTCTTCAACAGTAATGCACTGAACTGTTGCCTTGAACAATAATGCACTGAACTGTTGCCTTCAACAGTAATACACTGAACTGTTCCCTTCAACAGTAACACACTGAACTGTTGCCTTCAACAGTAATGCACAGAACTGTTGCCTTCAACAGTAATGCACTGAACGGTTGCCTTCAATAATAATGCACTGAACTGTTGCCTTCAAGAGTAATGCACTGAACTGTTCCCTTCAACAGTAACACACAGAACTGTTGCCTTGAACAGTAATGTGCTGAACTGTTGCCTTCAACAGTAACACACAGAACTGTTGCCTTCAACAGTAATGCACTGAACTGTTGCATTCAACAGTAATGCACTGAACTGTTTCCTTCAACAGTAATGCACTGAACTGTTGCATCCAACAGTAATGCACTGAACTGTTGCCTTCAACAGTAATGCACATTAAGGTTGTCCAAAAGGGTTGCCGACACCTTTTTCAAGCCAAGGTGAATATGAATGGAAATGTGAACTATAATACCCATTCCTCATTGACACAACTTTCAAGATACTTTTTTGTAGTCAGAGCTCAAGTACACAAATACACATAATGCATGTAATCTTCATGGAGGTAACTACCATATGTGCATACTTACTAATAAAGAAATTAGAAGCCACATGGGCTACATGTGTACATTGATATTTTTGGAAATTTCCGAGTTATGAATTTCACAAAAATTGCAACAACAAAAAAAAAAGTGCCACATAAATATCATTTACTTTCTGATGAAACTATTTCTGACTCATACTCAATACAAGTTTCAACCAAAGGCTTACAATTCAGTAACAAACTTTTCAATGAAGAATTGGTTACCTCATTGAATTGTATCAGGAAGAATTTTCTCCCATTCATCTTATCAAGTTCTCTGAAGTCTTTCTGCAAGGCAAAATGAAGTACATACTCTTATTATTGTTACATGCTAAATTGTATCATGGTAACTGAATCTGAAAAGAAAAAGACTTCTTAGTGAAAAATGCACACGTTTTATTGGTCTGGTTCCTCTATGCAGACTTTGTTCATCTGAATGCCTTTGCGTACAGATAGCAATTTCTGAGAACAAATTTCCTTTTATTCTTTGATGTGACTAATTAGTTCATATTCATCATTTATCTCTACTAATAGAAGAAAGAAAGGTTTCACTGTATATATCTTCTGAGAGTTGAGCTTTACTTTTCTCAAAATTTGAAAAATTATTGCACTCATGGCAAACATTTATACATTCTATGTCACCAAGACTTTCAAACACTAATTGAATAATTTTAATATTTATATCCTGCATAAATATGTGCAAGAGATGTCTAAGGCATTATGAAACATATAGGGAATAAAAACCATGCACCAAAACAAATTCTTTTACTTGCTGACCACTTTTTGTATATTGATTATTGTAAATTGTTCCAAGGCAAGGATAAATACACATGTATAATGGATTTTATTAGAATTTAATAATCTACATGAAATGAAATAGATTGGGAGTCAAGTCATTTATGCAGGATATGAAAAAAAAGTTATCATATTTGCATAAATGTTATACAAGAATTTTAAGATCCAAGTTTTAGTAAGTTTACTTCTCAGGTAAAATTTATGCAGCTTCTGTGTGTGAGAGAGACAGAAAGGACTAATGGTAAATTGGAACCAGTAAATTGTGAATTGTCAAATGCACCTTATATTACAGGTTTGCACAATACATGAAAGTGGCATCTAAAAGTTGCACATAATATTTCTATCAAGTGAATAATGGAGTTTAAAATCTTATGTTTTTGAGTATTAGAAAAAAAAAACAAGCTCATATGCCCAAAAAGATATCATTTAAAAAAAAAAAATGAATTAGCAGTAAAAGTTTGAAAGATAAATGATTTTTTTAAACAGAATGTTTTAGGAGCTAGAATGTTATAAAAGCCTTTTTTTCTGGTTGATGCACATCCACGGTAAAGATCAGTATTGCCATGATGAGAAATTAAAATGATTTTTTTTCCAATCACGATGAGAATGATGAATACAGTATAAACCCTTGTAAAACACATGTCCAACTCTGGAGTGTAAAATACATGTCCAACTCTGGAGTGTAACATACATGTCCAACTCTGGAGGACACTGATCCAAACTTGCATACCCATTATGTGACAGTAGGTCCGGGTTGACAGATGTGTTATACAAACATATTCAGTACTGTTAAGTGTCATTCTTTTGTAGTAATGTGTAATTACAGTTGAATGTATTTAGCTGTAAGACCACTCAAATTTGTTACACCCTGAAATTGTTCATATTGAAGCAAGTGTAAGATTGAACCATGGTAAGCACATCAAAGTTACAAAGTGGGCAGAGGGCATTAAACTTGTTTTGTAATGTAACTCTCTCAATCTGATTTTACACAGATAAAATTCAATGGGGTTTTACCATGAATGTAATGTTTTTATATCTTACATCCAGATTTTATAAAAATATTTTTGATCTGTGTAATTGCATATTTTTTTTTCTTCAAATTATTTTACAAAAAAAACACATACATGGGTAGCTGCACATTCGCCCAGACTACCTTACAGAGAATTTGATACAGTCACATATTTAAACAATAAATTTAATGTATGTTTGGATTATTATTATCAATTTCTAGTCGTTTCTAACAAAAAAAACCAAAACAACATAACAGTACAGGAAGATAATTTACATGGGAGATAACTTGTTAAATATACTGAACATTGCAGTGGCAAGAAAATACAGGTTGCATCATTGTTTAGTTCTCCAGGCATACATGGCCCAAATTAGTCATTTTTATTTGAAAATTAATCAGGTTTGTAAAACAAAATGTACAAATCAAGAAATATTGTCCATCTCTGATGCACATCAATCATTCAATGTTTAAAACACTTTCTTACAAAACATTTACTAAGTTTACATCATATCAGAAGAGAGCAGATATATGCATTAATTGACTCCATAATACGAAGATATATGCATTAACTGACTCCATAATACAAAGTGTTTCAAACATTTAATGATTGGTGTGCATTAGAAACACACAACAGCATTTCTGGTTTGGTTGGGCTAAGTCCACTTTAAGGTGTTCTGACAAGTGGCTTTAGTTATATTTCTGTTGATGTTGGGCAATGACAGTAAAGTGTCTTGCCAAAGACACAACATGGAAGCTGACCAATCCTGGTCTGGGAGTCCAACTCGCTAGCCATTGAGCTACTGCAACTCAAATATAAAAGGTATACAAAACATACAAAAACTGTTTGCGTTGTTACATGAAGTACACATTTTATTAAGAGAAAAGTTTTGTATATTATTCAAGAGGTATATTTACATTTGCTCTAACTTAATAATTTAAAAGTTTTGAAATTTCTTCATGCAATTTGATGTAAAAGATTACAATAATGGTAATAATAAACTAGAGTCTCTTCAAGGGACTGATGCTCTACTAGCCAAAAAGAATTCCAGGAATTCAAGATAAGACCATTTCTTCTTTTAAACTTATGAGTGTTGAAACCATCTTTGAAATGATCTGATTTTAAATTAGCCACTCTGGCAGCCATATTGGATCTAAGATTAGCAGCAGTTTTGTTAAGGACCAAGCAGATATCATATTAGTCTATTGTTAAAAACCCCATGTGAAAATGACCATCCATTCCAGATGAGTAGCAATTATAAGATTTCAAGATGGCTGATTGGCACCATTTTCATTTAGGACAAACTAAGAAGTCTTTTGGTGAAAACCCACGTCAATATGACTATACATTTAGGAGGAGCAGCAATGACAAGATTTTTTAAATGGTCACTTTGGTGATCATATTGGATGTCAGATCAGCACCATTTTAATTTAAAACTAATAAGACTTTCCATTGAGGAGTAGCAATAACAAGATTTCCAAGATAGCAGCCATGGTGGCCATATTGGATGTCAGGTGAAAACCCCATGTTAATATGACCATCCATCTAGGAGTAGCTATAAACAAAATTTCAAGATGGCCACAGTGGTGGCCATATTAGAAGTGAGATCGGCACAATTTTCATTTTACGACCAAGCAGACATCATAAGAAGTCTTCCAATGAAAACACCATGTCGATATCACTTCCTTTCAGGAGGAGTAGCAATAAAAAGATTTTCAAGATGGCAGCTGTAGTGGCCATAGTGGATGTCACATGGACACCATTTTTATTTAGGACCAACCAGACATCACAAAAAGTCTTTTGGTGAAAACTCAATGTCAATATGACTTTCTATTCAGGAGGTGTAGCGATAACAAGATGTTTCAACATGGCTGCTATGAAGGCCATACTGGACGTCAGATCGGCACCATTTTCATTTGGGATCAACTAGAAACTGTAAAAAGTCTTTTAGTGAAAATACTAAGATGATATGACGATCCATTTAGGAGGAGTAGCAATAGCTTGTCAATAGCCTTTGCATTTTACTAAGAGAGTGTACTCATTTAGAAGTAGAATATCTAGTAGTAATAACAAAATCTTGAAAGAAGTATTACACTTTGTATGCTGTCATAATTCATCAATAATTGATCGTTGGAGCAAATTGATGTATTAATATTGTTTTGGGATTTTTATTTCATATCTTGTCTGAAATTGCTGGTTTTTATTGTTTATGGACTTAAGTCTGAAATAAAGTAATTATTATTATTATTATTACTACATGTATTATTATTATTATTATATAATAACAAGATTTTCAAGATGTCCACTAAAGAGTTAAAAATAGAACTTAAATATGCGATAAAAAACGTTACACTGGGAAAGCGCAACAGAAACCTGGGAATTTCCCAGGAAATCAGTAACTATCACACTATTGCATATATTACAATGGACTGCTGACCATTGCAACTGGAATCAGTGTGAATAATCATATAATTTACATATGGCTGGAATTGTATTGCTTTAAGACGAGCAATGTGCGATACCTATTCAAACCTTTGTAAATTTTACATTTACTGTCCAACTTTTCTTAAATTTTCAAATTGTACTCCATCACTAAATAATTCATAAAGAAAAACTCAGTCTGAAAGAAACAGTGATGCAAGTAAGAAGGCAGATAATTTTCCATTTTTTCGCGGAGGCTAATTCCCCTTTGAGCTAACATATAAAAGAAAATTATCAGACCAGGCTATACAACTTTTGAACTTGAGCACATACCATATATACTCATTTAAAACTTGGGTCCAATTGAAAACAGCACAGACCCTGATCTGCCACCGCATAATGCACTGGCAGATCAGGGTCCATGTTGTCTGTTCTACTGATTACTCCTAACAAACTGCATAGACCCAGATCTGCTGGTGCATTATGTGACAGCAGATCTTGGTCTATGTAGTTTGCAGATAGATCCAACTAATACATGAGTATATATGGTATACCAGTCAAAATGTTGTTGTTCTGTAAAATTAAATCCCAATTTTTAAAAAGTTAAAATTTAGGGTCAGTTGATCAATGTTAAATCCCAAACAAAATAAAACCAGCTTTATTTAAAACATAGGTAAATACTTCAATTCTCCTATCATGGTTTACAAACAAGAGACGCCTTTTAACAAGCCCACATTTTATTTACCTAGCTCTCAAAAACTGTAACTGTGACCTTATTCTAGGGTGTGGATGGGCTTGTAAATAATCAGCATGCAAAATTTGAGCTGAATTTTTACTCAGAGTTGACATGTTTTATGAAAGCATGAACAGAATACAAACCCTCAGAGGTAAGCAGCTGTGTCATTTCAGCATTGCTTGAATTTGAATGAAGTGTAAATGTATGTACAAGTAAAGCTCTAAAGCTTTCAACCATACCACCATTTTGTAGTCAAATAGTATCAGAAAGTATCTGATGGTACTATGACATAAAAATCTCTTGAAACAGTACAATTTAATAAGCTTACATTTTTGTGCAAAAAGCAATTAGTGCTGATATAATCTTATTTGAAACACATAATGTATAGTTGTATGAAATATGCTAACACAAATGTTTAGGGCACAATGTATTCCACTTTAGATGACAATGGTAAATGCCAACATGTACCATATCAACTCACTTGTAAGTTAGGTCCAACTGCAAACTGCATAGACTAGACTCGGATCTGCTGTCTATCTGGGTCTATGCAGTTTGTTAGGAGTAATCAGTAGAACAAGTAATAAAGACCCTGATCTGCCAGTACATAATGTAATGGCAGACCATGGTCTATGTTGTTTGCAGTTGGATCTGACTTATAAGCAAGTATAGATGGTATTTTTCATCAACTGTATGAAGTTGTGCTCAATTACTTTAATTTCAAACTCTTTATTTCATCAACTGTATGAAGTGGTGCTCAATTACTTTAATTTCAAACTCTTTATTTCATCAACTGTATGAAGTTGTGCTCAATTACTTTAATTTCAAACTCTTTATACCAAGGGAATATCAGCATTTTTGGAGTTGGAACATCATAGTAAACCTTGGAAAAAAATAATGCATTTATACCATCAAGGAATAAAATTGTGAAAGGTTGAAATTTTCAATATCAGTTTATCTGTCCAACTGAAAATAATAATTTTTCATATTACATGTAAACAGGGACTATACAAATGTTTTCATATGTATGTATATACAAACTGCAAACAGACAAATCAACACACATACAATATTTTGACAACATTTTGTGAACCACAACAAAAAATTACATTTATTAGAAAGTAAGCAAACTTGTTACCATACAAACTATGTACAATTCATGAAATTTAGTGTACAGAATTAATGCTATTTTCTTGTGCACTATAAGAAATGAAACAATGATATGGACACTTTATTACATGATGGTTACTAAAACTAATCACAGACTAATATGAAACCACCTCGCTGAAATTAATAATCAATTTTTTTAAAATTTTTTTTAAAAAAAAGCAGATTTCAACTACTTCATTGGTAACATACTATTTTGAAAATATCTTTCTTTAACCAAAAAATAATTTTCCTTTAGCCAATATATATAAATATATATATAAGGAGAAAATGGTTTTAAACTTATTGCAATAGTACTTCTTGCTAATGCATGATCAATAAATAAGCCAAAAATCATGGACACAATTGTGTAAAATGATAATGAAAAAACAATAAAGTTGATACCATTAGTTACTACTATGGATGACGGAAGTTTTATTATCTCTAGACCTAAATATAATGTACATGCAGTAGATGTTTGAAAACCCAAGTGTGCTATGGGTCCAAATTTTGGGTTTAAGTTTCCAGACAAAAGAGTCTTTTACAAAAGGACTTGGCAAATCATTTGAGTAATGCTGAGTATTTAAGTGACTTATGTAGAGTTATTACTGTAGTTCAAATCAAGCTACATAAATGAAATAGTGTGGAAGTGAATGCAAGGTAAGGAGATCAACCTATTTTCTCACATATATTTTAGCCAGGAAAAATGACCAGTGAAATAGTGTATCATATTTTTTAAAATTATTATTATTATTATTATTATTATTATTTTCTACAATATAAAAGCTAAGGTAGTATGAGTTAGTACAACATTATTTTGTTTCTCAAATAATTGCTGATCAAATCTGTTGTAGAAGCTACTACAATATTCATCTCTAAAACAAAAGTAAAACATTATGATGTAATGTAGTCTATATGTGTCTTAATGTTATGGGATAAATATTTTAACATCTTATCACAATTTATACATCACAGCTAATATTTAAACCATCTCTTGGCAAATGCATAATCCAAAACAATATATCTGGTTTTATAATTCTGACATTTTTTGACCATCCTTTCATCTGCCTATTGAAATATGCCACCTTACTGAAACGAACATACATGTACCACTAATAATTTTGAAGGAGTAATGAAACAATTCAGAAAGGAATAAAAACATACACCATGTTGAAAGGCTGTGATAGGATGCAGTATTATTTAGCATTCAAAACAAAAAGCAACTTGTAAGACATTGAAGAAAAAACCCACAAATTTATGCCATACTTGAAATTATATGCCCTATTATACTTTAAATTAAAATATGTATAAGAACAAATAAGAGTATCTACTTTGATGTATATGGAACTTTGATAAAAATGGGGTGGTAATCCACCAACTCTGTGTATAAGATCATATAAAAGGTGGTCATCCACCAACTCCATGTATAAGATCATATGAAAGGTGGGTTTCAAAGATATTAATAACTGCTGCTACTAAATAAAACCTCCAAAAAAAAAAAAAAAAAAAAAAACAAGAGTCCCTAAAAGAGACTGATGCTCTACTGGGTGAAAAGAATTTCCAGGACATAAAGATAAGACCATTTCTTCCTTTTAACAATATCTACCATTTTAAATGATTTTGCATCATTTCATTCATGCTGCAAGATGGTGGTCAGGTAAACAAATGTCAAAATCAGTGAACATCATATGATTATTCATTCGTCTTGTATCTGAGCAGCACCATTTTCATCTAAGACCAACTAGATCATGGTATGAATGCGTGTGTAAAGTTTCATGGCAATCCTCCAAGTAGTTTAGGAGGAGTAGCGATAACAAACGTTTGCTAGCAGCCGGACACTGAACAACAGACCATCTCATAAGCTGTTCTAGTCTATGACCAGCAGAGCTAAAAAAAAAAAAAAAAAAAAAAGTCCCTCAAAGGGACTGATGCTGTACTGGGCAAAAAGAATTTCCTGGAATTCAAGATAAGACCATTTCTTCCTTTCAACTCTGATATTTTTCAGCGATAACAAGATTTTCAAATTAGCTGCTATGGTGGACATACTGGATGTCAGATTGGCACCATTTTCATTTAGGACCGAGTAGACATCATCAGAAGTCATTTGGTGAAAACCTCAAATCAATATGGGGTGGGGGTAGCGATAGTAAGATTTTCAAGACAGACATCATGGCAGCCATACTGGATGTACAACTTGCACAATTTTCATTTAGGACCAACTACTGATAGGTATTATAAGATTATAAGAAGTCTATTGGTGAAAACCCACTGTGGACATAGTCATCCATTTGGGAGGAGTAGAGATAACAATATTTTCAAGATGGCCACCATGGTGGCCATATTGAGGTTAATTTGCATCATTTTCAATTTGGACCAACTAGACACCATAAGAACTCTTCTGATGAAGACCCCATGTCAAAATGACTTTCCATTTAAGAGGAGTAACAATAAAAAGATTTTCAAGATGGCCACCATTGTGGCCATATTGGATGTCAGATCAGCACCATTTTAATTTAGACCAACAAGACATCACGAGAAGTCTCAGTAAAAAAACCCATGCTGATATGATTTTTCATTCATTCATAAGTAGTGATAACAAGATTTTTAAGATGGTCACTGTGGTGGTCATATTGGATGTCTGAGTGGCACCATTTTCATTTAGGACCAACTGGACATCATAAGGAGAAGTAGCAATAACAAGATTCTCAAAATTGAAACAGTGGCAGCCATATTGGATGTGTAAGCAAAACCATTTTCATTCAGGATAAACTAGACATGAAAAGAAGTCTTCTTGTGAAAACCCCATGTCAATATGTCTTTTTGTTCAGAAGGAGTAGCGATTAAAAGATTTTCAAGATGGCTGTCATGGTGGCCATAATTTAGAACAAACAAGACTTTCCATTGAGGAGTAGCAATAACAAGATTTTCAAGATGGCAGCCATGATGGCCATATTGGATGTCAGGTGAAAACTCCATGTTGATATGACCATCCAATTTAGAGGAGTAGCTATAAAAAGATTTTTAAGATGGCCACAGTGGTGGCCATTATTGAGGTAACATCAGCACAAGTTTCATTTTGCATTATAAGAAGTCTTCCAATGAAAACCCTGTATCAATATGACTTCCATTTAGGAGGAGTAGCAATAACAAGATTTTCAACATGGCTGCTGCAGTGGTCATATTGGATGTCATATTGACACCATTATTATTTAGGACCAACCAGAATCATAAGAAGCCTTGTGGTGAAAACTCTATGTCAATATGACTTTCTGTCCAGGAGGAGTAGCAGTAACAAAATTTTCAACATGGCTGCTGCAGTGGCCATATTGGATGTCATATTGACACCATTATTATTTAGGACCAACCAGACATCATAAGAAGCCTTGTGGTGTAAACTCTATGTCAATATGACTTTCTGTCCAGGAGGAGTAGCGATAAAAAGATGTTCAGGATGGTGTCCATATTGTATGTCAGATCTGCACCATTTTCATTTAGAACCAACTAGAAATTGTAAGAAATCTTTTAGTGAAAACACCATGTTGATATAACCATCCATTCTCGAGGAGTAGTAGAAGATTTTCAAGACGGCCAATGTATTGACCATACTGGATTTCTGAACAACATTATATTTATTTGGGACCAACTAGACATCATAAGAAGTCTTTCAGTGGAAACCACATGTTGATATGACCATCAATTCAGGAGGAGTAGCAATAACAAGGTTTTTGATGAAGGTCGCTGTTGCAGCAGTATTTCATGTCCGAGCAGCAACATTTTTATTTAGGACATTCTAGATCATGGGAAGAATGTGTGTGTAATGTTTCATGGCAATCTTCCAAGTAGCTTAGGAGGAGTACCGATAACAAATCTGTGCTAATGAACAGATGGACGAAGGATGAAATACCATCCCATAAACTCATCTGGTCTATGACCACTAGAGCTTAAAATCACTAATAAATCAAGATACATAGATCATCATGTACAAATCTTTAGGTCCCTATTTTACAAGTAATGATGAAATAAATAAATGTGATTGATTCTTACTTGACACTAGGCATAAGGATGCAGTTTCACTTAAATTTCAAAATTTCTCCCTAAATTGAGATTTTACATTATCATGCTTTGATACTTCAGACAATATCAATTTATAGTTAGATATGTGTAGTACACTAATAAGTATGTTATGTGAATAATTGCTGGAAAATAATTGAATGATTGCAGATTCTGTAGAAATTCTTGCTCTGTGTTTTGTTGAACTCTTTCCAAGACAGTGTCAGTGGTTAATTTTTTTGATACATCTCAGAATTAATATGAAACCTTCCACCCGATGAATTTGCAACTGTAGTATAGAATCAACAATTGATGAATTTGCTCTCACAAAAGAGAACATGTCAATTTTGTAATAATTAACTCAATGCTTTTTTTCTGTTGATTAGAAAAATGTGAATACAAAGCATGGCATACAAATGTTTCCACGTCACATGTAAAACTGGCAGTAAGCTCTTGCAGAGGAAAAAGTTTCTGTTTCTGCTATACTGTGTCCTCTTTGAGGTGCTTTTTGTCATTATATTTGTTATTTGTCTCCAGTAATTTACATTTCTGATTGTTTATGACATCAGGAATTCCATCACCATTTGCCTGTGGATGAAAAAAAAACTTGGTGAGGAGGGTACAAATGTGTAAATAAAATTTTATTCTTTAAAATATAATGATTACAAATCTTGATGTTGTTAATTCCAGCACTTGAATTCATACAGCAAATGTCCTGAGTAGGTAACTATTTCCTTGTTCCAAAATGCAAATATGTGGATCAAGTACAATAAACCTTTCCAATTTTTGAAAGAAACAATAAAAAGGAACATCAGAACAGTCTTTCCAGCAACCGTTTGTGAAAAAGGACGGATGAAGTAGTAGGGAAAATATTGGGAAATAGGGATATTTTATAAGGAAAAATAGTATGCAATTTATGTAAATTACTGAAAATATAAAATCTTTACTTGACTCACCTTCATAAACTTTAACAATAGCATGCTCTTACTCACATACTAGCTGTCTCTTTAGTCTATGTTGCTTCTATCTTCTTAAAACACCCAGCTCCACATCACAGATATCATACCTGAATTCACTTCACTATGGCCATTCATGCAGTGTGTAACCAGTTTTCAACACAAAATTGAAAAAAAGTAAGGATAGTAGGGCCATTTTGAAAAAAGTAATGAATAAAAGAGTCTGACACAAAAGTAAGAAAAGTAGGAAAAACTAGGGCTGCTGGAAAAACTGGAAGAAGCTAGATTCTCATCCGTCACATATTTCTTACAATTATACATATTCTCAAATACATTTGCATGATTCTCATTTCTAAATAAACAAAGACATAATCATGAATTGATGAGAGTCAAATGTTAATCCATGAAAATAAATTTAATTCTATTTTGTACAGACTTTCGCATTATCTCACTGGCTCAATGACAATTTCTCTTTTCATTAGTGCTTATGGAGTATTGGTGTTTTGAATAATTTAAGTGCAAACATTAAAACAGCAACAAAATGTAAAGAAACTTTAAACGCTTGTCATTCTTACAGTACACAATTTACGACCAAGTTCATTAGAAAGCTTTCTGAAACTTTTCTAGAGTTTCACTTTTTTTCGCCTATGACGTACATTGTAATGAAGCATTCACTAACGTGTCTATTCTGGAAAATAAAACACCACAATGGATGCTCTTCACAATCATGCCTGTCTTATACAGCCACCTCTAGGAAGTTAAAAATATGGCCTTTTTAGGCTGGTTGCTTTTTTATGGAGGTTTATTTTGAAAGAATTTGGTGTGAAGGTCCTCATAAAGGTGCCTACTACTATTGAATACAGATGATTACATAATACAAGTGATCTTTCAGGCAGGTTTTACAATTCACAGCAAAATTAAAATCGCAATTACATTTCAGAATTAACTTTGCATTCTCTACAAAATGTGGAAGGTTATGGAGATAAACAAGAAAAAATGTAAATTCACAAACTTATCTTAAATTACCAGCACATCATTTTAGCACTGCAAAAATAAACCATCAAACAATAATTCACTTACTGTAGATTCTCTGAGGGCTTTTTCCTCAGCTTTTCTTTCTTTTTCTTCTCGTCTTTTTCTTCTCTTTCTCCTACGAGTGGAGAAAAAAGTTTAATGATTATAAGTCAAAACTGGTGCCTCACCTTGCTAAAGAGGGCGCTGTCGTAGCTCAGTTGGAAGAGTGTTGGACTTGTAATCCAAGGGTTGCGGTTTTGATACCTGCCCAGACCAGCTGGGTCAGCTGCCTCAATGTGTCCTTAGGAAAGGCACTTAGCTCCCAATTCCTTGGTGTGTCCCTAGGAAAGACACTTAGCTCCCATTTCCTTGCCTCAATGTGTCATTAGGAAAGGCACTTAGTTCACATTTCCTTGCCTCAATGTGTCATTAGGAAAGGCACTTAGCTCCCATTTCCTTGGCATGATATAGCCAAATAAAGTGCTGAAGGAGAGCTGTTAAAAACCAACCAACCAACAACCTTCCTATAGCTGAATGGACTAAAATTGTTTTCCAAAATTGAAAAATTTAAATCTGCAAAAAGGCACACTGCAAAGACTGAAGTCATGTTTGTTAGATGTTGCAGGATTATTAAAAGCAGCCAGCATTCTTATTTGGCACTGTATATTAGTATCTCATTGTCTTAACACCTTGGTTTATTAAAAGTTTCTTTTTCACACAGCAGCCATAATAATGGCAGATTGGCATCATTTGGACAAACTAAAAAAGCTCTTCATGCCAAGATGCTGTCAAATTTGGTCAAATTCTATTTAGTGGTTTTTGAGAAGTAATTTAAAGGAATTTCAACTTTATTTATGGTGGCCATATTTGCTTGTGAATCAGCATAATTTGTATGAATCTGAAACCCTTAATGCATAATGTTTTCTCTCAAATTTGGTAAAATTCTGCTCTTCAGTTTCTGAGAAGTCATTTCAAGTTTTCTTTTTTATTTGAAGTAATGGTAGCTAACTGACTATATTTCATGGCAGATGAACCTCAAATGTAAAAATCTGAATGGCCTTTATGAAGAATGGTTTTTGAGTTGAGAAGTTGTCTAAACGTTTTTTATTTTTTTGTAACAGCAACCATAATGGATGATGGATTGGCATCAATTTAACAAATCTGAAAAGCCTTGATTCCAGAATCCTATTGTAAAATCGTGTATATTGATCAAGTATTTTTTAGAAGAAGTTGTAAATGGCATTTGTGAATGGACAACACACAATGGACAACACACAATTGACAACACAAGATGGACAAATGACCATACTATAAGCTCGTTTGGCCCTATCGTAAGGTGCACTAAAACCAAATTTCATCATCTTTTCGGATTCCATTTACGCACTGAAAGCCTTGAATGACCTATTTGAAATCCCAGTAATTTTATAAATTGTACAGAAACATGATTTGCTCATAAAAGCTGGAAGGGGTATTCTGTATTGTTGACTGCCTAGTCACATTGGTATTAGTGCAATTCAAGGGCAGATAAAGAAGCCAAAGCAGCCCTGAATTCACCCTTTTTTGTAAACTTTTTACTTTATACCTATTACTTTAAGAAAACATCTAATCAATAGGTTTTCTAGATTTTTTTGCAAACTGCCCCAAAATGAATATTTTTGCAGCTTTTTGTGCATAATTTATTAAAAAAAAGATGTGAAAAAAGATGAAAAGCAAGTAGACTTTGTTCCTCCAGTATCAATCAGTAGTTTGATTTCTGAATCACCTAAAAATGAAATTTACTGTGACTTCCTACCATGTAATTTCCAGTAAAAGAAATTCAAACTGAAGCATGTTCTATTCTGATACAAAGAAAACACCAAATTCTGATACAAAAAAAACACCAAATTCTGATACAAAGAAAACACCAAATTCTTTTAAGAAGTAGAATTACTATAAAGCAGGAGTATGTCATTTTTGACTCTATGAATAAAAAAGGATGTGTTAAAGGAAATACAATCTTGTGCTTGAATTCATGCTGAAAAAGCTTTAGGATCATTTGATATTTTTGGGGTTTAACACTTCCAAGGCAAAACTGTCAATCATAATACTTTAACATCATTAGAACTAAAAATTTTATAAATGCAGCATGTTTACCAAGCAAAGTTTTTGCAACTTCGTATCTGACTGCATGTATAATATCTTGCACCATAGTTTTTATCTTGACCATAATTTTTGTGAGTTCAGTTTTTCTTTAATAATTCCATGCTCCTCACAGCTCATACTCTTTCAGAATATATTGCTGCTATATGGCAGTTTTGACCACTGGGTCATCTAAACCTATGTCCATTGTCTCATTGCATTAACTGGATCCTACCTTCCTTCTCTAATCAGAGATTGAAATCCATTTTTAAAAAACCTGGGATAAATAACCAGACCATGAATGGGGTCTTAGATTTACTTCAATGTGACGTTATTGGTAATAATGTGACATCTGCCACGTGCAACCTTGTAATATTGTCAGCCATGTCCCTCACCTCTCTAAGTAAAGAATTCCTGTCTTTTCCTCCTACGTACATGTATTAGGTAAAATCATCACATTCTGCACTAAAGCCATTGCAGAGAAAAGATAGCAGAAAATGCAGTATAAATTGAGTGTGATGCAGTTATCAAAGTGTACGGTTTTCTCTCAGTGGCATTTGACCACCAGATTTATAGCATTTTGGCAGTGGTATTACCCTTCCAAAAGGGAGGTAACACTGTGCGGAGTATGGAATAAGTTATGAAATTATTATGCTTGCCAAATTTTGTGATGTACATTACTTTGGTTTGGCAGGGTAGACCACTCCAACATCTAAAATTTCACAGTACTCAAAACTATTGGTATAAGTTATCTCCTTCTTTCATTCCACTGTAACAATAATCAGTGAAAGACCCAGACATCTCCACATACATTACTTCACATTTATGCAATTATTTAAATGTGAAGGTGCCATCAGATTGCATATTTATTGTCCATTAAAGATAAATCATGGTAAACATCAGAAAAAGTAAAATGACTTCCTGAATTTAGTTCCATACTTATTGCCAATTACAGATAAATTTGGCCCAAAAATAAACTAATTTAACTGTGAAAAGTAACTTGTCACTTAAGGCAACCTGGGGAGAAGTAATATGACTTTTATTGTGAAAGGATATTAGTCTTGCTTCAATCTAAAGTACAGTTGCCTCTGACTATAACAGGTCCAAAGGATTGTCTGCTATAACCATGAAGTGCTCTTTTAAATATGTGTCTTGTGGGAACAAATATTTGCTAATCAGGAAAAGCGAATGTAAAAATGCATGCAGCAGATTTGAAACAACAAGTACACCATATACACACAGGAATATATATGGCTGTGCTCACCTTGGATATGGTAAATCTTTCAATTGCAAAGTTTTAACGCATTCTAGCAGGAAGTCATCGGGTGCATGGAATGCCCAAGTGAGTGAACTTTCATTTTCAGCTGGTAACCTTTGGGTATCTATTACCATGTATGTGGAGAATCAAGTACAGTTTGGCATGTCAATGCATTTTGAACCAGTTCTTACATTAAAGCCCAAGATATTTAGTTAAAATCATCTCTCCATTTCCTTTTAATTTTTTTTGGAAGTGTGCCAGAGCCACTGAAACTGTGAAAATGGTTATGGGGGGAAAGGAAGATGAAATTATATAAAGGGATGGCTCAAAATCCATTACGATGTCTTACACAATATTACAGATGTATTGTCACAAATTTAGTTTTACTGGCGACGCATTAGCACAACCAGTAAAACAGATATTTGTGACAATAAAACCACCATTAATATCCTAAAATCTTCTAACAAAAGAGTGTTGTCACCATTTTAACACACTATTTAAATATTTTTGGAAAAATAGAGAAATATGTAATTCTATGCAGAACAAAATCACACAGAGAGACATGATGTCACAATGGCATCAAAATTTGCAACAATTTATAGTGGATTTTACTGCCACATATTTTGATGCTTGACCACTCAGAAATTGCACATTTCATATGCTGGTCTATTAGAATTCTGACCACATCTGTCTGATTTGTGGAATCTACATTGTCCCAAAATTGTTGTGTCAGATTTTTTAGCTGTCCCTAACTTGTGTCTATATGTCCTACCAAGTCACTTCCACTGTTGTTATGGTGTTTGATGTACAGTCAAACCTGTCTGAACTGTCACCTTTATATAGCAATCAATTGGTCACAGTGGCCATTCTAATTTTCTCCCTGACAAATTTCCTATAAAAAGTCATGTACCTGTATATAACGACCACCTGCTTTCCGTAGTCAGCAGCCAGGTGTTTCCAAACCAAATAATCATTTCTCACTGCTTTAAGTGGTCACTGTGACTGCTGTGATTCCAATGTAAACTTTTGCTTCATTTTTAGATAAAGTTATGTCATGTGAATCATTGTGTAACATTTTTTATGTATTCCAGTCACAGTCAGTGTAGCTTAAAGGTGTCAAGATGTCAGATTCGATAGCAAGGCAGTTTTTTTATCACTAGGAAGAGTGTTGAAACAATTCATCTGCTGGATGGTAGGAAAAGCAGTAATGTTGTTGCAGCAGAAATAGGAGTCACCTTTAGTGCCAGTGTGACAGGTTAACTTTTGATATCTTCATCCATTTGCATGTGAATTAAAACTATCTCTGATGAAAAAAGTTCATCTTTGAGGAGATATACGACTTACATCCCTGTTTATTTGATTCAGGGGTCATTCAATATTTTTTAAAAAACTTGTCTGTAAAGGCAGGCAAAATTTTGTTTCATGTGTTACTAACAACAGCCACACAAGACTTATTTTCATTCCCTATTCATCACAACCCGCAACCCCCCATAAGCTGATTGTCTTTTGATCTCAGGAGTTGAGCAACCTGTTAATCCAGATATTGTCTGAAGTGTGAACAGCTGTTTCTAAGCCTAATTACACAAGTTGGCCAAAAAAAAGAGTCAGTCCTCTGTTTCATAGTCTTTTATCAGCTGTCAATTAATAGTGAAAAATTGGTGTTTTGTCATTGTGTACAAAACAAACTAAGAGCAGTGATTTTTTTCAGAGTCAGTGATCATTTTATTTATTGGATGGAATAAAGTAATCATGTGTTGAATAAAAGTTTGGGAGAAAAAATATATACAAGTATTTTATAATTTTGCTGAATAGTGCACTAAACTAAATCTGTTGAAAATGTAATAATAATAATAATAATAACAATAACAATAACAATAATGGTAGTCAATGCATGACATTCATTCAAAAACCAAGTTAGAAATGTGAACCTGTATACAGAGGTCACCTGTGTACAAAGGCCAGTCTAGCCTTTTCCCATGGGTGACTGCTATTGACAGGTTTGACTGTACCTCCAAATGGCTTTAAAGGAACAGGAATAAGACTAATCAGAAATCACATTATATATGCTGATGTCTTAGAATTCTCACTTCCTTCTGTCTGATTTGCAGTATAAATAGAATTCAGAACCTATAATACTAAAGAAATGTTAAAATAAATAGTAATTACTATTATCTTTCATATGATGCAGATTTTTATACTTTTCTTAAGAGGGCCTCAAAGGAAAATAGTCCTTGACTAAATGAGTCACCCTTTATAAATAAAGTACTATTATTATTATTATTATAATTATTATTATTATTCCAAAATCATTGTGTCAATATCTCAGGTTTGTAAGCAAGAACTGACCCATTAGACTTGTACATACATGTATCACACTGTACATTCTACACAAATATGGTAACAGATACCCAAAAGGTTACCAGCTGAAACTAAAAATTTTATTCACTTAGGACTTCTGAACATGCTATGATTTGATGCAGAATGCTACAGGAATCACCACACTAATTGAGCCAATGAGCTGTTATTGCATCCCATTGTAGTTCCTAAGAAAATCATTAATATCTTTTTCTCTTCCTTTTCCTGAAGCAGCATTAAATCCTAAACAGAAAATAAAATGTTGATTGAGTTCAGCCTCTGGGCTATTGCATAGGATGACAAAGCAAACAAGTGTGATTTGGTCATGTCCAGAAAGGTCACCTGCATTAAACATTCTAAATATTTCATTCAAATGCAATTATTTCCAGAAATGCAACATAAACTATGCTGACTTTTGGATATGTTATATCTAGGTTAGTGTCTCAAATAAGTATGATAGTCTTGGTGCATCTGAACTTATAACTAATGCACTAGATTGCATCAACAATTTAGAAAAATGAACAAAATATAAAGGGAACTTAATTAGTGTACTGATACCTTAAAACCTTTATATTTGATAGATTTAGTGTAAGTGCAAGGTGCTGCCATTTATCTTCCTCTTTAAATGCCATGTACTTGTTCTTTTACATCAGTTGTATCCATTTTACATTAGCTATTCTGGACCAGAGTGAAATATGTATGTTTGTTCTATCTGAAAATATGTATAGCGAGGGTGTTTTTTTATGGTGATTAAGAAACATTGTAACTACACAAGGTTTGACTAAAAAGTTCCAGTAGTAGCCAATATTATGTCAATAATTTAAATTGTTTCGGTAACAAGACAAAACTATTTTTTACAAAGGCCTAAAAATTGAAAATTAATTGGTGAAATAGATTACTTTCTAAAATTTAATAGCCATCCAAAACAATTAGTAGCCAATGGCTATTTTGGCTACCACTAATAGGAACAACACATATTTACTTATGTATAATGGAAGCACAACTATGAATGGGATAGACCCAGATCTGCCAGATCATAAAGTGTCACAGATCAAGATCTAAACTAATTTTACGTAGAAAAACAGTGCAGAACCATAAACTCATAGTCTCAATCAACTAGACCTCTTCAGTGGCTCTGTGAGCTCTCTGCCAAATGAAAGTCTAATTAAAAAAACTAAGTATTCCTTGTAATGCTTGAATGAGACTTTCCCAATCTTTGGAAAAGTGATTTGAATAGTGGATAATATCATTGTGGTGATGAGATTATGTCATGTTTTGCTTTAAAAGGGCCAGTTTCCTTGGCTGCTTGAGATACAATTCCTGCATTGGTGTCTGTTTTCAAAGTGTTGTTTAAAGGTCAAATATGAACATTTCTGTTTAAAATTATTTTTGTCTCTTCCCACCTGAAAACACCATATTTGTTGTAATTAAAAATTTCATTGTTTCGAATAACTGCATTTCAAAGTATGACATTCATAAAAGCTGGTACACATATTACCTGTCCATGATACATATATGTATGTGAAAGTGACATTGGACTAAAACAAAACACTTGCTAATACAGAGATTATAGTGTAGGGAATTTGTGATACATAATGAATGAACAGTGATCCTGTGGAAATTTAAGAAATTGAAACAATTAGTGCAACACCAACAGTCAATATGGTCATCGATAGACCAAGAGAAAAAAAATTTAAACAAATGATGACAATTATTGTAAAGAATTGTGAACATACTGTGCAGTCAAATGCAGAAGCAAGATCTTGGAATATTTTCTAACTTTATATTATATCAGCCACAGTCAGCAAATCAATACATCAGATCCCTAGAAAATTATTGACAATAACATCAAAAACAAGAGTCCATTGAAGGGACTGATGCTCTAATGGCTGAAAAGAATTTCCAGGAATGCAAGATAAGACCATTTCTTCCTTTTAACTGCAGTGTTGAAACCATTCTTTGATATTCTTCAGGGATAAGAAGATTTTCGAAATAACTGCTGTGGTAGACATATTGGATGTTAACTTGGCACCATTTTAATTTAGGAACAACAACGCATCATAAGAGGTCTTCTGGTGGAAATCCCATGTTGATATGACTTTCTGTTTTGGAGGAGCAATGATAACAAGATTTTCAAGATGGATGCCATGGTGGCCATATTCGATATCACATTGGCGCCATTTCTATTTAGTATGAACTAGACATCATATGAAGTCTTTTGTTGAAGTAGGAAAAGTAGTGATAACAAGATTTTCAAGATCGCCATTGTGGCAGTCGTATTAAAAGTTGGATCGGCAACATTTTCATTTACGACCAACTGCGAATCACAAGAAGTCTTTCAGTGAAAACCCCATGACCATTCATTCCATAGAAATAGCGATAACAAGATTTTCTAGATGGCCACGATGAATGTCTGAATGGCACCATTAGGACCAACTAGACATCATAAGAAGTTGTTTAGTAAAAACACCATGTTGATATGACCATCCATTCAGGAGGAGTAGTGACAACAATATTTTCAAGATGGCCACTGTTGTGGCCATATTGGACATCAGATCTACACCATTTTCATTTTGGATCAACTATACATCAACTATAAGAAGTCTTCTGGTGAAAACCCTACAGCAATAGTACATGTCATTCACGAGGATTAGCAATAATAAGATTTTCAAGATGGCCACTCTGGCAGCCATATTGGACAACAGATCAGCACCATTTTCAGTTAGGACCAACTAGAGATCATAAGAAGTCTTTTAGTGAAAACCCCATGTTGATATGATCATCTATGTAGGAGGAGTAGCTATAACAAGATTTTCAAGATTGCCACTCTGATCAGCACCATTTTCATTTTGGACCAAGTAGACATCATAAGAAGTCTTCTGGTGAAATCCCCATAAAATAAAGGTTTAATGAAGATATGAGATTGCCGTTCAAATTTCTGTACCCAATGAAATCGGTTGACTTATATTTGTTCTTCTCTTTCTTTCATGCTCACTCTCTCATTTTTCCCCAATTATTACTAATGTGTCAATCCTTTTTCAATATTTAGAGGGATTTGTGATGATTGGAGTGCTTGTAATATACATGGATTTATGATGATTCGAGTGCTTGTAATATACATGGATTTGTGATGATTGGAGTGCTTGTAATATACATGGATTTGTGATGATTGGAGTGCTTGTAATATACATGGATTTGTGATGATTCGAGTGCTTGTAATATACATGGATTTGTGATGATTGGAGTGCTTGTAATATACATGGATTTATGATCATTGGAGTGCTTGTAATATACATGGATTTATGATCATTGGAGTGCTTGTAATATACATGGATTTGTGATGATTCGAGTGCTTGTAATATACATGGATTTATGATGATTGGAGTGCTTGTAATATACATGGATTTATGATCATTGGAGTGCTTGTAATATACATGGATTTGTGATGATTCGAGTGCTTGTAATATACATGGATTTGTGATGATTCGAGTGCTTGTAATATACATGGATTTATGATCATTGGAGTGCTTGTAATATACATGGATTTGTGATGATTGGAGTGCTTGTAATATACATGGATTTGTGATGATTGGAGTGCTTGTAATATACATAGATTTATGATCATTGGAGTGCTTGTAATATACATAGATTTGTGATGATTGGAGTGCTTGTAATATACATGGATTTGTGATGATTGGAGTGCTTGTAATATACATGGATTTGTGATGATTGGAGTGCTTGTAATATACATGGATTTGTGAAGATTGGAGTGCTTGTAATATACATAGATTTGTGATGATTGGAGTGCTTGTAATATACATGGATTTGTGATGATTGGAGTGCTTGTAATATACATGGATTTGTGATGATTGGAGTGCTTGTAATATACATGGATTTGTGAAGATTGGAGTGCTTGTAATATACATGGATTTGTGATGATTGGAGTGCTTGTAATATACATGGATTTGTGAAGATTGGAGTGCTTGTAATATACATAGATTTATGATGATTGGAGTGCTTGTAATATACATAGATTTGTGATGATTGGAGTGCTTGTAATATACATAGATTTGTGATGATTGGAGTGCTTGTAATATACATGGATTTGTGATGATTGGAGTGCTTGTAATATACATAGATTTATGATCATTGGAGTGCTTGTAATATACATAGATTTGTGATGATTGGAGTGCTTGTAATATACATGGATTTGTGATGATTGGAGTGCTTGTAATATACATGGATTTATGATGACTGGAGTGCTTGTAATATACATAGATTTATGATGACTGGAGTGCTTGTAATATACATAGATTTGTGATGATTGGAGTGCTTGTAATATACATAGATTTATGATGATTGGAGTGCTTGTAATATACATAGATTTGTGATGATTGGAGTGCTTGTAATATACATGGATTTG
The DNA here is from genome assembly GCA_029931535.1 of Margaritifera margaritifera. Lineage (NCBI taxonomy): Eukaryota > Metazoa > Mollusca > Bivalvia > Unionida > Margaritiferidae > Margaritifera > Margaritifera margaritifera. The sequence continues at coordinate 8,490,752 of JAQPZY010001699.1, read as the reverse complement.
TGATGATTGGAGTGCTTGTAATATACATAGATTTGTGATGATTGGAGTGCTTGTAATATACATGGATTTATGATCATTGGAGTGCTTGTAATATACATGGATTTGTGATCATTGGAGTGCTTGTAATATACATAGATTTGTGATGATTGGAGTGCTTGTAATATACATGGATTTGTGATCATTGGAGTGCTTGTAATATACATAGATTTGTGATGACTGGAGTGCTTGTAATATACATGGATTTGTGATCATTGGAGTGCTTGTAATATACATAGATTTATGATGACTGGAGTGCTTGTAATATACATAGATTTGTGATGACTGGAGTGCTTGTAATATACATAGACTTGTGATGACTGGAGTGCTTGTAATATACATAGATTTGTGATGACTGGAGTGCTTGTAATATACATAGATTTGTGATGACTGGAGTGCTTGTAATATACATAGATTTGTGATGACTGGAGTGCTTGTAATATACATGGATTTGTGATGATTGGAGTGCTTGTAATATACATAGATTTGTGATGATTGGAGTGCTTGTAATATACATGGATTTGTGATCATTGGAGTGCTTGTAATATACATGGATTTGTGATGATTCGAGTGCTTGTAATATACATAGATTTGTGATGACTGGAGTGCTTGTAATATACATGGATTTGTGATGATTGGAGTGCTTGTAATATACATAGATTTGTGATGACTGGAGTGCTTGTAATATACATAGATTTATGATGATTCGCATGCTTGTAATATACATAGATTTATGATGACTGGAGTGCTTGTAATATACATGGATTTGTGATGACTGGAGTGCTTGTAATATACATAGATTTGTGATGATTGGAGTGCTTGTAATATACATGGATTTGTGATGATTGGAGTGCTTGTAATATACATAGATTTGTGATGACTGGAGTGCTTGTAATATACATAGATTTATGATCATTGGAGTGCTTGTAATATACATGGATTTGTGATGATTGGAGTGCTTGTAATATACATAGATTTATGATGATTGGAGTGCTTGTAATATACATGGATTTGTGATGATTCGAGTGCTTGTAATATACATGGATTTGTGATCATTGGAGTGCTTGTAATATACATGGATTTGTGATCATTGGAGTGCTTGTAACATACATGGATTTGTGATCATTGGAGTGCTTGTAATATACATGGATTTGTGATGATTGGAGTGCTTGTAATATACATAGATTTGTGATGATTGGAGTGCTTGTAATATACATGGATTTGTGATGATTGGAGTGCTTGTAATATACATGGATTTGTGATGATTGGAGTGCTTGTAATATACATGGATTTGTGATCATTGGAGTGCTTGTAATATACATGGATTTGTGATCATTGGAGTGCTTGTAATACACATGGATTTGTGATCATTGGAGTGCTTGTAATATACATGGATTTGTGATGATTGGAGTGCTTGTAATATACATAGATTTGTGATGATTGGAGTGCTTGTAATATACATGGATTTGTGATCATTGGAGTGCTTGTAATATACATGGATTTGTGATCATTGGAGTGCTTGTAATATACATGGATTTGTGATCATTGGAGTGCTTGTAATATACATGGATTTGTGATGATTGGAGTGCTTGTAATATACATGGATTTGTGATGATTGGAGTGCTTGTAATATACATAGATTTGTGATGATTGGAGTGCTTGTAATATACATGGATTTGTGATCATTGGAGTGCTTGTAATATACATGGATTTGTGATCATTGGAGTGCTTGTAATATACATGGATTTGTGATCATTGGAGTGCTTGTAATATACATAGATTTGTGATGATTGGAGTGCTTGTAATATACATGGATTTGTGATCATTGGAGTGCTTGTAATATACATAGATTTGTGATGACTGGAGTGCTTGTAATATACATGGATTTGTGATCATTGGAGTGCTTGTAATATACATAGATTTATGATGACTGGAGTGCTTGTAATATACATAGATTTGTGATGACTGGAGTGCTTGTAATATACATAGACTTGTGATGACTGGAGTGCTTGTAATATACATAGATTTGTGATGACTGGAGTGCTTGTAATATACATAGATTTGTGATGACTGGAGTGCTTGTAATATACATAGATTTGTGATGACTGGAGTGCTTGTAATATACATGGATTTGTGATGATTGGAGTGCTTGTAATATACATAGATTTGTGATCATTGGAGTGCTTGTAATATAAATAGATTTGTGATGATTGGAGTGCTTGTAATATACATGGATTTGTGATCATTGGAGTGCTTGTAATATACATGGATTTGTGATCATTGGAGTGCTTGTAATATACATGGATTTGTGATCATTGGAGTGCTTGTAATATACATAGATTTGTGATGATTGGAGTGCTTGTAATATACATGGATTTGTGATGATTCGAGTGCTTGTAATATACATAGATTTGTGATGATTGGAGTGCTTGTAATATAAATAGATTTGTGATGACTGGAGTGCTTGTAATATACATAGATTTATGATGATTCGCATGCTTGTAATATACATAGATTTATGATGATTCGCATGCTTGTAATATACATAGATTTATGATGATTCGCATGCTTGTAATATACATAGATTTATGATGATTCGCATGCTTGTAATATACATAGATTTGTGATGATTGGAGTGCTTGTAATATACATGGAAAAAAATTAGAATGAGCAGTAGATCAGGTTATAATAAATTTCACTGGATAAAGTGATTTTTAATCTACACATAATGTTCCACAAAAAGCATGAAAAATTTAAAATTTGAAAATTTTCTCCATTATTCATCTTTAATGGTAACATGGCAACATAATTTGGACATAATTATTGCTGAAAGTATGTTGGGATAAATTCTGAGATAGTAAAGAATGTCATTGTGGTATTGCTTCTATAAAGACTGACTGAAATGCCATCCATTGGTAAGTAATTAATGAAACATTTTATGGGACCCTCAGAAATCTCATACAGCCATGTGAGTCTGGTTAAACAAGACAACGAAGCTGCAATTCAGAATTGTGACATCAGCAGATCTGGGTCTACATCATTGGAAGCCAATATAAAAAGAAATCTCGGTTACATATTCTAAACAGACAAACTTTTATACATCATGTATCAACACACAAATGTATTTCAAATATGATTATGTCATAACCATAGACAAATACTGAAGATATAGTTTCAAACACCCATAAAGCAACCCATATTATTCAAAAGCAATTATTTTGTAATAGACATTTCTGAAATCTTTTACAAGCCACACCCACTCATTTAAATAAAAACTTTTTCTAATGTATTAAAAATTGCACAATTTTACAGACTTATTGAATTAAGTAAAAGTGAGATAAATCTCAAATTTGAGCAAAATCAAAGCAGTAGTTTTTGAGTTATTGCAACTAAAAATGTATAAATATTTCCTTTATTTTATTCCATCTGTGTGAACCATTCCCACATGTTGTCCCATATTATGTGACATTACATAACTACTAACATCATGCTTCAGTTTATAACTCTCCAATTAGTTGATTAAAGGAGCTGTTATGGTTGATTGACATGTCAGAAAGGTCTATTACATTCCTACAAGTATTGAACATGCAAATGATGTGTAACAGGATCAATCTTTATGTCAACTTTATCAACTTTGAGTGAATGGAGTTTAATACATAAACAAACTGCATACATGTCTTGTTCTCAGTCAGAGGAAGGAACAAGTTTGATATGACATAGGGATACGTCAAGGCCCGATTCAGAACAAAACCCGAATGCAGTTTTGTATTTATTATATACCCCCCTATTTTAAACTTTCTAAATATTTGTAGCTTCACTGTATGAATGAAATTCAAAACAAATTGGGATTTATCAAAGTTTGATTCACTGTGTGTAAAAATATCTATGTGTGGATGTCTATGAAGACACCTAAGTAGTTCGAAATATGAATTTAACAGCTGTATCGAATGCCAGATCAAGCATGTAAGATTAAAAGGGTATGTAATAAAAATGTGTAATGAGAGTTGAAACTTTGTACACACAATCCCTCTAATATTCTGTTAAATAAATGTTACAAATTATTCGATTCTCAGAGACACATCATGTCCATAATATCATTAAGAAATTAGTCTATAATAACAGTGCTCTATTGATTTTTTTGCCCATTTATGGACAAGTTAGATATTGGTGGAAAATTGAGGGTGGGTAAAATCGGGGAGCAACAACAATTTTTACAGAACAGTTTTGACAAGATTTTTCATTCTTGGTAAGCCAGAGTGTCAAAAATTTTAGAGGCAAACCATCATGGGAACAATGTGTGTATTAAATGCAATTTGCCAGTAGATACTTTGGGTAAAATCCTTTTTATCCAAAATTTTAAAGTAAATCCTACTGATTTTTTTATTTTTTCTCATTTATCTCCAACACATTTAAACCAATTAAGATATGTGGATTCTTCCATACATTAGATGATTTATTGAAATTATTTCTAATTAGACACTTTTACTATAGAAATTACCCATTGGACTAATGGAAAGAGGCCTCTAATGACAGATCTTGACATTTTTGAGGATACCAGCCATATTATTACAGTTTGAAGTCGACAAATACCAAATTTTCATATTCAACAAATCATGGCATACTTTCTGATAGAATTTGAATATCTGTTGATGTTAATCAAACTATGAAATTATCTAATATTTTCTTTCTTTTTTTGGTCTATCTTGGTATTTATTGACAACTCTTGCATTTGGCTGTTAGGCACATGTCATCAGGTGAACAATCTAAGGTCAACTTGAGTCTCTTTTTTATGTCATGCAGTGAGTATGCCACTTTCAGTTCTGATTGGTTGTAAGAGTTGATACTAATCTTTTCCAGTCCAGTCTAAACCAACAATCAGAACTGAAAGTAGTCTATTCACTGCTTGACATACTGGAAGTCTATACTCTAAAAACTCAGTGAAATTAGACAAGACATGAAGCAATGGAGAAACTTCACCTAAAAATGTGTTCTTGGGGGGGGGATGGGGGTAAAACTAATTTTAATGATGTAATACTTACCTGTTGCTATTGTAAAGTTGATATTTTTAGAGGAGGAAAATACCCCAACCAAATGACGAAATTTCGTCCTCCCATTAGGGTGAACCAGAAGATTCCAGAACACTGGATAGCCCATTGTTTATGTAAATGTTGATGATAGCTTCCCAGACCATGCGATTTTAAATGCATTCACTGTGACATGCCACAGCTTGTTTATGATCATGTGGATACTTTGATAGCTCATTACGGTCAACCAAGATAGAACAGTAATGCAGTCATCAAAAAGTAATGAGTGGGGAATTCTCAAGTACATTGTGTAAATAATTATAGAGGACTGTTAGCAGATATTTTTTTATTATGATAATTTTTACAAAATCTTATAAAGTTATGGCCAAGACAAGTTTTAAAAATCCAGTTACATTTAATATGATAGATGAATTGTCAGATTTAAAGAGTTTTCATTTGATGTTCCAAGGTTTTGTTATTACCTCCCTTGATATCACTGTAATATCATTATCCTGCTTTTTCTTGCTTTACAATCAAAGGCAGGTATTGATTATTTACACCTATTTAGTGACCAATTTAGTGACTTCCAAAGGCAGATATTGATTATATACACCTATTTAGTGACCAATTTAGTGACTTCCAAAGGCAGATATTGATTATATACACCTATTTAGTGACCAATTTAATTACTTCCAAAGGCAGATATTGATTATATACACCTATTTAGTGACCAATTTAGTGACTTCTAAAGGCAGATATTGATTATATACACCTATTTAGTGACCAATTTAATGACTTCTAAAGGCAGATATTGATTATATACACCTATTTAGTGACCAATTTAATTACTTCCAAAGGCAGATATTGATTATATACACCTATTTAGTGACCAATTTAGTGACTTCCAAAGGCAGATATTGATTATATACACCTATTTAGTGACCAATTTAGTGACTTCTAAAGGCAGATATTGATTATATACACCTATTTAGTGACCAATTTATTGACTTCTAAAGGCAGATAATGATTATATACACCAATTTAATGACTTCTAAAGGCAGATAATGATTATATACACCAATTTAGTGACTTCTAAAGGCAGATAATGATTATATACACCAATTTAGTGACTCCTAAAGGCAGATAATGATTATATACACCTATTTAGTGACCAATTTAGTGACTTCCAAAGGCAGATATTGATTATATACACCTATTTAGTGACCAATTTAATTACTTCCAAAGGCCGATATTGATTATATACACCTATTTAGTGACCAATTTAGTGACTTCCAAAGGCAGATATTGATTATATACACCTATTTAGTGACCAATTTAATGACTTCTAAAGGCAGATAATGATTATATACACCAATTTAATGACTTCTAAAGGCAGATAATGATTATATACACCAATTTAGTGACTTCTAAAGGCAGATAATGATTATATACACCAATTTAGTGACTTCTAAAGGCAGATAATGATTATATACACCAATTTAGTGACTTCTAAAGGCAGATAATGATTATATACACCAATTTAGTGACTTCTAAAGGCAGATAATGATTATATACACCAATTTAGTGACTTCTAAAGGCAGATAATGATTATATACACCAATTTAGTGACCAATTTAATGACTTCTAAAGGCAGATAATGATTATATACACCAATTTAGTGACCAATTTAATGACTTCCAAAGGCAGATAATGATTATATACACCAATTTAGTGACCAATTTAATGACTTCTAAAGGCAGATATTGATTATATACACCAATTTAGTGACCAATTTAATGACTTCTAAAGGCAGATATTGATTATATACACCAATTTAGTGACTTCCAAAGGCAGATAATGATTATATACACCAATTTAGTGACTTCCAAAGGCAGATAATGATTATATACACCAATTTAGTGACTTCCAAAGGCAGATAATGATTATATACACCAATTTAGTGACTTCTAAAGGCAGATAATGATTATATACACCAATTTAGTGACTTCCAAAGGCAGATAATGATTATATACACCAATTTAGTGACTTCTAAAGGCAGATAATGATTATATACACCAATTTAGTGACTTCTAAAGGCAGATAATGATTATATACACCAATTTAGTGACTTCTAAAGGCAGATAATGATTATATACACCAATTTAGTGACTTCTAAAGGCAGATAATGATTATATACACCAATTTAGTGACCAATTTAATGACTTCTAAAGGCAGATAATGATTATATACACCAATTTAGTGACCAATTTAATGACTTCCAAAGGCAGATAATGATTATATACACCAATTTAGTGACCAATTTAATGACTTCTAAAGGCAGATATTGATTATATACACCAATTTAGTGACTTCCAAAGGCAGATATTGATTATATACACCAATTTAGTGACTTCCAAAGGCAGATATTGATTATATACACCAATTTAGTGACCAATTTAGTGACTTCCAAAGGCAGATATTGATTATATACACCTATTTAGTGACCAATTTAGTGACTTCCAAAGGCAGATATTGATTATATACACCTATTTAGTGACCAATTTAGTGACTTCCAAAGGCAGATAATGATTATATACACCTATTTAGTGACCAATTTAGTGACTTCCAAAGGCAGATATTGATTATATACACCTATTTAGTGACCAATTTAGTGACTTCTAAAGGCAGATATTGATTATATACACCTATTTAGTGACCAATTTAGTGACTTCCAAAGGCAGATATTGATTATATACACCTATTTAGTGACCAATTTAGTGACTTCCAAAGGCAGATATTGATTATATACACCAATTTAGTGACCAATTTAGTGACTTCCAAAGGCAGATATTGATTATATACACCTATTTAGTGACCAATTTAGTGACTTCCAAAGGCAGATATTGATTATATACACCTATTTAGTGACCAATTTAGTGACTTCCAAAGGCAGATATTGATTATATACACCTATTTAGTGACCAATTTAGTGACTTCCAAAGGCAGATATTGATTATATACACCTATTTAGTGACCAATTTAGTGACTTCCAAAGGCAGATAATGATTATATACACCTATTTAGTGACCAATTTAGTGACTTCCAAAGGCAGATATTGATTATATACACCTATTTAGTGACCAATTTAGTGACTTCTAAAGGCAGATATTGATTATATACACCTATTTAGTGACCAATTTATTGACTTCCAAAGGCAGATATTGATTATATACACCAATTTAATGACTTCTAAAGGCAGATAATGATTATATACACCAATTTAGTGACTTCCAAAGGCAGATATTGATTATATACACCTATTTAATGACTTCTAAAGGCAGATAATGATTATATACACCAATTTAGTGACTTCCAAAGGCAGATAATGATTATATACACCAATTTATTGACTTCTAAAGGCAGATAATGATTATATACACCAATTTAGTGACTTCCAAAGGCAGATATTGATTATATACACCTATTTAGTGACCAATTTAGTGACTTCTAAAGGCAGATATTGATTATATACACCTATTTAGTGACCAATTTATTGACTTCTAAAGGCAGATAATGATTATATACACCAATTTAATGACTTCTAAAGGCAGATAATGATTATATACACCAATTTAGTGACTTCTAAAGGCAGATAATGATTATATACACCAATTTAGTGACTTCTAAAGGCAGATAATGATTATATACACCAATTTAGTGACTCCTAAAGGCAGATAATGATTATATACACCTATTTAGTGACCAATTTAGTGACTTCTAAAGGCAGATATTGATTATATACACCTATTTAGTGACCAATTTATTGACTTCTAAAGGCAGATAATGATTATATACACCAATTTAGTGACTTCTAAAGGCAGATAATGATTATATACACCAATTTAGTGACTTCTAAAGGCAGATAATGATTATATACACCAATTTAGTGACTTCTAAAGGCAGATAATGATTATATACACCAATTTAGTGACTTCTAAAGGCAGATAATGATTATATACACCAATTTAGTGACTCCTAAAGGCAGATAATGATTATATACACCTATTTAGTGACCAATTTAGTGACTTCCAAAGGCAGATATTGATTATATACACCTATTTAGTGACCAATTTAATGACTTCCAAAGGCCGATATTGATTATATACACCTATTTAGTGACCAATTTAGTGACTTCCAAAGGCAGATATTGATTATATACACCTATTTAGTGACCAATTTAATGACTTCTAAAGGCAGATAATGATTATATACACCAATTTAATGACTTCTAAAGGCAGATAATGATTATATACACCTATTTAGTGACTTCTAAAGGCAGATAATGATTATATACACCAATTTAGTGACCAATTTAGTGACTTCTAAAGGCAGATAATGATTATATACACCAATTTAGTGACCAATTTAATTACTTCCAAAGGCCGATATTGATTATATACACCTATTTAGTGACCAATTTAGTGACTTCTAAAGGCAGATAATGATTATATACACCAATTTAGTGACCAATTTAGTGACTTCTAAAGGCAGATAATGATTATATACACCAATTTAGTGACCAATTTAGTGACTTCTAAAGGCAGATAATGATTATATACACCTATTTAGTGACCAATTTAATTACTTCCAAAGGCCGATATTGATTATATACACCTATTTAGTGACCAATTTAGTGACTTCTAAAGGCAGATAATGATTATATACACCAATTTAGTGACTTCTAAAGGCAGATAATGATTATATACACCAATTTAGTGACTTCTAAAGGCAGATAATGATTATATACACCAATTTAGTGACTTCTAAAGGCAGATAATGATTATATACACCAATTTAGTGACTTCTAAAGGCAGATAATGATTATATACACCAATTTAGTGACCAATTTAATGACTTCTAAAGGCAGATAATGATTATATACACCAATTTAGTGACCAATTTAATGACTTCCAAAGGCAGATAATGATTATATACACCAATTTAGTGACCAATTTAATGACTTCTAAAGGCAGATATTGATTATATACACCAATTTAGTGACCAATTTAATGACTTCTAAAGGCAGATATTGATTATATACACCAATTTAGTGACTTCCAAAGGCAGATAATGATTATATACACCAATTTAGTGACTTCCAAAGGCAGATAATGATTATATACACCAATTTAGTGACTTCTAAAGGCAGATAATGATTATATACACCAATTTAGTGACTTCTAAAGGCAGATAATGATTATATACACCAATTTAGTGACTTCTAAAGGCAGATAATGATTATATACACCAATTTAGTGACTTCTAAAGGCAGATAATGATTATATACACCAATTTAGTGACCAATTTAATGACTTCTAAAGGCAGATAATGATTATATACACCAATTTAGTGACCAATTTAATGACTTCCAAAGGCAGATAATGATTATATACACCAATTTAGTGACCAATTTAATGACTTCTAAAGGCAGATATTGATTATATACACCAATTTAGTGACTTCCAAAGGCAGATATTGATTATATACACCAATTTAGTGACCAATTTAATGACTTCTAAAGGCAGATATTGATTATATACACCAATTTAGTGACTTCCAAAGGCAGATATTGATTATATACACCAATTTAGTGACTTCCAAAGGCAGATATTGATTATATACACCAATTTAGTGACTTCCAAAGGCAGATATTGATTATATACACCTATTTAGTGACCAATTTAGTGACTTCCAAAGGCAGATATTGATTATATACACCTATTTAGTGACCAATTTAGTGACTTCTAAAGGCAGATATTGATTATATACACCTATTTAGTGACCAATTTAGTGACTTCCAAAGGCAGATATTGATTATATACACCTATTTAGTGACCAATTTAGTGACTTCCAAAGGCAGATATTGATTATATACACCAATTTAGTGACCAATTTAATGACTTCTAAAGGCAGATAATGATTATATACACCAATTTAGTGACCAATTTAGTGACTTCCAAAGGCAGATATTGATTATATACACCTATTTAGTGACCAATTTAGTGACTTCTAAAGGCAGATATTGATTATATACACCTATTTAGTGACCAATTTAGTGACTTCCAAAGGCAGGTATTGATCATATACACCAATTTAGAGACTTCTAAAGGCAGATATTGATTATATACACCTATTTAGTGACCAATTTAGTGACTTCTAAATGTCGATATTGATTATATACACCTATTTACTGACCAATTTAATGACTCCTAAAGGCAGATAATGATTATATACACCTATTTAGTGATCAATTTAGTGACTTCTAAATGCCGATATTGATTATATACACTTTTTTACTGACCAATTTAATGACTCCTAAAGGCAGATATTGATTATATACACCAATTTAGTGACCAATTTAGTGACTTCCAAAGGCAGATATTGATTATATACACCAATTTAGTGACCAATTTAGTGACTTCCAAAGGCAGATTTTGATTATATACACCAATTTAGTGACCAATTTAGTGACTTCCAAAGGCAGATATTGATTATATACACCTATTTAGTGACCAATTTAATGACTCCTAAAGGCAGATATTGATTATATACACCAATTTAGTGACCAATTTAGTGACTTCCAAAGGCAGATATTGATTATATACACCTATTTAGTGACCAATTTAGTGACTTCTAAAGGCAGATATTGATTATATACACCTATTTAGTGACCAATTTAGTGACTTCCAAAGGCAGGTATTGATCATATACACCAATTTAGTGACTTCTAAAGGCAGATATTGATTATATACACCTATTTAGTGACCAATTTAGTGACTTCTAAATGTCGATATTGATTATATACACCTATTTACTGACCAATTTAATGACTCCTAAAGGCAGATAATGATTATATACACCTATTTAGTGATCAATTTAGTGACTTCTAAATGCCGATATTGATTATATACACTTTTTTACTGACCAATTTAATGACTCCTAAAGGCAGATATTGATTATATACACCTATTTAGTGACCAATTTAGTGACTTCTCAATGCCGATATTGATTATATACACCTATTTACTGACCAATTTAATGACTCCTAAAGGCAGATAATGATTATATACACCTATTTAGTGACCAATTTATTGACTTCTAAATGCCGATATTGATTATATACACTTATTTACTGACCAATTTAATGACTCCTAAAGGCAGATATTGATTGTATACACCTATTTAGTGACCAATTTAGTGACTTCCAAAAGCTTATGCATTCACTGAAATTTGCTTTTTGACTCACAGTGCATTATTATAGATCTGTGCTAGATACTTCGTGTCTCTGTGGTCCAATCAAATAATTTGTGACAAAATTACTATTCCTTTCAGCCATAATACTAATGAATTTAACCCACAAAATAAAGAAATCCATGAAAGTAATGACTGGTGATGAAAGGAATTTTTGCGAACTAAATCTACTTTTTCAAAATCTAAGTCATAATATTAGAAAAATAATCTTGACTTATAAGCAACTATATACAGTTATTAACCAATTGATGGAGCTGTTATAAATGGAACAGCACTACAGCCACCTATTTTTGCTGAGAGATTTCATGGGAAATTACACCCTGTGGGGTCATAGAGAAATCAGCATTTCTGCGGATTCAAACACTGGAGTTTGACTTTTATATGGTCTGACTTGTACATGAGTATTATGGTACTTCAGAATCTGTTCGAATTTCATGCAATTGCTATAATTAGTCAGTTATCTCCTGATTAGATAGTGCCATGGGAAAAGCCAGTCCATATAATTTTGGCACAGACAACTAATTCAATTCCCACAGGCCATAATGTTAATGTTAGGCCAAATTATTATACTTTTATAGTAAGAACGACAAAACATGCTTACATCCTATGAACAATTTATCCAAGAGGAAACTTTTAAAATGATGAAAATGATATGCTGCACAGCTTGTTTCACGAAAAATTCCCTTGTAGGTGTCCACTATAAAAATCCAGCCTGGTGACAGCTCCCCATTTACATCCAAATGATGAAAATGATATGCTGCAGAGCTCAATTAGAAAAAATTTCCCTTTTCGGTGTCCACTATAAAAATCCAGCCCATTGACAGCTCCCCATTTGCATCCAGTAGTACCTGTGTGGTGACAGCAATCAAATGAAATGGTTTAAAGTTCAAGTCTACTATTGTCTATAGTTTACATATATGTAGGCTTCTTCTGAAAATTAACTTAACTTTTTACAGTAATTATTTTCAGCCAATCAGTGACCTTCATTCTTTTAAATACAGTATTTAATATGCCATCACACATAGGCTGGTTCCATAGTTCATAAAATAATTAGCTGCCTGTGACCAGATGGATTAACTCTAATTCCAGCCAAAGTAATTTTTGAATACCAAATACTAGTAACTGGAAGTAAAGTTTTTGCTATCAATATTAGGAGTACAGTTGATTTTTGAAGCTATTATTATTTTTTTTAAAAATTTCCTTTCCTTTCCTACTGTTTTTTAAATTGCAATCCATATGAATTTTACATTAACACATAGCAATATTTACAAAGAATTCTAATCATAATTGAAATAAGGTCTATGTATTTTATAAACAGTAATTGTCAGTATCTTCTCATACAGTAAGAATAATGTTCATATCAAGAATTTATTTTTCTTTGATGTGAGGTCCCAATTTTACAAAGAATACGATTTCAACATAAATAAATGAAAAATATTTTTAAAATAAAATATTTTAGATCATATAATTCTTGAAGTTTTCATATCAGTTGTGGGATGTTATACTCTCAAAGACTTGTATCTTTATTTTGAAATTATCTTTGTATTAATTAATTAATTATATCAAATATTTAATTTACAAATGCTTAGCTCTAAAATTTATTTTATGATATCAGCCATTCAATAATAATATAAATAATAATAATAATAACAACTTTATTTAAAGATGGTGACACACTTAGTTGCATGGAACAAATCCCCCTTGTGTTCCTCTATTATTTCCATATTTACATACATGGTACATAGTTGCACTCACAATAAAAAGGCACATACAACTCATAATTCTTTCTAAAGAAATAAACCCCCAAAAAATCCAAAATAATACACAAATTCATACCAAAAAAACCCCACCTCAAAAAACAATGAATAATAAGCTAAATTTAAATATGGACATAATAAAAAGAAAATTGTATTAGAACTTGCTCCAACTAGGAATATACAGTACAAGAATAGCAAGGCAACAAACTGGAATGTTTGATAATTTATACTTGAAGTTGTAATGTATTTGTCAAATAAACAGGTTCCACTTTTCCTTTTCATCCATTGAATTAGATTATAATTAAATGCATTTATATTTGCACTTTCACTAATTTCTTTGGGATTCTATTCCAAATTAGTGGTTCTGAATTACTGAAAACTTTTATTAAAAAGACTTCTTTATTTGGTTTTGGCATCAAAAGATGGTTTAGCTGAAATTAATCTTAAATTGGGAGTATTGCTTTGTTTTCAATCATGAAATGGTTCCTTGAGATGTAATGGGGCCATATTGTTTAAAATGTGTGCACATGTTTAGCCTTTCTTAACAATATTCATTCACTTACTGTCAACATTTTAATATCATTCATTGCATTTGGGATGTTTTCAGAATTATCTAGATGAGTCTGCAAGCTCTTTAATTGCAAGTGGAATCATTTGGAAATATTTTTGTCAGAAGTGTTTCCTCGGATAACATTACAGTAGTCTAGGTATGGTTGTATATAGTTTTTGTAATATATTAACCTAATGGTGTATTTGATTGATAGATATGGCCTTATCTTGCTTAACAACCACAGACATGAATTGACTTTATGACATATGACTTGAATATGTTCATTCCATTGCAAATTGTTGTCACCATGACCCCAAGGATTTTGTCATGAGCAACAATTTCTAGACAAATGTCAGTCAACTTGATATTCAAATTGTTATTTTCCAATTTTAGCTCTCATTTGCTGGGTACTAATCATAATTACTTTAGTCTAGTCTGTGTTTTCTTTCATGCCATTTTCTTACACCAGGAATCTGTAATAAGTAAGGCTATATGAAGAGACACCTCTAGGTCTGATTTTAGCTGTTTGAAATCTGATAGAGTGATGTCATCTGCATATAGATTGGCAGATGAAATACAGTTGCCTATTTTCAGAAGCAGACCATTTTTGAAAGAGGAGAGGACCCAGGATTGATCCCTGTGGTACTCCACATGTAACTGGTTCTTCTTTAGAAAAACTGCCATTTATTTTGACACATTGTTTTTTTCTTCTTTAGGTAGAATGTAAACCAATCAATCATGGAATTGTCACATTGATAAATGTTCAATTTCTTGATAAGAATATCATGATCAATAAGGTCAAAAGCTTTTCTAAGATCAACTAGTATGGTTCCAACTAATTTCCCTTGATCTAAGGCAGTAATCTATCTATATATAATGAAGACCGAGGCTGTTTCACAGGAGTGGTTTTCTCTGAACACTGACTGGTTTTCTCTGAACACTGATTGGTTTTCTCTGAACCCTGATTGGTTTTGGTGAATTAAGTTATAGGTTGATAGGTACATCCAAAAATTGTCAAAACATCTTTTTCAAAAAGTCTGGACAGAGTTGGTAAGATATATATGTATCTGGAGTTATTGACATCTCTGCTGCCTGAATTATGAATGGGGGTTATTTTTGCCAATTTCCATATCTTGGGAAATAGTGAGGTGGATATGGTTATATTACATATGTAATCTATGTTATCATATATTATATTTAGAGCAGACCTCACAAGACATGGTCCAAATTAATCTAGGCCTGTTGCTTTTGTTGTCTCAGTAGTGTGCAAGAATTTTATAACCTTTTCATTTGATATTGCATGGGCATAATCTCTAAGCATTTACTTCAAAATTTCTTTTATTTATAATAATATTAATAAAATATATTGATTCTACAAATACAGTCAGACGATTTAAACCATGACTTAGCAGTAAAAATCATAGGGAAACACTTTTAAGCTAATTTAGAACATTTGTGTAAAGTTTCTCAAGATAAATACCACCTAATGACTTTAAAATGTAACAGTTACTCTGAAAAAAAAGTCTAATATGCCTTGATCAAAACCATTTTATTTTCATAACCAGAGTTTTTTTTAGGCTGCGCCACTGACCCTTATTCAGTAGGACACATAAAAAAGACTCTAGAAAATAAAGATAAAGATTATTATGGTTGATTTTTATACTGTCTGAATCAAACACATCCCAGTGTGTGCTCATTGCCAAAGAAGCACAAGACCATCAATTTCATTGGCCAACTTAAGTATCTTACTGTTTTTGAATAGCTTGGGTTGCAATCGAGAACATGTGACCAAATGATCATTTATAGAAAATGTAAAGAAGAGAATATGAAATTTTCGGAAATGACTGCTGTATATATTTCCAAAGTTGCGTACTGGGATGAAAATAATATAGACTCAAATGTCCAACATAATTCTAGAGAGAGATCATTATTCAAGCATGAGGAATTCAAATTCCAGCATGGAATGTCTGTGGCAGGGCAGGATGATAATGAATTTTCTTGAATAAACAAGAAACAGGTTAGGATATTTACCCCACTTTCTGACCTTGGGTCCCACTTTTTGCATTTCTCTAATGAACATTGCACAACTTTCATGTAATCTGATGAAATATCTTGTAGTTAGAATTCAAATTAGTAAATTTTATTGTACCACCAATTAACAACAACAATAATGATTAAATTGAATACATGGCTATAAATATTCCTAGTACTGTTATGAATATAAATAAAAATAACAAAGTTCCTACTTACTGAGGAGTATCACAAAACGAGAATTTTGAAAAATAAACTAATTATTTCAGTATTTATTGTATCTAGGTTGTGTAAGTATGCAAGGCTTCTGTCTTAAAATTAAAATAAAAAAAAGATACAAGCCTTGATTCAGACTGAAAAAGCTTGTCTGTCTTTTTCACTTAAGTTTATACAAGCATATTTTTATCCATACAAGATGTAATTGTGCCATTATAATTTTCTTAGTAAAGAAAGCATAACTAAAAGAAAGAGAGTGATGTACTAAAATGTACTAAAATGACAGTGATGTCTACAATGCTAAATAATCAGGAGATTTGTTGGACCTGGCCTTTTTTTGCGCTACATATCTGATTCAGGGGAAGTAGCTGACTCTGATTCCCCCATTATATGCCCTGGTTTTATCCTTGATACATGAAGGATAAATTTAGTCTGCTCTCCACTGTTAGTAAACCCAAGAGATATAAACCAAACCTTTTTAAAGTATAAAGGATCTGACAGACTGCAAATACTACATTTCATATGTTTTCAGCAAAGGAAGCTCAGTAAATTATATTATTTTAGATATAAATGTTAGCTTGTCTCGTTATATCAACACCAAGGCAAATAAAAAGCAAGTACTGTTTTATTACTAAGCAAGTGGTTTTAAAAAGCCATCTCTTGGGTGAAATGCATTAAAAGGTTATTTTTGATCACTTTTCATCATGATACCAAATTTGTTATTGATATTTCATAAAAATGATGACAAATGGTTTAATTTACTTGTATTAAAAGTGATGAAACCATTTGGTTTGTAAGTGCAAGGAACCCATTACATAGAATCTTGTAACATACAACTTTATTTACCATGGCACCATAATTTTATATAATCTTTCAAGTCAATTGAATGGTTCTAAATTCTGAAATATCTTGAAAAACAGCCATCTTAAAATTGATTAAAGTGAGCATATCAATATAGTAAGCAAATATTTTTAGTTTTATCTTTAAACTTACCCATATATCTTGCATATAAAAAAGTAACAAACTTAACCAAGTCACTTATGTGAAATTTTTTTCTACATCAGACGCTGACAGGACAATTTTTAAAACAAAGTCTAAATTACATGCTATATTTCACAGCAAAAAAACCCCAAACAACTATTCATCCCTTGAGATGGCTTTTTTTCCCCCCTCAAAACACGTCAGTTATTTTAAGCAAGAATGTGTACTCATCATTACTTACTTGCAATAATTGGACCTATGGAGTGGAAAATGTAAATGGCAGCAATAGATAAGTCTCTGAATATCTTACAAAAAGATGTTTGTAAGAGCAATATAAAATTCTTCGCATTTGTCTGTAAAAGAATCATATTACGTATTAAGATTATTTTGTAGTGCAACAGTTTATGAAATAACTGGTATATACTTGATAATATCCATGCTAAACACAAGATATTTTAACTTAGGGTTGGAGGTCATGGGATAGGAGAGAGATTCAAACTTAGGGTTGGAGGTCATGGGATAGGAGAGAGATGCAAACTTTGGGTTGGAGGTCATGGGATAGGAGAGAGATGCAAACTTAGGGTTGGAGGTCATGGGATAGGAGAGAGATGCAAACTTAGGGTTGGAGGTCATGGGATAGGAGAGAGATGCAAACTTAGGGTTGGAGGTCATGGGATAGGAGAGAGATGCAAACTTAGGGTTGGAGGTCATGGGATAGGAGAGAGATGCAAACTTAGGGTTGGAGGTCATGGGATAGGAGAGAGATGCAGTATCAACAAGCCACATATTATCTCCCATCATTGTCTCTTTTTCATGAAATGACCTGTATTCAGATAAAACAAGAGTCCCTTAAAGGGACTGATGCTCTAGTGGGTGAAAAGAATTTCCAGGATTTCAAGATAAGACCATTTCTTCCTTCTTAAGTGCTGAGTGTTTAAAGCATCTCTGATATTCTTCAGCAATAATAAGATTCTCAAATTAGCTGCTGTGATGGACATATTGGATGTCAGATTGGCACCATTTTCATTTAGGACAAAGAGGACATCATTAGAAGTCCATTCTGGGGCATTAGTGACAAGATTTTCAAGACAGCCATTGTGGCAGCCATATTGGATGTATGAATGGCACCATTTTCATTTAGAACCAACCAGGTATCATTGGTGAAAACTCCATACTGATAGAGCCATCCATTTGGAAGGAGTACAGAAAACAATATTTTCAAGATAGCCACCATGGTGGCCATATTGAGGGTTAGACATTTTCATTTAGGACCAACTAGACACTATAAGACCTCTTCTAATGAAAACCACATGTCAAAATGACTTTCCATTTAAAACGAACAGTGAAAACAACATTTTCAAGATGGCCACATATTGGACTTCAGATCAGCACCATTTTAATTTAGGATCAACAAAACAATATAAGAAGTCTTTAAATGATAACCCCATGCTGATATGACCATTCATTCAGGAGAAGTAGTGATAAGAAGATTTTCAACCTGGCCACTGTGACAGCTATATTAGACATCAGATCGGCACCATTTTCATTTAGGACTAACTGGACACCATAAGAACTATGCTGGTGAAAATGCCTTGTCAATATGACTTTCCATTCAGGAGGAATAGTGATAACAACATTTTCAAGATGGTCACCATGGCAGCCATATTGGACATTAGATTGGCACCATTTACATTTAGGACCAACTAAACACCATAAGAAGTCTTTTGGTGAAAATCCCATGTCAAAATGACTTTCCATACAGGAGAAGAGATAACAAGAGTTTAAAGATGGCTGCTGTGGCAGCCATATTGGACATTAGATTGGCACCATTTACATTTAGGACCAACTAAACACCATAAGAAGTCTTTTGGTGAAAATCCCATGTCAAAATGACTTTCCATACAGGAGGAGTAGAGATAACAAAAATTTAAAGATGGCTGCTGTGGCAGCCATATTGGACATCAGATTGGCATCATTTTCATTTAGGACCAACTAGACATCATAAGAAGTCTTTTAGTGAAAATCTCATGTTGATACGACCATCCATTCAGGAGAAGTAGCGATAATAATAACAAGATTTTAAAGATGGTTGCTGTGGCAGCCATATTGAACATCAGATTGGCACCATTTTCATTTAGGACCAACTAGACATCATTAGAAGTGTTTAGTGAAAACCTCATCCATTCAGGAGGAGTAGTGATAATAAGGTTTTTAAGATGGCAGCTTTGTGGTGGCCATATTGGATGTCATATCAGTACCATTTTCATTGAAGAACAACTGGACATCATAAGAAGTCTTGTTGTGAAAACTCCATGTCAGTATGACTTTCTATTCAGGAAGAGTTGCAATAGCAAAATTTTCAAGACGGCTGCCATGGTAGCCGTACTGGACTTCAGATCAGCACCATTATTATTTAGAACCAACTAGACATCATAAGAAGTCTTTTCGTGATAACCCAATGCTAATATGACCATGCATGTAGGAGGAGTAGCAATAACAATATTTGCAGAGGGCCACTTTTGTGGCCATATTGGACATCAGATTTGCACCCTTTTCATTAAGGACCAACTAGACATCATAAGAAGTCTTTTAGTGCAAACCCCATGTTGATATGACCATCTATTCAGGAGGAGTATCCATAACAAGATTTTCAAGATGGCCACAGTAGTAGCCATATTGATGTCCAAGCAGCACCATTTTCATTTAGGGCTAACCAGACCATGGGATGAATGTGTGTGTAAAGTTTCATGTGGCAAACCACCAAGTAGTTTAGGAGAAACAGCGATAACAAACTTGTGCTAATGGATGGATGGACAAAGGATGAAAGACCATCCCATAACTTCTTCTGGTCTATGACCTGTAGAGCTACCCCCCCCCCCCCCCATAACCAACCAACAAAAAGAACAAAACTTTGGCACAACTGGATATGTTTGAATTATACACTTTTGTGCAAGAATATTGAAATTCTGGATGTTAAAATTCCCACAAGCTTAAAGATTATACGTGTGAATAACTGAAAATGCAGTGCAGTTAGAATGGATTATTTACAAAGCAAATATTAAATCAATTAGATTGGATGGGAATATTGCATATATGATAACTTTCTTTATGCATATAATCTTAATACTCTGTTTAAATTTGGAACTGGAACTTGTTTGAGATATATAAATGCTTCACCCCATAATGTTTCCTTTTTGAACTGTCAGTTACCTAGTAACTGCATAACCTTGTTCCAGCTGAGACAATGTGTGGATTCAAACTCCATTCGGTTCTGCTCTCAAACAATGAAAGCTAAACTATACCTTACAAAACAGTGGATGCAGATTAATGTACCCATGATAACAGTGGATGCAGATTAATGTACCCATGGTAACAGTGGATGCAGATTAATATATCCATGGTGCACAGCTAATCATTTAAATCAACAAGATTGACAATGCATGGAAGCAAAAGGTAGGTCAATGTATCTTATAATAATAATAATAATAATAATAATAATAATAATAATAATAATAATAATAACTTTATTTAAAGAAGGTGACACAATTAGTTGCATGGAACTAATCCTCTTTGTGGCCCTCTATTATATGCATATTTACATACAAAGTACATGTACATAGTTGCACACACAATAATGATAATAAGAAAAAAAAGGCATTGATAATAAGCTATGTCTATATATGGACATAATAAACAGAAAATTTTGTAAGAACATGCTCCAACCAGCTACATACATGTATACATTGTGTATATACAGTACAAAAATAGTGAGATAACAAAGTGGAAGGTTTGAGAATTTATACTTTAAGTTGTAATGTATTTGTCAAATTGAACGGGTTCCACTTTTCATCCATTGAATTAGATTTTAATTCAATGCATTTATATTAATACTTTCACTAATTTCCTTTGGGATTCGGTTCCAAATTAGTGACCCCAAATAATGAAAACTTTTCTTAAAGAGTTCTTTATTTGGTTTTGGAATGGAAACGTGGTTTGCTGAAATTGATCTTAAATTGGGAGTGTTGCCTTGTTTTCTAGCCTGAAATAGTTCCTTGAAATATAATGGGGCCATATTGTTTGAAACTTTGTGCATAAGTCTAGCCTTTCTCAAAAATATTCATTCCCTTACTGTTAACATTTTTATATCATTCATTGCATTTGGGATGTTTTCAGCATTATCTAGGATGAGTCAACAGTGCTCTTTTTTTCAAGCGGAATAATTTGCAAATATTTTTGTCAGAAGTGCCTTCAGTCTTTGAGGAGTGCTTCATCAGAAAATTAACACTATATCTACTATTGGCTTGGAAAATGTGCTCCTCTCCTCTTGTATAACTGATTTCACCCATTAACCTCATGGATGCATGAACTGTGGGTCACAGTTACCTAGGATGGTAGTGTACATTGATTAAAGTGTACTCACATGCAATCACAGTAATGTCTAACTACTACAGAAATATGACTTAAAAAGTCTTGGACACATAAAAAAGAAGGTTAAATTAGGATACTTTTGACATATGGTAGCTGGTAGTAACATTATAGAAAGATCCAAAGATGTATCCATAGCTTTACTATGGGACAGAAAAATGGATGCATAGTGATACATTTGGAAAAAAGAGTAATTTAGAGAATACTGGTGCTAAGTTAAATTATATTAGTGAAGCATTTAAAAGATAGCATTAATGCGCAAAAGGTATTACCATTAACAGGTCACAGTGATCCATCTACTAACACAGCAGCATGGTAACTGCACTTCCATTACTTTTGAGGGCAAAGCATCAATGACATAAATGCAACACAAACATACAGTACTTAAATCATTTTACTCACTCCCCATGCAATCTGAGTTAATACATAAAGTTACATACTGTTCTGACCATGTATGTGCATAAATACAAATACTAAAGTGCAAAAAAAAGCCATGTATGATTAGTATAATATTTCTGCCATTGTGTAAACAGCACATCATATTCATTTGAAAAAATGGCATTTAAGTTAAATCAAGGACTGAAATTAAATACAAAAAAGGTCAAGATGTTTTGCATTTCTTAGTATTAGCAAATAAGAGTACCATAAACGGCACATCATAAGCCTGCCCCATGTTTAAAGGTCCTCTATGTAGACATCTGAAATTTTTTTGCATAAACCTTTTTTGTTTTGTTTTGTTTGGTGACCTTCACCTATAACCTTTTGGCCCCAAAATTTATTAGGCTTCTTCCTAACCCGAAGTGCAAGTCATCAACAAAGTTTGGTCCAGGTCAGAGATGTAGACCTGATGTTATTGTGTGGAAACCATTTTTTTTTTTTTTTTACAATGACAATGACCTTGACCTTTGACCACTAAAATCATAGGCTTCCTTCTTTCTCCAAGTGCAAGTCATCCACAAAGTTTGGTAAGGCATGTGATGTAAAGCTCAAATTATTGTGCAAAAACCATTTGTCTTCATTCAGTCAGTGACCTTGACGTTTGACCTTTTGATTCTGAAATCAATAGGTTTCTTCCCTACCCCAAGTGCAAGCCATCCACAAAGTTTGGTACCTGTTAATTATGGAGAACTCAAGTTGTTGTGTTGAAACCATTTTTCTTCTTTCATTGACAGTGACCTTGATCATTTGAACCCGATGCTGAAAACGATCTTCCTTACCCCAAGTGCAAGCCATCCACAAAGTTAAGTAACTGTAGATCGTGGGAAACTAAAGTTATTGTGTGGAAACAAAATTGGTAACAGACAGACACACGGATGGATGGATGGACAACATCATAACATAATATGCACCACCTCATGGCAGGCATATACACACTTCACGCATAGTCTTAAAGATATACATATTTATCCCTTGACTCTTTTTTTACAGTCAGAATTTACTGAATCAGACAAGTTTCTGCATCACACTGTCATAATATTTTGGCACCCTGACACTAAACTAAGTGGAACAACAGCATACATGTGATAACTCCCAAACCTTAAAGCTGGAATACTTAGTTAAAAATCTGGAATTGTTAACAGCCCATCATCTAAAAAGTTAAGTTTTTTTTAGCATATTCCAATGTGCTCCTCAGGGTAGGTTACCAAATTTGTGTGTCCCATTGCAAAAAGGAAGAAAATTTACATTGACAGGAATCATATTAAAAAAACTTGTGATTATACAATTGTCATGCCCTATGTAAGTATTTCAGATCTACATACCTATAATATATTACTGCCGTCGACACACCAACGATGACTATCAAAATAGCAACTGCTAAACTGGCTGCAATGCCAGCTGTGGCTGTTGTGGGTGGATATACTGGAAATAGAAATATGTAGATAATATAAAATCAGAATAACATGGCTTATTCTAGGACATGTGATTATTCCAAAAAGTCACACACAAAAATCAGCCATATATGCAACAATCACATATCATTTGTACAAGCATCATCTTTATTTCTTCATTTAACCCCTCCTATATTTGGAAAATTCTTCCTTTTCCTTATGTACAGAGAGTAGATCATAATATTTTTGCAAATTCAGTATACTGAGCAAATTTGCAATCCAGAAAATAGCTGTGATTGGGAATCAACACTTTATAAAAATTTTGCTAGTAGCAAGAGTACAAGTTTAAGAAATTGAATTGTCTCACTAAATTTGTTCATTTTCAGAAGTGGTGGTTTGTTTTGCTCAGAAGGATTAACTTTTAACTTTGGTTCTTTTTTTTACTTGAAACTGTACTATATTGTTTAAAATTGTACGTAACTAGAAAAAGGGTTACCTCCCCCCCTCCAGCACAGTTTACCAACTAATGTCTAAATATGTCACATGATGCAATTAAAGATAATTCGGGTCCTATTTCTAGCAAAAATAAATTTAAAAAGAAAAATTATAAACCTGTTCTTTAATTACAGAAAATTACATCAATCATTTACATCAGCTGATATATTTCAAAATAGAACTCCAGATTAATATTCTTCAAATCTGAGTTGATTCTTCATTTTATCATATTACAATATTTGATAACATTCATCTAAATGAAGTGACAAATAAAACTGTATGCAAACAAAGCATTTTTTAAATATTTTAGAATTACTCTGCCTTGTAACTGATCTTACCTATGAATAAATCTGCTAATTCTTCACATCTTGTACCTTTATAATACTTGGTGCAACTGAAATGAAACAAACATTATTGCCTTTTCTTCTAAATAAAACAGTACAGGATTAAAATGAAACATAAAGATCAATGAATTTTCTTCCAAATAAAACAATGAAGGATTAAAATGAAACAAACATTAATGCCTTTACTTCCAAACAAAACAATGCAGGATTAAAATGAAACATAAACATTAATGCCTTTTCTTCTAAATAAAACAATGCAGGATTAAAATGAAACATAAACATGAATGCCTTTTCTTCTAAATAAAACAATGCAGAATTAAAATTATTTCTGTCAGCAATTTTCATTCTTACCTTGGCAACTTTTTATTTACCATAATGGCTCATGCATAAGGCATGCCTGATAGACAATCTCTGAAATAACAAGAGTTGAGTCCCCTCCCTGACTCTTCTGTTGGCTATGGTTACAAGTTGGTAGCCAGCACTGTACATGGTTATGTTCCAGTTTTCACAAATTTTACTTTCTGGCACACATGTGAGAACAGGCAAAAACAAAGACTTTTTTCATCTCAATCTATTCAAAATAAAATTCTCTATCAGTGTAGCTGATAATCTGGCATATTTCTAAGTTTTATTCTAAACCCATTTAAATCCAGCTTGTGAATGTGCAAAAATGCTTCAAAAGTTGCCACAATTTGGACTCTCCATTAATGATCAAAAACTACATTAAAAGAAGTGACTCAGATTAAATCAAACATTTTGTTTACTAAATATATTTTAGGAATCCATTTTATCTGTATTTTTCTCTACTGGAGTCCATTCCAATCCCACTCACCTTTTCGAATATGTATGTATTAGCATTTAACACCACTTTAGCACAAAAATGGCTATATGGTGCCAATTATAAGTTTAAAAAATGTAACACGAGTCCCTCAAAGGGACTGATGCTCTACTGTGCGAAAAGAATTTCCTGGAATTCAAGATAAGACCATTTCTTCCTTTTAACTGTCGAGTGTTGAAACCATTTCTGATATTCTTCAGCAAAAACAAAATTTTCAAATTAGCTGTTGTGGCGCACATATTGGATTTTCATCTAGGGCAAAGTAGACATCATTAGAAATCTTTTGGTGAAAACCCTACGTCATAATGAGACAAAAAAAATAAAATATGTGAAATATGTGTGTTTCCTATTGCACTGGTTTTAAAATTAGGGTAGGCAGGTAGATTTTTTGTAAAAAAAATTTTTTAACAGTATATATAAATCAAATAATATTTCAAGAACTTCAAAAGTACTGGGCAAAACTGGCTAAATTAGATGTACAAATCAATTTCGACAATGTAATTGTTTCTAATAAAATCTTTTTAAAAAAAATTTAAAAATTTTTTTTTTTTGGGGGGGGGGGAAAGTGCTAGGGTTGGCAACGAGAAACAGGGATGGTCGGCTGACCAGAAACACATTTTTTTTGTGGCCTGATCATCCATTCAGGGGAGTAGTGACAACAAGATTTTTAAGATAGTTTTTTTGGCCGCCATATTGGATGCACAACTGGCACCATTTCTACTTAGGACCAACTTGGTATCATAAGAAGTCTATTGGTAAAAACCCCATGTTGATATAGCAATATTTTCAAGATATAACTGTCCATTCAGGAGTAGCAATAACAAGATTTTCAAGATGGCTGCTGTGGTGGTCATATTGGACGTCAGATCGGCACCATTTTCATTTAGGACCAACAAGACATCTTGAGTCTTTTATTGAAAATACATGTTGATACAACCATCCATTCAGGTGGAGTAGCGATAACAAGATTTTCAACATGGCCTCTATGTGGTGGCCATATTGAACAACAGACAGGTACCATTTTTATTTAAGACCAACTGGACATCATAAGAAGTCTTCTGGTGAAAACCCCACATCAGTATGACTTTCTGTTCTGGTAGAGTTGTGATAACAAGAATTTTATGATGGCTTATGATGGCTTATGATGGCCATATTGGATGTCAAATCGGCACCATTTTCATTTAGGACCAATGAGACATCATTCAGGAGGAGTAGCTGTAACAAGATTTTCAAGATGGCTGCCATGGTGGCCATATTGGATGTGCAAGCCTGACCATTTTCATTCAGGATCAACAAGACCTCGGTATGAATGTGTGTGTAAAGTTTCATGGCAATCCTCCAAGTACTTTAGGAGGAGTAGCGATAACAAACTTGTGCTAACGGACAGAAGGATGACAGATGACGGACGATGGACAATAGACCCTCCTATAATCTCTTCTGGTCTATGATCAGTAAACCCAATGTTCATATGACAATCCATTCAGGAAGATTAGCGAAAGAAAAAGAATTCAAGATGGCTGCCATGGCAGCCACACTGGATGTCAGATTGGCACCATTTTCATTAAGGACCAACTAGACATCATAAGAAATCTTTTAGTGAAAACTGAAGGACCACAGACAACGGACAACAGACCATCCCATAAGCTCATCTGGTCTATGACTAGTAGAACTGAAAATGAAGAACTGCACAAAAAGTTCTAGAAAGTTAAAATCTTCCAAATAAATGTCAATATTAAGCACAACAAAGATAAAATATAAAAGGTCAACTGATGTTAAAATTCTGTAAAAGGTATATCAAATAGAAGATAAAGCTAAAACATGTAAAATCCATATACATATGACATATTGTCAAAATCCCTTATATAAACACCGCATTCCCTACAAAATTTCCAAGATTCTCTCAGATGGAACATCATAATACAGTTTCTTCACCGAGTTCACATCATAATACTTCTGTCTCAACAAGACTGTGTTCCACTGTCATTGGATACTGCCAGGGTTCACCCTTCAGAGGGTACCACTTTTTCAAACTTTTACAAAGTAACCCATAATGCTGTACAACAGTGACTGTTAAATAACAAAATTACTTGTAATCTCATAAACATGAGTTCCTTGATGGGACTGATGCTCTCCTGGGTGAAAAGAATTTTTTGGAATTACATGTAATGATAGGACCATTTCTTCCTTTTAACTGTTGAGTGCTGAAACCATCTGATATTCTTCAGCAATAACAATATTTTTAAATTAGCTGCTGTGGTACACATACTGGATGTCAGCTTGGTACCTTTTTCATTTAGGACAAAGTAGACATTTTTAGAAGCGTTTTGGTGAAACCTCTATGTCATAATGATTATCCATTCAGGGGAGGTAGTGACAACAAGACTTTTAAGACGGTCGTCATGGCAGCCATACTGGATGTACGACTGGCATAATTTTCATTTAGGACCAACTAGGTATCATAAGAAGTGAAAACCCCATGTTGATATAGCCATCTATTTGGAGAGGAGTAGAGATAACAATATTTTCAAGATGGCTGCTGTGGCAGCCATACTGGACATCAGATCAGCACCATTTTCATTTAAGACCAACTGGACATCAAAAGAAGTCTTCTGGTGAAAACCTCACATCAATATAACTTTCTGTTCAAGAAGAGTTGTGATAAGATTTTTAAGTTGGCTGCCATGACGGCCACGCTGGACGTCAGATCGGCACCATTTTTATTTCGGACGCACTAGACATTATGAAAGTATTTTAGTGAAAACCACATGTTCATATGACCATCTATTCAAGAGAAGTAGTGATAACAAGATTTTCAAGATGACTGCTGTGGTGGCCATATTGGATGTCAGATCAGCACCATTTTCATTTAAGACCAACTAGACATCACAAGAAGTCTAGTAGTGAAAATCCCATATTGATATGAACATCAATTCAGGAGGTGTAGTGATAACAAGATTTTCACGATGGCAGTTGTGGTGGCCATATTGGATGTCCCAGCAGCACTATTTTCATTTAGGACCAACAAGACCATGGGGTGAGTGTGTATGTCATGTTTCAAGGCAATCCTCCAAGTAGTTTATTATAGCGATAACAAGCTTGTGCTAACAGACGGAAGGATGTCGGACAATGGACAACAGTCAATCCCACAAGCTCTTCTGGTCTATGACCAGTAGAGCTAAAGATGAGAGATGAATTATTTCACTGACAATATAAATATACATGATAATATCGTTTGATAATAATCACCCTAATAAAAAACTTATAAGCAAAATAACCGATAGGAGAGCAGCAGAGGTGCAATGTATTACCAGTATACCGCTTTATTTTTTCTGATGGTACATATCACGGTACTTTTTCACTGTACCAGTACTTCAGTAGTTTCTGTCAGTAAGGCATGTATGGAAATTCATGAGCAATCTTGTTACAAATGTAATGATACATGTATTAAAAGCATCTTTTCATTTTTCATGACAAAATAATTCCAATTTGTCACATATGCCAACATGGTGGCCGAATGGTACGTTGTGAAAGATATTCGGGTCAAATCCAACTTTTGGAACAATTTTGGATTAAAAGAAAGACACAAAAAAAATGTAATTTTTTTAGTTGTTTACTAGCGTTATGTTAATGTATTAAGTACACATATTTCTTTGTAAGACCGAGAATCATCCTAAGATTTTAGAGCAGTTGTATTCTGTTTGAATTTTACGTAATTTATCTAATCCACTAAATATTTTCTCGTTTGTTGATTCAGTGTGCTTTAAGTTTACTGGCCCTCTCCTATAAATATCCTTCCTTGGCCTTGACATCCCAGTGAAAGTTCCCCTGTCTATTATATCAATAGTGTAGCTAGTAAATTGTCGGCTTCAGTGTCAACACTTCAATTTTTATCAACAGTTTCTCTAATGTCAGCACAATGTCTTTTACCGGGTGTCAGCTATTGTGTAAACTTAATCATCCCACTTTAGTTACAGTTTTTAGATCGCAACTAAAGCAACAATTGAAATACACATAGCCAATTCATCTATTATAAGGTACTGACAATTTAATTTTTATTGGGGGGAGGGCCATTTTCGATTGAGTCAAGATATTTAATTTTCTTTTATCTCAAGATAATTAATTTTTTCACGTAATATAAAGGATATAATATGGTGTTATTTTGCTATAAATCAGAGCTATTCCAGCTATTTGAGAGGAGGAAGTTTTTAAAAAGAAATCCCAGACTCATGCCCAAGAACATTTAAATTGTTAGTCCCTAATATAATTGTGGTATACCGTGGTATGTATTGTGGTATGTTCAGAAACACTGAAGTATACCGTGGTACAAAATATTTCATTGTACCCAACACTAGAAACCAGCGTGTGTGATTCCCCTATTTTAATGCTACCTGTGCAACATAGAGTTGTTGTTACTGCCCAAGAAAAGCTTCTAAGGTCACTGGGATATTGCCATGGGAAGTAATTCAGAAAATGTTTAATGTAAACAGCAAAGACCCAGACTGGCCATCACATAAGGTACTGCTTGCTTAAAATCATGAATAGAACTGGCTCATTATTAGGTATGAAATTTAGGAAACAAGTTGAATAACATTACATATTATGAGCTGTCTGCAGCAGGTAGCATCACAAGTATTACATTATTCAGAAAGTATCATAAATTTGTATCAAATGAACATATCTTTAAAATTCTATTATTCAAAAAGTCTTATAAATTTTGTCTAATTAACATATGTGTAAAGTTCTATATATCACATAAATGGAGAAAAAAAAATTGATATTAATGGCATTAGGTGATGTTTTTGTCACAGTGAGATGTGTGATATCTATGATCTAATAATTGGAACCATGTGCTTTCTTTGGTGCAATGACTAAGCACTACAAAACCATTCATTCAATCTATGGAGTAATACCTGTGTGGTAATCCCTCCAAAGTACTTGTTGGTGAACTACTGAAGTATAGGGTAACAATTTTAACAATACCTTTAAAAAATTCTGTAGAAATTATATGGGAGTATGTCCGAGTAAAACTTAAAACTGAATCAGCTCATAATCATTGGGATATTAAAAATTTGGAGAAAATTTTATTTTGTTGCCAGCAAAGGGATAGCAAATATACTATACTGCAGGTTATTTCAGAATTAAAGGAGTGGGGGTAGTTGAAAGGCACTTATTCTAATTAAATATGGATAGTGGTGGGTAACTAAGACTGTTCTAAGTATTCTATGTTGACTAGCCCAACTGAAATTTGATGGGTAGTGCACTCTTTGAATATGTCCCTTACAACACCCCCATACATTTAATTATGGAACAGTGCTGATCACAAACTTACTGACAGCTGGCAGTTTGGACACCTTCTAATATAAAACATCGTCCACCATTTAGGCATCCTGTCTTGTTGATCTGAGTCTCATTGCATGGGGACTCGTGAGCGCTGAATGAGCCATTGGGATTGATGCTGGGGGGAGGGGTGGTAGTAGGGGTGGCTGGCACTCTTCCACAACCCTCTGAAAAGAAGCAAGCAATATATGAAATCACTTAAACATGAAGTTGGACTGAAACAAATCCCTTGTTTGGCAGCACAGGACAAGTTAAAATTCAAGGTAAGCTCAGGCTCTGTTCCAGAATGTGCAATTGCAGGATTTATGCTAATTGATCAAGAATTGTGCTGAAAAATTAACCAAATGTATGAACATCATACATAATATTTTCAATACTTTTAGGAATGGCAACCATATCTGATGATGGAACAGCATCATTTGTGTAACTCTAAAAGGTGTTCAAGCTAGGACACTGTCTGTCAAATTTGGTCAAATTCTGTTATAAAGTTTTGTTAGAAGAAGCTATTAAAGGATTTACTATTTTTAGTAATAATCATTTTATAAGAATGATGGCAGCCTGATACTCTGTTACATTGGAATGGGCAGAACCCACCTCTCACCTTTTGGAGTAAAATGATTTCTAAATTCTATGAAGAAAAGCTACCCAACCATGAAGTTGCTGG
Source organism: Margaritifera margaritifera (assembly GCA_029931535.1). Lineage (NCBI taxonomy): Eukaryota > Metazoa > Mollusca > Bivalvia > Unionida > Margaritiferidae > Margaritifera > Margaritifera margaritifera. The sequence goes on along the minus strand of JAQPZY010001699.1, from coordinate 8,458,914 downwards.
ACAATTTATTTTTTTATGTTTTGACAAGGCAGATGGATCATGGATCTGAACCATTTAATACACAAATCAAAATTTCTAGCAGGCAAAGACAGAGAGTGGGAAAGTATTACCTGGCCTGAGCTTTGCTTCAATTATTGTTAAACAAATTACTCTACTTTTGGCTGCCAAGATAAGGTGCAACTTAAATGTCATTCATGTGGATTTTTCGGCTACAAGCAGCCTAAATGCCATGGATATGATTAAAATCCATCACCATTACTACATTCAACAAACATTCAGTCCTTATTAATACATGTGATAATTGCAATTCCTTAATGAATAACTATGTCCAAAGACTGATGTCAGTAACCTCCTTGCAAATGAAACAGTTAGATTCTCATAGTAAAATCTATATATATAACAGATCTACAATTGTCAATTTAAGCAGTAATGACAATATTAAACAAGAGTCCCTCCAAGGGACTTGTGCTCAATTGTCCCCAAAAAAAATTCAGGAATTTAAGATATGACCATTTCATCTTTTTAACTGCTGAGTGTTTAAACCATTTCTAATATTCTTGAGTGATAAGATTTTCAAATTAGCCACTTTGGTGGCCATATTCGATGTCAGATTGGCACCATTTTCATTAAAGACAAACTAGACATAATTGGAAGACTTTTGGTGAGAACCCTATGCAAATATGACCATCCATTCAGGTAGAGTAGCAACAAAAAGATTTTCAAGATGGTCACTGTGGCAGCCAGATTTGATATAAGATTGGCACCATTTGCATTTGGGACTGACTAGGTATTATAACAAGTCTTTTAGTGAAAACTCTATGTCAATATGACCATCAGTTCTTCTGGAGTAGTGGAAAGCCCATGTCAATATGACTTTCTGTTTAGGAGGAGTAGCAATAGCCAAGATTTTCAAGATGGCTGTAATAGTACCCACATTGGCTAACTTGATCGGCATAATTTTCATTTAGGATCAAATAGACATCACAGGTAGTCTTCTGGTGAAAACCCAATGTCAATCTGGCTTTCCATTAAGAAGGAGTATCAAAAACAAGATTTCAAAATGGCCACTGTTGTGGCCATACTGCATGTAAGATTGGCACCATTTTCATTTAAAACCAACTAGACACCATACAAATTCCTGCAGTTAAAACCCCATTTTGATATGACTTTTCCTTCTGAAGGAGTATAGATAACAAGATTTTCAAGATGGCGCCATGGTGGCTATATTGGATGTCAGATCAGCACCATTTTTATTTAGAACCAACTAGACATCATAATAAGTCTTTTAGTGAAAAACCCATGTTGGTGTGACCATCCATTCAGGAAGAGTAGGGATAACAAAATTTTCAAGATGGTCACCACTTGATCTCTGAGCAGCATAATTTCATTTAGGACCAACTAGACCCGGGGATGACTGTGTCTTTAAAGTTTCATGGCAAACCTTCAAGTTGTTTAGGAGGAGTAGCAATAACAATTCTGTGCTAATGAACAGATGGACAACAGACAATAGGCCATTCCATAAGCTCTTCTGGTCTATGACCAGAAGAAGCAAAAAGTATATAATAATACAACTTTGTTCAATGATGATGATTTACTTGACTCATATGAATTCTTCTGTGCTGACCCACAATACTTGTAGTGCATTGTACCCAGGATTACAAGGCAAAGTTATATACATATTGATCACCTAAACATAAGAGCAAATACAAACAACTGGTAAACTTGATCAAATTATCAAATTAAACATATGTTACTATCTAAAAAAAATATTATCCAAATGCTTGCACTGAGTGAAAGCAAACTTGGGACTGATCATCCTGACAGTGCTTTTCAAACTGAACATTTCGGCTAAAACACGGTATTGGTGCTGATAAAGGAATTTTCATGTTATATGCATGAAATAGAAAAATTAAACAAGATATGAACCAATTTTAAAGATTGGTAAGCCTGGCATATACCTCTCTTACTTTCCTGAAAATTTCAAGAGGTTAGTGTAACCCATTGTTGAGATATGCATGGAAACAAGCTCTAAAAATGGCCATTTTTGAGCGTTATGTAGTCTCACTCGAAAAAAGCTTGAATATAAAATAGAGAATTCTCTAAATATCATACTGAAATTATGCATTTATTGGTCTGGTTTTATGCGGAATTCTATCCTGCAAATATTGCTTCTTGAATTAAAGAAATCGGTAAAATAATATGGATTTTATAAGCAAAATACCGTCAGTAGAAGTTTTGTTTCAACACTGAAATTCAAACACTAATCTGTTGTTATATGCCAACATTTTGTACAAAATAACATTCATTATAACTTTTATTGACATCTAGAACTCGACTTTATATTATAATAAGTAGTAAAACCATTTAAATCACATGGCTAGCCAAGATATTCGATTGAGAGCTTGTTCTTTGTCAAACTTTCCAGTTCTAAATTTTGTAGTGTCTGTAACCTTTACAAGTTTATATGGCAATAATTTTGTTGTTTCATTATGGAAAAGTATAAATCCTACAAAGGCTCATGTGTATCCATGTGATGTCCAAGTTGGCCAAAATTGGTGGTGCTGTATTGTACCATTAAAAAACAGCAACTCAATAAAAAAAGTTACAGACACTACACAAACAGGTATAAAAATGAAAGATAAAAGTATTGTTCTACTTGTCATTAAAACATTGTTTTTCTCAATAGAAAGTTCCATCTTATGTGATGTAATGTTGCATCATCTATTTACCTCTGCAGCCAAGAGCAAAAAAGTGATGCAATAACTCTCTTGATTGAATATTGCATCATTCTTGCAGCACTGTCTGTTTGAGTAATTTACTACAAGACAATGTAACCTGAATTTCTTATCCTAGAAGAAGCTGCCTAATTACTTTTTCTGTTCTTTACCATGGTACATCCCTAAGACATGGGAAGACGACAAAAGCAAACCTCTGGGAACAACTCTGGTAAGTTTGTATTGAATGGTAAACCACACTCTTAAATTGTAGTGTCTGTAACCAATATCCCCTTTTTATACTGTCTATGACTTTATCCCTGTTTTTTTTTAAAAAAATGAAGCCAAATTATGTTTCCTATTACAGTATTGATGTGTAAGGCTAAATTTTGACATATTGTCTGTCTGCAATTTGTAATATTTTGGTATATTTATAGTTTCTTTCATCTAGATTTCTGATAACAGGCAACATTTTCAGTGATTTCTTACAATATGCAATTGAAACTGAGTATTTTTGCATTCCATATCATTAGACTAGTAAATTCAAACAGAAATATTATGAGAATTCAATGAGCTCAGACTTAGTATTGGATACATTGCTGATATTGTCAAATGGTTACAGACACTACTAGACATGTGAATTGACCCGACTGTTGTTTACATTATTAAGGAAAGTGTGCAATCATTGTAAATGCTAGAACATTGAATAATCATCAGGTTTTATGCTATTTCTTTTTCAATCAGATACTTTTCTTTAAGAATCTACAGGTTATTCCAGTTTGCTTATGTATGAAAGCATATTGCGTACTCATTACAAGTATGTTTTGTAAAGTCTAAATTTCATCCGTATACATAGAGGAACAAAAATGAGAATGAAGTTGTTTGCTTTTAGGAAGCAAAGATAAGCCAGAAGAAGATGAACAGAAGATTAAAGCTAGAAGGGAGAAGACGAGGCTAAAGGTACAAGCCTGGAGAAAAAAACAGAGGGAAAATAAGGCGAAACATGAGGAGCTAAAAAGGGTTGATAGAGAAAGAAGAAAAGATGCAAGACTACTAAAAAAACAGCAATCACTTTCCGATTCAAATCTTCAACAAGAATTAAGAAGGAAAAAACGTGAAGAAATGAAAAGGTATCGCCAGAAAAAGAAAGAAAAAGCAGCCCTGGCAATATCGGTTAATAAGAGTGTTGATTTAAGAAGTCCGAAAACTGCTGAATTAAGTAGAAAGAAGAAAGAAGCTGTGAAAAGAACCCAAGCATGGAGAATGCGTATCAAACTGAATGAAAGTATACAGCAAGAGTGTATTCAGACTGATTGTGAAATAGGAAATACTGGGTCAGCCAGAGATTCACCAATGAATAAAGTGTTACCTAAAGCAACTCTGTACAGACAATTAAAAAAGGTAAAGGAAGTATTACCAAATACCCCAAAGAGAAAAGCAGTCATCATAAGTAAATTAATTGAATCTCCATCAACATCAAAGTTTCTAAATAGGAATATAATGATAATGACACCGGATTGCAGAAAAAAACTTGAATTGACAGATACTGTTATACAATCTGTGTCAGAGAGCATTTCAGAAGTGAAAACAAGGAAAGGGGGTGCAAAGAAACATGCATACAACATCATTTGTGACGCATTACTGAAGAAATATAAAAGACACAGACTAAAAAAGTATTTCAAAGTATCAGTGAAAGGGCAAAAACCTAGTTCTACATGGTGGGAGACGAAACAAAGAAAAAGAAGAAGGGATGCACTTAACTCTCCATTAAAGAAATCTGTGAAAGATTTTTTTCTAAGTCCAGAAATCAGTAGGGAAGTGCCTAATAAACGTGAAACTGTGAAAGTAAGAAAAGGTGGTCAAAAAGAAATACTTCAAAAACATGTGATGACTATGACATTAGAAGAAGCCTACAAAGACTACAAGTTAAGGAACCACAGTCACAAAATAGGATTAACTTCATTTTCTAAATTGAAACCAGTGAATGTTAAAAAGGTGTCTGAAACAAGCAGAAGATCATGCTTATGCCAAAAGTGCTGTAACGTGGCCCTAAAAAGTGAGGCACTAACAAATGTAAAAAAAGCAGTGAAAGAAAATGGAGATTTGGATGAAATTTCAGTAGATAAGAAAAGCTTAAGTGATGCTACTTTTTGTAAATACGACACCAATCCAGCTATTAAATGTTTAAGAAGAGAATGCAAACAATGCGGTGTGAAATGTTTGCAGAGTTACCTTAAACCATTTGTTGAAAAGTATAGTGACAGGCAGATATCATGGCATCAATGGGAAAGTATAGAAATAGCAAAAGATGATAAAGTAAAGCGTTGCCTCTCCTGTGTGCCTAAAGAAACAGACATAAAAACATTAATTACATGCTTAGAAACTGACATGCAAGAGTATCCAGAGCACGTTTTCAGGGCCAAATGGCAACAGCAACAGATGGGAATTTGTGTTGATAGAATTGGTGAGGGTTCTATTGCTATGGTCATGGACTTTAGTGAGAACTATGGGTGTGTTTTTCAAAGTGAAGTACAATCTGGATTCTTCGACAGGAACCAAGTTACAATACATCCAATCATGTGTTACTATACAGAAAAACAGGGAGAAAAAGAATTCAAGATAAAGCATGCCATTATTGGCATCAGTGAAGAAACCAAACATGATGCAGACTTAGCTATCACTTTTGAGAACAAAGCTATAGAAATTCTGAAGAAGAAAGGTGTGAAAGTAGAGGAGATCCATGAGTGGACAGATGGCTGTGCTGCCCAGTATAAGGGGAAGAAAGCCTTTGCTGACATAAGTCTGAGGAAAAAGCCATCTGTAACACGAAATTATTTCGAAACATCACATGGAAAGAGTGTTTGCGATGGTCTCGGTGCGACAGTCAAGAATGCTTGCTACAGAGCTGTAATCAGCAATAGAAAGGTGATAGGTTGTGCAGAAGATGTATATCATTTCTGTACAGAGAAACTGAAAATGGAAAATACAGATAATGAAGCTAAAACAGTTTCGAGAAGGGAGTTCATCCTTGTTAAAGATGTTGAGAGAAATAGAGAAGAAACTGATGTGCAAACACTGCAAGGTACAAGAAAATTACATGCTGTAAAGTCAGGAAGCAATGATTATGAACTGAGCATAAGAAATCTGAGCTGTTATTGTGAGCAATGCATGAAGGTTGACGGGAGATGCAACTTCAGCGAAAATGTTAATGCCTGGGAAATGAGAAAGTTAGTACTCAATAAAGATAATTTAAGTCAGAAAGGAAAACAACTTAAAGACAAGAATCCATCAACAATAGAAAATAATGACAAGAAAAGAAAACAAGGAAGTAACCAGAAAGATCATAACTCAGCAACAAGCGAAAAGCCTAATAAGAAACGGAAGTCAACAGAAAGACAAAACATTGTGACAAAGAAGATCAAAGTTGACAAAAAAGCACCAACCAACACAGAGAAACCAATAGAGAAATACCACCCTGGAGAATTTGTTGCTGTAGGACTTAAGCCAAAGAAGGGACCTCTAGATGTATACTTAGCAGAAGTAATAGACATTCTTCATAACGAAGTTAGACTTAAATACATGAGAAAGTCTGGCAACATGTATGTTTGGCCTGAAAAAGATGATTATTCACAAGAGGCTCTAGATGCTATCTTGTACAGGGTAAAAGCTCCACAAATAGTCAATGAAAGGGGTCATTTCAAGTTTAATGCAGCTGAATTGTCTAAGCTCAAGTCAAATCTGGAAAAAAATCATAAGCACTTCTATTTGAAATGACAATATAAAGTCAAGGTTTAATGTGTAGTGTCTGTAACCTTAAGATCAATCACATATGGGTCTGTGTTTGAGTCAGCACCTTGGGTTGAACAATACTTTAGTGACTATGATTTATTGAACATTCATTATACTTCAATATTTTACTCTTACAAACACTATTTAGTATTAAACTTTCAAGTGCTATTTACCAGTTCATAATTTTAACACAAGTATTGGACATATACCTGTTACAATGTGGTTTTATCATTTTATTAACTAATCAACATTCATTTAATGAATAATTCTAGTCAATGTGTTCATGTTGAATTATTTTTGAAGTGAATTTTATGGAGATATGTATGGTTCTGCAGCTGTATTGAAATGCTATAGTTTTGTAGTGTCTGTAACCAATTTTATGGACAATGTACTTCTGACTCTTATGGAAGTTTGCAATACTTTTGGCCAGTATTAATGATTTTGTTTGTTTAAATATTCTTCTTGGTGTTAGATAAATGCCTAAATAAGATTATTCTATGTCTTTTATGTTCGTTATGCAAAAGTTTCATGGTTAGGTTTTTTTTCTTAGTGATACCTTTGTCATAGATGTTTTGATTTTGTTATTAAGTTGTTTACCACTTCCAGTTATGTTGTTTACTTTAAATGTTGATATCCTGTTACTGATGTTACTGTGAAAAAAAATAAAGTTTTAAAGTTTTCATGCTGTTTTTCTTGCATGTTATACACCAAGTGTAGTGTCTGTAACTGTTGTTATACCAATGAATTGAAATAATGGTTAAACAAAATCGCATGCATGTTCAAGCTAAATCTAACTTGATCTGACTAGGGGACACCCTAGGGTATAAAATGAGCTTCATTGAAATGTTCTATCAAACATTTCAATTTTTTAAGTGAGTGAGACTACTCTCAGCACCAATACCGTGTTTTAGCCGTTTCCAGTTCTAGAAAAGACAAAATTGATGGATCAGGAGGTTTGGTATGGTATTATTTGTAAATGCAGAGAGGAGTTGGAAGTTAATGATTTCAAGAGCATGTGGTTAGAAGATTCTCCAAAGAATAGCAAATCTTTTCTTGTTGCTTATCTGCATAGAAACCCATATTCTGCTGCAAAATGGGATGAAATATTTGAAGTTCAGATTTAAAAAGTTTTGAATGAACAAAAGTAATTATTCCTCTTTGGTGACATTACACAATCAAAACCCACAAATTAAAAATTACTGGATCAATTACATGACCTCATATGGGCAGGTTCAGCATGTAAATGATCCAGCTATGTTATCCCTGGAAAAAGCAAAACACTAATTGACCATACTGGTTCCAATTCTTTGAGTAAAGTGCATTTTATTGACATCCCCTCCATTGGCATAAGGGACCATTACCCTACATTTTAACATGCAAAACAATGCTTTCACCCCACCCCCCCACCCCCATGATCTCAGCATACAATTTCATATAGATCTTGTACACATTTTAATAATAAGTTCCATGAGGAATGAAAGTATGCTCCATCATGGGATATTATAAAAATGTCACTGACAGCCATATTCCTTTACAGATGTCACTGACAGGCATATTCCTTTACAGATGTTACTGATAGGCATATTTTTACAGATGTCACTGACAGACATTTTCCTTTACAGATGTCACTGACAGACATATTCCTTTACAGATGTCACTGACAGACATATTCCTTTACAGATGTCACTGACAGTCATATTCCTTTACAGATGTCACTGACAGGCATATTCCTTTACAGATGTCACTGACAGACATGTTCCTTTACAGATGTCACTGACAGGCATATTCCTTTACAGATATCACTGACAGGCATATCCCTTTACAGATGTCACTGACTGATGCTGATAACTACACAACAAATCCATATTTTGTTGCTTTTGTGTACACAAATCTATGGTGACCCTTTGTACGATACTTGTTTCCCAGCTGCATTTAATATTTTTAATGGTACATATGCAAATAATTGAGAGCCACAAGAGATTAGTTTCATTTACTAATTGTGTCATGCACCCTCATAAAATAATGATTCTATTATGATTATTATTATTATTATTATTTTTCTTGGAACTTTCCAGTTTTTTCTTGGACTTGTACATAAGCTACAATATTCACACATTGATATGGTTCTGAATTCCCCTGCCATTTTCAAAAGAACTGTGGTTCATCTGCTTTTAGTGGATCGCGATACTTGAACAGGAATGAATTTGTCTGATTCTGTCAAGTGGATTTAATATCATTTTAATTTCTTAACTTCCCAAACTATAATGTTCTGCTGGTGTTAATCACTGATTCTAAGGCTGATTTCTCATTTTTTTTACATCATGGATAAACTGCATTCATCCAACTCTCATGGGTACTGTGGTTGTAGATTCATTACAAGAAGAAGAGAACAATGGGATTCTCAGTCACTCAAAAATTGGTCAGTTGGAAACTGCTTGAAATGATACAGAAAATTAATATTATTGTCTCGGATTCTCTCAAAAAGACTCAGCTGATTCCAGTTTATGAAGAAAATATGAAGCAAATTCAAGGTGGCGGCCGGACACAAGCCTTTAGGCATCTGGATTTGGACCTGCCAGGGCATACATAAGATCCCCAAGCCAGTAGTGCAGATCAAACAGTGAAGTCCAATCCAGCTGGTAGCACCTGGAACGGTTGCAATCTGCTGGAGATGATGTCACAACCCATAAACATGCCTACTGTTAGGCTCTGTAGTCCAGCAAATCGAACATCAAGGATTGCTCTGCAAGTTACAGCTGCAGTCAGCCCCCGGATACAGCTGTCCATTCACCATCAACAACCAGTGATGTTATTGTGCAGTGTTACGGAATTATATATATTTTTCCTTTTAATAACGGTATAGTTTATTAGTTTATGATCTCTGTTCTTAGTCTAAACAGCTGTTGTCTTACGAGTATACATACGGTAGGCTCGATCAATATTTCACCTATTTGCTTGTAGCTTTAGTCATGTGATGTATTTTCCGCGCGTGAGAGAATAATGAACTTTCGACCTAGTTCTCGTACTTTTAGGAGTAAACATTATGTTGACCAGGAATTATAGTTTAAGGTCACATCCGAGGAATGAATCGTGTTTAATAGAAGGAAATTATTTCGAAATACCCAGTTGTTTATTGAAGATATAGTATGGGTTTTTGTTTCGATTCTGCGCATTAAGGCTACATATATAGGAATTACAGCATGTACTCCACATTCTTCATAGTTACATTTGAATAGACAGGATATAACGAAATTGGTTCAGTTTGTGTGTGGGATATTCTTATTTGGAGATTTATTTATTATTTATACAGTACATTTAGGATTCAGTACTGTCTTTAATCTGAATTATTATACAGCTCCGTGGAATTATCGGAAACATTTCTAAAACTTGTGAGATTCCAGATTCACAAGGATTATTTGGATTTAATCTTATCAACATATTAGCACAGTGAAGGCTATTTCATTTGGAATAATACATTTGGAATAGTTGGATTAACTTCCAGAACAGTGAACTTTAAAACAATTTAGGACATTTAAGGATATTCTATACTGTAAGTTATTTTAATTCTTTCACTTTGATTGTTTGTTGAAATATTTTAATATTTTAGGAAATTAAAGATTTGTATTTTAAATCTTGAAAGCTTGTTTGAGTCTTTTCTTTTGTTACATAACCCCTAGAAAGCTTGTTGAGTCTTTTCTTTTGTTACATAACCCCTAGTCGTAACAGCAGTCATGTTACCATGGGTTTCCCATGGTCAGTGGTGCTCTGAGCACAGGAAGAATATGCAGCAACAACAACAACAAGTAACATATGTTGATGCCCATGATACCTATTATATTAGAGGCAGTGTCCCTAAGGCTGCTATGGAAACCAAATCAAATATCAGTAGTTTTAGTAATGTCCATGTTTTCCCTGACAAAGATGTGCCAATTTCTACAGTACTAGACACTGACCTCTTCAGTCCACAAATGCAGGAGGAGATCATCAATGAAATATGTCAATTTATCCTTATTATTAATGCCACAAGATTTCAAAGACCAAACCTCCATACAGTCATTCCATTGAGGTAAGAATTAAGTGGGAAAGTTTAATAGTCTCTATTAAAATATTTCCCAAATCAGCAAGCAAAGACTTTCCAGGAATTTAACTATCAATGAATGTATACTGGTGTTTCAGTTGATACAAAGTGATCATGTGTTAAACCATCCCTTCCAGAACACAGGAATTAAATGCATATCAACAAGAATCTGATAAAAATGCATGCTCTAACAAAACTTAGTCCTGAATTCTATGAGTAACATGAGGAATTTGCACACAAAGCAGCTACATACTGCAGTACCATGAACATTAAAGTAGACTGCTGTATGTAGAACTGACCCCAATCTATAAACATGTGCTATCTGCTTATAAGGTGGTTGCATGCCAGAACTGTTGAGCTTTGTTCATGATACAGAGTTCTGTAACTTTGCTCCGCAGCCAGCAAATAATCACTCAAGACAAAGCCCATCTGTGTATAGACCAAGTATGATGGATGGACAAGGATGAGAAGGATGATACACCTAGGAAAAGAATTAATCAAGAACTTGAATGAAGCAAAAGTTTCAATCAAACTGCAACTTAGTGAATAAGCATATGCCTACAAAACAAAAATGACTAAATCATGAAGTACTGACAATGACATTGCAAGCAACCGCACCCATTAACCAGTGGTGTAACTATTGCCCCCACAGACCCCGTAATGCAGGGGGGCCTGTGCAAATATCCCGCTTTACATTCTTTACATTAATTTGATGGTTGCCCACTCTAAATGTTTGTGGGGGGGGGGAGCACACGATTTGAAGTTACGACACTGCCATTAACATTGTGGGACTTCAGGAGGAATTACAGAACCATCTCAAAAATGAATATGTGGATTATTGTATTAATGGTCTCCACTATTGTTTTAACACTGGGTTATTTTGTCAGCCTATATCTTCATTCGAATGTAAAAATTTTGTTATCAACTATATCACAACCTTACATGGTCGATACATTACTCGAGTCTAAGCTCACCAAGAACTACACCATAGGCCCCTTTCAAATATACCAGATTAGCACACATAGGCTTGGTGCAATGAAAGTATTCTATCAAGTATAGACTCATTGTGGGACCTGTTGCACCATTCCCTGGAGCATAAAAGTCTTAATGCACTTATCAACAGGAGTGTACTGGGTAAGCAACCCGGCCCTGGACTTATCTGCCGGGACAGGCCCGGGGTTTTGCTCACACCAGTAAAACACCAGTAAAAACGGATTTTTGTGACGGCCCACTGATGGTAAAAACGGATTTTTTTTGTGGCGGCCCACCGGGATTTGTCCGGGTATGCCCAATGGCCAGTACACCACTGCTTATCAACAAAGAAGAATTTTCTCTCTCATATGTCAAAAAAGATGATGCTATTTGAGTGGAAGGGTCTTCAAATTAAATCATTTAAGAATTTTTCCTTATCAAACTGTGTTCCTGTATTGTGTTACAATGTGGTGACCATTTTTAGACAATTTGGGAGCATGTCTACTTATACAGACTGGATAGTGGTCACTCACCGCATACTAGAGAAGTGATTTTCCATTTTTGTAATGTTCATACATAGTGCTCATCAGTGTATTCGTCTGAATGTGAGCAAAGTGTGAAGAGTCCCTCAAAGGGACTGACACTCTACTGCATACCTGTGACAGAACCAGGATTTCAAACCAGTAGATTTGCAAATTTTGATCAGTAGATTGACTTCTAAAAAGGTAGATTTTTTATCGGCATAAATTTTACATGTTTTAATGGGATTTAAAACAAAACAAGTTAATTTTGTCACATAAAATGTATTCTCTTCATATTATAATTAAACACAAATTTTGAACATGATTCCGATTCAGAATCTGATGGAAAATGTTACAATAATAATTAGTTAATATGAGCCAGTATATTGTTAATTAAATGAAAAAGGAAGAGTTGTACATCTCACAGTTCACTGCAAAGATTTTTTATAAAATCCACATGCATTTTTAGTTTCCTTCACAAGATCACTGTCACTAGTTTTCTGGTCCAGACTTCCCCTTGAATCACTCTGGATTTTCGGAAGAATGGAGAATGTCCTCTCTGTGTCAGCATTGGAATGTGGCAATGATAGGACAACTACACTCAGTCCAAAAATCTGTTGGCAAGTTTCACCACTGTAATTAATTTTAAACAAATTAGATTTAGACTTGAAATAAACAGTTAAAAAACACATGATTTTAATAATTTATCCCAACTTTAAAATTAAATATTAAGTAATACATTTTTAACTCGCGGATATATTTTATCTAGGACTTGAACATAATTGTTGTGCTTTTATGCTGATTTTCTAGAAGTTTGAACTTCACATTAGTAATATCTGGTTCACTGGTGATGACCTTGGTTGAAACAAACGTTCCCAGAAGCTTTCTTAGCAGCCTGGTCATCTCTACATGTAGATGTCCAATCATTGATTCACCAGCCTAAAAAGACACAATGCAAAGGCAGGACCTTTGCTACTCGCCTGCACACACTTAAATTCTGGTATCCAAGCGTTTTTAAACTTGTTGTAGTATTTCTTAGCTGGTTGCTTCTTAGAGTTGGGAGAAAGTGGACGTTTCGGCATTTTGACATGAATTGAAAAAAAAAATATACAAGCTGCTCTTAAATATTCATCTTAAACCATCGTGAACAATACAAGAACAATTAAAAGACATCAAATCAAAATACTTACTCAAGTGTTTCTGTCAAAATCATTTTTGGTCGGTCTCTCCATTTTATCTTCCTTCCACGACAGATCGGCCGAGTTTTAATCAAAGACTCATGGATTACCTTTGATCATTTTATTACTTATAACACCTCAAACAACATCCCGCATTTGGCCTTAAACTCTCCAAATTACAACAATAAGGTAATCAATTAGCCGCTTCTTGTGTACACATTGCTAACAATTATAATCCGACTGATAGGTCGAACATTTCCGGTTCCCAGTAGACTGGTTCTGGCTGGTTTATCTAATGTGTTGATAGAACGCGTAAAAAAAACGGGTTTTTAAAAAAAAAAAAAAAAATTCATTGAAAGTTTCAAAACCGGTAGATTTCAACTACTAAACGGTATGTGCGGTAGACGGTCTTTAAAACGGTATTTTTGGCCTACCGCCGGTAGAATCACAGGTATGCTACTGGCAAAAAGAATTTCCAGGAATTCAAGATAGGACCATTTCTTCCTTTTAACTGACGTGTTGAAACTATCTTTGATATTCTTCAGTGATAACAAGATTTTCAAATTAGCTGCTGTGGTGGACATACTGAATGTCAACTTGGTACCATTTTCATTTAGGACCAACAAGGCATCATAAGAAGTCTTCTTATGGAAACCCCATGTTGATATGACTTTCCATTTTGGAGGAGCAATGATAACAAGATTTTCAAGATGGATGCCATGGTGGCCATATTCTATATCAGATTGGCACCATTTCTATTTAGTACAAACTAGACATCATAGGAAGGCTTTTTGTGAAAGTACAAAGTCAATATAACCAGCCATCTTGGAGAAGTAGTGACAAGATTTTCAAGATGGCAATTGTGGCAGTCATATAAGAAGTTAGACCAACTATAAATAATAAGAAGTCTTTCAGTGAAAACCCCATGCTGTTATGACCATTCATTCAGAAGAAATACTGATAATGAGATTTTAAAAATGGCCACTGTCTGGCATATTTAATGTCTGAATGGCACCATTGGGACCAACTAAACATCATAAGAAGTCTTTTAGTAAAGAAACCACTGGTGATAGGACCATCCATTCAGGAGAAGTAGTGATAATATTTTCAAGATGGTTGCTGTTGTGGCCATATTGGATATCAGATTGGCACCATTTTAATTTAGGACGAACTAGACATTATAAGAAGTCTTTTAGTGAAAACCTTATGTTGACCATCCATTCAGGAGGAGTAGCAATAACAAGATTTCCAAGATGGCCACTGTGGCAGCCATAAAGGATATTAGATTGGCAACATTTTCATTTAGGACCAACTAATGACATCATAAGAAGTCTTCTGGTGAAAACCCCATGTCAATATGACTTTCTGAGCGGCGATAAAAAATATTCAAGATGGCTGCTGTGGTGGCCATATTGGACATCAGATCAGCCCCATTTTCATTTATGACCAAGTAGATGTCTTAAAGTCTTTCAGTGAAAACCCATGTTGATATAACCATCCAGGAGTAGTATCAATAGCAATATTTTCAAGATGGCCACTGTTGTGGCCATATTGGATGTCCAAGTGGCACCATTTTCATTTAGGACCAACTAGATCATGGGATGAATGTGTCCGTAAAGTTTCATAGCAATCCTCAAAGTAGTTTAGGAGGAGTAGTGCTAACAAACTTGTGCCAACAGATGGATGCACAACGGACAACAGACTATTCCATAAGCTCTTCTGGTATATGACCAGCAGAGCTAAAAATCTGATAGCCCAATGCCCAGGGACCCTCTAAATCTATCCCTTCCTTGTCAAGCTAAATTTTCCATTTGATGACATACACATGTTTTTGTTATTAACTGAATCTAGATCTACACTACAGGTTACAGTTACAACATACTAAACTATTTAGAAGCCAAACATCAGCCAACACAGTGTATGTGGTAATTAGACTTATGAAATTTTCCATTATTTTGCACACACATAATCCTTTAGGTAGTCAGGTGGTTTTCTTGCTTGTATTGATATGCAGATGACACCACTCCATCAGATTTCAAACAGCTAAAATCAGACCTAGAGGTCTCCCTTCAGATAGCCTTACTTAGAATAGATTCCTGGTGTAAGGAAAGTTGCATGAAAGTAAACACAGACAAGACTAAAGTATTAATGATTACTACCCAACAAAAAGAGCAAAATTGGAAAATAACAATTTGAATCTGAAGTTGAATGAAATTGGTCAACAAATGGTTACCCATGACAAAATCCTTGGGCTGATGGTTGACAACAATTTGCAATGGAATGAACATATTCAAGTCATATGTCATAAAGTCAATTCATGTCTCTGGTTATTAAGCAAGATAAGGCCATATCTATTAACTAAACATTGGTTAATATATTTTACAAAAGATATATACAATCATACCTAGACTACTGTAAAGTTACCTGGGGAAACACTTCTGACAAGAATATTTGCAAATTATTCCGCTTGCAAAAAAGAACTTGCAAACTCATCCTAGATAATTCTGAAAACATCCTGAATGCAATGAATGATATTAAAATGTTAACAGTAAGTGAACGAATATTTTTGAGAAAGGATAGACTTCTGAACAAAGTTTCAAACAATATAGCTCCATTATATCTCAAGGAACTATTTCAGGCTAGAAAACAAGGCAACACTCCCAATTTAAGATCAATTTCAGCTAACCACCTTTCTATTCCAAAACCAAATAAAGAACTCTTTAAGAAAAGTTTTAAATATTCGGGGTCACTAATTTGGAACCGAATCCCAAAGGAAATTTCAGAAAGTACAAATATAAATGCATTTAATTAAAATCTAATTCAATGGATGACAAATACATTACAACTTAAAGTATAAATTCTCAAACATTCCATTTTGTACTGTATTATACACAATGTACCTAGTTGGATCATGTTCTTACAAAACTTTCTGTTCATTATGTCCATATATACATGTAGCTTAGTATCAATGCTTTTATTATTATTATTATTATTATTATTATTATTATTATTATGCAACTATTTACATGTAATTTTTTTTCATTTAATTTCTCCCATAACCTGGCTGGTCATAAGGACCCCACTGACGACTTTGCGACAATCTCTCTCCATTTTGCCCTGCTCTCATCTGCTCTTTGGGACTTGGCAAAGTCCATGTCTGTCCACTCTTTGATATTATCTTTCCATCTCTTCTTCTGTCTGCCTCGTTTTCTCTTTCCTCTCACTGTGCCCTGTAAGATTGTCTTTGACAGGCCAGATGATTCTAATGCGCACCTCCTCATTGAGACGTGGTCTAAGTATGAGCTTTTCAGGATCCTTTGATAACACCTCATCTCTAAGGCATGGATTCTTCTCTATAGTTCTGCAGTCAGGGTCCATGTTTCACATGCATGTAAGGACATGATGAGAGAGCACATAAGCTTGATCTTGAACCCAATCGTGATGTTGCTGTCCTTCCAAATAGGCTTTAGCCTAGTTAGTGCAGTTGTTGTCTGCGCAATCCTGGAAAGAACCTCAGGTTTTGAACCTTCGTCAGAGGCGATAGCACCTAGGTATTTGAAGCTTGTCACTGTGCCCTGCTTCTGTCCATTCACTCTTATTTCCTTTTGGATACCACTTGGGTTGTATGTCATTAGCTTGGTCTTTTCAGTGCTGATCTCCATTCCATACCTTCATGATGCTTGGTTGAGACAGTTCACTAAGGTTTCCAGTTCTTGTTCATCTCCTGCTAAGCCACTGATATCATCAGCAAAGCACAGGTTGGTGATTGTTCTGCATCCAACACTGACACTGCCCTCATGGTCTTCCAAGTCATCGGACATGATCCTTTCCAGGTAGATGTTGAAGAGAGTTAGTGAGAGAAGGCATCCCTGTCTGACTCTGACTGTGGTTCTGAACCAATCTCTTATGTTGCCATTGATGAGAACAGCGCTAATGGCCTTGTCATACAAGTTTACAATGGTGCTGATTAGTATTGCGTTTATGTTGTATATCCACATGGTGGCCCACAAGGCTGCATGCCATACTGTGTCGAAAGCCTTCTTGAAGTCATTGAAGACATGATAGAGGTCCTGTTGATGCTGCAGATACTTTTCACAGAGGTTTCTAAGATTGAAGATCTGTTATATCGTGCTACGTCCTGCTCTGCAACCTGCCTGTTCTTCAGCAATGATGTGCTCTGCTTGGGGTTTCAGTCTGTCGAGGATGATCTTAAGCATAACCTTATCTTATGCTTAAGGTTATGTACATGTACTCTGTATGTAAATATGCATATAATAGAGGGCCACAAGGAGAATTAGTTCCATGCAACTAATTGTGTCACCCTCTTTAAATAAAGTTGTTATTATTATTATTATTATTATTATTATTATTATTATTATTATTATCTTCTCAATGCTAAATCTGATGTTGGATTTGTTTCACATACATCTCCACCCTTTTTTTAGATTTATTGTATCATATGTTCGATCGTCTGATGGTGGAATGAGGGGTGAGTTTTTTACTGGCTTAAAGAATGATGAATTTCTAGCGATCTAATGATCTTCTCTTCTTACTGTCATCACGGAACCCTTTTTGCTGACAATTTCATATGTTTTAGGGTCGAATGATGTTGATAATTTGTTTTGCTTTTCTTCCTTAATCAGAACATTGTCTCCAACTTTGAAATTTGATTTCTTAACTTTTCTAGTTCAATCTGCATAGCTCTTCATTTTCTTTTTCTCATTATCATTTTTTTCCAGCTTTGTTGTCCTGTGCTTTGATTTGTATGGTTTGAAATTTAGTTCTCATCTTTGGTCCCAATAACATCTCGGCAGGACATGGGCCACTTTTATTGCTTTTCCAATTGTCCTCGTAAACCTTTCTGCTTCGCCATGGCTTGAGGCCATAAAGGTGTTATTTTCCTATGCTTGAATCACATGTATTCTGCAAACTTTGTAAACTCGTATCCATTGAATGAAGTTCATTATCCATTTTCCTAACTTCTGGTATTTCAAACATTGAAAATATCTTGTCTAATTGCAGGATGACAGCTTTTGCAGATGTGGAGATAATAATTTCAATGACTGGATACCTTGAATAGTCATCAACAAGTACTAGTAAGTAGACTCCAGTTGGGAGGTGGCCAATGAAATCCATGCTAATTTGACACCATGGGTTGGCTGGTAGAACTGTCATTTTTAGTGGCTCCACCAATAGCTTTGGCACTGATGCAAGGCATGGTAACAACTTTTACAGAAGTCCTCTACCTGTTTGTCAATACCAGGAAACCATACTTTCTTACAAAGAAGCTTCTTAGGGGGCGCTCTACAGAAAATACATGCTTCTGAGTGAGTGACAGGTGTAAGATGAAGTATTTTGCATTTGCAACATGCACAATGGAGAGAATGTTGGCATACCTCTATGTTACTTTCATGTACTGTGGCTGAAATTTCTTTACATATTGTACTTGTGGAAACTGGACATGATCTAAGCACACAGCGGACAAAATGGCCGCTCCAAAGTACTCGAAAAATCAGCCTGAATTAGTCAAAAGTGCACTATTTTCAGCAGTTATTAAAATAGGGAAACGAATTTTGCCAGAGCAGACAATACCAGCCTCTGAAAGTACTATGAATGAATTAAAAAATATCCAAAAAGTAAAAAAAGTTATCGGCTCTTTTTTTTATTATTTACCTTTGAAGTCCAGGAAGTGAAAATGACCAAGCGGAGCTAGCAGTTTTTTGAGAGGTGCACATCTTAAGTAAGACCAAGCTGTATACTCTATAACCCAAATTTCACCCATCAATCATACACCAAAATAAAGGGAATTCAAAGTTCTTTTAACAATACCTAAGATATACAAGGTCTTTTTTAAATAGCCAGGACAGCCAGTGAGGAAACCCTGGCTAATTCTTTTTCTTTAAATTTCTAACCCTATGCAAAGTACGAAACTGGAGAGCGCCACCTTAAAATAAATATGAAAATTTGTGCAATTGCTTTTCTCTTTCTCATATAATTATGTATGCATTTCTCAACAAAATGGTATATTAACATTGATGTTATGCATAAAAATAAGCTAATTATGCCTATTTTGCTCTTGCTTACACAATATGCCTTGTGGCAGTATTTTGTGTGCAATGACCTCAATTATGGGAAAATTAGAAGTCTTAGAACATACGAATAAAGTCAACTTAAATTTAAAACTGTTGTATTAAGTCTAAGAAAAATATAGCAAAAAATGTTTCTTTTCATTCGGTTGTAATAAAATTCTGGAAAATAATGATAATAAAGCAGATTCGCTTTCTTCCATATACTAGTGTTAGAAGAATTAGCAAACTTTGTACCCTTTGACCTTTGACCTCTGTGAACCTGAACTCTTCCATCCCTGTTCAGTCTGTACATTTTATTAGTGACATCTCATGAATAATTGTGGCAAGTTTCATGTTCCTGTCTTTTACCAAAACATTGGTTGCTATTGTTGAGAAAATGCAAGGTGTAGTTTTAAAATAGCCCACTTTTCATCTTGGGGGGGGGGGGGGGGCTGGGCTTGTGTGGGACTTTGCTACAAATGAATACTGTTCTGTGGGAAAATACATGAGAATTATTCAAAAGGACTGTTTAGATGCTTGCGGCTTAAATGTTTCAGCTATACAACCAAAATTAAATCATATAATAATAATGCATATGTTGTCTATATGGGGGCGCTCTACAGATAATACATGCTTCTGAGTGAGTGACAGGTGTAAGATGAAGTATTTTGCATTTGCAACATGCACAATGGAGAGAATGTTGGCATAACTCTATGTTACTTTCATGTACTGTGGCTGAAATTTCTTTACATATTGTACTTGTGGAAACTGGACATGATCTAAGCACACAGCGGACAAAATGGCCGCTCCAAAGTACTCGAAAAATCAGCCTGAATTAGTCAAAAGTGCACTATTTTCAGCAGTTATTAAAATAGGGAAACGAATTTTGCCAGAGCAGACAATACCAGCCTCTGAAAGTACTATGAATGAATTAAAAAATATCCAAAAAGTAAAAAAAGTTATCGGCTCTTTTTTTTATTATTTACCTTTGAAGTCCAGGAAGTGAAAATGACCAAGCGGAGCTAGCAGTTTTTTGAGAGGTGCACATCTTAAGTAAGACCAAGCTGTATACTCTATAACCCAAATTTCACCCATCAATCATACACCAAAATAAAGGGAATTCAAAGTTCTTTTAACAATACCTAAGATATACAAGGTCTTTTTTAAATAGCCAGGACAGCCAGTGAGGAAACCCTGGCTAATTCTTTTTCTTTAAATTTCTAACCCTATGCAAAGTACGAAACTGGAGAGCGCCACCTTATGTTTTGACTATGCCATTATGGCCTAGTTGTATTACTCTGTCTTGTAGCCCTGTTGGTATTACAATTTACCTGTCACACAGCAGGACAACACCATCTGTAACTGGAGTGATTGTGAGTTCATGTCTAAATCTTGAAAATGTCTCCAGGGTTTTGTTTTGTTTGTATGAATATTTCTAGTTTCCAGTTTATCTGACAACATGTTGAAGGTCCTGGTCCTCTAAAGTAGCCATCTGAATTTCTTCGACTGTCATAGCCTTGGGTACGGCGTTGATTGTCATAGCCTTGGGTACAGCGTTGATTGTCATAGCCTTGGGTACAGCGTTGATTGTCATAGCCTTGGGTACAGCATTGATTGTCATAGCCTTGGGTACGGCGTTGATGGATATGAATTTAACATAAGCTTATGCAACTTTAGAATGTTTACAGCATTTAGTTCCAGTCTTGGAATGTCGTGAAATGTAGTCTGCTGCATTTGTTTTACCTCGTTTGTAAAGCTGCATTTGTTTTACCTGGCTTGTAAACCTGCATTTGTTTTACCTGGCTTGTAAACCTGCATTTGTTGTACCTGGCTTGTAAACCTGCATTTGTTTTACCTGGCTTGTAAATCACTTTGAAACTTTATACCTGTAATCTCAGTTACCATCTCTCAATTTTTGCAGGGGGGGGGGGGGATTTTGGATTGTTGAAAATTACTTCTAGGGGCTTATGGTCACTGACTAGCGTAAATGTATGACCAAACAGGTACTGATGGAAGTGCTCACAACTCCAAAATATTCCTAGTACTTTATGTTCTGTCCATGAATACTGTTTTCCTACATCTGAAAGTACTCTGTTGGTGTAGGCAATAACCTATCCATTCTGCGGTAATGCACCTAGATCAACAGGAGTTGCATCTACAATTAATTGTGTTTCCTTATCAAGATTGAAATAAGCTATTGCAACATCACTTGCTAAATCTTGTTTGAGTTTATTCAAATGCTTTCTTGTGTTTATCAGTCCATTCCCATGGTTGGTTTTGCTTGGTTAAGGCATGAAGGGGCTCACGATCATTGAGTAATTTGGGATAAATCATCCCACGTATTGTGTCATATCCCTAGAAAGCTGCTTACTTCTGACATGTTTGATGGAATACTGGCACTTTTAATTGCTTTGACTTTCTTTGGATCTGGAGAAATTCCATCTTTGTTGAGAATGTATCCAAAGAACACAGTTTTTTCTTTGTTGAACTCACATTCTGTTTATTTAATGTCAACCCTTTTTTCCTTTATGCGAGTGAAAGTAGATTCTAGGTTTTTGTCATGTTATTCCTTAGTGCGACCAAATTCTAGAATAGCATTGCAATATTTTGCGCGCCTTGTCGCAATATATCTTGCGCTCTGTAATCCTTCCAGTGCTGAACAGAGTGTGTTTTGAAATATCTCCACTGCTGATGATATTCCGAAAATGAGGCGTTTACATCTCTGTAGTCCTATATTAGTTGAGAATGTTGTAAAGTTCCTTGATTTTCGTCCAATTCCAGTTTATGATAGCTGAATTTAGATCACTTGAAGAACATGGTTGCACCATTGAGATCTCCTATAAGATAGTCCATCATTGGTGTGATGTGTCTCTTGCGTAGTACCACTTCATTGAGCAAATACATATCAAACCAGATCCTGATTTCAACAGGGTTCTTGGGTTTGGGTGCTACCACAATTGGAGATACCCAGGGAGTTGGTCCATTTACTTTCTTGATAATGTCTAATGTTGCAAGTCTTTCCATCTCTATTTCAACTTTCTTCTGAATATGAAATGGTATACGTTGGTGGGGCTGAATTAAAAGGACTATAGAGTATCATTGATGTGAAGGTGTATCTGTATGTCTTTCAATTTTCCGATTCCTCTGAAGATATCTGAGTGTGAACTTCTTGCACAGTTCTTCATGCTTACTCTTCACTGTAGCAAAGATTCTTGGATAGTTCAGTAGATTTCCAAAAATGTCCTTTTGTTACACAGAATGGAGCAATCATGATACAGTCTTTAGCCCCAATCTTGGCTTGACACTTGCCAGCTATCTGACTACTGTCACATGGAACTGAATGTACAAAAATGCCATTGCATTATATTGTATATGAATGAAAATGCAGATGGGTTTAGTTGCCGCATAAAGCGCAACCCAAAGGTGTATTATTTTTTACCCTGGTGATTTAGAAATACTGATTTATGTCCACTCACTTATGCTGACTTAATAATTACCCAAGGTGCTCTGAAAATTAATTTTGGGGCAAATACTTGAGGCATATTGTCGTTCTTAAAAGCCTCCACCACCACCACCTCTTTAGCTATGTCAACTACCAAGTATTTACAAATATCTGACAAGTTTGAAAGAGAACTGATTCTACCTTGAAATGATTTTTTAGTTTATCAACTTTTTTCACACATTTCATGATTTGTATGTTTGTTTAATGCTTGATAACAGTTTCAGAATCCGATATTGTGGTGAGTTCTTCCTATATACTGTTTATCAATGTAATGGAAATATAAAATGCAGTTTTTAAATACTGCTTATATAAGAGAAGGGCATTATAAATTAGAATATGCAAAGAAAAAGCAACAACAACAAAAAGAGTTTACAATAATATGAAAAAGTCTGTCAGCAAAAATCCATTTACAAAAATGCATTGAGAGCTGTGGTCATGAGTAACATGAGCAGGTAGTCGTAATTGATACATAGCAGATCTTCATAAAATCGAATTTGTTTCTGGTGACACTGTGTACAAAAGTCTACAGACATTTAATCCATAATCTAGTTATGTTTATCCAAGAAGAGATAATGGACCAACACGATGGTCATTCTTCCATTTAAAATGTTCAGTTGGTTCAAATATTTCAAGTAATGATTAAAGCCTACATTTTGGGAAAACAAAAAAAAAAGGATGGAAACTCAAGCACATGTGATACATGTACATGATTCACACAGCTACAGTGTTTACATCACACACAACTCAAAGGATGTCAAAAGTCTTTGAAATCAATGGGTCGACATACTTAGCCTAGGTCTGTTACTTTAGATGGAAGCCACTGCAGTTGCAATATACAGGCAACTCAAGAGCTAGCCTCTTCATTTACTGTATATATAATCATAAATATTCTTTTTACAAAAACTGACAAAGGGAAAACTTGAAATCTACTAATAGAACATATTTTTCACTAGAATGTTTGAATCATAATTAAGTCCTTTGAGTAGCAAATCATGCAATTTGCCTCTAAAAAATTCAGAAAAGGGGATGGGGGCACTTATAAGTGCAGAGGACTTATTAGGTTGCAAATTGTTTCAAAAATATGCAAAGCTTTTGAGATCTCAACTTGTTGAAAAAATAATGGAAAATTCCTTAAGAGAATTTAAAGATACTGAAGTACTGCACACTAGAAAGCGAAACTGAGATACAGAGAGAGAGAGAGAGAGAGAGAGAGAGAGAGAGAGAGAGAGAGAGAGAGAGAGAGAGAGAGAGAGAGAAAGAGAGAGAGAGAGAGAGAGAGAGAGGGGAATGAATGACGTTTAAATGCATGGATTTGGGTCATAACATGAGGGATTGTTGGTGGAGGGGAATGGGAACCTCTATGTTTGAATGATGTTTTTACACAGGTAACTGGGTCGATATAATGGGAGGGGTTGATGGTGGAAGGGAGTCGGGACTTCTATACATGTGTCACATCAAATATTTAAAGGGAGGAAACTTGTGAGGATACTGTTCCACGTCTCTGGCGCTATAAACATCCACACCAACAAATAAAAGATATGTCAGACATGACTTGCATTGTTAGATTTATCAAACCTGTTATATATATGTACTTCCATTCAACAACTGTAGGATCTTGTCTACAGAGTTTAATTCTTGCTTGACAAATTTAAACTGCAACATGCAAGTTACAAAGAGCCAGCACCTAGCTAAGCTCTGCCCAAAGCTAATTTGACTCAGGTCAGTGACTAAAAGTATTTTGGCATTTTATTTTATTTATTCCAAAAAAGAGCAAATGAATGAAAGGAAATGTGAACAATTCTGGTGAACTATATATATTTACATCGTTCCTCTGCAATTTTTAGTAGGAAAAATTGGCTAAATACTTTTTGACCCTACAACAGACCAATCACACACAGAGACACACACACATAATGCACACAACAGACCAATCACACTGAGACAAACACACATAATGCACACAACTTAAGATACATAGTAATATTCACTCATATTTTCCCCTAAGACAGACAACCAAATATTACATCATTAACTGAAGACAAGTAGAGTCTTTGCTGTAACCAGTTCTTAAAGGCCAAAGTTTGAAACTCATACATGTGACAGAAAAGACAGGTCAGGACACATCAGGAGATTTCCAAAATTTGGTCAGGAGCTTTGACCTCAAAAGAGAGAGGATTTTCATTGACCCGATTTTTAGCATGCAAATGGACAAAATTAAAACTATTGAACAAATTTGCATTTTTAAATATTAAAATATGCACATCATCTCATCAAATCAGCCCTTTCACAGTAACTTGTTACTATTCATACTCTACTCATATGTACCACAAGCATTTTTAGCATTTCTTAGGAGATCATTGCCTGGATTATATTTGTGGCGGTCCTCATCGTTGTTGATCTTAATACTTAGGAGATGATGTACTGTTACTGGATCCAGGTTTCCTCTAGAGTCAGCCTGAATTTTCCTCAGAATGGAAAGTGTCCTTTTTAGTGTCTGCATTGGAATGTGGCAATATCAGTACAACTCTACTGATTCCACCAAAAAGTTTAAATTGTTTCCTGCCTGTAGGTAGATTCAGATTGCTGACTGCCTGCCAGAACTGCTCAAGATTGGTACTGTCTGGATCGAATGTTTTAATGACAACAAGATTCTTCACATGAAGCACAAACACATACATTATGCCATCACACCCTTTGTGACTTTAAGCCTAATTTGCAGACACCTTTGTTGTCATCATTATCATCACTATCACCACTCTTTAATAATGACAATCAAATCCAGAAAACGATTATCATTTACTAGTATTACAGGCAAAGACAAAGATCCCATTCATCCCAGGCACTACGGATTACAATGGCAGTTATGACATGTACTTTAGTCTGGTTTACATTCATGTTTACAAATGATTAAATCAAGGTCAGTGGTGTTTATATCGGTTTTTGCGATGGGGTTGTTCATAGTAGTGTCGAACACATATTTTGCCTAAAAATCATGGTCGCTTGTCACATTCTGCAGATGGTCTCTCACAACAGTGAGTTTATATAATAAATTATTGTTATTATTATTATTAATATTATACAATTAAGATTATGATTTCTTATGAACAATAAAATAGTCACTATATGAGTAGGTTTTGTCCATTTGCATGAGAAATTTTGTGCGATTTATGAGTCAGGGAACATTATTTTGACTAGATCTGAAAAATGATCTGCTACCAGAAATGGGAGATTATGTTTGACAAAAAAGTTGGCAAATAGTGTCTTGGCACACTTTATCCACATTTGATGTAGATTCTGCGGACATGGATTTCAGTGATGCATATTTGTTGTTGCGGTTAATATGCTGTTACGAGATGGTGTTTCTGCATGATGCGTGATGTCATTCTTGCCACCGTAACAGACTTTAAAATCAGCTTTACAAGAAGAAAATGCATATTCATGTCCCTTTGAACGTGATTGCAACAACCGAAATTCCCGTTTCCAACCATCACTGAATTTCGTGTGATATTTCGGTTGCTTGGATTTTGGTGTTTTAGCATTGGCACACTTAGACATCTCGACAAACTTTAAACACCAAACTCAAACCGACCCAGTTTTATGCCACCTGAGTAATATTCTCCATAATCAATTAACATCTTTAATAATGTCCAAATTACTTTCGACCATACATAGTATTGACTCTAAATGATCTAGACAACTTTAAGCACCGAAGCAGAACATACCTTGCAAAGAGAATCAAAGTAAAGTTTCTTGTTTTATGCTGATTGAGCTCTTTCGTAACCCAACCATAATCAATTAACATCTTTAATCTTTTTGAAATTACTTCTGCTCACACACAGTATAATCCACCTTGACAAACTTCAAACAATGAAGCCAGCTGATCATGCTGACAGGATCAAAGGGTGAAAATAGCAACTACACTGCCTTGCCCTGCTTAAACCAGTTCACAATCATGTGATCACAGCAGCATTACCATAAATATACTAGACTAGAACCAAACTGTGAAAAAATTAAATTTGTCACTAATAATTTTGCGTATGCTGGTGATTTCAGTGAGTGATGGGAGGAATGGGAGACACCCCTAAAATCGGGAAAAAAACCCGCCTGTGCGGGAGGTTCACATGTATCGAAACTGATCAGTCACTAGAATGAGGTAGGTAGCATATGCTATATGAAATATCATTGGTTGAGTTGGTGGTAGCTGTTACTCTATGTATCAAGTGGAGCCATGGTGGCTTAGATGTTAAGACACTGGTCTCATGACCGGAAGGGTATGGGTCCGGTTCCCACCATCAGATAAGATTGGATCGGCCACCATGGTGTGTTCTTGGGCAAAGTACTTCACTACCATAAAACGCAAATTTGAAAAAAAATATTCTTATCAATCAAGGTCCAATAAGAAAACACCTAGTACTCAATCTTGGGGTGTACTGAATAGTATCTAGTTCACAAATGTACCTATCTACCAATCATTGTCAATCAATTGTTATTTATTCAAAATTCCAATGAGCCCCTTGCTAATTTTATCCTGGGTAACATACAATCCATTACATAATGAATAATGAAACATGTCATGCAAAGCTTGTCAAAGTAAACGGACTTATACTGCCCTAATGGTTAGAAACTGGGATAATTTGCACTGTATAATATGTATAAAATTCAATGTACCAGTTTGATAATGTCTTTGTATTTTATCCAAATTGTGAGAAATTTTAACTAACAGCTAAAAATATGACTCTTATAAAATGATACAAAATTTAAGGAAAAAGACTCGGTTAAAGAATTTTACAGAAAATATAATGCTAGTGAATAGACAGGGTTATCTTGATTCTGGAAATTCGTCAATTACCCTACACTAGGGTTGACATACATCCTCTTTTTCCTGGACATGTCCTCCTTTTCATTCCTTAAATCTCCTCTTTGTCTCTTATAAATAAGAATGTCCTCTTTTTTTAAAGTTAAAATAATATGGTAAACATAGCTATAATCTATAGCCAATTAATATTAATAGGTGCTTAATTAGGTGTTAAGATTCACCTTTGAACCACTTTCAGGTAGTTTAATTTCAAAATTGTCTTAAAGTCTATCAGATCATGATAAAGCGAATGTTTTTTCCATCACAGCCAAATCCAGACAGGAGAAAAGGGCCAACCCGCTCCCTTTAAATAAATGTGAAGAAACAGTGCTTTTTTTTTCCTTGCCTTGTTTTTTTTTTTTTGAGAGAGAGAAAAAGACATATGTGGTGATGCAGCTGCAGCAGCAGCAGCATCAAAACAATGCTAATTTGTTTTAGTGATCAGCCCATAACTTCATAAAAGGAGTAAAATAGTAACTGATGTATCTTCAACTAACCTAACAACAGCAATACTTTAGAAAACTTGCTAGATTATACTAATAAAATAAAACTTTGGAATAAATTGGATACTTTCATCAAGAAAATTACTCCCAATGATACAAATGAGAATTGTTGATGTCTGATGCTAAAATCCTGGTAATGGATGCAATATTCTTTGTCATATTGAAGAAGTTGTTTTTAATATAACAAAATCAGCATACATATCACTTTTGGGAAATATACAACAGTTCTTAAAGAAATGGGAACACGTCTGAATATACACTGTAGTACACAAACAAAATATGTCACTAGCATATGGAACATTGATGCCCGTCGTTTGACATTTTCTGCTATAATGACATTTTCTGCTATAAATTATGTCATTATCATTTCACATCACAAACACAGTAAAGATTAATACCTATGTCAAAAACAAAAATGTTCTATGCAGTATCAATATAGTACATATATTCTGAAAATAATATTAAAATCTTATACTGGGCCAATTTTAGTCAAAACGTATCTTTATACCAGAATGCTTTCTGTCCAATTTGGTCAAATTCTGCTGAGCAGTTTCTGAGAAATCATTGCAAGTTTGTTTTCTTTTCTTCTATTTTTAGTAATGGTGGCCATATTTGATGGTGGGTTAGCATCATTTATACAAATTTTAAAGCCCTTTATGTTGAGCAATTTTTGTGAAGTCTTTTACAGTTTTATTTATTTTTTATAATGGTGGCCATATTTGATGGTGGATCAGCACAAACTGGAAAGCACTCTATGCCAGAATGCTTAATGTCAAATTTGGTCCAATACTGTTCAGCTTGTTTTGAAAAGTTGTTTAAAGGTTTTTCAATTTTTTTTAATTATGACCATATTTGATAGTGGATCAGCATCATTTGTATAAATCTGAAAGTTCTTCATGTCAGTATGTATTCTGTCAAGTTTGGTCAAATTCTATTCAACAGTTTTGGAAAGATGTCATTTAAAGTTTTTGTTTTATTTTTATTAATGCTGGCCATATCTGATGTAATTTCTAGAAAACTGAATGGTCTTCGTGTCAGGATGCTTTCTGCCAAATTTTATCAATTTAGGTTCAATGGTAAGTTTGGAGAAAAAGTGATGAGAATTTTCCGTTGTTAGTAATGGTGACCATATTTATTGGCATATTAGAGTTGTAGCACATATTTGATGTAAATGCACTTCAGTTGGCGAATTAGAAAAGCGATAGAGTTTTCCTTTTATGCATATAATTCTATATGAACATTTCTAGTAACATGCTGACTGCCTGCACTATTGTTGACCATAGCTTATAAATGAAACAAGGGACTTCAGAGAAAACATTCCCTGAAGACCTTTCTAGGCTTAATGCTGAGCTAAACAATGGTCAAATTGTGTTCACTGCAGACATTTATGTACCTCAAGTACACAAACCAAAATGCAAAAAGCCTAAATTATATAACCAAATTATAGTCATTTATCCACTCTCCACACACACACACCTTTGTAACATTTAATGTGTTGTAGAATTTCCAAAAATGTTATACTTAGTACGGAAATTACTTTTAAAATATTTCCTTATGAGCTAAATAATTCCAAATTACACTGTAACTACTTAACTCTATATTAAGCACTTTACACCTACTAAATGAGCTACAAATTTCACAACAATTGGTCACAAAACTAAATGTTTGGCTGTAAAGGGAAACTTGCTATAATAATAATAATAATAATAATAATGACTTTATTTAAAGAGGGTGACACAATTAGTTGCATGGAACTAATCCTCCTTGTGGCCCTCTGTTACATGCATATTTACATACAGAGTACATGTACATAGTTGCATAATAATTATAATAATAATAATAATAATAAAGCATTGATAATAAGCTACATGTATATATGGGACATAATAAACAGAAAGTTTTGTAAGAACATGATTCAACTAGGTACATTGTGTATATACAGTACAAAAATTGTGAAACAACAAAATGGAAGGTTTGAGAATTTATACTGTAAGTTGTAATGTATTTGTCAAATCAAACAGGTTCCACTTTTCATCCATTGAATTAGATGATAATTAAATGCATTTATATTTGTACTTTCTCTAATTTCCTTTGGGATTCGATTCCAAATTAGTGACCCCGAATATTTAAAACTTTTCTTAAAGAGTTCTTTATTTGGTTTAGGAATGCAGAGGTGGTTAGCTGAAATTGATCTTAAATTGGGAGTGTTGCCTTGTTTTCTAGCATGAAATAGTTCTTTGAGATATAATGTCAGTGATTTATTGTAAGTCTACAAACAACACACCACACCCTCCAATAATGGGCTTCTTTGCTTCAATGGTCTGACAAGGGCTAATTGTAACATGCCCTGCTGTTAGGCTAGGGCACAGTGAGTAACTAAATTTAACAGTAAATACCATGTACACATCTAATATAGCCAAACTACTCTACAACATGAAATAATAAAATTGATCAAGAGAGTTAAAATTTTAAAAAAAATATAAATGTATCTTTTCATTTAGACACAGCTAACTACAATACAACTTGAAATGAATAAATTTGGCACCGTAATATTAATATCATTTGTACCAACTTGAAAGACCTTTATGCTAGGATGCTCTGTGTCAAGTTTGCTTGTATCTGGTCTGGTAGTTTTTGAGAAGTTGAGAATAACATTGATGATGGATGAAGGGCTATAAAATAGGCTCACATGGCCGTATGGCCAGGCAAGCTAATAAAAATGAAATGAAAAATGTAAAATGAAGATACAAAATATAAAAATTCTAAAATATGAATAAAAATTATTTATAAGGAAATCATTAAAACATACTTAACTACCTCACAGAAAGTTGATACTGTTAGAAAAAAAAAATGGATACCTTTATCTACTGAATACTTACTCCCTCTACATTTTCTTAGTGCAATTATGGAAGTCCTTTGATCACAGCTGACAATGTGAAAGCACATGGAAAAATTTACAAACAAACTCAAACAAATTATTTCCACTTTCATTCTGGTACACATCTGTTGCTTGCTTTAATCCAGGTTGAGTGAGAGACAGAATTTATTCTGTCATTTTAGTACCTATTAGTTCACTCCCATTTTAAAAAACCCACACCAGATCCTTAAAATAGTTAAGCCATGACTTTCCTTTATCATTATTTATCAGTTCAATCAGATGATTCACAAAAACTAAGCAAAACCACTAGGCAAAATGCCTTAAAGTGGGTTTATCCCAACCAAACTAGAAATGGTGTTGAGCACCTCTAATGCATACCAATCATTTATGCAATGATGAATTTGAACTTTCCATTGTATATGTGGGAATAACACTACCATGGCCTACATTCATTCATTCATTCATTTCACAAATCATTTATTGAAATAAAAATTTGTCACAAACTAGTACTGCATATACATCTGATCAGCCTACAGGGGGCCCACCCAATACATGTTTCAGAAACAGTGGGGAAATGGACTTCACAATGGATAAAGTTTTCTGAAATAAAAAAGCAGAGGAAAATCAATGGCCCACCATTGACAAATCCTCATACCTGTTGAAGTTATACTGCATATTACAAACCACCCCCCTTTCTCCCACCCCCTACAATGACCCATGGGTCATAATGCAAAATCCATCACATAAATAATGTGTCTTTCTGCTATGGCTGCATACATTAGGTTTGGTCAGAAAATATTTAAAAATATCGTTGTAATTGATATTTTCGTACATTTGACCTTTGATCCCCTTACAGGGACCCCTGAGGTACAAGAGCCAATTATGACACCCCTCTCACAGGAGCAACATAACTACAAAATTTAATGAATTTCTATCAAGCGGTTTAGGTGGAGACATGGTAATGGATAGATGGATGGACAGAGGGATTGATGGATAAAAAGAATGATAGATGGACCTACAGATGGAGGGTATCAGAATATACCCAATGTTTTTTTAAATAAGCATGGAGATAATTAGCAAAAGTTTTGTGTAAGTGAGGGCACAATATCACCACTGATCTATGACTTCAACTACTGTCAACTGAAAAGTAGGTCTGCATTCAAGGATTGTTACGTCAAATCTTAAGTAAAAGCATTGTTATGTCAAATCTTAAGTACAAGGATTGTTATGTCAATCTTAAGTACAAGCATTGTTATGTCAATCTTAAGTACAAGCATTGTTATGTCAAATCTTAAGTACAAGCATTGTTATGTCAAATCTTAAGTACAAGCATTGTTATGTCAATCTTAAGTACAAGCATTGTTATGTCAAATCTTAAGTACAAGCATTGTTATGTCAAATCTTAAGTACAAGCATTGTTATGTCAATCTTAAGTACAAGCATTGTTATGTCAAATCTTAAGCACAAGCATTGTTATGTCAAATCTTAAGTACAAGCATTGTTATGTCAAATCTTAAGCACAAGCATTGTTATGTCAATCTTAAGTACAAGCATTGTTATGTCAAATCTTAAGTACAAGGATTGTTACATCAAATCTTAAGTACAAGATTGTTATGTCAAATCTTAAGTACAAGCATTGTTACGTCAAATCTTAAGTACAAGCATTGTTATGTCAAATCTTAAGTACAAGGATTGTTACATCAAATCTTAAGTACAAGGATTGTTATGTCAATCTTAAGTACAAGCATTGTTATGTCAAATCTTAAGCACAAAAATTGTTATGTCAAATCTTAAGTACAAGCATTGTTACGTCAAATCTTAAGTACAAGGATTGTTATGTCAAATCTTAAGTACAAGGATTGTTATGTCAAATCTTAAGTACAAGCATTGTTATGTCAAATCTTAAGCACAAAAATTGTTATGTCAAATCTTAAGTACAAGCATTGTTACGTCAAATCTTAAGTACAAGGATTGTTATGTCAAATCTTAAGTACAAGGATTGTTATGTCAAATCTTAAGTACAAGGATTGTTATGTCAAATCTTAAGTACAAGCATTGTTATGTCAAATCTTAAGTACATCTAAAGATTATAGGTTATGACTATATCACATTTTTAACACATTTCTCTTGGCCTTACACTGAGCATGCATCACCACTATCAGTAAAGAATTTTTCTTCTTCTGTTTTGCTTCATTATTTGCTCCGTGTATATGCAAGATATCTTACAGTCATACATAGATTATCTGGACTCCTGGGAGACGGGGAATTTTGTCTGCATTGATAAGTGGTAGTCCAGATTTATGACAGTATTGTACTCAATGTATTACCCATAAAGCTCATCATAATAAGTGTACACCAACGATGTAAAATTACATGTATGTATGTTATACAAGTATTAGATCCCTTTGTTTATGTTTGAGAGCTCAACACTCTGGTTCATTCTCCCTCCCAATATGGTATCACCAAATAAAATGAATGTAAAATCCAATTTTGACACTGATTTAACCCACAAAGTTAAGTGGCAATGAAACAAAAGGTATGTGTGGTGGTAGATTCCAAGACGTAAAATAATCACGATGTTCTAGGTGGATCTAAGCAGCCACTTCGTTCTTGTGTAACATACTGTGGATTCTACATTGGTAAATTTGTGCATGAAATACTGTGGATTCTACATGTCTATCTTATGTAACATTACTGTGGATTTAACATCTATCTTGTGTAACATTACTGTGGATTCTACACATTTGCCTATTCTGTGTGACATACTGTGGATTCTACATTTGCCTATTCTGTTTAACATACTGTAGATTCATTCAATTTTTAGGATATCCATTTTTTTTTATCTATAAAAAAAAAATGACACTTGTGTATAAATTAAAATTTATGGATGAGAGAGGATCAGCAGTCATATATTTCTTCCCAAGTGGATCATTTTATATTGTCTTGAAATTTTTAGTTTACGGCAACCATGAAATCTGAAAAATGGGTACAGACAGGGCCATTGCAAGTTTGCACTGGATGAAATGGTGCAACGGGCCCCCCACCCTCGGCAAATCAAAATGCAAACTATCTATTTTTTAAATGTATTAATAGTCATGATAATAATACCTAAACATAGGTATTTTAATGAAAAAGCTGTACGTTTATTTAAGTAAATACAAAATAAAATAACATGATCCGTGAAATGGCACCCCACACCTGGGTTTGGCTCACAGGAGGTCGCCCGTATAGCCCGCCCCTTACTATGGCCCTGCGTACAGCATAAAGTAAAATGAATCCACTGAATTTTAAATTAAGTCAAACATTAGAATGTAGTTAGACAATCCAAATATGCATACAAATTGTATTGTAAATCAAGTTTCTCAAAAATGTTCAAAATGGAAAATAAAAGCAGCTGAAACAATTTGGCATAAATTACAAAACAGCCAATTCAAAGCATGTGGTAAAAATTATGGTGAAAGTTATGGACATATATTGTATTTATAATGTAACAAATGTGTAACATGAATCAAACTGCAAACAATACACTGGCAGATCAGGGTGTACGCTGTCTATACAACACACTAGCAGATCAGGGTGTATGCTGTCTATACAACACACTGGCAGATCAGGGTATATGCTGTCTATACAACACACTGGCAGATCAGGGTGTATGCTGTCTATACAACACACTGGCAGATCAGGGTGTATGCTGTCTATACAACACACTAGCAGATAAGGGTGTATGCTGTCTATACAACACACTGGCAGATCAGGGTGTATGCTTGTCTATACAACACACTGGCAGATCAGGGTGTATGCTGTCTATACAACACACTGGCAGATCAGGGTGTATGCTGTCTGCTTTACACTGTTGCTAATGTAGAATGAACAGCTTAGACCAGTTCAGATGAGAAAGCTGATTTGGGTTGACACTCTTTGCACTTTGGCTGGTATCAGACATTTGCAAATAAAGTAATTCTCATACATGAAACTTAAATTACTATACCTTCATACTAAATCTATTTTTAACTTAGAAGGTGCAGTGTCTTTACAGATGGAGAAATGATTACATTTATATATTCAAGCTCGATGATTATGATTACAGATTGGTGAGACAGTCCAGATTAATGCTATAGCTTTGAGCTAAGAAAGGTTGGGCACCTGTGTCATTACCAATAATTTGTAGAATTCATCATTAACCTATGGTTTGATGTGTACAAACCTTCAATATGCACAATCAACCACAAAATATAAGAATGGTAGTTGCTATGCAGGGTGGATACTCAGTCATGGATGGGTGTGGGTGTGTCATTTCCATAAGAATCATT
This sequence comes from Margaritifera margaritifera, assembly GCA_029931535.1. Taxonomy (NCBI): domain Eukaryota; kingdom Metazoa; phylum Mollusca; class Bivalvia; order Unionida; family Margaritiferidae; genus Margaritifera; species Margaritifera margaritifera. The sequence goes on along the minus strand of JAQPZY010001699.1, from coordinate 8,423,546 downwards.
CACATATTCTTCAGCATTTATAGGAATGTCACACATTTTGTTTTTCAATTTGAACAACTTTTACCTGGTCTGGACCCGAGACAAGATCTTTAGTATATGTATTTTGTACAATTTAGTAAAAAGCATTATAGGTCAACAGGTTATCTTACAAAACTCTGGATGTTTGATAATAGTACAAGATGACCAATAAAATGTACCAAAAATATAATCCATATAAAAAAAAGTTGAATAATTTATAATCAATAATTGAAACTTGTAACTGAATGCTTGGTTGTTTGGCTTTTCCAACAAATCTTCATTATTTTGATTAATGGTCACACGACTATCATTAAATCACTTAAGCACAGAGAATATTCAACAATATTATAACTAGATTGCATACCATTTGTTTCAAAGACAGGAAAAGTCAGAATATAGCTATTTATCCCTTAACTCTACAAATACTAGTACACACTACGACTAGACACTAGCACCTACAATCTTTCTGAATCCTACAAACTAACTGAGATACATCCAACACTGTCATGGAGACACTTCACCTGAAATAAGCTTCAGACAATTCCTACTTCAAACTTTATATGATACTTTACTACCAATATCAAACGACAATTAAGAAATGCAGGGCCTTGCATCAAACAAAAGTAATGCAAATGAAACATGATATGCCTGTCTCATGACTTTTTCCCTACTAATGATCTTCACGTTTGAGCTAGAGACTTGACTACAGTACAACAGGGTGTGGACAAGGATAAAGTTTCATCAACATATCTGTAGCAGTTAAAAAGTGACATCCTGGATAAGGAAACAGGTCCCTGACTAAAATTATCCCTTGTTGTGACCTTGACCTTGTATGCAGGGGCTATGATTGAATATGCAAGTCATTGTCAAGACAAGATATATCACAGGTTAAAGTTTAATTAAATTATCTTTATTGGCTCAAGTTACACCTGTACATGGACAGAGGTCACTAATTTACAGTTTTTCTTTACAATGACCTTGACCTTGAGGCAGGGGTGTAACTCTGATGTGAGACACTATCTGATCATGATATATATAGTAGCTGGTTAAAGTTTCATTAAAATATCTTCAGTGGTTCAAAAGTTATACTCTGGATAAGGATACAAATCAGAGTTATATTTCCTTTCTTCTGACCTTCACATAGATGGCTATGGTGCATGGCACACTGTCAACTCATGATAAATACTTGGGCAAAGTTTCATGAAAATCTCTCCAACTGTTACAAAGTTGTGGGCTGGACAAGCAATTGTTATCAGTAGGACGGAAAACATCATAGCATAATATGCCCAACATAAGATGGGCGTATAAAAAGTGACATTTTTCTGTCAAGAAAATCATATTTGTAATAAAATATTGCAATGGATTAAAGTTAACTAGATCACCTATATATTTATTTCTGTCTAAGATATATTTGCACCAATTCAAGAACTTTTGCATGATTAAGATGAGTTCAATCTAAATAATGTGTGGTTTCAGTCAAGCACACAAAAATAGAGCAAAAACTGATTCTTGGATTTTCTAGAGCTATCAAGTTCCAATAAAGACGACCCACATAAATAAGTTGATGATCGCAAACTTTGTCAATATGGTGATTTGAAACAATTATTGTGGTTACTTGCACATTTTCTTAATGATACAAATTTTAAACTATGAGCACAGCAATTTGAATGATGTGCAAAATATGTTATGAACTTTGAACTAGCAATACAGTAACTGCTGTAATGTCATTTGCTTGAAAAATGTAGTAATTCTTCAGATATTTTGGATACATTTATTGGCATATAGGAGTATTTGCTATAAAACATATTCTTCTGTAATGCACACCACCTATTACAGACTGATTTTCAGATGCACACATCCTCAGTCAGAAAAGTATGAATCATTTTTAAGGCTATACAAAAATATATACATGACGGAGACAAGTCTGCTTCCTCTGCCATATATCAAGCTGTTCATTCACTGCCACGTTTCAAGCTGTTCATTCACTGCCATGTCAAGCTGTACATTCACTGCCATATATATCAAGCTGTTCATTCACTGCCATGTCAAGCTGTACATTCACTGCCATATATATCAAGCTGTTCATTCACTGCCATATATCAAGCTGTTCATTCACTGCCATGTCAAGCTGTACATTCACTGCCACGTTTTAAGCTGTTCATTCACTGCCATGTCAAGCTGTACATTCATTGCCATATATATCAAGCTGTTCATTCACTGCCATATATCAAGCTGTTCATTCACTGCCATGTCAAGCTGTTCATTCACTGCCATATATCAAACTGTACATTCACTGCCATATATGAAGCTGCTCATTCACTGCCATATAACAAGCTGCCCTTTCACTACCATATAACAAGCTGTTCATTCACTGCCATATCAAGCTGTTCATTCACTATATATCAAGCTGTTCTTTCACTACCATATAACAAGCTGTTCATTCACTATGTATCAAGCTGTTCATTCACTATATATCACGCTGCTCATTCACTACCATATAACAAGCTGTTCATTCACTGCCATGTCAAGGTGTTCATTCACTGCCATATATCAAGCTGTTCATTTGCTGCCATGTCAAGCTGTTCATTCACTGCCATATATCAAGCTGTTGATTCACTGCCATATATCATGCTGCTTATTTACTGCCATATATCAAGCTGTTCATTCACTGCCATATGTCAAGTTGTTCATTCACTGCCATATATCAAGCTACTGATTCACTGCCTTATAACAAGCTGTTCATTCTTTATATATCAAACTGTTAATTTCACTATATATCAAGCTGTTAATTCACTTTGGCATGAGAACATTCATTTAGAGCAAAGGATTATTGATTTTGGCCTTGTAACTGTCATACGGCTCCAGCATTCAATCCTAAAATTTGGAGACCTATGTTTCCTGATTTATCTTGCACGAGTCTGGAAGCAAAGCATGGATGTTTTTCGATTCGAACGAAATGAAAAGTGTTTCTCCAGTAAAGCTATATGAAATGAAATAATGACATATCAGCAACCTATGTGACTTGTTGTTAATGTCAGACTCAGCAATAGACAGCTTTCAGATCTTATGTGACTTGTTGTCAATGTCAGACTCAGCAACAGTGACAGCTTTCATATATTATGTGACTTGTTGTCAATGTCAGACTCAGCAACAGTGACAGCTTTCATATATTATGTGACTTGTTGTCAATGTCAGACTCAGCAACACAGACAGCTTTCAGATCTTATGTGACTTGTTGTCAATGTCTGACTCAGCAACACAGACAGCTTTCAGATCTTATGTGACTTGTTGTCAATGTCTGACTCAGCAACACAGACAGTTTTCATGTGACTTGTCAATGTCAGACTCAGCAACACAGACAGCTTTCAGATCTTCAGACAAAGGTTTCTCTTTTTTTATGAGTGGTTTTCAAAATGTTTGAAAACCTTAATTAAAGAATGAAAATATTTTGACCTGCTTTATAATATATGCTGATGACCTCCAAGAAGAAAGGCTATATAATTAGAGATATCTTTATGCTTTCATGAACAACTCTGATGATACCCTGGCTTATCTTGCCCTACCTGCTTTCCTAAATAGATAGCACATGAAAAGATTTGATATCATAATATTTACTGTTTCAGATTAGTGTTGCGAAGTTTTAGAAATTAGCGCATTTTAAAAATTATGGAGTAAAAGAACAATATGACCATTTTTTAACTTCGTTGCTTACATATCTGTAAGTAGGAGCATGCATGCTGATGTTATTTGAAGTGCTAAATACCTTAAAAATTCAACAAATTCCTAAATTTTCATAAGTGCTAAGTACCTTACAAATTCTACAAATTCCTAAATTTTCATAATTTTGGGCATTTTTTAATAAAGATAAAGTATGGCAATTGTAAGATTTATTGAAATGCACAATTTATCCTTTAAATATTATGTACAGCATATAAAATTAAATTTTTCTGTGCAGAAACATCGCACAATTATCAATGAGCTGTACTGTACTTGTCTTAGGTATATTATTTTGTAATAAGAGTTGTATTGTATTTGTCTTAGGTATATTATTTTGTAATAAGAGTTGTATTGTACTTGTCTCTTAGGTACATTATTTTGTAATAAGAGCTGTATTGTACTTGTCTTAGGTATATTATTTTGTAATAAGAGTTGTATTGTACTTGTATTAGGTATATTATTTTGTAATAAGAGTTGTATTGTACTTGTCTTAGGTATATTATTTTGTAATAAGAGTTGTATTGTACTTGTCTTAGGTATATTATTTTGTAATAAGAGTTGTATTGTACTTGTCTTAGGTATATTATTTTGTAATAAGAGTTGTATTGTACTTGTCTTGGGAAAATTATTTTGTAATAAGAGCTGCTTGGTGCAAGCTACTTTTTAGATGATATGAATCAAATACACCCAGTCATCATGGTGGTCCTATGATATGTGTTCGATATTCATAGTGAAATGTTGTATGAAGTGCAAAAGCAGGAATCGTACAAAGCTCATTTAAGGTGATGCATCTTCATGACAGTGATACAAGTATTCTTTGCACACAGGCAGAACAAATTACTCAATGGAACTTACTTCCATCATCCATAGATGACACAGTGAACAGCTTTAAAAACCTAATCACTGTGCAAGTCCTCATATCTATGTCTATTTAAAAAAACTCAACCTCTTCTTACAAATAGTTTTACTGATAATGCAAATAGTTCAGTTTTAGTAGCACCAGCATATACTGAACAGCAAATAAACTTTATAAATGAAGAATTGCTGTCATCAAAAAGAAGAGATCCATTCCTGTCATACAGCACAATTATTAAATAAGCTTTTCATTATCCTTCCTTGATATCTCATGAATTTTACCCATTTCCATGACTTTCCTGACCTAACAGCCAAAATGTATTTTCTTGGATTTTCCAGGACTACAGGAACTAAAGTATACCAACAGAGGAGGTGTAGACTTAATCAAAGGTATACAATTCTTTATATCTTATCAGCTTTCAAAGAGTTACCTCCCTTATGTTAAAACCTGGAAAGTATTATGTAATACTGATTAGTTAAACTTAAAATTACTAACTTGCTGTCCCCTGCAGGCTTAGGGCTGTAGAATAGGTCTGATGGGTGTCCCCTGCAGGCTTAGGGCTGTTGAATAGGTCTGATGGGTGTCCCCTGCAGGCTTAGGGCTGTAGAATAGGTCTGATGGGTGTCCCCTGCAGGCTTAGGGATGTAGAATAGGTCTGATGGGTGTCCCCTGCAGGCTTAGGGATGTAGAATAGGTCTGATGGGTGTCCCCTGCAGGCTTAGGGATGTAGACTAGGTCTGATGGGTGTCCCCTGCAGGCTTAGGGATGTAGAATAGGTCTGATGGGTGTCCCCTGCAGGCTTAGGGCTGTTGAATAGGTCTGATGGGTGTCTCCTGCAGGCTTAGGGCTGCAGAATAGGTCTGATGGGTGTCCCCTGCAGGCTTAGGGCTGTAGAATAGGTCTGATGGGTGTCCCCTGCAGGCTTAGGGATGTAGAATAGGTCTGATGGGTGTCCTCTGCAGGCTTAGGGATGTAGAATAGGTCTGATGGGTGTCCCCTGCAGGCTTAGGAATGTTGAATAGGTCTGATGGGTGTCCCCTGCAGGCTTAGGGCTGTAGAATAGGTCTGATGGGTGTCCCCTGCATGCTTAGGGATGTAGAATAGGTCTGACGGGTGTCCCCTGCAGGCTTAGGGATGTAGAATAGGTCTGATGGGTGTCTTCATGCATGTTGTAAGAAGAAACTAATGGAGTCAACATTTTTGACCTGCGATGTGTCCAATGATGATGTTTCAGCTGAATAGGTCTTGGTCTTTTTAAAAGCATGCACTTTATATAAAGAATTTGATTTTGTATCTTCAGGACTTTACCCTTTTCTGCCTTTATCTTTGTTTTGTATACCTTTTTTGAATACCTAAACTTACCTGGCACTATATAGCCAGGATTGTGCTGATGTGCTATTAAAACCCATTCATCCATCCATACATACATACCAAACTACCTACCTACATACATATATGCACACAAACATACATACTATCTTACCTGCTAAATTGTTGAAAGTTGGCCCAAATACCAGTAGAGCAACTAATGTTTCAAGCATACTTCAGAGGTAAAGGAAGTTTCAAGCATGAATCACATTATCTGAAACAGAAAAAAATGTGTTTCAGTTAAAGTCTTTGGTACTTACAAGGTATTTTATTATTTTCTCTCACCACTTATTCTAGCTCAAAGAATATCTGCACTTGGATAAAGCAAAGTACTTGATAGATGGAAACCGATCAGAATTCAATTGCTCCATACAAGTGAACCTATGATATAATGAAATGAATTGTGACATACACAAATTAACCTGGGAGAAAAAAACTTGTAAAACACATATGGTTCCACTGCTGCCATAAAACTTTTTAATTTGAACCAGTAATAAAATTTATGAAAAAAAAGACCTGGTGAAATGAAAATATAAACAGGTTATCTGCATATGCATATATGCATGCCCATCAAATTTCATTTGTTTATTTCAAGCATTTTTTTGTGCAATTTGCTAACAAGGTTTGCACCATCAAAAAGTGTATGCTCAACAATTTTTTAAAAAAAGAAGAGAAAAACTGCATAAAGTATCCAGAAAATCTAATCAGGTAATCTATAAATGACAGGGCCCCGGGTGGCAGAGTGGTCTAAGGCACCTGCCTTTACCGATCACTGCCATCTCACCTCTGTCTGCATGGGTTCGAGTCTCGGGCTCAGCCAATTTGGATATGTGAAAAAGCTTGCCAGTTGCTTCCCGTGGGTCGTGGTTCTTCCCGGGGTTTTCCCGGGTTCTTCCTCCACCAGATAAAACTGGCCACCATGTATAGCCTATCATGTGCTGAGGGATGGCGTTAAACCCACAACAACAACAACAACTATAAATGCTAACATGCCCACTAAATTTTATAAGTCCATATCAGGTGTTTTTTTGTGCCATCATGCTTACAAGATTTTCAACACAAAAAATCTAAAAGTCCAAGCCCATAAAGTTCATAATTTTTTTTTTTAAAAATGGAAAAGTTGTTATATTGGCATGAGAATCTAATCAGGTCATCTACATAAACAAAGAAATGAGCCTACCAAATGGACAGATGGATGTATGGATGGATACAGATGACCAAATCAAGATGCTCCCACTGCAAGCAATGGAGGCATAAAAAGCAAGAGACTCAAGAGTGGCTGCCATCACCTTCCTGGCCAATAGTTTGCAACAAGTTTGTGAAAAGGAAACTTTGGTATAACTGCTGAAAGGAAGCATCTTTTTTGTTTTATAAACTTATGTGTTCCTGTTTTTTGTCTAAAGTTGAGAGGCAAGCTCTGTTCATATTGTTTGTACACAGACATTATGAGCACAGCTGTTCTATGCAGTTTCTATTTCACATTTTTTCCATAGCAGATTACAAATGAATAAAATAAATACAATTTAAAGAAAGTTATTCATAGTGTGTTTCTCAATTCTTCTTGTCAGATTATGCCAAAACTGGTCAAGCAGTTTTTAAGAAGTCATTCAACATTTTTTTTTTATTAGTAGTAACCATATTGAATGGAACACTTGCAAGAAAGTCACAACATTTCCAGACAGACCACTCTCAATTTGACTTGGGTACAGCATATTCTCAGGCACAACACTAATAAGTTATATTAAAATTGGGTCAGCCATTTTGAAAAAGTAGACAAGAGTATAATGGGCATATTTTACATCCACCTCATATTTAATAGTCCTGTATGTAGATAAATGAAATTTTTGTGCAGAAACCACTTTTCTTTTTCCAGTTATGGTGGGTGCATAAGAAATAGCCTTTACACATAGTTGCCATGAAAGCCACAATGTTGCAAGGGAGAAACAATTGTATCAAAGCATGTTGTTAAGAATATTGCCAATGGGTTTGATCAAAAGTAGCTGAGCCATTCTTGAGAAGTTGAAAATACCAGGTTTATACTGGTTATATATTGTAAAACTGGATGTAATGAAAGCTACAACAATGTGGGGAAGCCAATCTGGATATAATTTGGATAGAACATTTTCTAAACAACAATTCCTACAGAATTTGATACAAATTGGCCTAACATGTAATGAGACCCAAGAAAAGAAAAAATATTGACATGCATACAGGGAATGGATGATGGCCACATAATGGTGCAGGATCATGCCATAAGCTCACATGGCTTTCAGCTAGATGAGCTAAAAATCAATCAGATGACCCAAATCTGAAGGGCCCTTAGTTCCTGTTTTGCTTGATTTCTTGACCTTCACATATTTTCACGAATGGGTGGGACCAATCAAAACTTGGGTCATGTGACATACTGCATTGTTTTCCAAAGATGTTGTTATGGCTGGGTTCTATATTGAAAAATGAGGGATCCCCTTTTCATTGAGCCTGACATTTATACAAGGGATTCCCTTTTCATTGAGCCTGACATTTATACAAGGGATCCCCTTTTCATTGAGCCTGACATTTATACAAGGGATTCCCTTTTCATTGAGCCTTACATTTATACAAGGGATTCCCTTTTCATTGAGCCTTACATTTATACAAGGGATTCCATTTTCACTGAGCCTGACATTTATACAAGGGATTAACTTTTCATCGAGTCCGACATTTATACAAGGGATCCCCTTTTCATTGAGCCTGACATTTATACAAGTTATTCCCTTTTCATTGAGCCTGACATTTATACAAGGGATCACCTTTTCATTGAGCCTGACATTTATTTGCAACTCAAATCAATGAGTGTGGGTTCAGATCCTACCATCTAATCAGTCCGGGTCAGCTACCATTGTGTGTATTTGGAGAAGGCACTTTATTTCAATTGCCTCAGCAATAAATAACCAACTTGCATTACTGTGCCATAAAACACCATACCAAACCCAATAAATATTTTATGATACATGGTGCCTTGCATAATAATGATGATCATTTTGCAAAATACTGGTTTATTTAACTTACTGAATAATTTATATTTTTACATAGCTAAGGGTCCAAGAAATCCAGAATCACTTAAAAATGCACAGGCTGGTGTGCATTATCTTGCACTACCCTTTGTTGAATATCTATTAAAAAGTAAAGGTCATTACATAGAAAAGTATTGGAAAAAGTACACCGTCACTGATTGTCCTTAAAATAAAAGAAATAACTGAGTGAGTATTTAAAATTTCATCAACTTTGTGCAGGTTGAATACCATACCTTAGGTGCCTCTTCTTAAATATACAAAGAAAAATGTATGTTGGTGAGTGAATTGTTCCAGTATGACACAATTATTGTGACCATGTCAGTTTTCAACAACAAAAAGCCTGCATGACCAATTTACTGCACATCTTAAATCTATTTAGACTATAAAGGTCTTGTATATTTTTTTTTCTGACTTTATCATTTTCTATCATAAGACTGTTATTGTGATTATTAAAATTGTATAAGCATTGCTCTTTTTCATTATTGAATAAGACAGAAATTACAACCACTTCATTTTACATCCAATTTCTCCCAGAGTGCACAGCACTTCAATACACTTAGGTAACGAGTGATGTCATATTGATGACATCATAACGTAATGATTATTTAATTTCTAGCTGCACAGTAAGCATTGATTTTACAAAAGCAGACATACTCAGAGCAAAGACTAAGGAAGAGATGTGCAACACCAGCAGTCACAATACAAGTACAAAATATTTCAAGTGTCTGTGGTTGAGTGATCAAAAGTGTCGGCTTAAGGTCAATTTAGCTCTGAATACTGCAGCCGCAGGCAGGGTAGATTCTAGAACTAAAACTTTAGTGGGAAATTTCCCCCTCCATTAGAAAAAATGGGGAATGGGATATGTTCTCACATGGGGAGTGAGTTAACAAAGAAATGAAGGTAGGGCTTACAACATTCGGAAGATTTGAGTCGTCATAAAATCATCTGTTGCAGTGTTCACTGTAATAAAATGTATGTGTAGTGAATTTCACATTCAGTCTCAGACAGCAACATCCAGATTTAAGATATTTAGTCCAACATACCAGGCTACTGAATCATTGAAATGTTTAGGAACTGATCTTGGAAGCTGATAAAATTCCTTGCAGTCACTGTGAAAGTAAACCCTAGACAAAATGGCTACCAACCATATCTACTGCTCTGTAAATCAGGTCTTCAAACTGTTGCCTCTGTGAAAGGAGACTGTCGTCATTCAATGGACTTTAAACACAAAGTCACATTTTGTAATCATTATCAAATTGTTTGAATTCTTAATTTGCTGTGAATCTGGCCTTGAAATTTTATTTGCTTCACTCTATCAATTAAGATATTGGCTAAAAACACTTTGCCTTATTTCTTGAAATTACAAATGTAAATTACTATTGAAAAATGATCCCATAAGATTGTTGTGTCTCAAGTTTTTAACTCAAATCAGTCGATCAGTTTTCAACACACAAGTCTAATGCAGATTTATGTTTTGAAATTTGATGTATATATTTTAACACTGATATTAGAGTAATTTTTCCTTTTTAAACACGTTAGTATTATAACCAAACACCTTTTCTTGGGAGCAGTGTCACAGTTTTTGTTAAATTTTTCTTCATAAAAGAATTACTACAGAATTTGTCATTATAATGTAATACACACATTTTTCTTTCAATTGGTGATACATGTACATGTACTTCTAAGGTCACATAGCAAAATATCGGGACACTGAATATCATATATCTGACATTAATATTATTTCTGGCCAACCAAATGCCATTTATTTGATCGAAATCCTGCTACAAATAACCATGTAATTGATGTTAAATAATTGGCTTCATTTTAAGTGAGTTTTTGCAGAACAACCACTTTATAGAAAACAACCTCAATTTTCACCAAAAAACCAAAGATTTGTTTGGTTTATTTTAGTACCATTCATTCTGCCCATTTCAGGAGAACACAATGGCGTACAATTTTTGGACATATTTTAAATGTCATTTAAAATACAGACATTTTTCTGCAGTTTTTGTTGTTTCTTTGCTTTTCCACATAACTTACATGCCACAGACTAATAAAACCATGACACATGTTGGGTGAAGGTGTCAAGGTAATCTGCAGTAACTGCAGCAACCTAGGAGTTGAAGAGAATCAAACAAAAGGTAGTGGATGCCATCAGAAACAGGTATAGCTTATTTTATTATTATTATTATTATTATTATTATTATTATTATTATTATTAATATTATTATTATGGCTATTATCATTTTTATGGTTGTGATTGTTATAGCATCTTCAGCACTTTAAAACTCTTTAAATTTTGCTGTTTTCCATGCTTGATTATCAAATCATGTTTATTTAGTTGTTTTTTGTTTTCCATGCTTGATTATCAAATCATGTTTATTTAGTTGTTTTTTGTTTTCCATGCTTGATTATCAAATCATGTTTATTTAGTTGTTTTTTGTTTTCCATGCTTGATTATCAAATCATGTTTATTTAGTTGTTTTTTGTTTTCCATGCTTGATTATCAAATCATGTTTATTTAGTTGTTTTTTGTTTTCCATGCTTGATTATCAAATCATGTTTATTTAGTTGTTTTTTGTTTTCCATGCTTGATTATCAAATCATGTTTATTTAGTTGTTTTTTGTTTTCCATGCTTGATTATCAAATCATGTTTATTTAGTTGTTTTTTGTTTTCCATGCTTGATTATCAAATCATGTTTATTTAGTTGTTTTTTGTTTTCCATGCTTGATTATCAAATCATGTTTATTTAGTTGTTTTTTGTTTTTTTTTTTTATCTCAGAACAGTTGAACTTGGGCAATTCATACAAAAACAGCTTTCTCTCTCTCTCTCTCCAAAGTGTGGGTTCAGAAGTGACTGAAGTTTCAGATGTGAGAAGTAAACAGGAAGTCATGTGTAAGTGTATTGCACTTATCATGAATATCTTTTGTAGATTTGCATACCTAACTGAACTGGGTTAATAAGGAAACATACTGAACTGTAATTATTGTCTTTAGGATACACCTTGGGTTTGTTGGTAGTTAGGTAGTTAATTGCATGGGTGGGTCCAGGGTAGGTAGTTAATTACATTGGTGGGTCCAGGGTAGGTAGTTAATTATGTGGGTGGGTCCAGGGTAGGTAGGTAGGTAGTTAATTACATGGGTGGGTCCAGGGTAGTGTTATGTATGATGTTTATATAATATTATAGATATTTTAGGAAATTATAAATGTTTCTTGACTTTAATATTTGCTTAAATCTTAATGTTGTTTATCAGGAAAAATATGTTTAACTAGTGTCCTTGAATTAGGTTGTTTACTTCAGATTTGAGCTAAAAGATAGTTTTGATAAACAAAATGTTTACTGAATTTGAGGTCAAGGTTGATTTTGTTTACAGATAAAACTGGAAAATCCTTAGAGTTATGTGTAAAAAGTCATGTCCATACAAGTAAAATTCCATTAAGATGACACATATTCTAGAACATTCTGTCATGTGACCAATCTTTTTATATACCATGTTTAGTGGACAGTTTTTCAGTTTCGACATTACTTTCAGTCTTGTAAAGAGCCATTACAGTTGTGGAAAGTCATTCCAAATTCTAAGAGAGGAATTATTTAAAATATTCTTTGGATTATAAGTGCTCATAAACTTTTGGATTTTGGATTTTTAATTGATGTTTTTGGAATTTATGTGAACTTATTCAGAGATATTTTGGAGTACTTCATTTTGACATCAGCACATTAAAGACTATTAGTACATCAGGACTTTGAAGACCATTGGCACATCATAACATTCAAGAATACAACTGTGAATTCGGAACATTCTATATTTAGGACTTGTGATTAGGACACTAATTCTTATTGGATTATTTGGATTTTAATACACATTACTGTAAGTGTCTTTTTTTGATTTTTCATCTTAATTATCTAGAAATAAATTGCTTGTTGATTTTTACTTGAGTTGTTGGTTCCACTTTCTTTCTGTTACATTTTTCTAGACCATAGAGTCGTAACAGTAGGTAGGTAGTTAATTATGTGGGTGGGTCCAGGGTAGGTAGGTAGGTAGTTAATTACATGGGTGGGTCAAGGGTAGGTAGGTAGGTAGGTAGATAGATATCATTGTCTCTTAATCTCAAAATGTACAGAAGTTTTTTTCTGTGATGTTGAGATTAAATATGTACAAGAAAAGATATTTACATTTTGACAACAAATTTGACATTTTGTAGTTTCAAGAAAATATCTGAAAAAAAGAAAACTGAACTCAATAAGAGATTTCCAAAATTTTCTCTATTTTTACTATAGAAGTCTTTTTTGATTGAAAAATTTCTCATGAGAGATAAATTTTTCCTCATGTGTCAAAATAGAACAATTTTTTTAAAATGGATTCTGCAAAAATTAGAGAATGCTAGATTATTGCAAATTTTTAGAAGGTGTTTCCTATGTGACCACATATTGTTTCAATTTGCCCAACTTTAAGAATTAAAGATAGAGAATCATTCTAATGTGTCAACAAATATCAAATACTTGACATTACTTTAATGACTTACTTTATCTCATTTGTAAAGCATTCTCCTGACTACAAGCATAAAAAACTCAAAACTACCTAAAAATCAATCAAAAATTAGGTCCCACTGTGCTTTGAGTTTTCAAAGTGCTATAATACTTTTAAAATTTTCAAAAATAGCTGCCCAGGTCACTCCTATTCCAACACCCTTGGAGTTGTAGTTTTTGGAACATTTTTTATTATTATTTTTGGGGATATATCCATAATTATGGATTAAAAATTTTTTTCATAAAAAATGTTCAGCAAACTTCTAAGTAAAACTATTTGCAAAAGCTTAACACAAAGTTTCTGTACATAAAACGTTGTGGGGAAAAAATTAAATTTATGGATTGAGGGTGTAATAAAAAATTTGAGGGTATAAAAAATTAGTTTAATATTAGGACCATAATGTGGCTTGGAGATTCCAAAAGCCTACACAATTTTAACATGATGTCAGCAGCAGGAATCAAATTCAAAATATGCCTTATCATGGAAGACTTGTCTGTTTTCATCCATCAATACAATGTCTGGATACCAAACAGGGTTTGACCAAATGAGTACACTAATCAATTCTCCATAATTACATAATAACTATAGCAAATACAGAATATGGGATGAGCAAACCAATGATTCAATAGTCCAGTAGTTCCATATTATGGTTCATGGTCATTGAATGATGTCACTTGTGGTATTATTGAGTGTACAGAATTGCAGTACAGCTTTAAACAGGCCATATATTAATCAATCATGATGATTCACATCTATTCCCATAGAAAAATGGACTCAAAAAAGAAAATCAAACAATAAAGGATCATGAAAAAAGTGCTTAAGTGAATTGATACTGTAGAAGAGCAGGAATGGTAAATAATGGGAATTTATTTTATGCTAGCCCTGGAATTATGAAACATATTTTTTCAATGTGCTCAATAGATATTGATAACATTATTACCAAGAAATTTGATCACCATTTTATCACCTACTTGGTCTTGGTAAGTATGGCCACTTGTCATGCAAGAGTACTTGGTTCAAATCCCACAACATGTTTTTTTTTGGGGTGGGGGGGTGCTTTAATAGTTTATGTTTATGTGCTTTATGCCTTGAATTAGGCAAGAGTATTATGTTACTACTTATATTTTCCACGCGAATATACACAAAACACATAACATAAATGGTAAACAGCTGACATTATTGCGTGGGATACCATAAGAAATCTGCTACTTCAATCTGTTATATATAGTGTTATGCCAATACATTTGAGTATAAAATAAAGAGAAAATTTGCTTGTTAATGTCATGGGTCTAAAACTAAAGTATTTTCACTCGTGGCTTCATGAAAATATCAAATTGTTCACTCACTCGATGAAATATATCCATTATTCACTCTATACAAGCAAATATCCTCTATGTATTTACATTATTTTCATTGGTATCTATTTTTTTGCTTTTATGAAAGATGACATTTGCATTGATACCGTATGTACTCATGTACAAGTCAGGTCCAACTGCAAACAACACAGACCCAGATCCCTCATTGCATAATGTTTCAGCAGATCAGAATTGATGTTGTTTTTTCTACTGATTACTCCTAACAAACTACAAAGACCCAGATCTGTCCGTGCATTATGCAACAGCAGATCTGGGTCTATGCAGTTTGCAGTTGGATCTGACTTATACAAGAGTATATGTGGTACTTAAATTTGTTGATTGGGGAAGGGGTTCAATTGTCTCAACAGATGAATCGCTGTTTGTTGGATCTTTTAATTAGTGGTTTGTATCAACCACAAAATCAAAAAAAAATTGGTACTCCATGAAAATAGTTAATTCATAATATTTAATTTCAATCATACTTGACTCTGTATGGTAACATACTGAGAAAACCTAATAACCAATGGCACTGGTCTTTGACTCCTATATTTTCAAAATATTTTGAACACAAAAATCACACTCAAGTGCAATTAGTCCTGATACACTATGATTAGAATGAAGTTCGAATGGTAGAACTTTTAGGGTCTTCCAAACTATATAGTTCTTCTGCATGCTAAATTTCACCTATGTAGGCATGCTCAAAGTATCAAGACTAGCCCTTTGTTCTCGAAAACTTTTGATCAAGAAACCCAAGGTCAAGTTTAAAACCACAAATTAGATAAGATATTTAGGAGCCATCTATTTAATCAAAATTTGGTAGGTTAGTAGAGGGACTCAAGTCAAGAAAAATCCAAAATTTCTGTGATTCTGTCTTTATTCTGTTAAAGTTATAGACTGTCAAAGTTTGTGGACTTGACCTTTAGCATGAGCTTTTTGCTTAAAAAGTTTAAAAAATTCATATTCTGGACTTTTGAATAGAGTTAAGTAAAAGCGTAGAGGTTTTATGATTGTCTGAACTAAAGTTCCTCTGCAAACATGATATACTTAATGTTATAAAAAAAAGAGTACTCAAGGTTTTCATGCTCAAAATATTTTGAAAACTCAGGGCCTGATTTGGTAGTTTTTAGCCTGGATTTGAAAACACAGGGCCTGATTTGGTGAGGGAAAGGATAAACTACGCACTAGCAACAGGTAACGTATTACTGATATTCAAAATGTATTTGCTTGTTGAATCCAAGTTAAAGAATGTACTTGTTTAGCCCCAAAATAGAGAATTTATTATTATAGTTGAGTGTAAAGCCAAACGATTGTGAATTCATTTAATTACATGGCATCAATTTACATTTTATTGTTACCCAAATTCCTGGAAATGCCTTTGACAAAAATGTCATTTATGCCAAAGACATTTTACATTGGGTATTCAAATTCATTTGTAGCAACCATGAATTTATGAAAGTTAATTAGTATTCTGTGGATAAAAGTGAATTCACAATACTGGAAATCTAAATTAAGTTTTTATTTATTTCACTGTCATTTGACTAAATACAGTATTCATAATAGTATAAAGTAATTCAAGTTCTCTAACTGGCTAAAGTGTACATGATGGACTTTGAGGTTAGTCAATGACTTTGTTTAGCAGCTACAATTTTTAACAAAAATTTATTTCAACCAGTGGAAAATCATGGTCATAAATTGATATCAACAATTTCTTTTTTTTTAAAATGTAGAATTTTGAACATGCAGTTTGTGTATTTAAAACATCACATCATCTGACTGAAATATTGATACATCATGTGCTGCAAGCAAAGTGTTGGAGATAAGATTCAATGTTTTCTCAAGAGCACTGCCAAATGGCACAAGTCCTTAATCTACTCTTATTAGACAAAATCTAAGTAAAAACAGCCAGTGTAAACCCAAACAGGTAGATAACGAGGGAATCACTTTGGAAAACTATGCACAAAATGTTACCTGAAATCACTACTAACACTTGTACATAAGGTCGGAAACTATATTTTTACACATATGATATCTCAAAGAATGAGAATAAATCTTGCAGAATTTTGGTCTATCACACACAATATGACTGATTTCTCACAAAAATAAATTTATTCTGCTGTTGTTTTGCTCATATTTTATTTTACTGACCCCAGAATCATAACGGTGCCAAGGTTGTGGGCCTTTCTTGTTCATATTTAATGAGATGTCAGGTAAACTGAATGAAATGTGATACATTATAGCCAAACAAAGACTTGGATGTTAACTCTCATGGAAAGTCCCTGATCCAAACTCGGAAACTTGACCAAAACAATGAGAAAACTGGAAATCTCCCTGAAGCTAATAAAAAATTTCCATGTATTTTGTATATATTTTGGAAAAATCCTCTTGAAGGCTATTTTAAAAATATCACATATGCATTGCCATGTTTTCACCACAAGCTGAAGCTTGAGAAAGGCTTAAATAACATGTGGATAGATGAAATAAGGATCATTTCAATTATTATGGTGGGCAATCTGTAACTTATTTGTGTCTGGGAAAAGTTTACCAAAGAAATATCGTTATCATTTCATACTAATGTATATGAAAGAAATAAGGTAAAAAAAAAAAAAGAATCTGACAGTAAATGTTAACAGAGTATTTTACCATACCTCAGTATTTTACCATACCACAGTTTTATCGGACTGGAAAATATCACAGGGATGTATTTTCTGCACTGCAGGTCACACTTTAGTCATAACCTACAAGTCCAAGTGTTCATAATAAGAGATTGCTTTCTTGCTTTCAGTAATACTGAAAAAGATTTGCATAAATGGGTGTCAACTACTGTTTATGCCAATTGTGTGATTTTAGATGATGTAAACAAAAGGAAGTCCAAAAGAAACTGATGAACAAGTGATAATGCGTTTCTTAATCACTGGATTCTTCTGTTTCTGTTTCATGTCATATTTTGATCTGTGTTCAAGATATTCATGAATTCATTTATTTATCAACAAAACAATGACTAGACAATAAAAGTAGCTAATCAAGACATCCCTTGGCCTATGTCTGTACTTTTGCATGCTATTGTCTTATCGAAACTGAATTTTCTCCATATATTACTTGTTAACTACCAGTGTAGTGTGTGTCATTTGATCCACCCAATTTTATCCCATTTTATTTTAAAACCATTTGTTGAAACTATATAAATATAAACTTTGAATTTAAAAAGTTATATATTTTATTCAGTTTTAATATTTTGTATTACCTTAGATAAATTCAAACAGTTTTTGACATTTTCTAGGAGTTATTTAAAAAATGCAATGATTTTTCCAGGATAAAACCAGGCTTTTGAAATTCAAGGAGATCTCAAGGCAATTTAATAATTCAAGGATTTTTCAAGGTTGTATATCTTTCTTTTCTTCAAGGATAGCTGGAAAATCTAACATTTTCAAGTAGAAAGATTTTTACCAGTAGTAACTTGATCCCCCACTCTAAAAGTAATGAGCAAATTCAGTAAACTTTTGTCCCCATGCCTACCATGGTGAGGTCATAAAAGTTCGCAATAATGAGATCTGACTATGACCTTTAGACAGAGCTGTAAAGTTACTGGGCAGACTTTGAAATAACTAAGTTACTGGGCAAACTTTGAAATAACTAAGTTTCAATTCCCTATCTCAAAGGGCATTAGAGGATATGTGCAGAAATTAGGTCAAAAGTCTAACAATGACCTTGAACTTTATGATAAAATCTTGACTATGATGCATGATGCATCAGACTGAAAAGCATAAGTGTGCCATCATTCATCCCTGATAACAAGCAGAAATATAATAAAGCCTTAAATAGTGACCTTAACCTTGAAGGTAAGACCCCAAACATGCAATGCAATACATCTTCTAGTGGCAATATACTAGTATACCAAGCTTCAGCTATTTATCTAACACAGACCTTCAGTTACAAAGCAAAAGGGCCAATGTGACTAAAAATTAAAATATTGACCTGTGACCTTGACTTTGAATAATGGAAACCCAAGGTGGTTCACAACATATCATCTAAAGAATATATATATATATGTATATATATAAGAATATATATATATATATATATATATATATATATATATATATATATAGAGAGAGAGAGAGAGAGAGAGAGAGAGAGAGAGAGAGAGAGAGAGAGAGAGAGAGAGAGAGCAAGTTTCATTCATCAATCTCCAAAGACTCTACAGTTATAGAGTGGAAAGAAAAGTAAGATAAAAAACTTAAAACATTTTGTCATAACCTTGACTTTCAAGATAGAACCCGAATATGGTATTTGACACACCTTTTAATGATGATGTATAAGTATGCAAAGTTACATACCTTAAATTTCAAATGGCAATAAAGTTACAGAGCCAAAAGGAAAGTGTGATGAAGAAAAATTAAATACTGAGCCAGGACCCTAACCTTGAAGATAGGAATCCTATTGTGGCACATGACACACCTTCTAGTGAAAATGTATGGGTATACAAAGATTCATGAATTAATATCCAATGGCTCTAAAGTTATACAGCAGAACAGAATGTGTGATGGAAAACTTAAAATATTGAGCCATGACCTTGACCTTGAATATAAGACCCCCAATAGAGTACATGTATGTGACACACCTTCTAATTATGACATAAAAGTATGCAAAGTTTCATCCCTTAATCTCAAATGGCTTTGGAGTGGAAGGAAAGTGTGATGAAAGCATACAATATTGAGCTGTGACCTTGACCTTGAAAATAGGACCCCCAATGTTGTACACAGCAACATGACATGTTTTCTAGTAATGATGAATAAGCATACCAAGTTTTATCCCTAAATCTCAAACGGTTTAAATGTTATAGAGCTGATGAGACATGGGTGATGGAAAACTAAATATATTGAACCATGACAATGACATGATGTTGCAAGCAGTGCAGCAAAGTTTCAATTTTTCTGAGCGCTTTGTTGAAGTAAAGACTGTTGCAAAGATTGACAGCTAGGATTGATACGTTTCCTACTGCACCAATCGCAAAAGATTCTCCACTTGGCATCGTAGACCTTAGACGTAGATCGCCTCCTGGATTGAATGATGCACTAGGCAACTTTGCTCAAAACTCCTCCTGGCAGAGAGATTGTTTGAGATGAGCCAAGCATGAAGGTAGAGAACCTGCGGGCTGTTGTGCAGAAGAGAACCCATGTGCTGCGACAGAAGGTCTCTCCTCTGGGGTAACATCTGGGCTGGTCTACCAGCAGGACAAGAAGATTGTTGAACCAAAATCGATGGGGTCATAGAGGGGCTATCAACATGAACTGCGCAGTGGAGTTCCTTACTTTGTGAAGTACTTATGGAATCATCCTGAAGGGTGGGAAGGCATAGGCGAACAGATGATCCCAATTCAGGCTAAAAGCATCCACTGCCCAGGCTCTTTGATCGGGGACTGGGGAGACGCAAAGGGGAGCTTGTTGTTAACCTCATGGCGAACAAGTCCACTAAGGGTGTCCCCCGAAGTATGAACAGGGAAACTGCTACAGATTGGTGCAGAGACCATTTCATGATTACTATCAATCCTTTCCTGAACAGACTGTCTGCCAAAATATTCTTTTTGCCAGGAATGTGGCAAACTCGAAGGGTAATCCCTTCTGAGGTTGCCCAACTAAGGAGGTTCCAAACATCCATGCAGAGAGAAGGGGCATGTGCGCCTCCATGTCTTCCAAGGTAAGCCACCACCAATGTGATTTCTTGGAGACCATCATGCAGCGACCCCTTATGTTGTTGACGCACCTCTAAAGGGCTAAGAATACTGACCTCATTTCCAAATTGTTTATGTGGAGGGTAGATTCTTCCCGGGACCACGAACCCTGAAGAATCAGACCTTCCGGTTCCAGATGAGCGCCCTGAATCTGACACGTCTGCAAACAGATAGGAGTGGGGATGGGGGGGGGGGTGTATAGGTACTCTGGCAAGAAACAGGTCCCGATTGACCCACCAAGACAAATGATGATGAAAGACCTACCTACAGAAATCCGAACATTCAGAGGGTCCCTGTGTGGTTTCCAGTTTGCCAGAAGGAGAAACTGGAGAGGACGCAAGTGTAGTCTGCCTAGAGAACCAGGTCTGCTGTGGAGTTCAAGGTCCCCAGCAGAGAATGAAAAAGATGAGCCAACAATGTGGTCTTGGCTCTCAGCGTCTCCAACTGGGACAGGATCTTGTCTACTCTGTCCATAGGGACACGCACTAATCCCCTGCTTGAAAGGAAATTCATCCCCACGTAGACGAAATCCTGAGATAGACAAAGCTCCAACTTCTCTAGGTTGGGTAAGAGACCCAGTCTGATCATTACAGACCAACAGTGAGACAGGTCAATTCTGAGGGACTCGAGCTTACCATTGTGGATCAACCAATCGTCGAAATACTGGAGGATTGGGATACCCAATGACCTTAAGTGGACTACTCCCATGACCCTGGTAAACGCTCTGGTTGTGAAGCTAGACCAAATGGCAGAGACCGAAATTGGAAGACTTCTCCGTCCTTTTTAAGCAAAACCAGAGGTACTTCCTGTGAGGAGGAAAGATAGGGATGTGAAGATACGCATCCTTAAGATCGATGGAGACCACCCAGTGGCCGGGCCTTATGGCATTTCTGACAGAAGCTGCTGTTTCCATCTTGAAGCGTTCCTCCTGCAGAAATATGTTTAGAGAGAAAAGATCAATAATTAGACGAAACTTTCCCCCTTTATTGGGTACCAGGAAAATCCGGGAGTATAAAGCCGGAGAATGGTTGTTGAACACCCTCTCCACTGCACCATTCTGGAGAAGTGAGTGTACCTCTTACTTTAACCACACCAGATTTGACTGGAAGAACATGGGGGTCCTTACTAGAGGTGGAAGATCTCAAAACCAAGACAGTATCCTCCTTTTATTGATAGAGAGGACCCAGCCATTGACCGTGATGCAGGACCAAGCCTCTGAAAAAAGGTTTAGTTTGGCACCTACGGGAACCAACGGAAGAGGGACGCCCTGCAGGAAAGGGATCAAGTCCCAAGGGCCAACCCCCCCCCCCCTTCCTTAGGAAAGGGGGAAGGGCTTGTAAACCTCTTCCCTTGTCCTCTGCTGCATGTCCTTCTAGGCCCTGACTGACAAAGGGGAGGTCTGAACTGGGGTTGTTGCTTAGATTGGGGCTGCATAGCTTTTTTTTTTTAATTTGGGTGAAGGGCCCTGTGGCCATTCAGGATGACTTCGCTTCCTGGCCGGTTTTGACGGGCCAGGCATGGATGCAAGAGAGCGATGTTGCTGGTCTCTCAAATCTTGAGAAGCCACGGAGGGAATGAGCCCTGCAAAAAAGAGGTCTCTGCCTCCAGGGGAGCACCCCTCAAAAGGACAAACGTCTGTCCCCTTGCAGGCTGTGGCATTGCTGTAAAAAAGAGGCGCTGAAAACAAGAAAATGGTTGTAACTGCATTTGAAACGAACTGGCAGTGTAGATTTAATTTATTCCCAGGCTGAATTAATGAAAAAAGGTACTAATTTATGCAAATACACAATTTGTCATTTGATTAATGATTATATACTTTTAAAAGAAAAGTAATTAAGAAAACATGGGTATTTATTATAATAAATGCTAGTAGATAATGAGTGAATACTTAAGTTAAATGAGAGCATGATCCAGAACGGAAAATTCCATGGAGCAGTTCATTTCAGGTTAACCAGATATTCAAACATATTAATGTTTTCATGAGTTACTTGATCACATGATAAAACGTTTATTGCAATAATGTTCAAGGAAAATAAGAGAAAGTTAAGGTGGCAAAACTGTCGAATCAAATTAAATTCTCATTTGTTTAGTTCTTCTAGTGCATTATGTACTACAATTTTCCTTTGTCCCTTTAAATGTTGTGTCCCCCAAATGTGGAGTGTGAGGGACACAGTATCCCCCAACCTTGGGATCCTAGCAGGGCCAGATTAAGATGCTTAGAGGCCCTAAGCACTAAAAAGGTTATGGTGCCCCCCCACCCCACCCCACCTCCCGCAATTCAAAATAAAAACTACTAAACTGTAATTTCTCTTCTTTTTTTTGTGCCCCTGCTTTGGTGGTGCTCTAAGCACTTGCTTAGTCTGCCTATTGAATAATCCAGCACTGGATCCTTGGTACAACACTACATTAGAGACTGAATCGTGCTGTTGTTCAACCTACCGAAATAATCATGTTTTGCATTTTATATATGGAGTCAAAATCCGACTTCAAAGAAACGTTGCCACTGATGACAAACTTTAATAAAGATTGCTTCAACAGTCTCATTCAATGCAGTCAGTGATGTGTAATAACATTTGTTCTTCAACACGCATCTCTTTAATGTACTTAACTCCAAATTGGGTTGTTCCACTTAGTGTACTTTACCTATGCAAATTAGCCTAATGGGCTTTCCCTCAGCAGTGCTCAAAGGATTTGACACGACACACAACCCTAGCTATTGTGAGCCAATTAAGTAAATCTCTGAAAGGTTGCCGTTTATCTCTAACCACCGCCTTACCTTTTAATTGCCTCTAAAACAGCTGTATAGACTGCCCTGATGATAGTTTTAAATGAGCTCTTAGCAAGACTGTTTACTGTTTATACCTACCAATCATGGTGATCAAGAAATATACGGTTTTTGTTTTTCCCTTTTTTGTGGGATTTTTTTGTCCCTAAGATTGCTGAAAATCATGTTTTTCGAAATACGACTGTGTCGGTGGGTTTGGGAGTCCAAAATCGTGTTTTTCGCGTGACACGTCATGTTATGGCATGTATGTTAAATGTCATAACTTAGCATCTGCAGTTTTAACTTTATACTTTCATTTTCAAGGTGTCTGATGATAATTAGACCTGGAAGACAGTCACATCCGATTTATTCTCCATATTTTCTGCTAACTGGATAAACTTTTCATTTGTAAGTCTAAAATAGGCTGGTTAGCATCTCATAATTTTATCATTGTGATGCAGCACTTTCCCCACCTTTTAAAATGGAACCAATCTAGTTGTGCTAATTGGATTCAGCTATTTTAACCTTTCTTCTACCATCCAGACTGGGATACACCTCATATCTCATTCATGAGAAGGACACACTGCCTGTGCACATATCATAGATTGAACCATTCTAAATCTTTAAATTTACCCTACCAATTATGGCCTTTTTTCCCCTTCTGCTTTGTAACATTACCATTGAAATATGACAATAACCTGTACAAGCAGATATATAATGATGTATATATACATGTAGTAACTGTTGGAATGCATATGGTATAAAATCAATAATAGATAAATGAAAGCATACTTTACTCAATATGCATATCAAATCCATAACTGTTTCATATTAGTAAAAGATTTATAACTACCAGAAATAGTAATACATCAATAAAATATGTAAGGCTGATTTAACTGAAGCCAATGACATTTCTTTACATATGACACCTTAGGGAATTAATTTTTGCTGTTTGTCATCAGTGCATATTGTTCCCCTGAATAGCTGACATTAATAAATAATTCTGGCAACATTAATGGAATTAGTAGCATTAATTTGTAACTCAAGCCCATATTAAAGTTACTTTATGTCATGCAATAAAATATACCTTTCTACCAGTAACCAATTTGGAACCATACTTTGATCCTCAAAAGGGAGCCACAGTAACTCAGTTCGTAGAGCGTCAGAATCATAATCCAGGGGTTGTGGGTTTGATACCCACCCAAGCCAGCCCACATCGGCTGCCCCGGTGTGTATTTGGAAAAGGCACTTAGCTCCCATTTCCTCAGCAGGATAAAGCCAATAATGTGTTAAAAGTACCAGTACCCTTAAAACCAATATAAACAACAAAACAAAGCCTTTAACATTTTTTTAAAAGTTCTGACCCAGTTTGGGGCTTCAGTTGTCTATACTTACATGAACAGATTTAATGCAGGTGGCATTCTAAAAATAGAATAAGAATGACCTGAATTTCTGATAGTATCCAATTAGATCCCACCTAAGTATGGATCAAAATTAAGTTCCAACTTTTTCCAAACATTTTCTTTCTAAATAGGGACAAAGACTTGGAATCTGCACTGGGGGTAGTACCAAAAATTGTGCACTTGTTCAAAACAAGTAAAGTTTGTACAACAACATCCACTGATTTTTACATTTTTCTAAGCAGTACACAATTTAAATGAATCTTAGTATATGAAGACCATTTTTTCATATATGTATGATTACATTTAACTACCAACTAGTCAGGAAATTTTAGTATGTCACTAGTTATATTTGGAAATTGAGCAGTTTTGAACTTTAAGCACAAATATTTTGTCTCACTTGCAAAGCATACATAAAACACAATAATAATAATAATAATAATAATAATAATAATCATAATGACTTTATTTAAAGAAGAAGCTCATTTGGTCAACTGACCAATCTTCCATGAGGCCTTCTACAATTACATGTATATGTTGTACAGTTTTTACAAGTTGTGGTGTCTTTAGACAACAATGCTATTGAAAACTAGATCATTGATCTACTGCTACTATAAAATAATGTACAAGGCATTAAAGATGATACATACAGGATTCATACAAAGATTAGTAGTGAACCTGTGTAAGACATTACTGGTGAGTATGTGAAAAAACATTGTTTTAAAGAAGAGTAGTATTGAATTACACAAAATCATACAAACAATTGTTTCTGTGGATGTCAACTACGAAGCTTCTAAAAACCTTTGGACAAGTCAGCTGACAATATATGTGGTGGAACAGAATTCCATAGTTTGGCTCCAGAAAAAGCAAAATTCTTCTCATACAATGTACCGGCCTCTGAATTTGACTTAGGCAAGTATAAATTGTTACTAGTGTTACGACTAGGGTAATGTAACAAAAGAAAAGACTCAAACAAGCTTTCAAGATTTAAAATACAAATATTTAGTTTCCTAAAATATTAAAATATTTCAACAAACAATCAAAGTTAAAGAATTAAAAATAACTTACAGTATAGAATATCCTTAATAGTCCTAAATTGTTCTAAAGTTCACTGATCCGGAAGTTAATCCAAATTATTCAGAATGAAGTAGGTTCCGAATGAAACTTTTGCTATACTGATGTGTTAAGAAGAATCAGTATATCCAAGTTTTATAAATTCCAAATAATCCCTGTTAATGGAATATCACAAGTTCTAGAAATGTTTCCGATAATTCCATTGAGCTGTATAATTATTAGTCTAAGACACAGTACTGAATCCTAAATGCACTGTATGCTGATATATCACAAAAGTAGAATATCCACACCCAAAAAGAACCAAATTCGTTTATGACCTCTCAATCCAGTGTAGCTATGAAGAATCCCAAAATGCTGCTATCAATCCTATAATATAGTCTCTTTACTACGCAGAATCAAAATAAAACCCATTACGTCTTTGATAAACAATGGGTATTTCAAAATACTGCAACCCTCTCCGAACCAATCAGAAACTAGGTTATGCGTGACACCTTTAAAGTGCTTTTACACTAACGTTATTAACAGTCAATAACATATTGATTCATAGAATCTAGGTCAGAAGTTAAACTCTCACGTGGTAAACTACGTGATATACTAATGTTACAAGCAACAATTCTTCCCATGACCTAATGTACTGAGTCACATTGAAATACCGTATATCTACTTTCTGCTAGATGACAGCTGTTAGACTATTATCCAGAGATCATAAACCTATACCATTATTTAAAAACGAAATAATACATAATTCCGTAACACTAGTATTTGAGACGGATCTTAGTTCATATACATGCCCATTTTCCAAAAGTTTAAAATTACATTTAAGATAAGCAGGAGCCAACCCATGTAAGGATTTGTAGACTAGTAAATCCTTTTGAAGTCGAGTTCTCTGTTGAAACAGAAGCTACTTACAGGTTTTAAAAAGATTTGTTGATGGTGCATCTAAATCAGCATCAAGAATAACCCTAGCTGCTCTTTTTTGAAATTTCAGTAGTCTTTCTTGATTTTCTGTATCACTATTACCCCAGATAAAACAGTCATCTTGTTCAGTTTTTTCTTTGGCTCGATCAAACTATGATTATGATGTTTGACTTGGCTGCTGCATTTATATTCATACCACTGCACTCACACCAGTTGTTTACTTTAACCAAATTGTTATTTAATTTAGTACAATGCTCATGGCCAGTTGATATAATGTTATATAATGTTGCATCATCTATGAACATGTTAGTGGTGGATAGCTCAATCTGATATGGTAAAACTGATGTACAGCAGAAAGAGTAATGGTCCAAGAACTGATCCTTGTGGAACACCTGACTTTATTAGTTTCTTATCTGAAAGTTATTTAAAATGGAAAGTTGTTGTCAGTATCACTTTTCTGACATTGTTGTTGGCATAAAAGTCAATGTTAAGTTTTTGCAATTAGCTTAGTTTCTCTGATACTGCTGTATGTCGAGTCATGAAACTTGATAGGCGTATTCATCATGGGTACTGCTCATTACAAATGGTCGCAATGACCTACTTTCCACACTGAAATGATTGTATGTGATGTATTTCCATCTAGCTCAGTTCCTGTATGAAAATCTGCCACAATGCACCAGTGGATATTGCATTATGTTAAGTTGCTTTTAATTCATAGAGTAAAATGGTACAGAATAGGGTATGCATGTATGTAATGCAAATGACTGAATAGAATTATCAGCAGAGTAGGATAAATTAACAAGAGTCCCTCAAAGGGATTGACACTCTACTGGGTGAAAAGAATTTCCAGGAATTCAAGACCATTTCTTCTTTCAATTGTCGAGTGTTCAAAAAACCATCTCATGTTCTTCAGCAATAACAAGATTTTCAAATTAGCTGTTGTGGTACACCTATTAGATGTCAGCTTGGCACCATTTTATTTAGGGCAGAGTAGACATCATTAGAAGTCTTTTGGTGAAAACCCCCATGTCATAATGATCATCCATACAGGAGGAGTAGTGACAACAAGATTTTTAAGACGGTCATCGTGGCAGTCATATTGGATGTACAACTGACACCATTTTCATTTAGGACTTGGTGAGAAAAAAAACTGTCATAATGATCATCCATTCCGCAGGAGTAGTGAAAACAAGATTTTTAGGACAGTCGTCATAGCAGCCATATTGGATGTATGACTGGCACCATTTTCATTAGGATCAACTAGGTATTATAAGAAGTCTACTGGTGAAAACCCCATGTTTTTATAGCCATCCATTTGGAGAGTAGTAGAGATAACAATATTTTCAAGATATGACTTTCCATTCAAGAATGCAATAACAAGGTTTTCAAGATGGCTGCTGTGGTGGCCATATTGGAAGTCAGATCAGCACCATTTTAATTAAAGACCAACTGGACATCACAAAAAGTCTTCTGGTGAAAAACCAATGTCAATATGACTTTCTGTTCAAGTAGAGTTGTGATAACAAGAAATTTAGGTTGGCTGTCATTGTGGCCATATTGGATGTCAGATCCACCCCATTTTTATTTCAGACCAACTAGATATCAAAAGAAGTCTTTTAGTGAAAACCCAATGTTGATATGCCCATCCACTCAGGAAGAGTAGCGATAAAATATTTTCAAGATGGCCACTGTGGCAGCCATATTTGACATCAAATCAGCACCATTTTCATTTAGGGCCAACTAGGCATCATAAGAAGTCTTTTAGTGAAAACCCCATGTTGATATGCCCATCCATATAGGTGGAGTAGTGAAAACAAGATTTTTAAGATGGCTACTATGCCAGCCATATTCGACATCAGATCGGCACCATTTTCATTTAGGACCAACTAGACATTATACAAAAGTTTTTCAGTGAAAACCCCATGTTGATATGACCATTCATGTAGGAGTAGCGATAACAAGATTTTCAAGATGGCCACTGTGTCGGCTATATTGGACATCAGATCAGAACCATTTTCAATTAGGACCAACAAGATGTCATATGAAGTCTTTTCGTGAAAATCCCATGTTGATATGACTTTCCATTCAGGAGGAGTAGCAAAAAAAAGATTTTCAAGAAGGCTGCCATGGTGGCCATATTGCATGTCAGATCAGCACCATTTTCATTTAGAACAAACTAGACATCATAAGAAGTCTTTTAATGAAAAACCCATGTTGATATGACCATCCAATTAAGAGAAACGATAACAAGATATTCAAGATGTCCACTGTGACGGCCATATTGAACATCAAATCTGCAATATTTTCATTTAGGAACAACTAGGCATCATAAGAAGTCTTTTAGTGAAAACCCCATGTTGATATCACCATCCATTCAGGAGGAGTAGCAATAAAAAGATAACAAGATTTTCAAAATGGCCACTCTGACGGCTATATTGGATGTCCAAGCAGCACAGTTTTCATTTAGGACCAACTAGACCATGGAATGAATGTGTGTACAGTTTCAAGGCAATCCTCCAAGTCGTTTACAAGGAGTAGCAATGACAAACTTGTGCTAACAGACAGATGACGGACAACAGACCATCCCATAAGCTCTTCTGATCTATGACCAGTAAAGCTAATACAATCATTTAGTCTACAAATTCATAATTTTCAATATGAGCTGACTTATATTAACAGGGTTTATAACCACACGAATTTCACAGTGTAGTAATCTGAGACTAAATTTCAATGATGCACAGTTTTGTTGATAATAAATTGTACACTTTTAAATGAAAGTTCATCAAGTCCTACATCTTTTTCAGAGCCAAAGGACAACAACATATGCCATTAATCAAATTCAAATTTAAATAATATTTTCACAATAAATATTGAATACTAGTATATGGTTTAAATTCTTTTGTGCATTATATACAATTATCTTCAATACAGAAATAAACCAAAACTTTAAAATTAAGTTTACCAATGCTAAATATGTCATCAAATTGCCATAAATAATTGATGAAAACTATGTTCTTTCATCTTTACCACTTGAAGATAAGCAACATATAAATATATTTGATAAATGATAAAAAAGAAGAGCCAGACTTTTGTTTTCACATGTACAATTTGGCAGTACTTCCTGAAATCGAACTTTACCATAAATCAGCTGTAAATAAATGATGTAAGTGTATTATCATAGAATTCAAGACTGGGTCTCTGTTTCATAAGATTAGTAAAACTAAAGAAACATGGAACCAGAAGACCCAGTACACGCATACCCTCTGTCTGGTTTCATTAACCTAAAGTACTATTACCACTACCATACATTATGGAACATTCCGTAAAAAACAATAATAATGTGACAATCCAACATGAAGTGTTGGAGGCTGAAATATCCTGAAGAGGAAGAAAAGTATGTTTCCAACCCTTTCTTTTCCCTTTGGAGTCATTGAGATAGAAACAGTGTGCCCAAACAGGGCATAAAATCTATCTTGATCATCCCCAGCACAGATTCAACCAAGACTGGTGATCTGTATAGGTACTGGAGCTACTGGCTAAAAATGCCAGTTGGCAAAGAAGGGAAATGGATTTGTCATTAAACCAGGGACAGCCATTGTTGATAGGTAAGGCATGAAGATCGCTCTATCTTCTCACAGATGCCAAGGTGCAAGGTTCTGGAAGGTAGGAAGCCTAACTCAATGGTTCGTAGGGGTTTTGTTAAAGACCACAAAACACAAGATAGATTCTGTTTGGGTGTAAGAGAGCGGGAGACAGGTCTCTGCAGCTCAAAAACTCAAAAAAGATCGGTAAGGTGTGAAGTCGAACCAACTGCTGTGCCCCGAGAGAATTTAAGTTTGTTGGAAATGGCAGCTCTATAGCCCTTGATAGTCAATACTGAACATCCTTTGTTCTTGATAAAGAAACAAAAGGAAATCAGGGACTGAACTCACAGCAGGGCAGCTAGGATCAACGTGTTTCCTACTGCACCAAACACAGAAGAGTGTCAACCTAGCATCATAGATCTTGGACGTAGAATCTCTCCTGACCTGAATGATGCAACTCGCAACCCGGCCCAAAAACTTGTTCTGGCAGATAGATTGCTTGAGATAAGCCAACCGTGAAGGTGAAGAATGTGAGGGTTGTGAGAAAAAATAAGAGCAGTGGAAGTTCTTACTTGTAGAACTTGTAGTAGCAGTTGGAACAGTGGGAAGGCGTACACGAAAAGATGATCCACTGGAAACTGAACGCATCCACTGCCCATGCTCTCTGGTCCAGGACTGGAGAACATAAAAGGGAAGTCTGTTGTTGAGTCTGGTCACAACATGTCCACCAGAGGCTTTCCCCACAGTATGAAAAGGGACTCTGTAACGTAGAGGTCACAGAGACCATTCCGTGAAGACTATTGCCTATTCTGGACAGACTGTTTGCTGATACATTACTCTTGCCAGGAATGTGGCAAACTCGAAGTGTGAGGTTCTTCGAGGTTGTCAAGTGAAAGAGGTTCCAGATCTCTATTCAGAAGGGATGGGGACAAGTGTGCCTCACCAGACATTCACCAGTGACTGGTCAGTGACCGGTCACTGGTCAATGACTGGTCAGGCGACATAGATATGTCAGAACGCTGCTCCTCCCACTCGGAAGGTGCGACACACTAGCCAGGAAATGATGGGTGTGGTGAAGCTCCTCATTCGCGGGAGGATGTGACACGCTACCCAGAATGTGATGGGTGCAGTGCAGCTCCTCCATTACAGGAGGGTCTGACATGCTACCCAAGATGTAAGGTGTGCAGTGCTTCTCACTCATGGGATGGTGCAAAACACTCCTCAGAACATAAGTGCTCAGCTGCTTGTCCTTCGCTGGGGGAGGCGATGCACTCCTCGATTGTTCAATCCCTCCTAATGGAGGGGCCTCGACTACCTCCAATGAGACCGGTCCCATAATCTCCTGGGACCTAGGAGCACTCTTCAGACCTGATGAGATAATCATCTTGCAGTGAGACCCTAGGGACTTTGCACAAGAGAACCTGAGAATTCTGAACAAGAGGGGGAGAGATGATTCCTCCACCCTCTATATGTGCATCTGGAATCAGCGAGGTTCCAGATTTTTATTGACCATAAAAACAAAATGCACAGTGGTTTTACCGTATGTACTTTGAACAAGTGAGGCAGTCTGGGTGAGTGTCCCTAAGGCCTTATTGTGGCCACACTTCTCCATAGTCTGTCCCAAAATTGTTATCTGAAATAAAATTTCCTGCAAGAAAAGCATGAATAATGACAATATGCATACAATATGTCACATTGAACTCACCTGTTGTTTATATGGTGTGTAATACATACACCCCAGTGAACAGCATAAGGTAAACAATGAAAACTCACCTGTCTTTTCTTTTGTTAGTAAAGTAGGATGTTCAATTGTTAAACTTCTGAAGCTCACTTTTATTAAAGGAGCATATTGCAGACACACACACACATTAACACTGTGAGTCACAGGAACAAATATCAAAATACAAGAAGAACAAGAGTCTCTTGAAGTGACTGATGCTCTACAGGGTGAAAAGAATTTCCAGGAATTCAAGATAATCCCATTTCTTTCTTTTAACTGCTGAGTGTTGAAACCATCTCTGATATTCTTCAGCAGTAACACAATTTTCAAATTAGCTGCTGTGGTGGACATATTGGATATCAGATCGGCACCATTTTTATTTAGGACCAAGTAGACATCATAAGAGGTGGCACTCTCCAGTTTCATACTTTGCATAGGTTAGATTTTTAAAGAAAAAGAATTTCCCTGATTTTCCTCACTGGTTATCCTGGCTATTTAAAAAAGACCTTCTATACCTTAGGTATTGTTAAAAAAAAAAAATTTATTTCCTTTATTTTGGTGCATGATTGATGGGTGCAATTTGGGTTATAGAGTATACAACTTGGTCTTACTTAAGATGTACACCTATCAAAAAACTGCTAGCTCTGCCTTGTCATTTTCACTTCCTGGATTTCAATGGTAAATAATTAAAAAAAAGAGCCGATAACTTTTTTTACTCTTTATATATTTTGTAATTCATTCATTGTACATTCAGAGGTTGGTGTTGCCTACTCTGGTAAAATTTGTTTTGCTATTTTAATAACTGCTGAAAATAGTGCACTTTTGATAATTCAGGCTGATTTTTTGAGTACTTTAGAGTGGCCATTTCTGTCTGCTGTGTGCTTCAATCATGTACAATTTCCTCAAGTACAATATGCAAAGAAATTTCTGCTACAGTACATGAAAGTAGCATAGAGGTATGCCAACATTCTCTTCAATGTGCATGTTGCAAATGAAAACAACTTCACCTTACAACTATCACTCTCTCAGAAGTACGTAATATCTGTAGAGTGCCCGCAGAGGTCTTTTAGTGAAAACCCCATGTTGATATGACCATCCATTCAGGAGGAGTAGTAACAACAAAATTTTTAAGATGGCTGCCATAGTGGCCATATTGGATGTTAGATCTACACCATTTTCATTTAGGACCAACAGATATCATACAAAGTCTTTTAGTGAAAACCCTATGTTGATATGACCATCCATTCAGATCTGCACCATTTTCATCTAGGATCAACAAAACCATGGGATGATTATGTGTGTAAAGTTTCATGTCAGTCCTATCAATAGTTTAGAAGCAATAACAAACTTGTGCTAACGGACAGACAGACGACAGATGGACGAGAGACAACAGACCATCCCATAAGCTCTTCTAGTCTATGACCAGTAGAGCTAAAAACACACAAATTTGGTGTTTAGAAAATAAAGGGAAGAAATGCGTAATTCCTACAATGTTCAGGTTTGTTGCAACTTACCTGTAACCAGTTTATTTATAAAAAATATAAGGGTAACCCAACAACTTGGGGATGGGATACAGTGTGGCAACCTATGTGGTCCCTTAACAAACAATATATTCTGATAAGGGGGTGGGGTATTTACCTGCATGGAACAAAAGTACAGACAAGGAATAAATGTAGCACCAAGATATTAAATTAGTTGAATGAAAGACTGCAACGCGGTATATGACTATCAATAGTCAATTTTTCTCTGGTTACATCATGCACACATCTATTTAACATGGCATCCTTGAAAAAGATGACTGTTCTGTGCATGGGCATGCAAGGTTCATGAGTGGATTGTGTCCTAATGATAATTCTCCACTCTATGGGAGTAGGTATTCACATCAAACGGATGAGGTTTTTCGTCACAAAAAAGAGTAGCGACAGGTTACGTATTACTGCTATTAAAACTAAGCTTGCTTCGCAACAAAAACAGAGTCGACAAAATAAAGTGTTATTATTATTATTATCATAATAAGTGAGCATCACAAAACCATAACCTATAGATCATTTTCACATTTTGATCATGACAGTTTTGTAAATGATCTACATGAAGTGCCATGTAATGTGATTAAAGTGTTTGATGATATGTATAATATACTGGAGATATGGTCAGAGATTTTCTTTGATGTTGTCAACAAATCTGCTCCTATCAAAACTCACAGAACACAGTAAGACCATCAGCCACAGCTTGTCACAGCAGCAATCACAGATGCAATTAGGAGATTGAATGAAGGCGTTAGGGCAAGAATATGCATACAGAAAAGAAACAAGGTAAACAAGCTTAGAAGGCAGCCAAAAACATGACAATATCAAAAAGTTATTGAAGAAATTGAAAACAATCCCAAATTTATCTGGAACATTTTTAATGACTTGGGGGAAGGCAAGCATAAACAATAGAGCTGAGTGTCAAAATCTCAAAATAAGTTATAAATCTATCAGTGGTCCTGATGAAATGGCTGATATGTTTAATAATTTGATTTTTTTGCAATACATGAACTGCATGCAAAATAACAGAACCCAAAGATGTGAAAATCTGAAAACTGCCACATATTTATGATTCCCTTATGATTTACCTTATCAATCACAATCTTCTACATGAAAACCAGTCTGGTTATAAACAGTCATTCATGTGAAACAGGACTTTCGTGGTTGATCAATGGCTGAAAGCTGTGAATAATGGTACATTAGTGGGGATAGTGGTAGCAGATTTTAGAAAAAAAACTTTTGATCTTGTTGATAATGATATACTGTTGCAAAAATTCATATTTTCAAGTGCAAGAGCTTACTCCGGGATGGTTCAAGTCATATCTAATAATTAGGTTGCAATGAGTCACAATATATGATCAAATATCAGAGGAAAGAATGATGCAACATGAAGTTCCCCTGGGATCGATGTTGGGGCCTCTATTATTCCTGCTTATTTATAAATGACTTGCTACTTTTTGAAATTGATGTAATTTCCCCTAGAGACTTATAATTACCAATGCATGGTGAATTAATCATTTTTTGGAAAAAGTGATGAAAGACGAAATTTTCTAATAATCAATGATTAACTGATCAAAAATTAAATACTTCTCATCTGAAAAGGGCAAGAAAGAGCTTTATTGCTTCTGTTGCAAGAGATAAGACCGAAGAAAACACAGCTTGTCAGTAGTCTCATCATTCAAAGACGTTAGGGTATTTTCCTGCATGATTGTTGCTAGCAAAACGTAAAGGGTACGATACATTTTTTTGACAGGCAAACCTACCATTAAGAAGTCTTGTACCTCTCTGACCCTGTATCAGCCTTTAGGCCAGGTATAGATACAGAGTCATTAAAAATTCGGACAATACAAATATCCGACAAAACTTAAAAAGTTTGCTTCTAAATATGATGTTTCTTGTCAAAAAAAAGTAGCTCACAGAAAAATCCCTTTTATGTCTTAACCCTACCTTTGCTATCTGAATCTTCATGACCTCAATCTTGGAGGACTGTTTGACCTTAGCAGCTTTTAGGATGGACTTTGGCACGTCCCCAAACTTTGGAATGGACTAAAGTTTGAGTCAATAACACAGACAAATATGCACAATGCCTTTAATTCTTCCCAAAATAATGTGAAAAAAAAAGTTAAAGACACATTACATCGACAATCGAAGCTCTTACTTTTAGCTTGACTGGTTGATCCATATTTTACACATCCATTTAGTTTGCTTTAGTCCAAGAAACCAGGCATGGGCAGATTAGCCACTTTATACAATCAAAAAGGTGCCAAATTCAAATGCAACATCACAAAATTTATGGTAAAATTATGCTGAAATTGTGTTAAAAAATTAATCATTTTTCATTATTTTCATATTAAAAAATTTGATTAATTAATGATTAAATTCAAAGCAATGATTAACTGATTAATCATAACCATGCCCAAATAATTATGTTGATGATACCAAATTGTCAAGATGCACAAAATTCAAAGCATGAACTCAAATAAAAAACTACAGACAGGTCTCAACACATTCTGGATTCAATTTAGGATTCAGGGATATGGGGTCAATGGTCTATTGCTATTTTCTAAAGGGGCAAGATTAGATTTTGATGGGCCAATATTTGGTATCATTTATATTTTATTTTTCTTTCAAAATAGAAAAATGATTTATTTAAATAAAAATTTGTAACTTCACTCTATGCAATGTATAATATTGAACATAAAATAAATTAGCATTAAAAATCACTTCTTCGTTTGAGTCAATTCTTCATATGCATTTTTTCCACAGCCAGTTAAAGGGAATGTCCACCATTTGATTCCAGTGAGTAGACTGTGGTCATGTCTCATTGCTGATTACTTTAATTACTGACAGACCAATTGGTTTGAATAGCAGTCTAAATCATTTTACAAGCAAACATATAATGACATCATACTTGCCATAACACGATGTGTCACGCGAAAAACACGATTTTGGACTCCCAAACCCCCCGACACGATCGTGTTTCGAAAAACACGATTTTCAGCAATCTTAGCAACAACAAAAAATTTCCACCCCAAAAAAGAAAAGTGAAAAAAAGCAACGTATATTTCCTGATCACTATTATATATGCCCGTAATCTGTGGTATATATAAACAGTAAACAGTAATGCTCAAAACTCATGTAAAACTATCCTCAGGGCAGGTTTATACACCTGTTTTAGAGGCAATTAGAGGCGGTCAGAGATAAACAGCCACCTTTCAGAGATTTACTTAATTGGCTCATAATAGATAGGGTGATGTGCCGTGTCAAATCATTTTGAGCACTGCTGCGGGAGAGCCCATTAGGCAAATTTGCAAAGGTAAAGTGTATTATTAAGTGGAACAACCCAATTTAAAGTGAAGCACATCAAAGAGATGTGTGTTGAAGAACAAACTGATTGCACTGAATGAGAATGTTGAAGCCATCTTTATTAAAGTTTGTGATCAGCAGCACCGTTTCTTTGAGAATGTTGATGCTATATTTTTTAAAGTTTGTGATCAGTGGCAACGTTTCTTTGAAATCGGATATTTACTCCATATATAAAATGGAAAAGTGTACAAGTGTGATTCATTTTTGAAGGAAAAATGTCGAAACGTAGTAGCGATTCAGGAAATATGGAGCCATCTCAGAAGCGAGCAAAGCCCAGCAAAACAAAATTCCAGAACTCCTGGCTGACGAAGTTTGACTTTGTGAAGTGCAGCATCAAGGGGGAACATTTTATTCTGTGCACATATCGCAACCACCATATTGACATTAGTCATTCTGGAGTGTATGCCATTCGTCATTATAGCAACACCACCCAGCATCGTGACACAGCAAAAATGCAGAGCTCGATACCCAAATTAAATAGTTTCTTTAAACAGTCGTCGACAGACAATGTAACTAGAGCTGAAGTACTTTTCTGCAATTTCGTTGCTGAGCACAATCTGCCGTTTTCAGTAGCAGATCATTTTACAGGCCTATGCAGGTGATATTATTTGACAATGCTAAGTCTACCATTTTTTTGTTTGTAAGTATATTAAATGCTTCAGAGAAAACAGATGGTATTTTCTTTTATTTAGATTTGAATTTCCAGTCATTTGCTAT
This sequence comes from Margaritifera margaritifera, assembly GCA_029931535.1. Taxonomy (NCBI): domain Eukaryota; kingdom Metazoa; phylum Mollusca; class Bivalvia; order Unionida; family Margaritiferidae; genus Margaritifera; species Margaritifera margaritifera. The sequence continues at coordinate 8,385,850 of JAQPZY010001699.1, read as the reverse complement.
AGGCTGATTTGAAAAGATAGCTTATTCTCATTTGGATGACGTTTTTGGGGGGTCACGCACACTGACCACCTTGGTCACGCACACTGACCCCCCTTGTCATGCGCACTGACCCCCCTTGGGACCCCAAAACACACTTTTTGAGTCTCCAAAACCACCCAACACTGTCTGGGAATATGGCAAGTATGTGACATGTAAATGAGAATCACTTCATGTGTGTCTATCTACAGTGTCATAATTTTAAAATTACCTCTACTTTGTTGCACTTTCTTTATCCTGCACAAGACAGATATAAATTCGGACTTTGACAACGTTCTCACCATGGTCATAGCAAGCTATGTTGCCCATGCTGCTGACTTTAATAAAGAACAAGCCATACAGATCATGTAGCATGCATTACTGGCTATTTCAGCTACTGGTGTCATTTTCTAGAATTTGATTACACATGTCTTTAAATGGTGATTATTCAGTTTATTTCACTGTGATTGATCAATATTCCTTGCAAGATCATTATATAACTGCCTGAGGATATACATGCAACAAAATCATTGTTAAAGTACATGGACATTTTCAGACATGGCCAACCTAGAGGTGTGATCAGTTGTACACTGAATTGAATGTCGTGCTCTATGATGTCATAATGAAAGTGCCATGTTATCAGAACAAATTCATACCACCCTTGCACTGGTAATGATTAGACCCAATGTCCCCTTTTCTATTTAGTTCTTGGCCTGTAAAAGTCCATAGTAATAGGGATTTCTGATGACAACTGTGGTGCAGTTCACTTACAAATCAGGAATGAACAGACTTTGGTAAAACTACACTAATATTAAATTTCTGAACAACAATAAATATTTTATTTGAAATCAATCAAGGCACCTACCTGACAATGTTGACATAAACGTTCCCAAAAGTTGATTTCATTTGGTTTCGATGATGGACTGCATGAAGAGAGCGAAGTATCTAAGACAATTTCCATTGGATAGAATCACTTTGAGTTATTCTAATTTGGGTGAATTTTTGCAAAGAAGTCACCAGCATGTTCATGAAATACCTCTTGTAAAGATGTAAGTTTACATATAGTGAGAGTGGTTGTCATGTATCACTGTGTTATATACAGTATGAAGCCATTAACATGGAGCTGTGTAACCAAAGTCTAGCTAAATCCCCATTGGTCTATCAGTTAAACACTCATCTATTTATTGCACATTACTGGAAAAGAACTGAATTCACAACCAATAAATTTGTTACAGATAACTGACATCTCACCTCTGTCCACGTGGGTTCGAGTCTAAGGCTCGGCCAACATGGGTATGTGAGAAAGCTGCCAGTAGCTTCCCATGGGTTGGTGATTCTTCCTGGGTTTTTCTGGGTTCTTCCTCCACCAAATATACTAGCCACAATGTATAGCCTATCATGTGCTGAAAAATGGCATTAAATTCACAAAACCCAATCAACTCCTCTCATTAATTATTAATTTGACACCAACCAGTCATCAGGTTGCTAATTGGGCAAATAATCGGATTCAATAAAACTTAAATTTATTCAATTAAATACTGACAGTGTTTGATAAAGATACATGTAGTATGAACTACAAAGTTTTGCATCAACAGCAATTAAGGTCCTCAAATTCGTGTTAATCACGTCATCATTTGTTGGAGTGACATAAACTCTGTTTGGCAAAAGGTCCTACATGCTTTGGCGCATTTACCTAAAAGTTGGCAATTTTTACACCATCGTTTTGCTGTTTTTTTTCAAACAAGAATCCCTCGAAGGGTCTGAAGCTCTACTGGCTGAAAAGAATTTCCAAGGATTCCAGATAACACCATTTCTTCCGATTAACTGCTGAGTACTGAAACCATCTTTGATATTCTAGGGAGATAACAAGATTTTCAAATTAGCTGCTGTGGTGGACATATTGGAAGTTAGCTTGGAACCATTTTCATTTAGGACCAACAAGGCATCATAAGAAGTCATCGGGTGGAAACCCCATGTTGATATGACTTTCCATTTTGGAGGACTAACGATAACAAGATTTTCAAGACGGGTAACATGGTGGCCATATTCAAGATCAGACTGGCACCATTTCTATTTAGTACCAACTAGATATCTTAAGAAGTCTTTTGGTAAAGGCACAATGTCTATATGAACAGCCATCTAAAAGAAGCAGTGATAACAAGATTTTCAAAATGGCCTCTAAGTAGTTTAGAAGGAGTAGCAATAATAAACTTGTGCTAACAGACAGATGGACGGATGAGAGCGGAGAACAGACCGTCCCATAAGCTCTTCTGGTCTATGACCAGTACAGCTAAAAATCAAGTATGAAAAGCACAGTACATTTACACTGTACAGCACATATGGTGACGTGGGGAACACCTTAAAAAGAGTGCGAGTGAAAAAAAAGGATTTTGTCTCAGCCAGGATTTGAACCAGTAGCCCTTTGCAGACTACAGACCTACAGGGCAATGGCGTAGTAGTCCTCCCAAGCAACCCCCATGTGTGTGTGTGTGGGGGGGGGGGGGGGGGGCACAATTCCCATCAAACAACATTTTTTATTGTAAGGGGACCCCAGAATAAAGCTTGGGGAGGGGGGCAAAATTACTTGCTACATCACTGCTACAGGGTAATACTCTAGACCTCGTCTGGATGTCAGTTTGGTACCATTTTCGTTTAGGACAAACTTAACATCATCAAAAGTCTTTTGTTGAAACCCCAATGTCAGGGGGAGTAGTGACAACAAGATTTTTAAGATAATCGTCATGGCAGCCATATCGGATGTATGACTGGCACCATTTTCATTTTGGACCAACTAGGTATCATAAGAAGTCTACTGGTGAAAACCCCATGTTGATATAGTCATCCATTTGGAGAGAAGTAGAGATAACAGTATTTTCAACATATGACTTTCCATTCAGGACAAGTAGTAATAACAAGATTTTCAAGATGGCTGTTGTGTTGGCCAGATTGGATGTCAGATCTGCAGCATTTTCATTTAAGACTAACTAGACATCATAAAATGTTTTCTGATGAAAACCCCATGTCAATATGATTTTCTGTTCAAGTAATAGTTGTGATAACAAGAATTTTAAGATGGCTGCCATGATGGCCATATTGAATGTCACATCAGCATGATTTTATTTAGGACCAGTTAGACACCATAAGAAGTCTTTTACTAAACACCCCATGTTGATATGGCCATCCAAACAGGAGTAGCCATACCTAGATTTTCAAGATGGCTGCCATGGTGGCCATATTGGATGTCAGATTGGCATCATTTTCATTTATGATCAACTTGACATCATAAGAAGTCTTTTAGTGAAAACCGCATGATGATATAATCATCCATTCTGGAGGAGTAGCAGTAACAAGATTTACAAGATAGCTGCCATGGCAGCCATATTGGACATCAGATTGGCACCATTTTCACTGAAGGTAAAATAAACATCATCAGAATCTTTTAGTGAAAAGCCCATGTTGGTATGACCATTTATTCAGGAGGAGTAGCAATAACAAGATCTTCAAAATGGCTGCTGTGGCAGTCATATAGGATGGTAGATCGGCACAATATTCATTTAGGACCAACTAAACCTCATAAGAGTGAAAACCTTATGTTGATATGATCATCCATTCAGGATGAGTAGTAATAACAAAATTTTCAATGTGCGAGCAACACCATTTTCATCTAGGATCCACTAGACCATGGGATGAATGTGTATGTAAAGTTTCATGCCAATCCTACACAAGTAGTTTAGGATGAGTAGTGTAATAACGGACGGATGGACGACAAATGATGGACGACAGACTTATAAGCTCTTCTGGTCTATGATCAGTAGAGGTAAAAACTATTAAGTAAGATTGCTAATAAAAAAGGATAATGTCAAGGAAAACTATCCAATACTAATTCTGAGAATGAACCAGTGTTCAATAACCAAACACACACTATGATGGGAAAAAGTGGTGTTTGACCTGCTTTTTTCCCCCGAGTTATAAAAGTGGCACAATTCACAATAAGGGAATGTGAGTTACGATGATTTGTTAATTGTAATGAACAATAAAATGAATCAAAATGAGTCCATAGACCCAATTAGGCAAGGATAGGGATATTTTAACTAAATACCTACCCTAGCTAGGAATAATTCTCAACCAAATTAGTATGCTAACACCCTTGTGGGGTGAGATATTAAAATGCAAGGTAGTACACAATGTGAACAAATTGCAAATAACTCTTGAGCTTGCTCAATTTGACCAGAGAAAATTCTTGGTCAGAGGTAATTCCACACAACGAAGACAATGCACAATGAGAAATAAGTAAAGTCACTCAGTTAATACAAGAAGCAAAGGTGATTCTTCTTTGACGTAAATAAAGCAGCCATTAAAGCCTTACTATCGATAAAAGAATGAAGGACAGTGCACATGGGCAAGATATCTGTAGGGTGGACCAGGGGTGACTTAGTGTTCAAGAATTATCTGGTTCACCCCAATTGAAGAATGAATTCTTGTCATACAGTTGGGGTATTTTCCATCCGGAAAAGAGCCAGCAATGCAGTAGCAATAGGTATGTATGACTGATATTAAAATTCTAAAGTAAGAATGCAAGAAAATATGGATCAACCAATTATTTTATCCCCAGTAGTAGGTTTACTTTCTGATAAATGTACTCTTTTCAGTACATTTTATATAAAAGGTCCACTTTTAAATATAGCACCTTCATGCTTGGCATGTCACATGAGTATACTAAAAAAGATAACATTGTAATAACACAACTTTATATAACTTACACTTCAAAACAGGGAGATGTTGTCAAACACAAATTGCTTTAGACCAAAAGTCTACATTCTTCAAGAAGTAAAGAAATTTCAATTACAAATAGAAAATCTATTTCCCAAGAGTGCTAAAAAATAATTGTAACAAAAAGGAGTGATTAAATAAAGCTGAATAAAATAATTGTAACAAAAAGGAGTGGTTAAATAAAGATGAATAAAATAATTTCATTCCTGAAAGTGAAATCGATTTATTAGGTCTGTTTTAGAAAACAATTATTTTCTTTTAAAAGATCTTACAAAAACAAAGTTTCAATTGAAAAGAGCAGTTACATATATACCATGTCACTTATTTTATATTTAACAGAATTTCTACTCAGTAGAGCATCAACTTTTTCTCAATCCACCCACTTTTCTATCCATCCAAATTAAAATCACCTGGTATGTCTTAAAAAATTATTTTCATTTCATTCTATGAGACTGATGAATCTTGATCACACGTATGAGATTCATTAGTATCCATGCTGTTTTCATTTTTATTATGCCCTGGAGAATGCAAAGCTGCCAATGACACTTTTAAGTTATGTTTAATGAAATCTGTTGAGATTGGGCTTTTTCTTCTCTATCAGTCCATTTTCACTCCATCGATCTAAATAATCTATGTTCCACATTGTATTTTGACTCATCAAGTTAAAATTAATATCCATTCCACAATTACTGTGCAGCAAGATAAATGCACTGTAATGCAAATGGCCTCGTCCAACAGTTCATGGCCTGCTAAAAACAACAGAATGTTCTTATAATCTTAGACAATGAATTGGTCTTTATAAATCAACTCTCCATACAAAACTCGATTTGATTTGAAAAATTCTGTCAAAAATCCAAAATGTAGGGGTTTAACTGGGGATTAAAACAGTTGAATATCATTATTATTTGTTTTATCATCTGATAATTGTACTGTGTAACTCAGTCACACACAAACACCCCCCCATCCCCGAGATTTGGCATTCACCTAGTAAAAATTCACATCCATTCACAAGATATTAGCACTATGGCAACAATTTGTATGCAGATGATAAAACAAATAATGATATTCAACTGATATTCAAGATGATCAAACAAATAATAATGATATTCAACTGTTTTAATCCCCAGTTAAACCCCTACACCCCTGATAATTGTACTGTGCAACTCAGTCACACACTCCCCCCCCCCCCCGAGATTTGGCATTCACCTCGTAAAAATTCACATCCGTTCACAAGATATTAGCACTATGGCAACAATATGTATGCGGTGTATAGTTAATTTTCACATGCGGTGTATAGTTAATTTTCACAATCTGGTGTATAATTAATTTTCACATGCGGTGTATAGTTAATTTTCACAATCTGGTGTATAATTAATTTTCACATGCAGTGTATAGTTAATTTTCACATGCGGTGTATAGTTAATTTTCACATGCGGTGTATAGTTAATTTTCACAATCTGGTGAGGTGTTTACCTATCCTCTTTAACACCTTAAGTTCCCTGGATGCTTTTTTTTTTGCACATTTCAGATATACTGAACTTGCACCATAAGTTTGAACTTTATGTCACATTTGATTATGTTACCATTAAAATTAAAGGAAAATATTTAAATAATTTTTTTAAGATCTGAGAGCAAAAGCCTGGGATTTGTCAGAATTGGCCTTCATCTGATAATTTTTAAACCAATAAATTAAAGATAAACTCTCCTTTTCCTGCTTTTTTATTATATTAATATCTTTATATCTCTGTGTGAACTGGTGTTATCATCTGCATAATTATATAATTTGCTATAAAAAAAACAAAATAAAATATGTCATTGATAACAACATTAAATAGAACTGGCATGAAGATAGATCCTTGTGATACTCCTCTGTAAATATGCTGAAAGATACCATTACATGCAAGGGGTCTCTCTGCTGAGCGAATCAAACACATGTATGAGTCTGGCTTGAAGTTCATTGTTTTCCCGTATTTCCAAGGTCCTTGAATGCGCAGACACTACAAATAATTTTCCCCTAATTACCTAATGACCACAAATAAAGAAACTCTAACTTCACACTTCCATGGTTTTTCTATTGTTTCACATTTGCATGATTCCCCAGTAAGACTTTCATAGCCAAATATTACACACCATGGAATCCAAAACACAACCCAAACACCCAAGACAAAGAATTATTCCTATCTCAAGTTACTAAACATGTATACCTAAAAATATCCAGAGAGTTCCCACTGTTAAGAAATTAGGGGAGTCCATTTTACAAAACTAATCCATGCTGTCCTAAAGTCTTGTGAATACTGTACATTATGACGTCTGTTCCTAGAAATTGGCTAATTACATGTACTCAGGCTGAGAAATATCTTCGCAACACCGAGTCCCCATAATCAAACAAATAATTACTAAAATCTAAGCTATAAACGGAGACATAAATACAAACAGCACATACCCTAGGTTTATTACAATACCAACATTGGAGTCAAGCTTCACACCTTGTTTTCTATTGCTAAGGTAGTTTTCTACGAGTCTTAGTGCCTCATTCTTGAGTCCATAACTTTAAGCTTAGCAATAGCAAGTTATAGGCCAACCAGTCAAAAGCCTTACATAGATCCATGAGAATAGCAGCAATGTATTTATTTTCATCAAGAGCTTCACACCAGTCTTCAATAATTCTTAGTAGAGTTGTCTGGTAGCCATAATCTGATCAATATACTGATAAGAATTTATGGAAATATTCATACAAAAGTTTTACCAATTGATAATAAATTGCTACTTCAAGCATTCTGGAGATTGTTGGCAGTATACTGACTGGTCAATAGTTTCTTTTATAAAGGGTTGGCAGTATACTGACTGGTCAATAGTTTCTTTTATAAAGGGTTGGCAGTATACTGACAGGTCAATAGTTTCTTTATAAAGGGTTGGCAGTATACTGACTGGTCAATAGTTTATTTTATAAAGGGTTGGCAGTATACTGACAGGTCAATAGTTTCTTTATAAAGGGTTGGCAGTATACTGACTGGTCAATAGTTTCTTTTATAAAGGGTTGGCAGTATACTGACTGGTCAATAGTTTCTTTTATAAAGGGTTGGCAGTATACTGACAGGTCAATAGTTTCTTTTATAAAGGGTTGGCAGTATACTGACTGGTCAATAGTTTCTTTATAAAGGGTTGGCAGTATACTGACTGGTCAATAGTTTCTTTATAAAGGGTTGGCAGTATACTGACTAGTCAATAGTTTCTTTATAAAGGGTTGGCAGTATACTGACTGGTTAATAGTTTCTTTATAAAAGGGTTGGCAGTATACTGACTGGTTAATAGTTTCTTTATAAAGGGTTGGCAGTATACTGACTGGTCAATAGTTTCTTTATAAAGGGTTGGTAATATACTGACTGGTCAATAGTTTCTCTTATAAAGGGTAATATTCTTCATTTTAACCACTATTTTACTGATTAATGAAGGAGAAATAAGATCTGTAAATATCAAATAGAACATGGTGAAAGATTGTCAGGAGATAAGGGGTGACATATAAAGGGGGAGGGCATTTATGATATCAAAGAATCAGAGTTATTTTTTGAAGAGTTATTGTCTGTAATTTTGATCAAAAATAGATTTATTTTCTCCTTGTGGTTTATATACTTTAATGTTTACATAATACATTCCCCACCCCCAAAAGCAGAGATCACTCGACTGCATTAAACTGCATATTTTTCATAATTCTCCTCTAACAACTGTTTACAAAAAGGTCTCTCTGTTTATTGATGACTATAATGACTGTATAGCGTAAGTCATTTTGATTTCTTGAATTTCCACCAGATCACTGTTCATTTCATGATCTACTGCAAATTCTCTACACTATAATCTGTGCAGTAGCAAGGTCTTTTGTTCTAACCAAGATGCATCACTTCCACACACACACACACACACACACACACATATATATATATCTGGGGCAAATAAAACCTGCACCAACATTTGTGAGGCTCTCACTTTTAAATGCAATAACCTGGGAAAATATGTGCCAGAATTGTATAAGAAAAAGAAATGGGGTTTTCAGATACTGATGATTCTATAATAATTTTTTTTTAAAAACTCCATATTCAACCTTTAAAATTTTTATAATTTAAGTAATGGTGGACATATCTAATAATGGATTGACATAAACTGTACAAAATTGAAAGGCCTTCAAGCCAAAATATTCCTGCCAAATGTTGCTAAAACTAATCCAATGGTTTTTGAAATGATTAAAAAAAACAAAACAAATGTTGATGGACAAAGAGCCATATTATAAATTCATCTGGCCACATGAGCTACAAATCTGCATTATAAATTTACTTTTACCTTGGAAATGGGCCTAATAAGCTCAAAGTTCATTGAGGAAAAGCCATGATGAAGCTTGCTGACAGTATTGTAGATCTGAATCTGGAACTGTCATGATCAGGTGGCCAGACATAAGCTTACTCAAAGAAGTACAGCAAATACTGTCTTGACTCGCTTATAGGTAAGATCCAATTGCAAACTGCATAGACCCAGATCTGTTACTGCATAATGTGCCAGCAGATTGGGTGACCATGTTAACAAACAACACAGACCCTGATCTGCCACTGCATTATGCGACAGCAGATCTGGGTCAATGTTGTTTGCAGTTGGACCTGACTTGTAGGCAAGTATATATGGTAGATAGAATTTTACTACTAGTATCCGTTGGGACCCCAGGTGGCCAAGGGTCTAAGGCGCTCACCTTTACAGATCACTGACATCTCACCTCTGTCCACATGGGTTTGAGTCTTGGCTCAGCCAACGTGGTCATGTGAGAAAGCTTCAAAGTAGCTTCCCGTGGGTCAGTGGTTCTTCCTGGAGTCTTCTCGGGTTCTTCCTCCACCAAATATACTGGGCGCCATGTATAACCCACAAAACCACAAACCACAATCACCTGTACAGATCACTCACATATCATCTCTGTATACATGGGTTCAAGTCTCGGTTGGACAAACATAGGTACATTAGAAACTTGCCAGTAGCTTCCCATGGTTCGGTGGTTCTCCCTGTGTCTTCCCTAGCTCCTCCTCCACCTAATATACTGGCCTGCATGTATGGCCTATCATGTGCTAAAAATGGCATTAAACCCCAAAAAACAACAACTACAAGTACCTACACACTGTATATAATGTGTAAAAATTCAACTCTTTGAAAGTTCAACATTTGTCATCCAATTTTCATGCAATTTTCACAATATACTTTTGAGTTTTGATCGAATCATAATAAGTTTCTCAAATCAAAAACAACCAGTTTTAAAGACCACAACTCTACATCTTTTCTTAGGGGTCAATTGACCTCTTGAACTAGGGATGTGGTTGTCAATCAAGTACTTTTCTCAGGGGTCAATTGACCTCTTGAACTAGGGATGTGGTTGTCAATCAAGTACTTTTCTCAGGGGTCGATTGACCTCTCGAACTAGGGATGTGGTTGTCAATCAAGTACTTTTCTCAGGGGTCAACTGACCTCTTGAACTAGGGATGTGGTTGTCAATCAAGTCCTTTTGGAAAAATTTGAACAAACTTTCCGATAATATTGCATCAGTTGCTTTTTACAAATTGGTACTTGAAATTCAGAGATAGCTTTGACCTTAGCTTCTATAGGTTTAACTTGACCGTGTCAAACAATATGTCCTAAAAATGTGACACAAGTATGGCAGAACTCACTTTTTCTCAAATTAATTGTCAGATTCGCATCGCTGAGTTGATCAAAGAATTTTCGAATGGTTTCCAAATGATCTTCCCAGGTGTTGTTGTAGATAATGATGTCATTGATATAAACATCACAATTATCAAGACCAGATGTTATCAGGTTCATCAGACGTTGAAACGTTGCAGGAGAATTTTTCATTCCAAATGGCATGACTTTATATTGATAAAGTCCATCTGGAGTTACAAATGCTGAAATATCTTTTGCCCTTTCCGTCAGTGGAATTTGCCAGAATCCTTTTAAAAGTCAAACTTGGTGACATATTTCGCATTTCCAATTTTATCAAAGCAATCGTCCATTCTTGGGACTGGAAATGAATCTGTTTTGGTGACACTGTGACTTTTCTATAGTCAGTACACATGCGGAATGTATTATCTGGCTTGGGAACAAGAATACATGGTAAACTCCAGTTACTTTTACTTGGTTCTATGAAATCATTCTCCAGTAAATACTGAATTTCTTTCTTCAAATAGTTCTGTTTGAGAGGATTCATCCTATAAGGATGCTGTTTCACAGGCGCAGAATCTACAATGTCAACATCATGATAAATTTTACTTGTTCGTGTTTGAACATCAGGAAACAAGTGCTCATAGTCATGTAATCGCTGTTTTAATTCATTTCTTTCCTGTTGTTGTAGATGTGAAAGTTTCTGGTCTGGATTGTTCAATATTTCTGAATTCCGAAGATTGGTTATACCAGAGTCACTATAGTCTGATTGTACTTTATCATTGATATCTTCACTGTGTGGGACAGGTACAACTAAATTAACTGAATAATTAGCTGAGCTATCTCTGTCAAAATATTCCTTTAACATATTTATATGACAAAGTTGTTTCTGTTTCTGTCTCTCAGGAGTGTTAATGATATACACTGTAATTTTAGTCATTTACTTTCTTTTCAATGGTATAAGGACCATAAAATTTAGCCTGAAGAGGATTCTGAGGTATGGGCAAGAGAGCCAGAACTTTGTCACCAGGTTTAAAACTCCTTTCCTGTGTATTTCTGTCATACCTTAATTTCATTTTTGACTGGGTAGTGTGAAGATTAGTTCTTGCTACTTCACAGGCCTTTGACAACTTGTATTTGAAATCATAAACATAATCAAGAAGATTAATCTTTGAATCTTCGTTTGAAAGAAGTTTCTCTTTCAATAATTTAAATAGTCCACGGACAGTATGGCCAAAAACTAGTTCAAAGGGACTAAAACCCAACGACTCTTGAACTGATTCCCTAACAGCAAACAACAATAAATGAACACCCTCATCCCAATCCTTTTCTGTATCAAAGCAATATGATTGAATCATATTCTTCAAAGTTTGATGAAATCTTCCAAAGCACCTTGACTTTCAGGGTGATAGGCAGAAGATTTAAACTGTTGGATGCCTAATTCATGCATAACTTGTTGGAAAATTCCAGACATAAAATTTGACCCTTGATCCGACTGGACAGATTTGGGAAGGTCAACAAGTGTAAAAAACTTCACCAAAGCTTTCACAATAGTTTTAGTTTTTATATCTCTCAGAGGAATTGTCTCTGGAAATCTTGTAGATGCACACATGATGGTCAACAAGTATTGGTTGCCTGACTTGGTCTTAGTTAAAGGACCAACACAGTCTACCATTATTCTACTAAATGGTTCATCAAATGCAGGAATAGGTTGCAAATGAGCCTTAGGTATTTTCTGATTGGGTTTTCCTACCATTTGACAAGTGTGACAAGATCTGCAGTATTTAGAAACATCACTTTTGAGTTTCGGCCAATAAAAATGATTCAAGATCTTGTGATAAGTCTTACGGACTCCTAAATGACCAGCCAAAGGAGTTTCATGGGCTAGATTAAGAATTTCCTGTCTATATAACTTAGGAACAACAATTTGATAGCTCACTGACCACTCGTCACCAGTGGGTACCTCAGGTGGTCTCCATTTCCTCATAAGGAGCCCATTTTTCACGAAGTAACACACTGGAACTTGTGTGGCTTCAGTTTCACTAATAGCCCTCTGAAACAAACAAGATATCTCGGGATCTTGCTCCTGTTCAACGACAAGGGATTGTCGTTTGTCACCCTGATTAGAATAAAGAGAATGAGTTGCCAAAAGAGGATCACTGTGATCAATACCGTTTGATTGATCAATACCTGAGGAAAAAGTGACCTCATCAAAAGACTGACCAATACATGTGTCAGCTAAAGGAATAATACCCTGTACAACATCACTCTCAAGAGCTCTTTTTGCCATAGCTCTAGTAACTGCACAAGCAGGGTACAAATCAGGGATTTCGATTTCGACAGGATCAACTTTCTGATCCAAACAAGGCTTGTCAGTTACAAGTGGATTAACCACAACCTTATCTCCAGCTAGGTTATTGCCTAGTAATAAATGAACACCCTCTATGGGTAAAGAAGTCACTGCCTCAACAGTCACAGGTCCAGAAATTAAGTCTGATGCCAAATTTACTCAATGACGAGGAACATTTACAAAGCCGCACTCTACTCCCTGAACAAGAACACTTTCACTTGAAGAAGACTCCTCAGACAAAGGCAAAGTACCTGATAATAAAAGACTCTGAGAAGCTCCAGTGTCCCTTAATATTTTAATTGGGATAGGCTTGGCAGAATCACCAATAAGTGATATAGAACCTTCTGACATAAATGGTTCATAAGCCTCCAAAATAGAATCAGACTGGTGTTTGTTTGACCCAACAAATGTATTGCTTTCAATACAAGACCGTGACCCTGACCTCTTTGAAATAAGAGCATTCGGAAAAGCTCTGTCTCTACTCTGTTGCTTATTTTTCAACTTGAAAGCAATCAGAAATAACGTGCCCTTTCATTTTACAATAAGTGCACGTAGGAAGAGATAAGGATTTCTGATCAGTCTTATCAGATGTTTGATTCCTAACAGTTGTGCTGTTGTGAAATCTGGAAGTACTTGTATGAGATTGAAATGGTTTTTTACCAGAAAACTGCTGAGAGGACGACTTATTACCAAATGAAATTTTGTGAGTCAAGGAATAATCATCAGCCATACGAGCAGCATTTTCCAAAGTTTCCACATTCCGCTCATCAAGATAGGTCTTAACATCTCTATGGATGCACCTCTTGAACTCTTCAATTAATACGAGCTGTCTGAGATTATCATAATCTTGATCAACTTTCCTGGCTGAGCACCACCTATCAAATAGTTGTTCTTTTTCCCTTGCAAATTCGACATGAGTTTGTCCAGTTTCTTTTCTACAATTCCTAAACCTTTGTCGATATGCCTCTGGTACCAACTCATAAGCTTTCAAGATGTACTCCTTAACCACATCATAATCAGTGCTTTGTTGTACTGACAGTGAAGTGTAGACTTCACGAGCTTTGCCAATAAGTACACTTTGTAATAACAAAGTCCAATGCTCTCTGGGCCATTTCAAGTTTTCAGCAATTTTCTCGAAATGAAGAAAGTATTTATCTACCTCTTTTTCCTGAAAAGTGGGTACTAACCTAATATATCTAGTAACATCAAAACCTGAACATGTGTTTAAAGGAGTGGAGTGTGCTCTGTTTGCCAGTTCTAATTCTCTTAATTTAAATTGCATTTCCCTTTCTTCTCTTTCTCTCTCTCTCTGCATCTCCCTCTCCTCTCTCTACATCTGCATCTGCATTTGTATCTGCCTCTCTTCTTTCTCTCTCTCTCTCTGAATCTGAAGCTTTGCCAATTCTAAATCCATCTGGTTCTTTAACTCTAACTCCCTTAATTTCCTGTAAGAGCCAGTTACAGGCTTTCTCTTCAGACTTAAAGCACTACTATCCAAAATTCCCTTTCCTACTAAATATTGAATTAAAATAATCTTTATCTCCTGTTTTGTCAATGATGCTTTCGCCTCAGACAGACTGTATTTTCTGGCAAGTTCGAGCAACTCATCCTTTATCATACACTCTAACCCCTCCTGGGTAGGTTTTGAAATGAAATTCTGAACATTAGATGTCATTGTGAATGCTTGTTGGTTTCACCAAAAAAATATTCTCTATTTAAAATCTTTGCCAAAGACACACAAAAAAATTCCAAGATAAAATCAATATGAATTTCAAAGATAACTTTAATATCTCTAATATGCTTTAAAGAAATTCTATCCCGGATGAGCCCCCAATTTCTGTTACGATTCTATGGTCTAAGACAAATGTAACAGAAAGAAAGTGAAACCAACAAATCAAGAAAAAATCAACAAGCAATTTATTTCTAGATAATTAAAATGAAAAATCAAAAAAACACTTACAGTAATGTGTATTAAAATCCAAATAATCCAATAAGAATTAGTGTTCTAATCACAAGTCCTAAATATAGAATGTTCCGAATTCACAGCTGTATCCTTGAATGTTGTGATGTGCAAATGGTCTTTAAAATCCTGATGTACTAGTAGTCTTTAATGTGCTGATGTCAAAATGAAGTACTCCAAAATATCTCTGAATAAGTTCACATAAATTCCAAAATCATCAATTAAAAATCCAAAATCCAAAAGTCTATGAGCACTGTTATAATCCAATGAATATTTAAAATAATTCCTCTCAGAATTTTGAATTACTTTTCACAACTGTAATAGCTCTTTACAGGACTGATACAAATGTCGAAACTGAAAAACTGTCCACTAAACATGGTATATATAAAGACTGGTCACATGACAGAATCTTCTAGAATATGTGTCATCTTAATGGAATTTTACTTGTGTGGACATGACTTTTTACACACAACTCTAAGGATTTTCCAGTTTTATCTGTAACAAAATCAACCTTGACCTCAAATTTGGTAAACATTTTGTTTATCAAAACTATCTTTTAGCTCAAATCTGAAGTAAACAACCTAATTCAAGGACACTAGTTAAACATGTTTTTTCTCATAAACAACATTAAGATTTAAGCAAATATTAAAGTCAAGAAACATTTATAATTTCCTAAAATATCTATAATATTATATAAACATCATACATAACAAAATACACATATACATTGCATTCCATACCAAGTCTTACCTGTTAGTCATGATGTACACTGCAATTCATATGTAGCCTTACCTGTAAGTCATGATCAAATATCAGTAGTTCAATCAAGGTCTACATAATTATAGTACTTAACATTTCTTACACATGCAAAAAAAAGTAATGCTGGCATGAAATGATCACTCTAGTCAAAATCATTCCTGGGATGCTTCCACACACAGGGAGATACTTTTTAAAACAGTACAGATACAAGTGGAATGCAATATAAATGACCTAGGTTACTTAATGTCATACCATATTTCATCTATTATACTCCCCTACATTGACTACTGACTTCATATGAAGTTTTACTAGATGTTTGAGGTAAAAAAATAAAACAAATCAAAACAGAATTCCTAGAGTTGTGTGTGTCTGTATGTCTGTGTGTGTGTCTGTGTGTGTGTGTGTTTATAAATAACATTTCTTTGGCTTGAACCTGACCTGAGACTGTAGTGTTTCTAGAGATTCAGTTTAAGCTGCTTCATTAAACACCTTCATAATTAAATTATAAAGGATCTGCCTGAAAATGGAGCTAAATGCAAAACCTAAATACATTAATTGACCAATCTTTGCCAGCAATGGATATTACTTCACAAGATGAATGTATCCAAAAGTTTCGCAAGTCTAAATGTATTAGTTTCAGAGCAATAAGCTACATACAAGAACTCGACATTGATGCCAGGAAAAATTATAACAACTGCAACATCAGCTAGAGGAAAGTCAATAGCATGGCATTGCAAATACATGTACCCATTTTTTTGGAACTGGTGTCTGTTTCAGATTGAAAACAATCTGAACTATTGCAACTTTAATCCCTACATAATAATCCCCCACTCAACCAACTCGCAATATGACTATTCATGACTATTGCAACTTTAATCCCTACATAATAATCCCCCACTCAACCAACTCGCAATAGGACTATTCATGACTATTGCAACTTTAATTCCTACATAATAATCCCCCACTCAACCAACTCGCAATATGATTATTCATGACTATTGCAACTTTAATCCCTACATAATAATCCCCCACTCAACCAACTCGCAATAGGACTATTCATGACTATTGCAACTTTAATCCCTACATAATAATCCCCCACTCAACCAACTCGCAATATGACTATTCATTCAGTCAATATGACTATTCATTCAGGAGGAGTACCGACAACAAGATTTTCTAGATGGACACTGTGGTGGCCATACTGGATGTCCAAGCAGCACCATTTTCATTTAGGACCAACTAAATCATGGAATAAATGTGTGTGTAAAGTTTCAAGGCAATTCTCCAATTAGTTTAGGAGGAGTAGCGATAACAAACTTGTACTAATGGACAGACGGACGGACAACAGACCATCCCACAAGCTCTTCTGGTCTAATACCAGTACAGCTAATAACTGGGGATGTTAATTCAACATGATTATGCAGTTATGAAGGTATTCATAAAGACCACAAGTCTGTATAAAAAACTTAAGAAGATATTTTGTAAGCTATGTGAAATAATGACTTTTCTACATACCTTGAAAAAGCATGAAAAGTTCTAAGCTGACACCAGAATATGAAACACAATTCTTACAATTCCTAAAGTACACCAAAACCCAAGAAAAATACAGCAAAGGTTTTACCCTCATTTCTTATTTCCATTAAATTTGCTCAAAACCTGGACTAAGATGAAACTGTTGATCCTTTAAACTTAAACCCATCAGCCTGCCTTTATTAGGATGGCTTGTAGGAATTCCTTTGTTGAGCATCTCTAATATAATATATTTGGAACAGAAATACTTGTCACATGGTGCACTTCATTACTACATCCCTAATGTAATATATTTGCAACAGAAATACTTGTTACATGGTGCACTTCATTACTACATCCCTAATGTAATATATTTGGAACAGATATACTTGTTACATGGTGCACTTCATTACTACATCCCTAATGTAATATATTTGGAACAGATATACTTGTTACATGGTGCACTTCATTACTACATCCCTAATGCAATATATTTGGAACAGAAATACTTGTTACATAGTGCACTTCATTACAACATCCTAATGTAATAAATTTGGAACAGAATACTTGTTACATTGTGCACTTCATTACAACATCCTAATGTAATAAATTTGGAACAGAATACTTGTTACATGGTGCACTTTATTACAACATCAATAATGCATTTAAAAATCCATTGAAGCCAAACATGGAGTTTTGTTGAGGAGAATTGCTATGAGACAACATTTTTATCTCAAAATATTTACTACATTCATATGTGTTCATTGTAGAATTAGATTTACTACATTCATATGTGTTCATTGTAGAATTAGAGAATTTGAAATAATTACTGTAATAAATCTTCAGTCAGAAGAGTACCATATATACTCACTTAGAAGTCGAGTCCAACTGCAAACAACACAGACTGTGATCTGCTGTTGCATAATGCTCTGGCCGATCAGGGTCTATACTGTTTGTTCTACTTATTACTCCTAACAAACTGCATATACCAAGACCTGCCAGCACATAACGCGACTGCAGATCTGAGTATGTGCAGTTTGCAGTTGGACTCGACTTATAAGCGAATGTATATAACAGTAGATGTAGGTGTTGCCATAAAATAAATTGAAAGTTTTAAATTTGGTGTAAAAATGCTTAGCATCAAGACCCACAATTTCCTATATGTCATGGGTTCAAGAGGTGTCAATGACTTCAAATTACCGTCCATATCCAACAGTGCATCCCCATTTATTGACAATGTCATCTATCACAGGGCATTTAGCTAATGCAACAGAAGCTGTGCAGTAAAATAAGCAATAAAATATAACATTGGATAAACTGTATATAATACAAACAAAAAACAGTAACAAGTTAAATCTACATAATCACCATACAAAGATAGGTCATGGTAAACGTAAGTTGCAACAAGGGTCTGTTTTGCTGACTAGTGTACACAAAACAATCTTTTTCAGTTCAGATCATTATGTATTTCAAACATGGTAGCCTGTTTGGAGCAGTGTAGTCCAGTTGGTAAAGCATCGGACTTGTAATCCAAGGGTCATGAGTTTGATACTCACCCAGACCAGCCTGAGTTGGCTTGCCTTGATGTATCCTGGGAAAACATACTTTTAAAAGCGGCCATTTCTTCAGCATGATATAGCCAAATAAAGTGTTGAAAGTGCTATTAAAAACCAACCAACATTTCAAACATGGTACTTGACCTATTTGCACTAAACCTGCTCTAAATATAGATTTTCCTTTTTTTCATCTTGAATTCACTCCTCTTTAACTCAAAGGTTAAGTGAAGATGGTTTTCTTATTCATATATATGATACTGTAATTTGGAAAATGCATGTCAGCTATGAAATTAAGCTGGAAGAAAAGACCCTAACAGTATTCAACTGTTGAACCATTAATTAAAAAATTCTGAAACAATGAAACCTTTCTAAAGACCTCACCATAAAATTCCAGCTCCTATTTAGTAAGTTTGGTTAACATGATTACAGTGAAATCCTGTGACTTCAAACACTTCTGTTTCCACTCAATCTGCACACAGTGACCTGAATCACGACTAACAAACTGCTTCAATGAATAATAAAGGAATCTGTTCCCAGAAATGGTTGTTCACACAAAATACCCTACAGTGATATCTGGTTGAATACAGTCTTGAATTATGTCTTCCATTCTCTATTGTTTTTTGGTTTTTTTTCTTTATTTTTTTACACTGAAATAACCTTGACCCAAAACTTGTAACTGGATCACAAATTTTACTGCAAAGTAAATCCTGTTAATTAAGACTACTGACTGGACTGGGTAAAAGGGGTATGAAATTGGGAGGTGGTCTGAATTCAGAGTTGTACTTTTACTAAGTGCATGGGAATTACCAACATATAGTTGCTACTGTGAAGTGGTTTCATTGAGGAACTGGTCACATGGAGAGGTTTTACTGTTTAAATCATACATGAGGTCATTCCCTGCAGCAAATGTCCATCACTACACTGGGTTGATATTATTAACCGAAGGGTCAGTTTTTCATTAAATGTCTTGCAACAGACTAAGTTTTGGGCAGCAAATTTTCAAAATTCAAAATTCAATTTTCCAAAGGGTAGGTTAGTTGAGTATTTATATATCAAATTTGATGGGGCAGAAAAGGTGTGTACTATTAGGTTCCCACATTTGTTGAAAAGTTCATTACAAGTTAATGAAGTGAAAAATACAAACTATTAAGTGAACACTTGTATAAACATGACACATGTTAAATGACAATGTGTCATGTCCACCCAATTTTGCAGAAAGCAACTCAAACTAGCAGCTGGGTCAGTTGAATTGTGTCATGCCAGATGTTTTAGTGCTTTGCTAAATCAATATTACTTGAGACAAGTATACCAATAGGAAATGTAATAAATAGGAAATGTGGTGGTACCATATATACTTGCACCAGCTCCAATTGTAAATAATACTGACCCAGATCAGCTATTGCATAATGCACTGACATATCAGGGTCTATGTTGTTTGTTCTACTGATTAGTTCTAACAAACTGCATAGACCCAGAACTGCCAGTACATTATGCAATATCAGATCTGGGTCAATGCAGTTTACAGTTGGATCGAACTTATAAACGAGTATACAAGGTAAGTATGAGACATAGGATGAAGTAACATTTGTTTAACATCAATGACACAGCAAAAACCTTAAAGAGGATGACTGATGGAAAGAAAAATAAATAACATTAAATTATTTAAATCATGGTATTATGTAAATATATTGTAGTATGTGCAATATGTGCTTATACCAGTATTTGTTTTCTTTTTTTTAATTAAAATCCATAATTCAAGTTTGGAAACTAACTGTACAAACTTTCAATTTTAGTATTTTCCAAATATAATGACTGCTACAATAATGACTGCATGAAGATGATATGTGTACACATCATAAATTCATCTTTTATATGATCTGAAATCTTTTTTTAATAAAGAAAACAACTAGAGTAATAAAAGGAGAAACCTTAAACACTCAATTAATCATGAGGAGATTAGTACATACTTTATTCACCCCACCCCCACCCCCATAACAATTGACATACAATAGAATCAATATAATTTTTAATTTTGTTCATTGTTTACGCTTGCCTACAAAGCATAATAGTGACTAAAAATAATCTATGGGAAAGAAAAAGTGTTGGCACTTTTACAAACAGTTCAATTGGTTTGGTTGAATTTGCAACAAACTGTAAGATAGTAAAAGGTACCGTAATGGTTGTTGTTGTTGTTGTGGGTTTAACGCCATTTTTCAACACATGAAAGGCTATACATGGCGGCCAGTATATTTGGTGGAGGAAGAACCCAAGAAAAACCCGGGAAGAACCACCGACCCAGGGGAAGCTACTGGCAAGCTTTCTCACATACCCACGTTAGCCAAGCCAGAGACTCGAACCCACACAGACAGAGGTGAGATGTGTGAGTGATCTGTAAATGCGAACGCCTTAGACCACTCGGCCAACCGGGGCCCCCAAAGGTAATGGTAAATTGGTTCAAAACATTATAATGTTACACATCAGGTGTAAATGTTTGCCATTCATTCTGTCTTGGCAGATCAGTGATACTTCAAAATAGTTTCCTAACAACACCTGACAGTAAGTAACATGCTTATGGAAAACCCCTTCAAAATATGAAGTTTAATTTAATACAATTTTCCACAAATTTGGAGATAACTCTAAAAGAACTAATCAGACAAAGCCAAATCTTTTATGGGACTTAAACTCTTGTCATAATGCAAATACATACAAAGTTTCATAAAAATATCTGCAACGGTTTTGGATATATTAACTAGACAAGAGTGTGATGGATGGATAGACACATCAGTTTGAAATAAGAATGGGGATAACTCTTAAAATGCTGATCAGACTCCATTCCTATTGGACACTGTCGAGTCATGGTACAAAAGCATGCCAATTTTCATGAAGATAATGAAGGTATCTGAATGGGTTCTGGTGATATTAAGTAAACAAAATTGTGATGGATGGATGGACAAGCTGACTTTGCAGGGGGTATAACAATATTTTTACATTACTGTGTGTGCCAATTCTGAGAACTGAGACTTTCTGGTCATAAAAATTATGCTGTTTTACCCTGTATTTAATGTACTTATTAGCAGGAATTATAGTTTGTAATAATATCTGAATATGAAAAATAAATAGGAATGGGATTGAAAACTCTTGAAGAAATATTTTAGTTTGAATGATGGTAATACATCACAGAAATTTCATTTTCAAGAAAGATTTTTGTATTACAAAAGAAAATCATGCTTTTAGAAAAAGGAAAACTTATACAATGCATGTTTCCATTCATGGCAGTTAACACAGATATGGGTACATACACTGTGAACAGTTCAAAAGTAATAAATGTGAATAAAATGGACATTTCCTGGATTAATTGCCTTTTAAAAAGCTTGATTGTACAATTCATATACTGGACGATTTTTAGTTTGATGATGTGATAATAATGTGTTTGAATTTCTTGAATAAACAATGTACAGGTATGGGTATTTGTTACCCAGTTTGTTTCTAAAATGTAGTTTGCGGGGGTGGGGGGGGGGGGGGGGGGGGTGGTAAAACTAATTTTAATTATGCAATACTTACCCATCACTATTATATAGCTTATTACTTTTTCGTGTCGAAAAATCTCGTCCGTTCGATGTGAATACATCCTCCCACTTAGAGTGGAGAATTTTGTCAACAAGACACGTCACACCCGTGCACCTCTCTGCGCCTGCGCGAACATTCATCTTTTTCATAGACGAAATTACGCCAGGACATCAGAGCGGGGTGGGAGGAGGGCATTCGATAACAGTGATGGGTAAGTATTGCATAATTAAAATTAGTTTTACCCCCCCCCAAAAACTACATTTTAATAGCAGCAATACAATACCCTATCACTATTATATAGCTGAATTGGTCAGTTAGGCGGGTAGGCTGATGTTAAACTGATCAAAAACAGAGAAAAATGGAAAGTACTCACCATTTGAGGGAGAGATCCACTTTACTATTTGTTGGAGTCCTTCTGGGCCACATGTTGTGCCGCAACTATGGGTCCCAGAGAAAAAATGCCTGCGCTTTGATGTGCTAATGAGCGGAGGTAGAAGGACGAAAAGGAAGTATGGGATCACCAAAAACCTGCCTTCATGACATCCTCCAAGGAAGAGTGATTTAAATAGGCCCATGAGGCAGCGACGGCTCAAACCTCATGGGCTTTTAGTTTCATAAAAGAGAGGTCTCTATCCGTAAGGGACTGATAAGCTCTTTTAATTGTGGTGACAATCCACCGTGAAATAGCGGAGGCCGAAATATCAACGGAGCCCTTAAGAGGAAGGAAAAGATGTTTCCTGCCCTTTCTTTTCCCTTTTGAAGCATTTAGATAGAAACGCAGTGCCCTAACTGGGCATAAAAGCCTATCTTGATCATCTCCAGCACAGATTCGACTGAGACTGGGGATCTCTATAGGTGATGGAGCTACCGCAGGTAACTGATTTTTGGCTAAAAATCCTGGCTGACAAAGGAGGGAAACGGATTCATAATTGCCATTAAAACGGAGACAGCCAGTGTCAAGAGACAATGCATGAATCTCACTACGTCTTCTCGCAGACACCAAAGCGAGTAAAAACACAGTCTTGAGTGTGAGGTCCTGAAAGGATGCCTCACTCAATGGTTCATAGGTTTTTTTTGTTAAGGACCATAAAACACATGATAGATTCCATCTGGGCGTAAGAGAGCGGGTGACAGGTCTCTGTAGCTCAAAATACTTAATGAGATCGGCAACGTGTGGATCTGAACCGATTTCCGACCCCCGAGAAAATTTAAGTGTGTTAGAGATGGCGGCTCTATAGCCCTTGATAGCTGATACTGAATATTTTTTGTTCTCGAAAAGGAACAAAAGGAAATCAGCAATGGCAGTTACAGAGGGACAGCTGGGATCAAAACGTTCCCTACTGCACCAATCACAGAAGATTCTCCACCTTTCATCATAGACCTTGGATGTAGAAGCTCTCCTGGCCTGAATGATGCAACTGGTAACCCGGCCCGAAAACTTGTTCTGGCGGATAGATCGCTTGATATGAGCCAAGCGTGAAGGTGGAGAATGTGTGGGCTATTGTGTAGGAGGGAGCCCCTATGTTGTGACAAGATCCCTCCTGTGAGAAAGAGACCTGGGTTGATCTATCAATAGATCTAGAAGATTGTTGAACCAAGATCATTGGGGCCATAATGGAGCTATGAGAATGATCCAGCCAGTGGAAGTTCTTACTTTTTGCAGAACTTGGGGTAGCAATTGGAACGGTGGGAAGGCGTATGCGAACAGACGATCCCACTGGAAGCTGAATGCGTCCACTGCCCAAGCTCTCTGGTCCGGGACTGGAGAGACATAAAAGGTAAGTCTGTTGCTGAGCCTGGTCACAAACAAGTCCACGAGGGGCCTTCCCCATAGTGAGAAAAGGGATTCTGTCACTTCGCGGTGAAGAGTCCATTCCGTGAGAACTGATTTGTCTGACCTAGACAGACTATCCGCTAAGATGTTCTTCTTCTCTGGGATGTGGCGAACTCGCAGGGAAATGTTCTCCGAGGTGGCCCAGCAGAGGAGGTTCCAGACCACCACGCAAAGAGAAGGGGCATGTGTGCCTCCTTGATGTCAGAGATACGCTACGACAGAAGTGTTTTCGGAGGAGACCATGACACATTGACCCCTTACTCTGTTGATGCACCCTTGCAACGCTAGAAACACAGCTTTCATTTCTAGGTTGTTTATGTGGAGGGACGACTCGTCCCGGGTCCAATGACCCTGAAGAATTATGCCCTCCGGCTCTAGATGAGTACCCCAACCGGAATCTGACGCATCGGCGAACAGGTAGGAGTGGAGATCGGGTGCGTGCATGGAGACCCCAGTTAGGAATCTGTCTCGATTCATCCACTATCGCAGATGGTGATGAAAGTCTGGTCCTAGAGGAATCAGAGCTGATAGAGAATCCTTGTGTGGTTTCCACCTTGTGAGAAGGAGAAACTGTAGAGGGTGCATATGGCGCCGTTCTAAGGGAACCAGATCTGCAGCGGCGTTCAAGGTTCCCAGTAGGGATAGGTAAAAGCGAGCAGACAACACGGTTTTTACTCGTAACATCTCTAAAAGTGCCAGGATTCGATCTATATGCTCCCGGGAACCCAGACTAAGTTCTGGTTTGTGAGGAAGTTCATCCCTACATAAACGAAGTCCTGGGATGGAGTCAGTTCTGACTTCTCGAGGTTGGATAAGAGACCCAACCGAGTTACTGTGGACCAACAACGGAACAGATCCTGATGGAGGGACTGAACCTGAACGTTGTGGATTAACCAGTCGTCGAAGTACTGGAGAATCGGGGTTCCCAGTACTCGTAGATAGGACACTACTACTCCCATAACTCGGGTGAAAACTCTGGGTGCGGAAGCGATTCCGAACGGCAGAACCCGGAATTGAAAGACTTCCTGGTCCAAGCAAAACTGGAGATATTTCCGATGTGGTGGAAAAATCGGGATGTGTAAATAGGCATCCTGAAGGTCGATGGAGACCGTCCAATCTGATTGATGCATCGCATTTCAGATTGAAGAGGTGGTCTCCATCTTGAAATGTTCCTCCAAAAGGAACCAGTTTAAGGGGGAGAGATCGATAATGAGACGAAATTTCCCACTTTTCTTGGTGACCAGGAAGATTCGGGAGTAGAATGCGGGAGACTGATCGTTCAGGACCCTCTCGACTGCCCCTTTTTGTAAAAGGGTATTTACCTCTTCCCTTAATTTCACCAGATTGGTCTGATGAAAGAATATGGGGGTCCTTGATAGTGGAGGTTGTTCCCGAAACTGAATACGGTAACCCTCGCTTACAACAGAAAGGATGTTTGGGAGAGGAATGGATGGCAGGAGAGGGTGCGAGTCCCTAGGGCCGTCCCCCCCCCCCTCCTTCCTTGGGAAAGGAAGGTGGTTTGGAGAACTTCCTCCTAGAGGCTCACCTCAGCGAAACCAATGCCTTGGACCTGACTCATTAGGAGGTCTCATTTGAGGTTGTGCACTGTACTGGGGCTGTATCTATTTAAAGAATTTAGCAGGTGGCCCTCGGGGGCAATGCACATTAGTACGCTTCCTGGCCGATTGCGATGGGCCAGGTGCAGCTGTAAAGGATCTATGCTGATGATCCTTCAAATCTTGTGAAGCCACAGTGGGGATGAGTCCTCCGAAGAGGCTCTCAGCTTCCAGCGGAGCAGCCCTTAGAAGGTCCTTACTATGGTTAAGTAAGACCCTCGAGGAGTCCAGTGCAACATCACAACAGATGTGTAGGAGTTCTGCTGATAGGGCCATTGCAATAGAAAGTGAATGCCGAGATGTCTTGGCCACAGCTTCCAGGACATGCTGTAATGCGGCTGGGTTCAGTGCGGACTCCCTCAGCATACTAAACGAAGTAGCCGAGAAGAGGTTCGCATGAGAAGCTATGGTGATCAGGAGGCGGACTTTCTGCTCAATGGCCTCAATCGTTTTAATAGGAAGGCGTGCCCAGGTTCCAGTTGTCAAACCCACTTGAGATGCATCTGCATCCAATTGGGGAGGCTTAATGGGCCACTTCGGGGAATGTACCCGGTAACTAGAGGCAGAGACCATAGGTCTTAAAGTAGAGGCAGGGACAGCCCACCCTCTACGCCGTCTAGCGACGTCTTGGCCTGAGGAGAGCCTCTGTGATATTTCCTCAATCGTTGAGGAATGTGGAAGGAGCAGGAGATCTGATTGTGGTCGAGTCCCAGAGATCTTTTCCAAAATGGAGAGGATCTTCTTGGACTGTGCACCAGACGGCTTCGGGCACAAATCCATGGGTAGCAGGTGGTAAACTACTTCGTTTACCGCCTTATCAAAAGACCAGATCTCTTCCACTTCATCTAGCTGAGAGGAGCTGGTGGGCCTAATAGGAGGCATCAAATGAGCTGTTTCTACTTCGTACTCGTTGGAGTCGACGAGGATCGATAACGCATCATCATCTAGAACACTCCGAGCAGGAGAGTGGCCTGGCATCACTATGTCCTTTGGAGATAGTAACACAGGTGCACTATGTGCCATTTCCCGTACTTGTTAGTCATGATGAGTAGGGGCTCTATGTGTTCTAGACGTTCCAGGATAAAGACGAGACCGCTTGTCTTTCATGGATGATGTTATGCGTAGTGTTTTACAAGTGGATGCCACCTGGTGAGGAGGCGATGGCGGGACATGAGCCGCAGCATCGTCTCTACTCTGAGTCCAGGGTCCAGTAGCCCAAGGGGGCATAAGGGACCAATTATTATGAGATGGGGGTCCCCACATCCCGTACGGATTCATTGGGATAATAGGAAAAGGGGGGATACCGATCCGATCCCCTTCCCTGGTCTGGGCCCTCTGGGTACACTCCCGATCCCTTCCGTACCACGAGGCCTCTGAGCGATGACCGGTGTAAGGTCGGTGACCGGTACGAGATGACCGGTGGCCTATGACCGGTGACCGGCGACCGGTAATAAACGACCGGTTGCCGGGACAATGTGACCGGTGACCGATGATCAACCATTGACCGGTCACTTGATTCGACCGGTGACCGGTCAGAAGACATATCAGAGCCCAGTTTGTCTTCATCATTAAAAACAAGGTCCGGTGCAGCTCCTCCCTTTCGAGAGGGTGTGACACGCTACCCCGGAAGTGTTTGGTGCGGTGCAGCTCCTCCCTCTCGGGAGGGTGCGACACGCTACCCTGAGATGAGCGGTGCACTTCCTTCCTCGCGGAAGGCAGCAACATGCTACTCTGAGATAAGCGGTGCACTTCCTTCCTGGTGGAAGGCAGCATCACGCTACTGTTAGTGTGAGGGGTGTTTGTCTTCTCCCTACCCGGGAGAGGCGATCTACTCCAGGAACGTACACTCCCTCCTACAAGAGGGACCTTACCTATCTCGGGGGGGGGGGGGGGCTGGTCCCTTAGGCTCCTGGGGTCCCGGAGTGTTCTTCTGCTGTAGTGGTCTTCTTACAGTATTGTTCCCTTTGCCTGAGTACCTGTAATAGAAAATCCAGAAAATTCAGACGATGAGGGGGGATTTAAGTATTTTCTTCTGCCCTCTGTATGTACGTCTGGAATCGGCAAGATTCCAGGTTTCATTCGTCCATTTAGTGCAGAAGGTACAGCGATCGTGTACACTTGGAACATGTGAGGCAGTCCGGGTGGGTATCCCAAGTGGCCTTCTTGTGGCCACACTTTCCTACAGACTGTGCCGACATTGTTCTCTGAAATAAATGTTTATTGAAAAATAATACAATAATAAAACGTGTAAAACTCACCTTTTATTTCCACACGTGAAAACTCACCTTTTTTGTAAATATCGCATGCTATATGCACACCAGTTCACCTCGCTCTGTTTGCATAAACTTTTAGCGGTCTATATGCACCACAGTGGATTTTGTCTAAAGGTAAACAATATACATATACATGCACAAGGATTAGAAGTCTAGTTTTCTTGACAAACTTTATTGTTCTCAAGAAAGTACAGAATAACAATGTGACGCGTCACGCGTGGTATTACAAATACAATTGATGACTTAGCAAAAAGAATATTTAATCAAATATTTAATTGGTAGAATTATGCACCTGCTAATTGTGGCGCTATCCCGGTTGTCTATGTTACGTTGTAATGAACACACGAGACTTACATTGAGCCAAATTGTTTTTGAAAAGAAAAAATATATGGTGTACCCTAACCCCTAAGGGCGGAATACACGTGGTAATCTAGAAAGACTCTTTCTAGAACAAATACTGACGTAGGGCAGCATAAGACACATAAGACGAGATGGACAAATGTAACACCAGATGAATTTAGGCTGAAAGGAGAACCCAAACGTGGTTGAAACCCGCAGCAGACAATTTTTCTCTGGTCACGTTCGTACAACACAACCATTAGCCATGGCGTCCATGAAAAAGATGAATGTTCGCACAGGCGCAGAGAGGTGCATGGGTGTGACGTGTCTTGTTGACAAAATTCTCCACTCTAAGTGGGAGGATGTATTCACATCGAAAGGACGAGATTTTTTGACACGAAAAGGTAATAAGCTATATAATAGTGATAGGGTATTTGTATTGCTGCTATTAAATTACCTACTTTTTGTTGGGAAAATCGGGTCCCACTTTTTCCATTTCTGGAATGAACAGTGCTTATCACTACTGAGATAACAACCCATTAATGAGAAAATCCTTCAACTGCTTGCTGACTTGTTAAACAAATACTTGGATGCATACACACTGTAAATACTACAAAAACAATAGAGATGTATTTCTCATTTCCATGCTTAACTGCTTTATGAATAGCTAGATTCTAGATTGACACTTTTTTAAACAGTGAGTTTGTATTGGTGAATTTTCACCCAATATTACATATCTAATACCACTGTACAGTAAAACCCAACTTGACTGAAAAACCAGTGTTTTGGAATACCACCCATCATGCAAAAATACTCTTTTGGAAGAACATCTGCCATACAATATCACTCTTTTGGAAAACCATCTTTCATGAAAGTCCACTGGTTTGGAAGACAACCTGTCATGAAAGTCCATATTTTTCATGTATGGATCATCTGTTTAATGTCATATGATGACCTCTAATGAGAGAGTCAGAGACCAAGTACATCTTGGGAAAGTACTTTTTTTTGGCAAAAGGGGTGGTCTTCCAATCCAGACAGGTATTTAGGGGTTGATTTAGCCACTGACCTGCCAGCCCTTGGCCTGTGGGTTTTGAGAAGAGCCAGTTAATACTGACAGCCACAGGCCTGTGAGGCCAGAATTTTTTTTTTTACATCATTATGAAATAAATTCTATTAAACCTGTTAATTTTCTGCAGGGTCAGTTGATTTTCATGTGAGCTGGTTCTGCTGGTCAATGGAAAAATCGGTCTCATGTCAACCCGTGGGCATCACTGTATTATATTCCGTTGTATACATGTATCTGGTTATTTATCGCCAAGGTTATGAGTTATGGAATTAAACAAAATGAAAGTAGTATTCAAAGCAGTAACTGCCCTTTAGTTTGGAAGATCCAGGGCTAGAAATTGATGGTAGTCCACTAGCCTAAGGCTAGTAAATTTTCTGTTGGACTAGTAGTTTTCATAATTTTAATATTCAAATGGCTAGTGTTTGACATTGTTTTGTGGGAAGTACTAGTTAAAATGCAGCAGGACAAGTAAATTTCTCAATCTACTAGTCCTATTGGCTATAAACAAATTTATGTTAATTTCAAGAGCTGAGATCAATGTGAATGTGCTCATTGTTTGCCTTTTTTTGTGGTAGCAGATCAAGGATACCTATTTCATTAATAATTTTGATCAGGTGTGAAAAATAAATATACAATATTACATACATCTAAATCAGCTTGACAAGAAATGTCACATCAATTGTCACATGAAAAAGATGCACACACAAAATACACATGTTCATGGAACATGTATTCTCCACCATAGTGTCTGAAACATGACCTAAATACAAAACTTACCAAGATGGACGGACCAGGGTAACTCTACATGCCATACCACTGTCATGGTGGGCATCAAGAATGAGGATATTTATTTAAAATACTGTTTTTTAAAAACTGACCTCCCTGATACATACAGGAATGACAGAATAAAGGCTGGATCCACCAGTTGTTTTACTTTAAGCTTGGGATCAATTTTACACAGAATTATTGTCAGTTTTATCCCAATCTTCAGAATCTGCTTTCAGCTTAAGCATTTCCCATTCTTTGTTTTGTAAAACAGTTATTTTTTATTTTAGTAATAAACAGGTAAAAACAAAACTGTATAATCATTTTGAGTATACATATTGGAGGGAAAAATTATATGAGAAAACTTTAGCGGTGACAATCGGTGAATTGATATTCCCTGTCCAAGTCTATACATCCATACAACTGGTGATAGTGTTGGTGGTAGCAGTAGCAGGGGGGAGAGGGAGAGGGAATGAAGAGGTGCTACTGAACCAACTCTATTTTATTTCTATGTTATCATTTTCATTGGCTAATCCCCCACCACACACTGTACATTGGACTCTACTGCATCTCCCCCATGACTAACTTTGACTCCAGTTTACAGTCACTCCCCTCCATATGTTTACATGATGAGGGAATCTGACAGGAAAGTTTACATTTATTATAAACAGACTCCTCCCTCATAATTACACAGGAATAATGGGATTATCCCAGTTCAAGTTTACATCACTTTTCAGATATTTCTGTAAATCCAAAGATTTGAAAATCGCTAAATATATACTGGTAATGTTATTCTAATTATCCAGGAAATTCCTTTACCTTATACAGTAAAACATCAATTAACCAGACCCAATGGGAGACACAGATGATATGGATAATTGTCTGGATGATTGAATTTTGGTAAAGTAGAACTGTGAATGGATGTATCTTTATAAAATGTGTCCAATAATCATATGTCTGACTTTATATGTATCTTTATAAAATGTGTCCAATAATCATATGTTTGACTTTATATGTATCTTTATAAAATGTGTCCAATAATCACGTTTGACTTTATATGTATCTGTCTAAAATGTGTCCAATAATCATATGTCTGACTTTATATGTATCTGTCTAAAATGTGTCCAATAATCATATGTTTGACTTTATATGTATCTGTCTAAAATGTGTCCAATAATCATACGTTTGACTTTATATGTATCACCAGTAATTAGGTAAATATTAACGTTATGTAGAAATGTATTCTGATAGTGACATTTTAACTTCACCCCTATCACTGATATCTCTGACTTTGTCTGACAAAATTTAGCAACTGATGGTAAGTATGTACATATGTATGTACCGTGCTTAATGGAACATCAGTGCAACTTAAGTTCTATAAATGTCAAGATAAAAATTGCAAAACCTTATGATGATAAATCTTTCCAAATAAATGCAAACATGTAGTCCAACAAGATAAAACATAAAAAGTAAATGTGTTAATATTCTTTAACTGTTTTTTTTTAAAAAAAAAAGATAAAGGTAAAGTAAAATATAATCCTGAAAATACAGGATTTTTTTTTTACATTAACTTTGTTTCTTTCAAATAGTACAAGATTTTCTCTGTTGGTACATCATCAAAAAGCATTTTAATTGAGTACACATCAAAAAAATTCTGTCTCACTAGATAGAAATTCATACACTCATCAAGAATGTGTTCACCAGTAGGACTCATGGTACTAATTCAACTCCTTAGTAAACCTATGGAAACACCATGATATTAAAAATTCGATAACTCTAAATTTCTGAATGCTTATGATCAAACCTATATTTCTAGGTATAGACACATCCTCGATGCAAGCTTCTGTGTTGAGAAAACCATATGAGCTGCAGCATTGTTTTGATCTACCGGTATATGTGTTTAAAACAGGTGTTTTCAATTCCACACCTAAAGAATGAGGTGCTAACTTCAGTAATGAGTGTTGTAAAGTCAAGTCTGTAAAAGGACTGATATTCCATCAATAAAATATTATATCTCTTTTTTTCAGTTACAAATAGGATAAGCTCTCAAAAGATTCATTTTTACTAAAATTTTACTTTTCATTATCAACCAATCATGGCCAGCCAAACCCATATATACTCCATTTACCTTCACCCATTTTCTAGACTGGTTCCCATTCTTCCATATATTTATTAAGGTGAGTCCTA
Source organism: Margaritifera margaritifera (assembly GCA_029931535.1). Classification (NCBI taxonomy): domain Eukaryota; kingdom Metazoa; phylum Mollusca; class Bivalvia; order Unionida; family Margaritiferidae; genus Margaritifera; species Margaritifera margaritifera. The sequence goes on along the minus strand of JAQPZY010001699.1, from coordinate 8,353,602 downwards.
TATCCTCTTGATTTATTTGACAGACCTATGTACATGTATAGCACAAATAGTATAATGCATAAATAAACAGTGCACATAGTTCTGCTTGTCAAAGATTACACAAGTGAATAATAAAATTTATTGGAAGTATATGGATAGCACCACCATCAATGGTGCATTTCAGGCAACATCTAATTATTTGAGTTTCACTACAGAAAATCAGAAAAAAATATTAAAATAAATCAGTCTAATCAACAGTTACCTTGTTTGCTATCACCATTTATCTCTCTTTAATTTAAGATTGAAATATATTATCAGCCTTGTCATATTATGCAATAAATAAGTAAAAGGTCAATGTCACTATCTACATGTACATGTGCATGTATTATTACTTCAATAAAGGAGATTTAAATAACAGAAATTACTTAAAATTCCTCTAGAACACGTAATTTTAAACTAAAGTAAGGTACTGTAGGCATAAGCCAATAAAAATAAAAAATATGAAGCTCCAAAACAATCATTAATTGAAACTGGTGGGACATAAAATCATGAGGGGTCATCAGCATTAAGCATGGTGGTAGAGACATAAGTGATCATATCTGAAGCATAATCTTTCAAAACACAACTTGGAAATCTAAAATTGGTGACCATAATTGCTCAATCTATCAATGGCAACTTGTCTAACATTTACATATTTGATTGCATAGATATTAACCAATGTGCAAAACACCTCACCCAGCATAGTCAAATCTACACACTCTACACCCTCCCCCCCCCACACACACATACTTTATAGCAACATTTGTCATATTTGAAAGTGTGTTTAATTCCCCAGCGAAAATCTATATGAGGTTATCAAAATGTATTCATTTTGCTTATTAGTAACAAACAGAACCAGACTTTTACATCCATAGTAACTTAACTGTATATGCAAATGTGGAACCACTGTAATGATGTTGTTCTCTGTATTGAATCATGTTTTCAATTCTGCACCTAAAGAATGAGGTGCTAATTTCGGAAATGAGTGCTTCAAAGTCAAGTCTGTAAAAGGACTGAAATTCCATCAATAAAATATTTTCTCTATGTTTCTCAGGTTACAAATAGCATAATAAGCTCTAAAAGATTCTTTTTACTAAAATTTTACTTTTTATTATCAATCAATCATGGCCAGCCAAATCCATATATACTCTATTTTATCTTCACCCATTTCTAGACTGGTTCCCATTCTTCCATATAATTAGTACCATGAGTCCTGTAAGTGGACACTGGCAAAGAATACACTCTGTAATACTGAGATCCACTCTTCAGGTACAGTATGCATTGGTCAGGTATGTGTTCTATATATGAGCACCACAATTATATCCAGGGGCTATGGCACAAAATTCATCAGTATATGATGCATCTTCCTGCTATGACTACATACTTGAATTCTGGTTCAGAAAATATTTGCAAATGTCATTGTAACTTATATTTTTGTACATCTGACCACAGCTCAGGTACGGCACAGGCAGGAGTCAAGGATTACACTGTCTCACAGATGATTAATACATGGGCAACACAACTACAAATTTTTCCTGAATTTCACCCAACAGTTTAAGTTGCTGTTGTTGTTGTTGGGTTTAACACCATTTTTCAGCACATGATAGGCTACACATGGCAACCAGTATATTTGGTGGAGGAAGAACCCGGAAAGACCCCAGGAAAAACCACTGACCCACGGGACGCTACTCACATATCCATGTTGGTCAAGCCGAGATTCAAACTCACACGGAGAGAGGTGAGATGTGTGAGTGATCTGTAAATGCGAGCACCTTAGACCACTCGGCCACTTGCAGCCCCTAACCAGCAGTTTAAGTGATGTCGTAATGGATAGATGGAGGGAGAGATAGATGGAATATCACAATATTCCCAAAGCTTTATTTAAACAAAGTACTGAGATAAAAAAAAAAGGTACAAAAAGGTAAAAATACTTAAGATGAGATGCAAGATACCAGATTTACAATCTCTAACTATCCCCATACAATTTGGACTAAAATTAGGCCTTCTAAAAATTCTAAAATTCTAGATTTTATTGAATTTACCTACCTCTAAAAAGGGAGATGTTAAACATATCACAGTTTTATAAATAAAATAAAAGGAAGTATCTTCTGTGACACCTTATATGATGAAGATATCTGAATATTCACCTCTGACCGAACAACAAGAACAGGACAAAGTGAACCACCCCACCTGTGCTTATAAGTTTAAATGGATAGCCTTGATAAAGACTTGTAAAGGTTTTTATCATATCAGTCAAGTTTTATTGATTCTTATGCAACCCCGAGTTAATATAACACCAATATGAAAAGAAATTACTCTGTGCCTGCACTGCACCAGAGGCCACACCAGAAACACCTTACAAAAAGAGCGGGGCTTGGCAAATTTGAGCCAGGATTTGAACCTAAGCCTGCCCTGAATACAGTCTTCAACACCATCAATTCAACTTTCCTGCTTGTACCCCCAATTTCTGGTGACAGAAGGTCCAAGACTCATCCAAAACAAGAAGGCCAGGGCTTGAAAGTTGAGTCCACAATCGAAGCATTACCGTAAAATTTGTGACCTTGACCTAAAGGTCATATGGTTGAGTTAGCATGTCACACAATGAAATACCTTAGCTTTTTAATGATTCATCCTAAGTCATAGTGAATAAAATCCACGAAGTAGTTTATTAAATATTAGCAAATGAAAATACTGTAACCAAAACCTTAATGCAAATTTTCTCTGACTGTGACTTTGACCCCAAGGTCAATAGGGTGAGTGGGTGTGTCACAGAATGAATTATTTTAGCTTCATAATGATTAATCTCAAGTAAGAAGAAAATCCATCAAGGGAAATACATGTATATGAAAACCTGTAACAAAAACCTTAATGCAAATTTTCTAGGATTATGACCTTGACTCAAAGGTCAAGAGGATAAGTAAGCATATCGCAGAATGAATTGTCTTAGCTTCATAATGATTCATCACAATATTATGATAATCTATCTCTTATGATAATCTATCACTATGCTGATGCAATCGATCGCCAAAATCACCACTGGCAATTAAATTATTTACATGGCAATTCATTTCATTAATAAATTGACCTGTGCTTTTGTCTATAGATTTTTACCTTGAAGTCACTGACATTCGGCAGAGTTATGTATTTTTGAAGTCATGTCAATGATGTAAGGGACTAAATTTCTTAACAAACTAACATAAATAAAACTTTCATTAGTTTGAAAAGGAAAATTTCAAAGAATGAGGGGAATTATGAAAGAAAATCCTAGTCACTATTGCATAATAGTTCCAGTCAAACATCTATTTCTTTTATATAAAAAAACAAACCAATTACATTAGAATTTTAGCTGGTCTCATAGAAAGAATGTCTTTTAATTGCGGGTTAAACCAATATAAATACTGGTAGGCTGAATGGGTTTGCAGTATGAATAGAGGACGATATTTGTTAAAGTTTTCATGAAGAAAGATAATTATATTGCTTGTTTATTATCCCATTGCTTTTAAAGAAGCACAGAGATACATGTATTGTGATAGTCAATATGTATGCATGTATGTATGTGTAATGTCATTGAACTTCTCCTACACTGTTAGAGCTAGGGACAGACCATTTAATGTTTTGTTTTTGGGTTGTTTTTTTTTGGGGGGGGGGGGGGGCGGGATTTGTTCTTTCTTTTGTCTCAAGATAGCCACCTAGGGAGGGCAAGATGCAGCACCCTTCTAAAACACTGGCTAGGTGCAACACTGTATATATAATAATCATGTATGCATGCATTCAATAAAACAACACACATTAGCAACTTTTCAGAAGAAAATCTATGAAGAAAATCTATCAAGCCTAAAAATTGCCCAAACATTGGTTTTCATGTAATTTACATGATTATATTTTGGCTTTCAAAAATATGACAGATCTGACAGCAGGTTTAAACTTTAGGAGTTTGAGTCTGAAGAAGGGATTTATTCTTTTATATCCAGTTATATGTACACCTTAATATCAAACAGGAGTGTATGGTCTACCCTATTTGTCTTGTCATGGAGATGCTTCATTCAACAGTTTAGAACATAACAAAATGAAAATAATTACTGGTATGAATCTATACTTGTTTGACACTTTTAATAATTATTCCATCATCCTGAAGCACGGGCTTTTTTTCCATGCAGATAATCATAGCACCTGTCCAACTAAAAATGTTTTCAACATCCTACAGAATTCCTAATCTGATCAATTTACCCTGACAATTTTGTTCCAATATTGGGTGTAATATTATCCAAAACTGATGGGACCTGCAGGCCCTGTTCCCATTAACCCTCAACAAATTTCTGCAAGCAACTGGACTGAAAGAATACAAACGTATTCCAAGCAAAAATATTAACAAGGTTTTTCATGAGGTAAATATCAGTTTGCATTTTTTGCATTTGACCAATATATTTTTATTTAACGGTCTAAATGAACTATATCTCTGGTCAATGTTATTTCTCCAGCCCTTTGGATTCAATGGTTAATGTCCCGAACTTGATAGGTTCAGATTTGAATCCTGCCAAGACCAGGCAAGGTCAGTCACCTGCATGGTGTGTCTTAGGCAAGATACTTTACTCCAGTCGCCTTCATGGTGTGTCTTAGGCAAGACACTTTACTCCAGTCGCCTGCATGGTGTGTCTTAGGCAAGACACTTTACTCCAGTCGCCTGCATGGTGTGTCTTAGGCAAGACACTTTACTCCAGTCGCCTGCATGGTGTGTCTTAGGCAAGACACTTTACTCCAGTCGCCTGCATGGTGTGTCTTAGGCAAGACACTTTACTCCAGTCACCTGCATGGTGTGTCTTAGGCAAGACACTTTTCTCCCGTCACCTGCATGGTGTGTTTTAGGCAAGACACTTTACTCCAGTCGCCTGCATGGTGTGTCTTAGGCAAGACACTTTACTCCAGTCGCATTGGCATGATATAACCTATCATATTGATGAGCTGTTAAACACCAATCAATCTTTCAGGTTTTAACTTCAAAGTGCACTGTTAACTTAAAGGGGGGTGGGGGAACTAACCCCACCCCCTCCATTCAAGCGTACTACAGTTTACTTCAATAGGGGTGGGGGTGGACTACCCACCCACCCCATCCCCATCACACTATTATTACAGGATTTTTTAATGTAAAAGTTGAATTATTAAACATTTGTGCACAATATCCAGTTGTAACACCTTCTAAATATTCTCTTTTTAAATCAGTCATAAATTGTTTCAACTGTAGACAGTGTCAATTGTACTTCCTAAATAACAAGGTTTGAACATTTGTGTTGAATGTCCCAGGCTACAAGGTGAGATATTTATGACAGGCAGGCTGACTGTAAACATGTGGATTAATTTACAAGTGGTAATATCTGCTGAGGCATAGAGGTGTTTAAACAAGGACATATTGATAGTGAGTTTTCCTTGTAAATATATACATGGTTTTATGGGCTCAAATGTAAACTAATATCCAGTAATGTAACATAATCTGATCCAATACGCCTTATGAAAATCCTGTCATAAGCTCAGTTATATTTTCAATCTAGGAAAAGTACTGTCTACTATCCATTACTTTGTAACAATTACTAGAAACCGATTTACCATAAACGTGAGACTGGATAACACAATACTAGTGGTATACCACTATCTATGCACCTCTGACATTCTGCATTTGATCCTGTACAAGGATCAGTGGTTATAATCCATGGTCAGCGGTTTACCTTGACCTCAGTGACCACCTCATAGTTCAACCTGTACTGGTCACCGAGAGCACTAAAGACCAGTTGTGAAACTTATTATACAATTGATACTACAGTTTGATCTAATTACAGTATCAATCACTTTATGCAGTGGTAGATCGGGGATAGAGGTGGGATGTGTCGTCAAAGAGAAAAACACAAGCCCACTTTCTCCAGTTACAATACTAGTGCAGATTTAAGTGAAAACCTGAGAAAATTGGTCATTTTAAGTAACCAACCCATCCACAAAAATCCTAGCTCAGCCATTGTTATGCCATTATTTTTTTGGTTGTTTGCACAGGACTGAAACAAGCAGGTTTTTATCTGGGTTGTGGATGTCTAGGGGTTGAACGTAATGGAGACTCTTGCATGTAGTAACCAATTTTCAAATTGGATTGGGGATGGGAGTAGAACCTGTCCAACCTGAAAGGCAATCAGTACATTTAGATGGAAATCCCTAACCAAGGGAGTCCAACAATCCTTAAATCTGTCCATGTGGAAAATATGCAATGCTATATTTATATCAGGTTTACTAAATTGTCACACGTCTAAAATGTATGTGTGTATGTTTGTCTTTCACTCATGGTATGTCTGTGGAAGTCAGATAAAAAAAGCATGTACGTACTATCTATCTATCTATCTATCTATCTATCTATCTATATATATATATATATATATATATATATATATATATATATATATATATATATATATATATATATATACACACACACACACACACACATACATACAATTGCCTAACTGCTATAGCATTGTTTTACTATTTTTGGCTAAAACTTTGATGCCAAGTCATGCTTTGGACGGCCTGGGTCACCATTTGTTCTCTTAAATACAAGTTAAAATACCCGGTCGGTCAGAAAGCCAATTAAGCAATTCATATGAAAATGTCCACTCTGTTTCCAAATGCAACGCTTACCTTCTAGAAAATAAAGGTAGAAGTCCAACAACAGCATTAAATCCCATACGATATACATATATACTATCTATCTACACGTGACGTGTTGATACACATGTGTTTCATTTTGTCAATCTATAGTGTACATCAGTGTCTTCTTACCTTACCATACGACATACATCCATCCAAATAGAGACAATGAATGGAATTCCTCAACAAGTAAATGAGCATTCAATTCAAATACCATTTACAACCACGAAACCACAAGTATGCATTAATCCTGATGAATATGCCAGTGTAAATTGTACACTAGTACAATAAAAAAATTGACCCCTACACTTTGACCTATTTATAGCGCATACCGCACACATCAACAGGTATGGCAACAATGTGATAAACTGAACTACAGTTCACAACCAAGCACTGGACTCTAGTTGTTACGTGCATTTATCCATTGGCAAACAAATAGAGCATTATAAAATGTTGACTGTATCACCTTTATAGGCCATTTAAAACAATTTTACATGTGTACTGCAAGATCTGGAATTTAATAAGATTGAGGCCCATTATTACTTTTATTTGCTTAGTAACATGTAAACACTAGTTCGAAGGAATAAAATGCAAGCATTGTATTGTGCATAGATCATATGTAATATGGATTACCTGACCAGTTGGAATTAGAATTTAATGTTGGCAGTTATACATCAAGATAGCAATACTATGAATAATTACTGAAAACAGGCATAAATTTAAATCAGGAAACAGCAGTAATCAGTGGTGTAACTACCACCCCTGCAGCCCCCGCAATGCAGGGGGCGGGGGGGGGGGGGGAGGGAGGGGGAGGGACGCAAGGAGGGAGCCCCAAATCCCGCTTTACAATAATTTGATGGGGCCCACTCTAAAAGTTTTTTTTTTTTTTGGGGGGGGGGACAATTTGAAGTTATGTCACTGGCAGTAATATTTTTTTTACTAGAACACATATGCCATGCAGTGTGTGCATATGTGTAAAAATCTGCACCTTAATATGTCACATAACAATTTAGAAGTATTTATTTTTGTGAAAGGATTTTTAATTTGCTTTTCTTCCATAATTAATTTGATCTGTCTTAATATTAAATTCATTTTGGTATGCAGTCATAAAGTAACCCATAAATATGTAAAAATATCCATCAGAAGGGAGGCTAATCCAACTAAATGCAGGAAAAATGCCTACATGGAACTTTTCTGCAGTAATGTGAAGAAACCAGATTACAATTCAAGCTCTAGTAATCTTGACCTTTGACCTTTTGATCCTCAAATCAATAGGATGCTGCCATTATATCCAAATGCAGTCCACATAGTCTGATTGGAAATGGGTGAGAGAAGTTTATTTATCAGGACAAAACCAAAATTGCATAATCTGGGCTCCATTGATCTTGATATTGCAGCTTTTGACACCAAATCAGCTGGGCTCTTTCTCTGTATAAGTCAGTCCACCTAGGAAGTTTGATGAAAAAACTACGAACAGAAACTTTACTAATCTTGCAGAAACCAAAATCACAATATTGGTTCCATCAACCCTGACCTTTGACAATTACAGCCTCCACTCCATAGGTACCTGCCTCCACCCAAATGTAGTCCACCTATTAAAATTTATAAGAAATAGTCGTAAGAAACTTAATTTATCATGAAAAAATCAAATTTCCATTTGGTTGCCAGTGACTTTGACCTTTGACTTTTTAACTCACCAATCATATACCTGTTACAACTCAATGAGCAAGATGCAGAAGATTGGGTTTAAGAATGCTTGTGACTGTTTAAAAATGCAGACCTTTGTTGTATTGAATTTCATCCATAGTTGTCTAACTTGACTAACATTATCTTGAATACACCTTACAATGTGCAAAAAGATCTTGTCATTCTTATCTAATATGTTATTCCCTACTTTAAAATAATTCAAAATACTGAAGAGTTTATGAAATGTATTAAACCCACTTCATAATCTTGTTCTGAAAGTTAACAAACATACAAATCAAACATATGAAATCCTTGGCAACAGTCAGGCTTCTCTGGTTTAAAATGCTTGAGTATCATCTTGTGTCTCTTCCCATAGTATTGGAAATATGATTGTTGAACATGTTTGAGACTCCAGCAAATGCTGGAGATCTTGTCTCTCTTCCAATAGTATTGGAGATATGTTGAAAATGAAATGGAATAAATTAACAAACTATAAGAATGGTAAGCAATTTGCTTTGGAAATATATCCCTGTCTCTCCTACGTCCCACCCCTACCCCAATGATAGAGACAAGTATATACACCCCTACCCCAATGATAGAGACAAGTATATACATCTCTACCCCAATGATGGAGACAAGTATATACACCCCTACCCCAATGATAGAGACAAGTATATACACCCCTTCCCCAATGATGGAGACAAGTATATACACCCCTACCCCAATGATGGAGACAAGTATATACACCACTACCCCAATGATGGAGACAAGTATATACACCCCTACCCCAATGATGGAGACAAGTATATACACCCCTTCCCCAATGATGGAGACAAGTATATACACCCCTACCCCATTGATGGAGACAAGTATATATATCCCTATCCCAATGATGGAGACAAGTATATACACCCCTACCCCAATGATGGAGACAAGTATATACACCCCTACCCCAATGATGGAGACAAGTATATAGTTAAAAAAAAGTGCATCACTTTTCCAAAAATAGTGTAGGTACAATGATTAGTCAAAAGAGCATATCTGTTGATGAGGATCACAATATGTATAAATTTCACAGCAATCCACAAAAAACTGTCATATAAACCACACCTAGTAGTAAGTTGAAAAGAGCAATAACTCTTACACAAAATGCAGGAGCACAAAGATTTGTCAATATGTGCATCTAAATTTGACGACTATAGTATGTTCCAAGTTTCACAGCAATCCACAACAAACTACAAGACAAATTGTGTTCACAAGATTCTGTCTAACATCACATTTGGCTGCAGGACAAAAAGGGCAATAACTCTAATAACAATTATGAGAACATTGTGATTTGTTGATATGTGCATCTTCTGATAAAAACAAAGTTTCATGGTGATCCACTGAAAACTGTTCACATGACTATATCATACATTACATCCAGCTTCAAGTCAAAAACAGTAATAACACTAACATAAATTGCAGGAGTAGTGATTTGTTGATATGCATGTCTTCAAATGATGATCATAATATGTACCAAGTTTCACAGTGAGCCATGAAAACTGGGGGACTAGATTCTGCCATACACTGCATTCAGCTGCAGGACAAAAAGGCAATAAACTCTAAAAAAAAAAAAAAGCTATGGGAGGATAGAAATTTGTCAATATGTGCATATTTAAATGATAACTATATTTCTGATTACTGATGACCAACCATGTACATATCATGAGAAGTCTTTTAGTGGAAACCCCATGTTGCTATTACTATCAATTCGGAGAAGTAGCGATAACAAGATTTTCAAGATGGCCACCATGACCATAAAATTGGAGGTCTGATTCTCCATTTTCATTTAGGATTACCTAGACATTATAACAAATCTTTTAGTGAAAATGCCATTTCAGTATTACCATTCATTCAGGAGGAGTAGTGATAAAAAATGTCCAAGATGACAAATGTGGTGGTCATATTGATGTCAGATCAGCACCATTTTAATTTAGGACCAACTAGACATTATAAGAGATTTTTTAGTGAAAACCCCATGATGATGATGATGTGAGTATCTGTTCATGAATAATACAACACTTTTAAGATTGCCACCATAGTAGCCATATTGGATGCTAGATCATCAGCATTTTCATTTAGGACCAACTACACATGATAAGAAGTCTTTTAGTGAAAACTTCATGCTAATACAACAATCCATTCAGGAGGAAGCAGTAAGACTTTCAAGATGACCACCATGGTGGCCATGTCAGATCAGCAACATTTTCATTTAGAACCAACTAGACATCATAAGAAGATTTTCAAGATGACCACCATGGTGGCCATGTCAGATCAGCAACATTTTCATTTAGAACCAACTAGACATCATAAAAAGTCTTTCAGTGAAAACTTCTTGTCAATATGACCATCCATTCAGGAGGAGTAGTGATAACAAACTTTTAAAGGTGGCTGCTGTGGTGGCCATATTGGATGTCCGAGTGGCACCATTTTCATTTAGGACTAACTAGACCTTGGGATGAATGTGTGTGTAAAATTGTATGTCAATCCTCCCAAGTGTTCATGAACTTACAGTTTGCTTATACTTAACTAATGAAGCAAACAAAATTGAATCAGCTCTGCTTTTTTCCGCCAAAACAAATGGCTTATACCATCTATAAAATAACTTGTATATTGCTGGTAAGTGAAGCATGAATTCATATTTCTTTCACTTATATTTTCCTTATACTTGGATACACTAACATTTTGCTCACTTCATTGCATATGCAAATTATAATTAACTTAAAAGTGACTTGCAGGTCCCATGTACATGTATGTCAAGCACAGATCATTGCATTCACAAAATTCTGTCATACATACACTACATCCAGTTGCAAGTATAAAAAGGGCAATAACTCTAACAAAAATTGCAGGAACACAGTGATTTGTTGATATGTGCATCTTCAGATTACGATCATAATATTACCAAGTTTCTAAGTGAGCCAACAAAAACTCTGACACTACTTGCATTCACAAGATTTTATCATACACTGCATTTAGCTGCAAGTAAAAAAGGGCAATAACTCTTATAAAAATGTCAGGAGCAAAGTGATTTGTTTCAAGGCATATCTTCAGAAGATGACCATTATATTTACCAAGTTTCATGGCAATCCATCAGAAACTGCTAGACTAGTTGCATTCATAAGTTTGTGTGTTCAGTGGAAGGATGGATGGACAGAAAGATGGGCAAATAGATGGACAGATGGACAAACAAGCGGATTCATATGTACCCCTAACTTCTACAGAGGCAAGGGTATGATAAAATTTGCAGGAGCAAAGTGATTTGTTGATATGCACATCTTCAGATGATGACCATAACATTACCAAGTTTCATGGCGATCTATGAAAAGTCTGAGATTAGTTGCATTCATAAGATTTTGTCATACACTGCATTCAGGTGCGAGTCTAAAGGGCAATAACTCTTTTAAAAATGTTGGGAGCAAAGTGATTTGTCACACTGTGCATCTTAAGGTGATGATATTAATATTTACCAAGTTTCATGGCTAGGATTAGTTATGTTCACAAGATTGTGTGATGGAAGGAAGTACAGATAGACAGTTTAACATTAGGATTCCTGTATACCTCACCCTTAATAAAGGCTGTGGTATAGTAATTCAGGGAGGGGCCGCATGTGGCCAAGTGGTCTAAGGCGCTCACCTTTATAGATTACTGACATCTCACCTCTGTCCACGTGGGTTCGAGTCTCTGGCTCGGCCAACATGGGTATGTGAGAAAGCTTGCCAGTAGCTTCCCCGTGGGTTGGTGGTTCTACTTGTAGTCTTCCCAGGCTCTTCCTGCACTAAATATACTGGCTGCCATGTATAGCCTATCATGTGCTGAAAAATGGCGTTACACCCACACAAACAAACAAAAGTATTTCAGGTTCTTTCTCAGTGCAAGAGTACAAGCACACTACATATGAGACCTAAAAACAACAGACTGCAGCAACTTAACCCATTGCATGGAAACCACCTTGTCTACCAATGGATGGAGAGACAGATAGACAGACATCCCTGTTGCTATATTCATTACATCCCCACCCCCAACCTTCTGGTTGAGGGGATAATTCTATGGATTTGCAATAAATCTAACTTTTCAAACTTCAGAATTTTAAGAATGTCTTTTAATTATTATTTTTTTTAAATGCATGCTTTTTCTTTGGCATTTTAATGTTACTTTGTACATAAAATTATTTACACTGAACATTTACAGTTATCATACAGTCCTAAAAGAATATTGCATACCCATTGGCCCACTAAGACCTACTGCAGTTCAAAATCATTTAAGATCCCCAAAAGCAGTGGTTTATGTTTAATATAATAATGATTATAGCTTCATGGTTATTATTACACATGGGCCATTAATAACTGAAAATTATTAAACATGGGCCATTAATAACTGAAAATTATAAATGTAGCATTACAAGATACTGTGCTGGACAGTCTAGACTGGTTTACTTGGTATATCACTATAATCTCAGACTAGCTAACAGGTCAACTATTTTTAATGCAAAGTCAGTGAATTCTGTTACATTACTCATTTAGCAGCCTGTAACACAAAGTCCTCTTACAACATTACTGTATGAATGTAGAAATTAAGCTCTGATGTGCAACAAAGTATACTTTATTTGATGATTATTTATCCCCATGCTGTTGAAAAAAAAAGGCAGGGATTATGTCGTCCTTCCTGTCTGTACATCTGTCCATCCATCCATTAGTAATGCAGTGTTTCTCCTCCTACACCATTAGAGATACACACTAGAAACTTTGCAATATGACTGCAGGTGGTCTAAAGATGTGCACAAGTGTTTTAACATTTTGATATCACCCCTAGTGGTGGAACTAAGCTGGTTGGGAAAGTTTTATAATGTCTCAAACAATTTCTTAAATATCATAAATGTAGATCATCGAGGCCAGGACTATACCATACGTAAAGTTTTTTTTAATTACATTGTTGGGTATTGCTCCAGAGGCAGGGGAATATTGCCCCTGGGTCATAACTTGAAAACTATTGAGATCCTCACCCTATAACTGGGTCATGCACCTGGGGAAATAGACTTGCCCCTGGGTCACATCTTGGAAACTGTAGAGATCTCCACCCTATAACCATTGTTACAGAATTATGTATTAGTTTGTTCTTAAATAATGGTATAGGTTTATGATCTCTGCATAATAGTCTAACAGCTGTTGTCTTGCAGAAAGTACATATACAGTATTTAAATTTGACTCAGTACATTAGGTCTTGGGAAATATTGTCGGTTGTAGCATTAGAATATCACGTGGTTTAGCGCATGAGGGTTGAACTTCTGACCTAGATTCTATGTTCATTTAGAGTCAATACTTTGTTGACTGGTAATAACGTCAGTGCAAAGGTACTTTAGCGGTGTCACGCATAACCTAGTTTCTGATTGGTTTAGAGAAGGTTGTTTTCTAGAAGGATTAAATGGTTTTTAAGTAGCAATACAGTTTAAATTGGTTTTCCTTATTCTGTTTTGCGCAGTCAGAAGCTATATAACAGGATGAATTGCTGTGTTTGGCATTCCTAGCATAGTTTGTCAGCCTGAGAGGTCATAAACGAGATTGGTTCATTTTGTGTGGATATTCTACTTCAGTGATATTATTATTTATCATTACACAGTACATTCTGGATTAAGTACTGCTTCTTAAACTTTAAGAATTATACAGCTCCGTGGAATTATCAGAAACATTTCTAGAACTTGTTATATTCCATATTCACAAGGACTATTTGGAATTAATAACACTTGGATATAACTGATTCTGGTTAGTACATCAGTACAGTGAAGGTTTCATTCGGAACCTACTTCATTCGGAATATTTGGATTAACTTCCGGATCAGTAAAAGTTAGAACAATTTAGGACTTTTAAGGATATTCTATACTGTAAGTTATTTTTAATTCTTTCACTGTGATTGTTTGTTAAAATATTTTAATATTTTAGGAAATTAAATATTTATATTTTAAATCTTGAAAGCTTGTTTGAGTCTTTTCTTTTGTTACATTACCCCTAGTCGTAACACCATATATAGGTTTGAATGACTTGAGGAGACCAAATCAGACATATATCCAATATGGACCTTGGTCATGCCCCTGGGGTAGTGAACTTGCTACTGGGTCATAACTGGAAACTGTTGATATTCCCACCCTATAACCAAGTATGCATTTAATAAGCATGAGGAGATAAATGCACTTCTGCATCCAACAGAAGCCCTGAGTCATGCCTTTGGAGTAGGGGACTTGTCCTTGGCTCGTAACTTGGAACTACCAAGATCCCTACCTTATAAGAATATATACACTAACTAAACATGAAGATGGCTTGGTCTGGTGTTTTACGGCACAACAACACAAGTAGGTCATTTAGTGCCAAGGCAATGGGAGTACAGTGTATTGTCCAAGGTCACAGCACAGTAGCCAACCCAGGCTAATCTGATGGTAGGATTCAAACCCTAATCTTTTTGGTCACAAGTCTGGCACACCAACCACTGAGCCACAACAGCATCTACCATTGAACATGAAGAGACGAATACACATTGGCTGCTGGGTCAGGCTATGCCCATAGTGGCGCAGCATGGAAGCACAGGGATAACTGGTTTGATGGATTACTGGATACAGAATATTGGTGATGGGAAATTAACTGGAATTTTATTCTTAGACAAACATAAAGCTTTCGATACTGTTATTCATACAGTTTTACTACATATATTATCAGCATATAATGTTGCAAAACCCTGACTGCAATGGTTTTCATCCTATCCTAATAGTAGATTACAAGCTATGAGTTGGAGAGTTACTGTCTCAGATTTTAAGCACATTTCCATTTGAGTACTACAGTGATCAATTCTAGGCCCTCTCTTTTTCATATTATATATATATGGTATTTCAAAGTTCTTTAAACATTCTTCATTATCTATGTATGCAGATGACACATCACAATATGTTAGCAATAAAGATATTAGCATTGTTGAGAGCAAACTAAATGAAGATTTACAATGTACATGTACTATAAAATGGATGTATGACAATAAACTAAATGAAGATTTACAATGTGCTATGAAATGGATGTATGACAATACACTTAATGAAGATTTACAGAAAATGCAGTTAATGCTTATCTGCTCAACACAACACACAGCCAAATGTAGAGAATTGTACCTAGAAGTAAATGGTATAAAAATTGAAAATGTTAGTTGTGCCAAACTTTTAGATATCCTATTTGATAAAAATACTTTATCCTGGTCCAACCACTTTGAAACACTCTTTATAACAGTATCAAAGAAAATAGGAATTATAAAAAGGGTTTTATGTTGGATCAGTTGATCCAAAAAGCATACAATGCAGTTGTTTTTCTACATTTTATCTACTGCTGTACTGTGTGGGGAGAACCCCGAAATTCCTCTTACATGCAGAGACTATACAGCTGACAGAAAAGAGCAGCCAGGGTGATTTTTTGATGTCAAGGATATTTGAACACCTATATCATCTCATTTCAACACTCTAAGATGTATGCCAATTAAGGATTATATTATTTTAGAAAAGTTGCCCTTACTTTCAAGATCTTACATAATTTAGCGCCAGAGTATCTTAGTGTTTTTAAATTTGTAAGGAACATTAGTACAAGGAGTACACGGTCAACTCCAAACAATGATTGATATATATACCAAAAGTTCAGACAGAGTATTTTAAGGAATCATTTACTTACACAGGTACAGTTTTGTGGAATAGTTTGCAGCATGATATTAAACAAGCTCCTAATGTTTCAACTTTTAAAAAACTATACCTCTGTAGATATTTAAATGAGCAATCCTGATTTTATGACCATATAACATTTGTAATGGGTATTTGTGATAATTCTTTGTCAAAACAGTATGTTAACCTTGTATGATTTGTATTCTATTATATTTGTTTTCTTGTATGCAGTAGAATTGTTAACCTTGTAGACTTTTATTAATTTCACGTATATTTTTGTTGTATATTTGTTTTAACTGCAGGGCCATAATGTAACTAGCTATTAGCTAATTGTGTCACCCTGGATAAATAAAGGATATTATTATTATTATTATTATTATTATTATTATTATTATTATTATAACACCCTTCATTATAACATGATTCTAGATATAATGCAGTCATAACAAAGAACCCATTACAAAAATAATACTAAAATAAAACCCTATAATTTTCAGTTTTCATTAGCTTAAAGATTTATTCAACCACTTCTTTCAAGTTGGGCATCACCATTCATCTCTAGGGCCCTGGGTGGCTGAGTGGTCTAAGGCACTCGCCTTTACAAATTACTCACATCTCACCTCTGTCCACATGGGTTAGAGTCTCAAGCTCAGCCAATGTGGATATGTGAGAAAGCTTGCCAGTAGCTTCCCGTGGGTCAGTGGTTCTTCCCGGGGTTTTCCCAGGTTTTTCCTCCACCAGATATACTGGCTGCCATGTACATGTATAGCCTATCATGTGCTAAAAAATGACATTAAATCACAAAACAAAAACCGTTCATCTCCAATTAGCCACTACTGTATTTGATGAACCTTGACTGTCCATAAAATTTAATACATTTGTAAAGTAAAGGAAAAATCTACAAATTATCAAGCTTTAGTTGAATTATAAAGACATGCTCAGGAATGAACATCTGGCAATTTTCTATTTCAAGTTCAAAAATGTTTCTCTTTGTTATCTTTATATGCTTCTAATACAGCTGGTCATCCATATGGCAGCTGGTCATCCATATGGCAGGAAAAGCCAATAACAGGTATAACCCAGTCTAAATAGTAACCATGTGCTTTCTATGGGTGGTTTGGTGCTGGTGCTATGGCCAGTACCACAGTCCCATGCACTAATGACTAATGCTGCAACGTTTACCAGAACTTCTAAATGTGTATACAGTTTACAATAACTGAAATGATGCAGTTTAATCGAAACGATTATAAACTGAACCATTCCCCCTATCTACCTTTTAGGCTTACTGAACAGCTAACAGCTATTTCATAATGTGCATGCCATATATCTCACTCAACTTGTGATTGTTTCATTTGTTGTACATCTTTTACCTCGTATTATGACAGGATTTAGTTTGTAAGACTTGTCTTTATTAAATATATCTGACAGTTTCATATGACAGGATTCAGTTTGTAAGACATTTCTTTGTTAAATATATCTGACAGTTTCAGTAAAACATCCCAAGGATTGTCATGATATTGTTTCCTACTGTTACATATATGTACATGATTAAAAAATCGACAATACACCTGGACGTACTGCCTGGACATGTGCATGGTACGCTTTTGTAGGATCTACAATGATTAAACTATGCAGTGGCTTACAAACCTGAAATGGTGTTTCTTTAAAATAAAAATATTACTAATCCAAGGTTCCATTAACAAACATGTGTTTCAAAAGTAAAAATTATAGTTTAATGAAATTTGAATGAGCGTTATCAGTAAATGAACCTAATGTGTAATAACATGTAATGTGTACTATAACCTATTCTCGTCAACTTCTGTTTTCTTCCTAGCTATGCCACATTAGATGTAAAATCATAGATGCAATACTTTAAGAAAAGAATTAACAGAAAAACTTGACTTAACAATCCTTGTAAGCAGAGATGTGGAAATATATTATTTCACTGGAATGGGTAGTTACTGCATCAGTGACAGCCTCATACATGGTCGTTGACACATTTACCAATTCTGTGAACATTTACAGGCAGTAAACTAAACTAAGCTGTTTACACATGTAAATGTTGCAGCGTTACTCATGACAAGTTAACCACATGTGACAGCCAATCACACCTTGACCTTGTGGTGTGAGACAGAAGTCCCAGTTACACCCAATCTCACCCAGAGTCCATAAGGCTACCAAACACCTAGGAAAAAGGTACTTATCAATGATGTCATAAGGTAATGATTATGTCATTTTGAGCTGCACAGCAAGCATTGATTTTACATAAGCGGACTACCTTAATGCTACTTGTGTTTATATATGAATAGCATTGACCCAGATCAGTCAGTACATCATACAATAGTAAATCAGGGTATATCCTGTTTATAGTACATCATACAATAGTAAATTAGGGTATACCCTGTTTATATTACATAGGATATATCCTGTTTATAGTACATTATACAATAGTAAATCAGGATATACCCTGTTTATAGTACATAATACAATAGTAAATCAGGGTATATCCTGTTTATAGTACATAATACAATAGTAAATCAGGGTATATCCTGTTTATAGTACATAATACAATAGTAAATTAGGGTATACCCTGTTTATAGTACATTATACAATAGTAAATTAGGATATACCCTTTTAGTACAGTATGGTTCAAATTATACCTAATCAGGTTTATCCAATAATTTTAAATAATGGCAATGGTTTCTTCCGGATAAGGAGATGAATGTTTTCATTTTCTAACTGAGACTCAACTCAAAATACTAACATTTGATTACCTAAACATTAAATGACTGACCAATCAGACATCAGACATTTAAATTTTGAGTGGAGTCCGATAGTTATTTAAAACAGTCTTTGTACTAGTCTTCAGAGTCCTTAAGCAGAATGAAAGTATCATTAAATTTTTAACCTCAGCTAAGACAAAATTAAAAGTTTTATATATATATATATAACATATACATATACAGTAAAGATTGTTTATTATGTTCTTAATACAACGTTTTCTCTGTTGGATCATTCGACCTTAATTTTCCCCTTGCCAAATTCCTAATTACTATGTATTCCAAAGACTTTGTTATAATGTTCCTTTGTTATGATGTTTACTTGGTTATAGCATTTGATTTGTGTGGTGCATCTGAGAAAATTAGCTCATTTATAATGTTTTTATCACCTTACCCCCTAAGCCAGATGAACAATGGGAGTCATTTAACTAACAAAGGTATAGCAACAAAGGTGCCAAGTAACAAAAGCATGACAATCACATGTCATTCATAATCAGTAAGTAACAAAAGTCTAACAAAGACGCCAGGTAACAAAGGCATGATAATCACATCTCATTCATAATTGGCACTTTAGAATTACGTGTCGTTGGTCCAATGCAATTAAAACATGTAAAGAAATGTTTCTGCTTATTTTCTATTTTGACTAAATAATTTAGAAATATCATTTAACTACTGTTCTATACCTGTGATTTGATTAAATGAGTACAGCTTGAAGTCAGTCTCTCTTGTGTTTGTTTTGATTTCTGACTTTTGAAAATGTCTGAATATTCGCTGGTCAGAAGAAGAAAAAATGTCCCTTTTTACACAAAGCTACAAATGAAAAATATAATGAATAGAAGTAAAAGTATCAATGTGCTCTATACCTTGAGAGCCTTGACAAAAACTTGAGTGTCAAATAAATGTACCATCTGCGATCAATATGATTTATCATGCATGGTGTGATGTTTCCACAGATTGTATTGCAAACTCTTTTCTTAATACTTTGTGTAGTGTGAAAACTGATGTAATTACCAGTGTTACTGTGAAAACTGATGTAATTACCAGTGTTAGTGTAATTACCAGTGTTAGTGTGAAAACTGATGTAATTACCAGTGTTAGTGTAATTACCAGTGTTAGTGTAATTACCAGTGTTAGTGTAATTCTCAGTGTTAGTGTGAAAACTGATGTAATTACCAGTGTTAGTGTAATTACCAGTGTTAGTGTAATTTCCAGTGTTAGTGTAATTACCAGTGTTAGTGATGCTGATAATGATGTTCTAGTGGATATGGTGCCTGATGCCTACTTTGTTCTGGTAATGAGATTTTGATTTCATGGATTATGTTACTTCTGATAGTAACACTATCACACCTGTGATACCAACAATTTAAATGTAAATTTGTTGTACCATGAGGATATTGTTTGTGAAATTAGTGATCGTCAGGAAGCAACCTAATTACTGAACAAAGACAATTTCACATAACAGTGATTTTTTTTATGATTCACTGGCTGGTACATGTACATGTATGTTGACACTTTCAGATGGTAAAACTTACTGGTTTATCATTTTTTTTTCTTCATGTTATTTATACAAATGTATCTTGCTTGAAAATTTTCTTACCATTGCATACGAGTTCTGACAGTAATCATACCAGTATAAATTGTTTACTAAATGTATGTCCAACATCATTGACATGGACAAGTACATAAACATTTTGAAGAAAAAAAACAGTGAATTTGGATATAATGTTTCTCGGCTATAACATTCTAAAAATCCCAGTCCCTGTGAAACATTATAAACAATCTTTACTGTATATACATATATATATATATATTTTTCATATATAATTTTAAACTTTCTTTTGAAATTCTAGGCTCCTTGTTTTTGGATATCTGTTTTGGTAAGCTACATCCAGGGAGAGAATTATTTAGTACATTGCTGCATTCATATAAATAGTTTCTTTTGTTCACCTGATTGGTGAAAAAGTGTCAAAATTTGATGCATATGAATAACAAATATTTTGTTTAAAAAAATGTAACAAAGCATTTCCTCTATCAAGAACATCATGCAAAGTGTTGGCCACATGTAATATTCCTAAAGTGACTATTACTTGTAAAACTATGGTATTTATCATATTCCTAAAGTGACTATTATTTGTAAAACTATGGTATTTATTTATATCCAAGAGTCTCTATCCATAATTGATAAATAGACACTCACTCAATCATTGTCTTCAGTTCCAGTTGCCTGCTGTTTTACTACCTGCCCACATAAAACTGCCAGTCAAACAATGGGTCAAAAAATAAAGTTAATCTCATGATTCATGAACAAATGAGAAGCACTTGGAAGAAAAATTCCACTGAATTGAAATAGCATATGTATTTTGAAACAGGCTGGAAGTTGAATAGAGCCTGGCAATAAGTACCTGCTGTTTTACTACTTGTCCCTGTGCAATTGCCCATCGATCCATGTGTAAACAAGAACACCTTGAATGGCATATTATATGCCTGCCCTGAGTTTAATAGTCCTCTAATGTAGCCACTAGTATGATATGGTTGACTTAGGAGATCAATGACCAACAGGTTTCAATGGCCTGGACATTTGGTCAAGTTATACCATCTTGAACCAAAGTTAAGTTACTGTGCAGAAACCATAATTGTCTTATTAAACTTACCATGACTGTGACCTCTGACCTATAGACCCCAGAATCCATGTAAATTTTTAGGAGAAAACAAGCAAAGATAAAATGTAAACAAAAAGACTGATGTTGTTTTGATCGCAATAAGTGCGGTATCTAATATTCATTTAACTATCATCATTACTGACACATCAAGTGATTGGTCATGAAGCTGGGGTTAAATACAGATAATGGTGTCAATAGGTGTGGCTGCCCTACACTGATGTATATGATAAGCAAGGCCAGGGACTTACACATATATGTTTGTAAAGGTCCCTGGCAAGGCTATGCAATAATAAGTATGTTTTATGTGAAATAACATCACAATAAAGTATTTGTATGCAAAATGTCATGATCAGGGTTAAAATAAGTCAAGAATGGTACTTATATTTACAAATTAATTAGCAACCAATAAATAATCATAAACTTGAATGTGATCCAAGACCGTGTTATATAAGGGACTACATTGTACTGTGGGACTAAACTTACTGTGGGAATACAGTGTTATATAAAGGACTACACTGTACTGTTGTACTACGGTGTTATATAAGGGACTACACTGTACTGTAGGGCTACACTGTACTGTGGGACTACAGTGTTATATAAGGGTCTACACTGTACAGTGGGACTACACTGTACAGTGTGGGACTACAGTATATAAGGGACTACACTGTACAGTGTGGGAATACAGTGTTCTTTAAGGGACTACACTGTACTGTGGGACTACAGTGTTACCAGTAATATTAAAATATGGTTAAGTTCTATCTTGTTTCTGACACCACACATGGTAATTTTCCCTCTGAAATCCATGAAAATTACCCTTTAGAATTTACATTGTGTGAATATTTTACATCAAAATTTAACCTGTTAGATGAATATTTTTTAAATTTTAAATGAAAATATTTAATCAAGATTGCTATGGTTTATAAATATTTTGCTTTATTATAAATATTTTTTAAAAATATTGTTATCTTTGAGAAAATGCAGCTTTATGAGTGCTACCAGTGTCTTCTGAGCAATTGCACCATTTTTCCCGCTGATCAAATAGGACTGCTAGCTTTTTAAACTTTTTTAAAAATACAAAATATTCATTTCAACTCTCTCTTGCCACCTCATACTGCATATAGTAATTCCATTTAATAACAATTCTCATGTGTCATACTGGTTACTGTGCTATTAGCAAGGTTATACTCAGTGTCATGCTGGTTACTGTGATATTGACAAGGTTATACTCAGTGTCATACTGGTTACTGTGCTATTGGTAAGGTTATATGCAGCGTCATACTGATTACTGTTCTATTGGCAAGATTATACTTAGTGTCATACTGGTTACTGTGATACTGGCAAGATTATACTCAGTGTCGAATATACTCAGTGTCATACTGGTTACTGTGCTGTTGGCCAGTTTATACTCAATGTAATTCTGGTTGCTGTGCTATTAGCAAGGTTTTACTCAGTGTCATACTGGTTACTGTGCTATTGGCAAGATTATACTCAGTGTCATACTGGTTACTGTGCTATTGGCAAGATTATACTCAGTGTCATACTGGTTACTGTGCTATTGGCAAGATTATACTCAGTGTCATACTGGTTACTGTGCTATTGGCAAGGTTATACTCAATGTCATACTGGTTACTGTGCTATTGGCAAGATTATACTCAGTGTCATACTGGTTACTGTGCTATTGGCAAGATTATACTCAGTGTCATACTGGTTAATGTGCTATTGGCAAGATTATACTCAGTGTCATACTGGTTAATGTGCTATTGGCAAGATTATACTCAGTGTCATACTGGTTAATGTGCTATTGGCAAGATTATACTCAGTGTCATACTGGTTACTGTGCTATTGGCAAGATTATACTCAGTGTCATACTGGTTACTGTGCTATTAGCAAGGTTATACTCAATGTCATACTGGTTACTATGCTATTAGCAAGGTTATACTCAATGTCATACTGGTTACTGTGCTATTAGCAAGGTTATACTCAATGTCATACTGGTTACTGTGCTATTAGCAAGGTTATACTCAATGTCATACTGGTTACATTGCTATTAGTAAGGTTATATTTAGATAGGTTCAATTTCAAATCTTAAAAATTCTTCCTAGAAATGGAATCTATGATCATACATGTACCTACCCTATGTACTTGCTTATAAGTCAGGTCCAACTACAAACTGCATATACCCAAATCTGACATCACATAATGTGTCAGCAAATCAGGGTCTATGTTGTTTGTTCTATCAATTAGTCCTAACAAACAGCATAGACCCATATTTGCTGGCACATTAGGCAATTAGCAGATCTGGGTCTGTGTAGTTTTAATATTCACAACTTTTCCTAGACAGTTACATATTTGACCTATTGCCTTACTTACTGCATGTGTTCCCTGTATTGTCCATGTGTTTTGATTTTAATATTATTTCACAGAGAGTGCAACTAAAACATTTCTTGAATTAACAGATTCCCAGAATAATTTTTCTCACTATTCTCTGTTATCTGTAAAAATTACAAAGACCAAAAACATATATTAAAAATAATTCTAAGCTATCTCTCTTATGAAATTGATCTCTATTTGATTGTCCTTTCTGTCTGAATCCACATCCTTTTTTTACAAAAATGAAATTATGAATAATGACCAGTTTAGCTATAATTTTTCATCATTTAGCTACATCATACACTCATCTATTGTTATTCAGAATTATATTACACTTAACACTATATTAACAGGCAACTGCTTCAAAAAAATCAACTACATTAGAGAACATAGGTTAACCAGTGCATTCATACCATTGCCATTTTGATACTAGTGCTGCAATCAGATCATGGAAGCAAATGTAATCACAAGTTACTTACCTACAGCCCCAACTTTTTCATCACAAACTCTGAATGCAGCATTCTTGTGGTAAATATCAAGTTTGTCTTAAACCACTTGAAATGCGGAATCCTGATGTGAAATAGTGTATTTATGATATTTCCATTAAGATCATGTCAGCAGTGGATTGCAAGTGAAAGACTAAACAGGTTTCCACTGAAAACTCTTAATAATATCAAGAATACTGTACCTACCGATATATGAGTTACCAACTGATGAATTAATAGCCTACTGAAAACTTACCATACCACCATTATAGAAGTTGACAATTAATTACTTTTTGCATGAAAATAATGAAAATACTGAAAATATAAGAATAATATTGTATAGGTAACTTGAATTTGACTGGCATAAAGGCATTACATACTCTGCTATTCCCTGAAAGAGCATCTTTTTTGAAAACTGCAGATACTATTTCAGTGATACCTAACAGATTTTCCTCCAATTTTAGTTATTTAAAAGTCATTATAAATACTATGAATATCCACTGACTTCTAAGGCATTATAGATACTGTGAATATCCACTGATTTCTAAGGCATTATAAATACTATGAATATCCACTGATTTCTAAGGCATTATAGATACTATGAATATCCACTGACTTCTAAGGCATTATAGATACTGTGAATATCCACTGACTTCTAAGGCATTATAGATACTGTGAATATCCACTGACTTCTAAGGCATTATAGATACTGTGAATATCCACTGATTTCTAATGCATGATAAATACTATGAATATCCACTGATTTCTAAGGCATTATAAATACTATGAATATCCACTGATTTCTAAGGCATTATAGATACTGTGAATATCTACTGATTTCTAAGGCATTATAAATACTATGAATATCCACTGACTTCCAAGGCATTATAGATACTATGAATATCCACTGATTTCTAACGCATTTCTAACGCATAATAAATACTATGAATATCCACTGATTTCTAAGGCATTATAGATACTATGAATATCCACTGATTTCTAAGGCATTATAGATACTATGAATATCCACTGATTTCTAAGGCATTATAGATACTATGAATATCCACTGATTTCTAAGGCATTATAAATACTATGAATATCCACTGATTTCTAAGGCATTATAGATACTATGAATATCCACTGATTTCTAAGGCATTATAGATACTATGAATATCCACTGATTTCTAAGGCATTATAGATACTATGAATATCCACTGACTTCTAAGGCATTATAGATACTATGAATATCCACTGATTTCTAAGGCATTATAAATACTATGAATATCCACTGATTTCTAAGGCATTATAGATACTATGAATATCCACTGATTTCTAAGGCATTATAGATACTATGAATATCCACTGATTTCTAAGGCATTATAGATACTATGAATATCCACTGATTTCTAAGGCATTATAGATACTATGAATATCCACTGATTTCTAAGGCATTATAAATACTATGAATATCCACTGATTTCTAAGGCACTATAGATACTATGAATATCCACTGATTTCTAAGGCATTATAAATACTATGAATAACCACTGATTTCTAAGGCATTATAGATACTATGAATATCCACTGATTTCTAAGGCATTATAGATACTGTGAATATCCACTGATTTCTAAGGCATTATAGATACTATGAATATCCACTGATTTCTAAGGCATTATAGATACTATGAATAACCACTGATTTCTAAGGCATTATAGATACTATGAATATCCACTGATTTCTAAGGCATTATAGATACTATGAATATCCACTGATTTCTAAGGCATTAAAGATACTGTGAATATCCACTGATTTCTAAGGCATTATAGATACTATGAATATCCACTGATTTCTAAGGCATTATAGATACTATCAATAACCACTGATTTCTAAGGCATTATAGATACTGTGAATATCCACTGATTTCTAAGGCATTATAAATACTATGAATATCCACTGATTTCTAAGGCATTATAGATACTATGAATATCCACTGATTTCTAAGGCATTATAGATACTATGAATAACCACTGATTTCTAAGGCATTATAGATACTATGAATATCCACTGACTTCTAAGGCATTATAGATACTGTGAATATCCACTGACTTCTAAGGCATTATAGATACTGTGAATATCCACTGACTTCTAAGGCATTATAGATACTGTGAATATCCACTGACTTCTAAGCCATTATAGATACTATGAATATCCACTGATTTCTCTTTTATTTGCTGCATATACTCACTTATAAGTTGAGTCCAAATGCAAACTGCACAGATGCAGATCTGCCATTACATAATGCGGTGGCAGATCTGGGTCCATGCAGTTTGTTAGGAGAAATCAGTAGAATAAACAATATAGAGCCTGATCTGCAGGCACATTATGCAACTGCGATCAGGGTTAATGTTGCTTGCAGTTTGATTCGACTTACAAACAAGTATATATGGTAGTTAAAATTTTAAACTAAGATTTAATTCATAATTCTTCAAAAAACTTGTGTAAAATAATGCCTTAGACTAATTGATATACATATGGCTAATTGATATACATATGGCTAATTGATATACATATGGCTAATTGATATACATATGGCTAATTGATATACATATCGCTAATTGGAGGCACATTTGTACTTACAGTTTTGATACAATTATTTATGAACTGGGGCCCTGGTTGGCCAAGTGGTCTAAGGCACTCACCTTTACAGACCACTCACATCTCACCTTTGCCTGCATGAGTTTGAACCTCAGCTCAACCAACGTAGATATGTAAGAAAGCTTGCCAGTAGCTTCCCAGGGTTAGTAATTCTCTTCCTGCCATCTTCCTGGTTTCTTCCTCCACCAAATACTGGCTGCCATGTATAACCTATCATGTACTGAACATGGTGTTAAACCCCACAAAACCAAACCAAACACCAATTTATGAACTGCAAAAATTGGTTCCTCATAAAATGTTACAATTTCTAGTGTGACAGGTTATAGAGACAATATGCTCATGTGATTTACATCACAGGCACATTACAGTATGTGACTATACACAGATGTACATCACAGGCACATTATAGTATGTGACTATACACAGATGTACATCACAGGCACATTACAGTATGTGACTATCCACAGATGTACATCACAGGCACATTACAGTATGTGACTATACACAGATGTACATCACAGGCACATTACAGTATGTGACTATATGCACAGATGTACATAACAGGTACATTACGTATTTGACTATACACAGATGTACATCACAGGCACATTACAGTATGTGACTATACACAGATGTACGTCACAGGCACATTACAGTATGTGACTATATCCACAGATGTACATCACAGGTACATTACAGTATGTGACTATACACACAGATGTACATCACAGGTACATTACAGTATGTGACTATACACACAGATGTATATCACAGGCACATTACAGTATGTGACTATACACACAGATGAACCACGACTCAAGAAAATGTCCCTTTGGACAGTTTCGTAGAAAACTGATGTCATACAAATTAATTTATTTTTAATGTAGAAATGTTATTGCATTATACACTATTCAGGAAAGACAGCTGTTTTTTTAACATTTTATTCTTTAATTTTGGTTTAAATAATGCAACTGTATGTAAATAGATATTTTGTTTAAATGTTTGTATTTCTAATTGTGTTCTTGTGTCATCAGCCTTGAAAAAGGGCTCCACAGATCTCGAAAATGCTTGGCAAGTTTCTCAGACTTGCTACACTGTGCTTTGTCATGTTTGTTTCCTCTATTATTTTTCCTTAAAAAAATGATCTCTCCAGTGCAGTTGTAAAAATTATTTGCTATATACTTTTTAACTTATATATACAGTAAACTCTTGATTATCCAAAGTCTGTACATCAATCCACAGAAATAAAACAAAGTACCATTTCAGTTATTCTTGTATTCTGTTTCCTTACTACATATGTAGGAAGTCATTTCATTGGCACAGCATAAAACAAAGACAATAATAATAGTGAAAGTTATCATTGTCATCATTATAATAATCTGTATGGCATACAACAAAGACAAAAACAATAGTGACAATTATTGTTGTCATCATTATAATAATCTGTATGGCATACAACAAAGACAAAAAACAATAGTGACAATTATTGTTGTCATCATTATAATAATCTGTATGGCATACAACAAAGACAAAAAACAATAGTGACAATTATTGTTGTCATCATTATAATAATCTGTATGGCATACAACAAAGACAAAAACAATAGTGACAATTCTTGTTATCATCATTATAATAATCTGTATGGCATACAACAAAGACAAAAACAATAGTGACAATTATTGTTGTCATCATTATAATAATCTGTATGGCATACAACAAAGACAAAAAACAATAGTGACAATTATTGTTGTCATCATTATAATAATCTGTATGGCATACAACAAAGACAAAAACTATAGTGACAATTATTGTTGTCATCATTATAATAATCTGTATGGCATACAACAAAGACAAAATTATCATTGTCATCATCGTTTCAATATGCATGAAAATAATAAATATCGAATACATTTTAGATCTGATGAGTCACTGGATCACTTGATAAATTAGTTTGTTTTTCATATGTTATTCCAGTTTCCATGGCTTGGTGATTTAAATACAATATGGTAAGAAAAGTGACTTCACATAGGTTTTTTTGAAAAATACATGTATAGTCAAATGTAGCTTTCAAAGGGTTTACCCGGTATATGATTTTC
Organism: Margaritifera margaritifera; assembly: GCA_029931535.1. Lineage (NCBI taxonomy): Eukaryota > Metazoa > Mollusca > Bivalvia > Unionida > Margaritiferidae > Margaritifera > Margaritifera margaritifera. The sequence goes on along the minus strand of JAQPZY010001699.1, from coordinate 8,324,447 downwards.
CAACATTCTCTAATCAAACCGACTTTACATAAAATTACTGCCATTAATTGAATTAATAATGGGGTTATCAAAAGGCGAGTCAATTATTGGATTAGCGACAAACAATAAACATAACCCGCTTTTCGATTAATCAGTACTCACAGTTTGGACCAAGACATAAAAATTGCCACTCATGACAGTTTTCACACTTCATATAATGCATCACGATTTCAATTAGGATTAGAGGATTTCATACCGCTAAATTACCTCGATTAAGGGGGTGTACTCGAATAATCGATGTTCGGATAATAGATGCAAAAAAGATGTAAACAAAGAACAAATTTATCCCGGACGGGACAAATTGTTCAGATAATACCGGTATTCGGATAATAGGAGTTTCAAGAACTGAGAGTCTACTGTATATTATAATGGTAGTCTCTCTATGATTGTATGATAATTCACTAAATCTACTAAGCTTTAAGTAGTTTCTCATTTAAGTATATTGACAACTCTTCTGGCAAGCTCTGTAGTTTCGTTTTGGTATTTTATAATACATCAACAACATATGAAGATTATATCATGTCAAGTCAAGCAGAGTAAAGTGCTTTGCCCAGGAATGCATTAGGACAGTTGAGCTGGGCTGATACAAGTGCCTTGCCCAGGAATGCATTAGGACAGCTGAGCTGGGCTGATCCAATGGCATGATTCAAACCACACCCTTCTGGATGCAAGTACACCACCATGGCTTTTACTTCCCCCCACGGCCCAGGTTCAAATACCTATAAGGTTTTCTAGCAAAATATAGTACATTGAAATTAATGTGAGTCCATTCTTAATAGTAGCATACAAGTCATAAAAAGGCAACTGATGAAAAATAGGTCCCCAGAGGAAACTGTAAAAAAAAGTTCAATATGGTAAACAACCTTATTGTATAATCTGTGAGCCATTTAAAGGCCTTTTGGAAACAACCTTATTAATCTGTCAGCAATTTAAAGACCTTTTGGAAACAACCTTATTGTATAATCTGTCAGCCATTTAAAGGCCTTTTGGAAACAACCTTATTAATCTGTGAGCCATTTAAAGGCCTTTTGGAAACAACCTTATTGATCTGTGAGCCATTTAAAGGCCTTTTGGAAACAACCTTATTGATCTGTGAGCCATTTAAAGGCCTTTTGGAAACAACCTTATTGTGTAATCTGTGAGCCATTTAAAGGCCTTTTGGAAACAACCTTATTGATCTGTGAGCCATTTAAAGGCCTTTTGGAAACAACCTTATTGTGTAATCTGTCAGCCATTTAAAGACCTTTTGGAAACAACCTTATTAATCTGTGAGCCATTTAAAGGCCTTTTGGAAACAACCTTATTAATCTGTGAGCCATTTAAAGACCTTTTGGAAACAACCTTATTGTATAATCTGTGAGCCATTTAAAGACCTTTTGGAAACAACCTTATTAATCTGTGAGCCATTTAAAGGCCTTTTGGAAACAACCTTATTAATCTGTGAGCCATGTAAAGACCTTTTGGAAACAACCTTATTGTATAATCTGTGAGCCATTTAAAGACCTTTTGGAAACAACCTTATTAATCTGTGAGCCATGTAAAGACCTTTTGGAAACAACCTTATTGTATAATCTGTGAGCCATTTAAAGACCTTTTGGAAACAACCTTATTGTATAATCTGTGAGCCATTTAAAGACCTTTTGGAAACAACCTTATTGTATAATCTGTGAGCCATTTAAAGACCTTTTGGAAACAACCTTATTGTGTAATCTGTCAGCCATTTAAAGACCTTTTGGAAACAACCTTATTGTATAATCTGTGAGCCATTTAAAGGCCTTTTGGAAACAACCTTATTGTGTAATCTGTGAGCCATTTAAAGACCTTTTGGAAACAACCTTATTGTGTAATCTGTCAGCCATTAAAGACCTTTTGGAAACAACCTTATTGTATAATCTGTGAGCCATTTAAAGACCTTTTGGAAACAACCTTATTGTGTAATCTGTGAGCCATTAAAAGGCCTTTTGGAAACAACCTTATTGTATAATCTGTGAGCCATTTAAAGACCTTTTGGAAACAACCTTATTGTGTAATCTGTGAGCCATTTAAAGGCCTTTTGGAAACAACCTTATTGTGTAATCTGTGAGCCATTTAAAGACCTTTTGGAAACAAAAACCAATCCAGGGTATGCACAATCTCTCTTTTATATAACGTACCAAATGTAGGGTAACACTGTCACTGGGTTTTTTTCTCTTTTTTTTCTGCCTGATTTGATTCCAAGAGACTGCTAAGCAGTGTGGCAAACACTGATTTTGCTTTGGTGTCTAGGCCCAACCTTGTTGTAAAAAAAATTAATTAAAAACATTTGTCAATTTGTAGTTAATATTTTCAGGAGTAAATTCCTGAAATTATGAATTCTGCACAATTTTGAAATATTTTGTATTGGGATAGGCACTTTATCAAAACCTGTGCACCTGGATCTCTTATTGCTGATAGATCTGTATAACTTTTTGCCAGTGTTAATGCCAATATGTAAGTAATGAAAGAACAAAAGGGGTCACACAAAATTAACAGAAATATGACAAATCAGCTGCAGGCTGAACTGAAACTTGACAAAACCAGGCACACAGATTGCTAGAAAAATTATATAGGTGCACATGTTCCAATTCTGTGAATGGGTTACATTCACTTTCTCAGTTGACAGATGAGACACATGGAAGGGAAATAATTAACTAAAGTGGAAGAGTGTAATAGAAAAATCCCATCAAGACCTTTAGAAAATCTAGTAATAGCTTTCTGGCTTTTTGAATTCTAACATTTGTCCATGGTGGCACATTTGATGGGCGAGTATGGCTCTTTAGAGCCCGACAAGACAATATATATTTTGTAATGGAACTAAAATTAGCATCAGAAATACCAGAGCAATGATAATTTGCAAGTGCTGTTTGAGATATCTCATGTTATCAGATGGGATCATGTTATTTTGTTTCCAACAGAGAAGCTGTAATGCAGATCTCTGTAAACAGGAAACTAGGAGCTGCAATCACTAGACTAATAATTGACTTCTCTTTTATCAATAAAATGTCTGAAGTCTGAAAGATGATATTTTGCTTGACAGCAGCTTAAACCAAAACTGATTGACTTTTTTCTTGGTAACATGTTTGCAAACGAAAAAAAGCAAGATTCTAAGTGATTGAAGAATTAATGAGATATAATCAATTGACTTATCATCATGATGTCTTTTTTACATGATTCATTATTAATGCAGACTTTCAAAACTAAGCATGGAATCAAAACCTAGCACCCATTTTTACATCAGAAAATTTCTTGATCATGCTTCAAAATAAAGCCTAATTAAAATTAATAATTAATAAAAACTGGAATATTTTACTGACACATGATCTAGACTTTCTCCAAAATGTCTAAGGAGGGATATGAGTTACGACTCCTTTGCAAATGGTCATAGGTCAACCATGGTACCAACAAATTGGGATGTTCATTTAATTTGTATATGGTCATAAGTCAATCAGGGTACCAACAAATTGGGATGTTCATTCAATTTCATCCAAAACGTTACTTATTAAAGCACAAAATGCAAGAATTTGATCTCACTTACTATTAGGCATAAACTTCTATACAATATACCTTATTCATCATGGGCCACACAGACACAGACACAGACACACATAGGCAGATGGACACACACACACACACCACCCTGGGGAACTTTTGACATTATATATTTTGAAAACTTGTTGTATGAGGAAAAGAAATTGACAAGTTGGATGATATATATATATATATATATATATATATATATATATATATATATATATATATATATATATATATGCATACAGTATGATACACCTTTAGAGTACTGTCTATGCACAAACCCAGATCTGCAATAGCATAATGTGCCAGGAGATTTGGATCTATGCAGTTTGTTAGGAGTAATCAATAGAACAAAGAACACAGACCCCGATCTGCCTGTACATTACACAACAGCAGATCAGGGTCTATGTTGTTTGCAAATGGACTTGACTTATAAGCAAGTAGATATGGTACCCAAATTTGAGAACACACAATTTAAGGTCTACAATACACATTATTTCAGAAAACAATAGTTCACCTGGGATTATGACAGGAGGCCAATAATGTTGGACGAGTCATTAGTTTCAGCTTGTACAAGTTTGCTTATATTAGTGATTAGTAAAAATTTATAAATGCCTCACACTTTAAAAGTCACTCATTTGTTTTCTTAATACTATTAGGCTCCCAGTTATAAAAAATAAGTTTAAGTTATACAGTGTATATAAATAAGTTTACAGGCATCCCACTGTACACATGATGTGTTCATTATTTTGTACCTTTGCTAACATTGCAGCAAATACCAGTAGCTGTACTGGCTATATGACAGAATAATGTTAAATCAGTGACACCCCCACCCCCAGGCACAATAACCAGTAAGAAAGACCTGGTAGAACTGAGACCAGTAGCTGTACTGGCTATATGACAGAATAATGTTAAATCGGTGACCCCACCCTACCCCATCCCCAGGCACAATAACCAGTAAGAAAGACCTGGTAGAACTGAGACCAGTAGCTGTACTGGCTATATGACAGAATAATGTTAAATCAGTGACCCCACGCCAACCCCCAGGCACAATAACCAGTAAGAAAGACCTGGTAGAACTGAGACCAGTAGCTGTACTGGCTATATGACAGAATAATGTTAAATCAGTGACACCCCCACCCCCAGGTACAATAACCAGTAAGAAAGACCTGGTAGAACTGAGACTAGTAGCTGTACTGGCTATATGACAGAATAATGTTAAATCAGTGACACCCCCACCCCCAGGCACAATAACCAGTAAGAAAGACCTGGTAGAACTGAGACTAGTAGCTGTACTGGCTATATGACAGAATAATGTTAAATTAGTGACACCCCCACCCCCAGGCACAATAACCAGTAAGAAAGACCTTGTAGAACTGAGACTATTAGCTGTACTGGCTATATGACAGAATAATGTTTAATTAGTGACACCCCCACCCCCAGGCACAATAACCAGTAAGAAAGACCTGGTAGAACTGAGAAACCTCTTAAATCAAGAAGTTGTTGTTCTAAACAATTAAATTAATTTAAAAATTAACCAATGTGGTACATATTAATATATCACTAGGTGCATAACCAGAATTGTTGAGAATTGTTCTAAACAATTAACCAATGTGGTACATATTAATATATCACTAGGTGCATAACCAGAATTGCTGAGAAAAGTATCAGAGAAGCAGCAAAAAGTAAGCATGATAAAAATTTCATGAGAGAAATTTGAGACAAAGACGTGGTTTCTAAAGAAGCACATTACCACAACACATGCTGAAGTGAGATAGTAGTGTTTTTTTTTTTCACTTTCATTTAGTGTTTTGTGTTTGTGCAAGAAGTTTATATTAATGCAGGGCTGGATAATGACCTTTAGAGGTCCTAAGCACGAAAAGATTATGGTGTCCCCCCCATATGTAATTAAAAAAAACAACATAATTTCTCTTTTTTGTTGGTACCCCTGCTTTGCTGGTGCCCTAAGCACGTGCTTAGTCTGCCTATTGGGTAATCCAGCACTGCATTAACGAAGACAATAGTGACACACAAACAAACACACACACACACACATACACACACACACACACACACACACACACACACACATATATATATATATTGTTACGACTCTATGGTCTAAGAAAAATGTAAGAGAAAGAAAGTGAAACCAACAAATCAAGTAAAAATCAACAAGCAATTTATTTTTAGACAATTAAAGTGAAAATTCTAAAGACACTTACAGTAACGTGAATTAAAATCCAAATAATCCAATAATCCTAAGTGTCCTAATCACAAGTCTTAAATATAGAATGTTCTGAATGAATGACTATCCTTGAATGTACTATTGTGCCAATGGTCTTTAATGTCCTGATGTGCCAGTAGTTTTTAATGTGACGATGTGCCAAAATGAAGTACTCCAGAATATCTTTGAATAAGTTCACATAAATCCCAAAATCATCAGTTAAAAATCCAAAATCCAAAAGTCTATGTGCACTTTTATAATCCAATGAATATTTTAAATAATTCCTCTCTCTGAATTTGGAATGATTTTTCACAACTGTAATGCTCTTTAAAAGACTGATGTTAAGGTCAAAACTAAAAAAACTGTTCACTAAACATGGTATATATAAAGATAGGTCACATGACAGAATGTTCTAGAATATTAAATGGTGTGTGTGTGACTTTTAACACATAACTCTAAGGAAATTCTGGTTTTATCTGTAAACAAAATTAACCCTGACCTCAAATGGAATAAACAACTTGTTTACCAAAACCGTCCTTGAACTCAAATACTAAGTAAACAACATAATTCAAGGACAATAGCTACACATGTCAACATTATACTTAACATTAAGGTTTAAGCAAGTATTAAAGTCAAGAAACATTTATAATTTCATAAAATATTTATAATATAATATAAACATCATACATAACAATAATTCTGGACTTTACAAAATAGCAAAAATGTCACAACAAATGAGCTATGTTTATCATGATTAATTTCTACTATGACTGACAGATCTATCAATGCCACTGTGCTTTCTATGACAGAAAGATCTATCAATGCCACTGTGCTTTCTATGACTGACAGATCTATCATTGCCACTGTGCTTTCTATGTCTATTTTATTTAGTCTTATGCATTTTATTTAATTTTTCAAATCTAGTACTCTACACAAATAATTTATTTCATAATACAGTACAACACTTCTGGATATTTCCCTGATTTAATTTCTAGTTCAGTGTTTCAAACTGCTCATGGGTCTCATTGGACAGTTTTTTTGTTGTTGTGAATTTTCCTCAGATGATGACAGATTGCAGAAAAATGAGACTAATTTTACATTAAAGATACATATAAAAAGTAACCGATAATTTTTGTGGAAAACATGCTTGTAAGATTTTGACTATGGTATTCCCATTAATTCCATGTATAAATTGATCAGTAGAGATTTCAAAGAATTGTGTAATCTAAACCCTCAAAAAGGTTCTGTCATATATAATATACATGCAAGGTTCTTAAAAGATAGTGATATTGCTCAAATAATTCCAATTACTTACATTGTTAATTTTTTCATAGAAAACAACACTCTTCCATATGAACTCAAATTAGCACGGGTTACACCTCTTTATAAGAAAAATGATAGATGTGATGTTGGAAAGTATAAATCAGTCAGCATTCTTTCCATTGTTACAAAGGTCTTGGAGAAAGCAGTTTATTTACAATTTGAAAGATACCTTATTGACAATAACCTACTGTATAAATGTCAATCTAGATTCAGAAGTGCTTACTCCACAGATGCATATTTGATTCATCTGTTTGACTATATTAAAACTCAAACTGCCAAAGGCCTATATACAGAAATGATTATGCTAGACCTTCGAAAAACTTATGACACCGTAGAATAGATCAATAAATTCTTGGTAAGAAACTAACAAATATGGGAATCTAATCAGTTAAATGGTTTAAATCATATTTAGATAGAAATCAAATTATTTGGATCATTGTGGTAGAATTAAAACCATTTTAAAAACTTGTGGTGTTCCACAAGCAATTATTTTAGGCCCGCTGCTATTTTTGTGTTATGTAAATGATATGGTCTATAGTATTGATTCAAACTGCAAACTCCTTTTAAATGCCAATGACAGTGCCCTTTATTTCTCACATAAAGACCTTGAATATATCTGAAACATTTTAGGAAAAGAACTTGAACCTTGTCAAAATTGGTTGGTAGAAAACAAACTGTCACTGCACTTGGGAAAAACAGTGTGCATTGTTTTGGGATCAACATGCAAACTACAAAAAGCAGCTGAAATCAAGGTTATGTGCAATGGACACATCATTAACTCACGAAAGTCTGTTAAATACCTTGGCATCAATATTTATGAATTTTTGTCCAGGGAAATTATAGTCCATGACATTATAATAAAGTAAGTTTATGCCTACGATTTCTCTACAGACATGGTAACTATCTGTCACTTGAAGAGCGAAAAAAAAAACATGTGCAGCCTTGATGCAGTGTCACTTTGACTACTCATGTTCAGCGTTGATTCAGTGTCACTTTGACTACTCATGCTTATCCTTGATTCAGTGTCACTTTGACTACTCATGCTCAGCCTTAATTCTGTGTCACTTTGACTAGCCATGCCTTGATTCAGTGTCACTTTGACTACTCATGCTCAGCCTTGATCCAGTGTCACTTTGACTACACATGCTCATCCTTGATTCTGTGTCACTTTTACTACTCATGCTCAGCCTTGATTCAGTGTCACAATGACTACTCATGCTTATCCTTGATTCAGTGTCACTTTAACTACTCATGCTCAGCCTTAATTCTGTGTCACTTTGACTACCCATGCCTTGATTTTGTGTCACTTTGGCTATTCATGCTCAGCCTTGATTCTGTGTCACTTTGACTACCTATGCCTTGATTCTGTGTCACTTTGGCTATTCATGCTCAGCCTTAATTCTGTGTCACTTTGACTACCCATGCCTTGATTCAGTGTCACTTTGACTACTCATGCTCAGCCTTGATTCTGTGTCACTTTGACTACTCATGCTCATCCTAGATCCAGTGTCACTTTTACTACTCATGTTCAGCCTTGATTCAGTGTCACTTTGACTACTCATGTTCAGCCTTGATTCTGTGTGTCACTTTGACTACTCATGCTCAGCCTTGATTCAGTGTCACTTTAACTACTCATGTTCAGCCTTGATTCTGTGTGTCACTTTGACTATTGATGCTCAGTCTGGGACTTTGGTATATGTAAAAATAACAAAAAAAAACAAAAAAACAACAACAACAACAAAAAGAAACTCAACTTCAGACCTCACAAAATACAATAATTAGATTCTTTAAGAACTTTGGTCACATGACAAGTATTCGACAATCTGAGCAACTAAGTTGTGGCATGCTAAATGTGGAAAACGAAGTCAAGCAGCTAAGACTATAGCGAAGGTTGATGACACCAGTGTCAAACTAAAGGATATACACTTGAGAAAAAAAACTTACTAATATATTAATAACAGAATAAGATGTTTTTGATATAATCAACACCTTACCCACCCACAAAGCACGTGACATGGATAAATAAGTCACCACATGCTCGAAGGTTTCATTCATAGTTAAACCACTCTGTATTCTATTTAACTTGTCTCTTGTTAAAAAAAGCGTTTCCAATTTTATTGAAAACCGCGAAAGTAATGCCACTGTACAAAAAAGAAAGTGCAAGTGATCCTTCAAATTACAGGCCTACTTCACTATTGAGCTGTGTTGGAAAAGTTCTTGAAAGAATTATTTTTAAACATCTCTACAACCACCTACACTCAAATGTGCTTATATTTAAATATCAATCCGATTTTCTTCCCAACAATTCTACAGTATTTCAGCTCATAGATATGTACCATAATATATGTACTGCCCTTGATAATAATGATGACATGTGTGTGTGTGTTATTTTGCGATGTCTCTAAAGCATTTTATCGTGTTTTGCATATAGTTCCAATACATAAAGTTCCAATACATCGCGGAACTGGGTGGGGTGGGGTGGGGGTCACTTATCACTTATCTGTCACAATGACTATAAAATTATGCTTTATTACATTGTCACTGTCAGAATCCCTTCAAAAACGAAGATTGTTTGACCCCAAATAACTTCTGATCTTTGGAGCTCTTCAAGATGTTAAAAAGCAAAATTGGTTGTATTGGTCGATGAAGTGCTACTTCATGTATTAGGTTGCAATGCGTGTCCTTGACCCTAACTGACTCAGATTTATAGTGCATAAAATTTATCTAATTCCAACAAGATTCATGAATTATATATGAGTCTTATAAAGTTCTCCTACTACACAGATGTTGAGACAGACTAGCCAATAAAACATCAAACAAGCATTGCTTGAATTAGGTGGCATGTGCAACAAACATACAGTAGATATATGGGGCGACATTTTACTATTTGTTCAGTATTTCTATAATCAGAATATGCATTTTTTTCTTTACATAATAACAAACAGAATATTTTATATCAACAAATAGATAACTTTCATTGAATTTTTTAAAATAAAATAAAAGAAATGGATTGGGGTGGGGGTTTGGAGGTTGGCCGCTAAAGAACATTGTCCCCGGGCGCCTCAAACCCTCGCGCCGCCACTGTGTTGCACTTCTTTATATCTGCATTGTTAGAACTTAGATTTTCATCTGCGCCAAACAAAGCAAGTTTTGTGCTGACGTGCCATTAAACATACATACATACATACATACATACATACATACATACATACATACATACATACATACATACATACATACATACATAGATACATACATACATACATACATACATACATACATACATACATACATACATACATACATACATAAAGGAGAACAGTCACTTGTTTAAAAAGAGTTATGTATATTTTATATTTTAAAAATGGGCTGAATATTTGATATCAAAAATCGCATTTTTTAAAATATGAAAATCAACTTTTTGTATTAAAAAAATAAATTTGTAATATCATAAAATAAATGCTCCATATAAAAAAATCGAGTTTGTGATATAGCGAATCATGCGCAATATTTGACATCCAATATGATTTCTTTTTTGCGTATATCATATATAAACAATTTTAATTTTTTTATATAAAAAATATTTGTATGATATGAACTATTCGAATTATGATTTTAAAAAAATTAATATGAAAATAATATTGAATGACTATTAAACTGGCGCCCCATACGGATACAACCCGTGAACAGAGAGCTTGCATTGCTGATGATTGCATGTTATAATATGTATTGATTTATTGATTAACGGGTCCATGTGTTCTATCGCGAGTGCATTCTGGTACGATGTATTTCTCCTGTTTCGGTCCAGAAAAAAAAAATAAAAAATGTAATGTGATTTTGAACACAGAATACTAATGTTGATGTTGCTGATGCAGCTGTTTCTGTAAACAAAGAGAAACCAATTTTTCTCATTCCTATATATGTGTGATATAATTGCCCAGGCGAGAAAGTCACTTGGGATATGCCTATGCCACATGATGACGTCACAAATGTCTTCAACATTTATTGTGTTTGTAGTATTGAAAAAGACAAATCTTGCGAGCTTGTAAACAGTAATCCTTGTTTGCAACAAATTCTTAGTTGTAAATTTACATTTTTATGCTCTTTCTTATGATCTAATGTTTTAGTAATAAAATACTCTGTATTTCTAAAGCAATATCCACACCAATGATATTATATATCATTATGTACCATGTTTTTTGTTTTTTTTGGGGTTTTTTTTCTTTCTTTAGCACTATGCATTGTCAAGAGAGAAATGAAAGAACAATAATTTATCATATGCGTTGATGTGGGATAGGAAAATCCCACCCTCGAAATCTGAGTTTGTGGTCAGGAACAAGCCTTGTTCTCATTTCTGCATACAAATTCTGACCCGCAGGTGGAATTTCCCTTTCCCTCACCAATACATATGATGAATTCTATTAGTCTCACTATTTATGTAGACAAGAAACAAAGAATTCAAAAGCTGAGTATAAAAATAGACAATTAAATTAGTTTCAGCCTGGGATTAATTAAATGTCCTTCACAGGAAGGTTTTGATGCAAATAAACAAAAAGGAAACAAAATGTGAAAATAATATTTCCAATATGTGGATAATGAATACTTAATTAGGAAGTATATTAGTCAACAAATATAGAGACAATTATTTGTACGATTTTGTGTAATTTATTACTACCCTTCTTTAAAAAAAATTACTTTCATGTACTAGCCTGTAATGCCATATACAGGTTCACTACTATCCTTTATATTAATGCTGTAGAATGCACTTATCTACATGTACATTTATATTAATGCTGTAGAATGCACTTATCTACACGTACATTTATATTAATGCTGTAGAATGCACTTATCTACATGTACATTTATATTAATGCTGTAGAATGCACTTATCTACACGTACATTTATATTAATGCTGTAGAATGCACTTATCTACACGTACATTTATATTAATGCTGTAGAATGCACTTATCTACACGTACATTTATATTAATGCTGTAGAATGCACTTATCTACACGTACATTTATATTAATGCTGTAGAATGCACTTATCTACACGTACATTTATATTAATGCTGTAGAATGCACTTATCTACATGTACATTTATATTAATGCTGTAGAATGCACTTATCTACACGTACATTTATATTAATGCTGTAGAAGGCACTTATCTACACGTACATTTATATTAATGCTGTAGAATGCACTTATCTACACGTACATTTATATTAATGCTGTAGAATGCACTTATCTACACGTACATTTATATTAATGCTGTAGAATGCACTTATCTACACGTACATTTATATTAATGCTGTAGAATGCACTTATCTACATGTACATTTATATTAATGCTGTAGAATGCACTTATCTACACGTACATTTATATTAATGCTGTAGAATGCACTTATCTACACGTACATTTATATTAATGCTGTAGAATGCACTTATCTACACGTACATTTATATTAATGCTGTAGAATGCACTTATCTACATGTACATTTATATTAATGCTGTAGAATGCACTTATCTACACGTACATTTATATTAATGCTGTAGAATGCACTTATCTACACGTACATTTATATTAATGCTGTAGAATGCACTTATCTACACGTACATTTATATTAATGCTGTAGAATGCACTTATCTACACGTACATTTATATTAATGCTGTAGAATGCACTTATCTACACGTACATTTATATTAATGCTGTAGAATGCACTTATCTACACGTACATTTATATTAATGCTGTAGAATGCACTTATCTACACGTACATTTATATTAATGCTGTAGAATGCACTTATCTACATGTACATTTATATTAATGCTGTAGAATGCACTTATCTACACCTACATTTATATTAATGCTGTAGAATGCACTTATCTACACCTACATTTATATTAATGCTGTAGAATGCACTTATCTACACCTACATTTATATTAATGCTGTAGAATGCACTTATCTACACCTACATTTATATTAATGCTGTAGAATGTACTTATCTACACCTACATTTATATTAATGCTGTAGAATGCACTTATCTACACCTACATTTATATTAATGCTGTAGAATGCACTTATCTACACCTACATTTATATTAATGCTGTAGAATGCACTTATCTACACCTACATTTATATTAATGCTGTAGAATGCACTTATCTACACCTACATTTATATTAATGCTGTAGAATGCACTTATCTACACCTACATTTATATTAATGCTGTAGAATGCACTTATCTACACCTACATTTATATTAATGCTGTAGAATGCACTTATCTACACCTACATTTATATTAATGCTGTAGAATGCACTTATCTACACGTACATTTATATTAATGCTGTAGAATGCACTTATCTACACGTACATTTATATTAATGCTGTAGAATGCACTTATCTACACGTACATTTATATTAATGCTGTAGAATGCACTTATCTACACGTACATTTATATTAATGCTGTAGAATGCACTTATCTACACGTACATTTATATTAATGCTGTAGAATGCACTTATCTACACGTACATTTATATTAATGCTGTAGAATGCACTTATCTACACGTACATTTATATTAATGCTGTAGAATGCACTTATCTACACGTACATTTATATTAATGCTGTAGAATGCACTTATCTACACGTACATTTATATTAATGCTGTAGAATGCACTTATCTACATGTACATTTATATTAATGCTGTAGAATGCACTTATCTACACGTACATTTATATTAATGCTGTAGAATGCACTTATCTACACGTACATTTATATTAATGCTGTAGAATGCACTTATCTACACGTACATTTATATTAATGCTGTAGAATGCACTTATCTACACGTACATTTATATTAATGCTGTAGAATGCACTTATCTACACGTACATTTATATTAATGCTGTAGAATGCACTTATCTACACGTACATTTATATTAATGCTGTAGAATGCACTTATCTACACGTACATTTATATTAATGCTGTAGAATGCACTTATCTACACGTACATTTATATTAATGCTGTAGAATGCACTTATCTACACGTACATTTATATTAATGCTGTAGAATGCACTTATCTACATGTACATTTATATTAATGCTGTAGAATGCACTTATCCACACGTACATTTATATTAATGCTGTAGAATGCACTTATCTACATGTACATTTATATTAATGCTGTAGAATGCACTTATCTACACGTACATTTATATTAATGCTGTAGAATGCACTTATCTACATGTACATTTATATTAATGCTGTAGAATGCACTTATCTACATGTACATTTATATTAATGCTGTAGAATGCACTTATCTACACGTACATTTATATTAATGCTGTAGAATGCACTTATCTACATGTACATTTATATTAATGCTGTAGAATGCACTTATCTACACGTACATTTATATTAATGCTGTAGAATGCACTTATCTACATGTACATTTATATTAATGCTGTAGAATGCACTTATCTACATGTACATTTATATTAATGCTGTAGAATGCACTTATCTACACGTACATTTATATTAATGCTGTAGAATGCACTTATCTACATGTACATTTATATTAATGCTGTAGAATGCACTTATCTACACGTACATTTATATTAATGCTGTAGAATGCACTTATCTACACGTACATTTATATTAATGCTGTAGAAGGCACTTATCTACACGTACATTTATATTAATGCTGTAGAATGCACTTATCTACACGTACATTTATATTAATGCTGTAGAATGCACTTATCTACATGTACATTTATATTAATGCTGTAGAATGCACTTATCTACACGTACATTTATATTAATGCTGTAGAATGCACTTATCTACACGTACATTTATATTAATGCTGTAGAATGCACTTATCTACACGTACATTTATATTAATGCTGTAGAATGCACTTATCTACACGTACATGTTTTATAGTAGTTGCACAGGTAGCGCAGTTATCTTGTTGTCTAAATACGTGCCAGCTTGAAAATACTGTACATCCTAGACATGTAATTGTAAAAGGCCTAATGTAAGATTGGGTTGTTGAGCAAATGAGCTTCTTCTTTAAATAAAGTTATTATTATTATTATTATTATTATTATTATTATTATTATTATTATTATTATTGTTGTTGTTGTTGTTGTTGTTGCTGCTGTTGCTGTTGTTTTCAATCAAAATGTATTTAGCTGCAGGCTTTAAACCAGTTGGAACTGGTCTGGAATTTTAAAAAAAAACTTGTTCTCAAAATCATTGTTCCATCCAAGCAAAAGCGTTAGGAATTTGCATGGATATATTATCGGATTAAAGTAGCCAGCAAATTTTGTGTGGTTATTATCAACAGCTTTCAGAGAGATATCATCTCAAAGTTTTAAATATATTCTCAGTGTTAGTCGTTGAACATTTTATGAAATTATTCAACCAGGTCTGATTACAATAATGTAAGAACAGAAATTAAAAATAATATATATATATATATATATATATATATATATATATATATATATATATATATATATATATATATATATATAGATAGATAGATAGATAGATAGATAGATAGATAGATAGATAGATAGATACCGCTCATACGGACTACTACCATGCCCCCCCCCCCCGATTTTGTTACTTATCACAATGTAGATCTATCTGTAAATGAGACGCCAGCATAGAACAGAGCGACAAAAATCAGCCAAAAAAAAAAAACTTGATCGAATATAATCTTATACAATTATAGTTACAATTGTATCACGAATAAAAATATTGTATTTTAAAAGGAAAAATAAATGATATTATGGGGCGTTAAGTAAAGAAAAAGTGAATTCTTACACCCAATTATCGCTATGTGAGTCAATAGTCATACAGAAATCCAAATTGATCAAGGAGGATTAAATAAAGACTCATAACGGTCCGATCAAAGGACATTCCCTGGTACAAGACTACGTAATTAACTGTCTATCAACTATCACTAGTGACTTAACGGGAAAAATAAACGTTAATCACCTATCAGCACAGGTGTGAATAGAATCCATGTCAGCCGAGTTTACCTTGATCAGTGCCCTTTAACACTTGTTCACATATTTACTTTTTCGAATATCCGGACAAACATACGCCCCACCACCACCACCACCACGAGTCTGGATAATTGATGTTTTACTGTACTACTGACTATTCATGCATTAATCCTTGGTTGCCTAAAGTTAGCTGTCTGTGTCTTCTGTTTATCTGGATTTCATTTGCTCTTGGTCTGTAGTACAAGAAAGGACCGGTACTGCTATAGGGCATTGGATCTTCGGTGTATCAGGACAATGTACAGTACAGCTTGCTCATCCCATTAAAGATAGCTTACCGATAAGTTAGGACAAAAGCAGCCATTGGTGTAGGTTTCTATAAAGATGAGCTATCTTGATTGGTGAAGCCATGTGTACAACTGATAAAACTGCCTAAGAGGCAAATTTGGTTGAAATTATACGGTGAATTCACTATTTGTCATGGGGTACAAATTATTGTGGATTTCGTGGTTGGTATATATTACAACATTTTAAATACTAATGAACAATGGTCATTGGATCAATGAGACTCCTTCTTCAATCTACGAATTTAAGTACGAACAAGAACACAATTTTTCACAAAACCATGGAAAATAATGAGCAAAAAAATAAAATAATTATATGCACATCTTCTTATTTTATATCACTGTCCACGTAAGTGTGTTTATAACACACACACACACACACACACACACACACAGAGGTCACTTAAAGGTCGTTTGTGTGCAGGAAATTGCAGTATAGTGTCTTGCCCAGGAACACGCCACGGTAGTCAACCCGGGCTAATCAAATCCAACGGTACGATTGGAAACCCAAACCCTTCTTGCATCGAGTCCGACATGATACCATGGTTCCTAAAATCAAATCAATGATGCGCTTTAGGTATACGCAAACATAATTCATATGTAATATTTTTAACATTTACACCAAATTAGGTATATCGTAATATAATAATACAGTCTATACTCTTTATAGCTCCAACAGTTGTCCACAATCAAAATGTGCGTTTCAACGAGATTGTCAGTATAAGGGGTTTTGACCTCACTCATCATTAAGAGCAAGGATAGTTAGGTAGGTAGGTAGGTAGGTAGGTAGATAGATAGATAGATAGATAGATAGATAGATAGATAGATAGATAGATAGATAGATAGATAGATAGATAGATAGATAGATAGATAGATAGATAGATAGATAGATGGATGGATGGATGGATGGATGGCTAGATAGATAGATAGATAGATAGATAGATAGATAGATAGATAGATAGATAGATAGATAGATAGATAGATAGATAGATAGATAGATAGATAGATAGATGGATGGATGGATGGCTAGATAGATAGATAGATAGATAGATAGATAGATAGATAGATAGATGGATGGATGGATGGATGGATAGATAATGTGATGAATGATAATGATAGTATAAGGAATCATTTAGGAAGTTAAAACTAGAATTTAATTATGATAATTGCATACTGTGACTTTTCTCAGGTTTTAATACATTTGAGAGACGCATCAATATTAGCTCATCGTAGAAGCTCATGTTTGCTCGAACTTAAACAAATTTGATCATTTTTGTTGTTGTTGTTGGTGGTGGTGTGATTGTAGAGTTATTCATAAAAGAAAACAATTTTCTTTTATTTTTTAACGTCATAAATCCAAATCTCAAAATGAAAGCCTGAATCATTTTGATTATGGAAGTTAAAATGTGAATATATATAAAAAAAATTGTATCTAGGTACTATTACCACGGAATCTGACGTTTCACAGGGGATTTGCAATCATTTCTACATTTTCACGTGTCAGATATATTTTCAGTATAATGACAGTAGCTAAGAAAACATCAAAGGCAAGTACTATTTAAAATAATTATAATAAGACAGAAGGATATTAATGCCTAGCAAGAATAACTCAGGTGTTATAACGAAGGCAATTAATGTAGAAAATGGTATTTTTGCCTAAATTGTGCAATGGCGGATGGCGGTAGGCGAGGGTGGTGGTATGTTGCGGGGATTATATAGTTACAAAATCCATTGTGCGCAATTTGTTGGCGATAAGCAAGGGTGGCAGCATAAAACGTGGTGTTGTAACAAGTGTAGACTGTATTTCACAATTTTGCACAGAATCTAGGTCGTTATTACCTCATAATATGGACTGTGTCATCTTGGCTAGCAAAGGGTCGTCGATCCACTTCATTCCACATTGTTGATGTGGAACGACGACCCTTGGCTAGCCAAGATTACATTCTTTCCCCCTTCTTATTACACTATACTTGTGTACATCAATGACTCACAGGCGATAGTTACAGCTTTCCCCCTTCTTATTACACTATACTTGTGTACATCAATGACTCACAGGCGATAGTTACAGCTTTCCCCCTTCTTATTACACTATACTTGTGTACATCAATGACAGGCGATAGTTACAGCTTTCCCCCTTCTTATTACACTATACTTGTGTACATCAATGACAGGCGATAGTTACAGCTTTCCCCCTTCTTATTACACTATACTTGTGTACATCAATGACAGGTGATAGTTACAGCTTGCACCATTTTTTGCATGCACACTCACATATATCTGATATTCTGTAATTATGGATAATGTTTTAACGATTTTACATATGTTACTTTTAAAAGAAGTTTAACATCATTACGTTTTATATTTATCTTGTACTTAATGTTTACATTTATTTGGAAGGTTTTATCTTTTGTGCAATTAATTTTTAAATTTTTTCGAGCTTTACCTTTAGTTGGCACTACATAGCCACTTTTGTGCTTACTACATACATACATACATACATACATACATACATACATACATACATACATACATACATACATACATACATACGTGATTATGGTGATATTGAATTTGATATTGAATTTAAAGTCATCAAAACAAACCTGCTATTATCGTGTGTAAACGCTATGCAACTTTTCAACTTACATCTGGTACAAACAAATTGAAATAACATCTTGTATGCAATAAAATTAATAAACACAGAAGGAAAAAAACAAAACAAAAGAAAAACAAAGATTAAATTTACTTCTATCTCACAAAATATTTTACCAGACACTTGTCTAAAGAATTTACGGTAATACAGTGGTTTGGCTACTAGCTGTGCATCTTTGCAGTCTAGGGTTCAATCCCTAGTGCTACATCAACCCAATCTCTGTTTTTGTTGTTGTTGTTGTTTTCTTTTTGTTGTCCCGTTTCTTCCATGTAAAAGAATACCTCAGCCTTTATTCTCGAAAACTGTTGATCATGAGACTCAATCTATAATCATGGAACGTTCAGGTTTTTCCTGACTTCACTAGCTGGTTGAACTTCAATGATGTAACTCACCCAATCCCAGGAAAATGGTCCAAGTTCAGAACAAAAAATTATTCAATTTAAAATTTAGGAAAATGGAAACTTTTTTGACGTTTTCTGATAAATAGACATATTCAGCCTTTAAAAATGAAAAATGACCCACAAAGGTAAAAAAAAAAAAAATTCTATGGGAACGAGGCACATATTGCTCATTGTGTGGTTATGGATGTTATACATTACGGAAGTTATATTTTTTTAATATCAGCAATAATTTTTATTTCTCTTTGAATCATTTGAAGAAAATTCATAATGTATTGACGATTATAACTTTCTGATATGGACAACTATGCGAAAATGCTACGAATAGACCGTTTTTATTTGAAAATTGCGTTATGAAGTTATGTTCTTACATGTCACAGCTAAACGCCAAGTAATTGAATATGTTTTGAGTGAAATCCAATCCAAATAATTTTATAGAAGGCATGATTTTACTTTGTAAGTATTAATATGTAGTCCATAAACATTTTCTGTCTTGTTAGTTTCGGTGAAGTTGCTAAGCAACCAACAGAAAAATGTTATGAATGTTATACGCTATTCAGCAAAAAAAAAAAAAAAAAAAAAAAAAAAAAATGAAACAAAAAAATTCAAAAAACATACATAGTGAATGTATAGAGCGTTTATGAGGTTCAAAGATAGTTTTACATCGCAAAAACCCCAAACAGACATAATTTATTTTAAAGCTGAAGTGCTGTAGTTGCTGATGCAGCAGGCAGAAAATGCAATATTTGCAACTTTTGATTCATCCGCACATACAAAAGATAAATAAAGTATACATTTTATAATATTTAAAAATATTAATAAATGCCATAACTTTCATTTAAACGTTAATTTATGACAATATATTCTATCATTTTTTCCCGTGCAAACGAAAACCATTAGCGATGGAATAAAACCTTTGTTGGACCATTTTTCTTGGATTGGGTGTTTCAAGTGTTATGTTATTTATTTATTTATTCATTTAATTGGGAGCAGTGGCGGCGCCAGGGGGTCTTGGGGGCAATTGATCCTGGGCGCCGGGCAGGTGGGAGGGGCGCCGTCGGGAGCTCTTTTTGCGACCCCCCCCCCCCCCCCCAATCTAAATCCCCCGGTTTCAGGGCTTAGAGGGGTGTGTGTGGAGGTTGACAACTGACATAAAAACTGTTCTCTGTGGCAAAGTACGGGCGCCACCAAAGAACATTGCCCCCGGCCACCTCAAACCCTCGCGCCGCCACTGTTTGGGGGGCGGGGGTAGAGTTTCTGTATTATGCTCAAAGAGTTTGAGAATACAGGGCCTAGACTAACAAGAGTACAATACTTTGTAATAAGTCATTAATAACTTTATGTAATACTGATGACCAATACAAATTTATTAAATTTTATCACTGTAAATATTAGCCACATAAAAATTTAAAGTCTGTAATTTCTCCTATGTGATAATATCTATTTTTATTGCAAAAATAAGCCAAAATATCCAACAGATTTTTGTGTAGGTGTTTATTGGGTGTGTTAGTACTTTGAATGGTTAATTTCAAAGTTATCTCCAACGAGGTATGTCAACCCGCAGCAAAACGAGTATGATAAGAAGACAAATAACTTTTGCCGCACCTTTGTTTTTTTTATGACTTCATTATCCGCCAGATTAGCTGGGGTGAATAAATCTGAGCTCTTTCCTTTCTCCATACAATCAGACAGACTACCAGATATGTCCTATTATTGTAACCCCTCGCTCAGGCTTGGAATTAACCCAACACTAAACACTAAGCAGGAGTTTCCATATAAAATTTCTCCACAAGCAAATAATTACCTCACAAAAATAAGTTATTGATTACCATCATTTTCAGTCATAAAGCCGATCTGGGGTATAGGCCCCTCGAGCCAATGTTAAGCATTTGAGGTCAGTCCTACGGATCATACCCCGAATGTATGTCGATAGCTACCATTCGACCACATCGGCTATTTAGAAAAACAAGGATTGACCGAGAAGTTGCGAATGAATCGAACTATTTTTTAATTCATTATGTCTCGGTCAATCCTACGACGGATCCAACTGTAGAAATAGCCGATGTAGTCCGCATAGATTCCGGTTTCTATTTTGCGAAGAAATTTCCGACTAACAAAATGTATGCTTTGTCTGTAAATTACAACGCAAACGTACATCTGAGACAAACTATTGTCTCGCAGAAATAACCGAGGTGATCCGAATGTATCTCTTCAGAAAAGACAACCTCTGCCTACTCTGCACCGTCGCCGTTAAGTAAGTGCCTTGCAGTCTGGCTATTTATAATACAATTTTGGATATTACCTTGGCGAACACGTATGAATGAGTCTAACGGAATAATTTCAAGCACTTGGCCTCTGCACTTTGTTTGTTCTGATGACTTTCTAACTTCATTCTAATATAGTTCTTTAATGTAATTTGAACTAAGCAAAATTTGTTGTAAAATTGCGTTAACGTGTTTTTGCAAAAAGTAAAATTGCACCTGCTCATTGGAACACTTCCCTTGTCAAATCTTCAGTTTGGGAGGTACGTACTTTTTGCACGTTGTCAGGCTCTCCAGTTTTGTAGGTAAGAAAATCTTTCATGTAGACAGCAATTCCATAATGCTTAAATGGAAGTGATCGGTTTTTGAAAAACACCGGAACTATTGAAGTTTGCTTTTTTGCCGCAGCGTTAGTGGCGCTGCAAGTGGGCTTGGACAACCTCGCACATGGGTTCAGGCTTAACGCCCCGTCACTGTTTCCAAGTACCACTAATATCTGATTCAAATTAATCCATTTTAAGATTTTGTTTTCTGAATAAATTATCAGAACGCAATTGCTCATGATGCACAAGTTGTTTCGCGTTGTGGCACAAAAAAGTACAGATAGACTGCATCTGTCCGATACGAAGCACCCAATCATCTCTAGGAAAAATACCTGGCAAATATGACGGTAGATAAAATAGCTAATAATTAAGCATTATTTGACCCCCAGGACAAATTTACAAGATTGTTCCAAATAACAAAGGAGATAATATCAATTGCAAAATGTTTGAGCAGAAAATGTTAGAAAATTTGTCGAGGAAACTCTATTTGCCATTATTATTCTAGTCCAAAAGAAAGTAACCATAAAGTAACAATCATGAACATTTTATAATGTGTACATGCAGAGTTAACTTTTTGTGTTAAAATTTAATGACGTTGACATTTTATGATTAACAGTATTTAAGAGTCCAAGCTTCCCCAAACTAAAACTCACTGATAAATCAGAGCCTTTAAAAATATTATGATTCCAATTTCTCTGTACTCTCTAACTTTTCCTTTTTTTTTTTTTGGTTGTACGTGAATTAATAAAAAACAGAATTATTTCTTTCCTCTAATTTTGTATACTGAAAACTTTTTTCTTGTAAAATCATTGGCAAATTTTAGGTATTTAAAATGATCTGAAAATTATGATGAATATTCGAAAAAAATATCTATAATTTATACAAACCCGCAAACTAGTTGTTAAAATAAGCACTTTTTTTTTTTTTTTTTTTTACAGATGGTACAGTAATATTGAGTATGATTGCAGAGTGTTCAAAATTCTTAATTCTCACCTTGAGTTCAAGCTTTACGCTCAGAATATTTTTACAAGCCCAAGCCAGGGCAGCGACACGATGTTAACTGTGACCAGTTATAAAGAAAATTTATATTGAAAGGACACATTTCCGTTACAAACATGTATTACAGTTATAACTAATATATTGAATCATTGCATACTGTAAGGGCTATTATCCAACTTGTACAGATGACACATATATTTGTCTTAAATGTCCATAATAAACGACTTTCTACCTTATTATTGAGCATCATCCGGAAGACCGTCCATACACGGGACACCCATCTGTAATGGAAAACATGTTTCCAGTCTCTTTGGATGTATTGAGCATCATCCGGAAGACCGTACATACACAGGAGATCCATCTGTAATGGAAAACATGTTTCCAGTCTCTTTGGATGTATTGAACATCATCAGGAAGATCGTCCATACACAGGACACCCATCTGTAATGGAAAACATGTTTCCAGTCTCTTTGGATGTATTGAACATCATCCGGAAGATCGTACACACACAGGACACCCATCTGTAATGGAAAACATGTTTCCAGTCTCTTTGGATGTATTGAGCATCATCAGGAAGACCGTCCATACACAGGAGACCCATCTGTAATGGAAAATATGTTTCCAGTCTCTTTGGATGTATAGAGCATCATCAGGAAGACCGTCCATTCACGGGATACCCATCTGTAATGGAAAACATGTTTCCAGTCTCTTTGGATGTATTGAGCATCATCCGGAAGACCGTACACACACAGGACACCCATCTGTATTGGAAAACATGTTTCCATTCTTATCCTATGTCCTTTACAAATAGGTTTAAGAGCAACTGCATTGATCTCATTATCAAGACCTGTCCAAAACATCGCTTGAGCTCTTTGGGAGGAGCCGCGGTGGCTCAGCGGTTAGCGTGCCCGACTCGTGCCCGAAAAGCCGTGGGTTCGAATCTTACCATCAGATCAGCCCTGCTACCATTGTGTGCCCCTGGGCAAGGCACTTTACTCCAAATGCCTAGACACTACATAATTTTCATGTGTTGCTATGCCATAAAACTCCAAAACCAAGTCAAACCTTTTTACTAAATGTATGCAAACTTTAATTTCAGGAATCTTTATCCAATGAAGACTCCACCACGGCTTTTCACAACATATATAATTCCCTTGCGGGCTCACGGGTGTTGAATAAACCCAAGGATGACACCATCACTGCTTTCACAAAAATATATAACCCCCATACGGGCTCGCAGATGTGGAACAGACCAAGGCGCCATCCTGAATATTGTAGGCAGCTAATGGAGGAAACCTTTTTTCCATGCAGTGCGTCCCGTTATGATGTTCCATGCAGTGCGTCCCGTTATGATGTTCCATGCAGTGCGTCCCGTTATGATGTTCTACGCAGTGCGTCCCGTTATGATGTTCCATGCAGTGCGTCCCGTTATGATGTTCCATGCAGTGCGTCCCGTTATGATGTTCCATGCAGTGCGTCCCGTTATGATGTTCCATGCAGTGCGTCCCGTTATGATGTTCCATGCAGTGCGTCCCGTTATGATGTTCCATGCAGTTCGTCCCGTTATGATGTTCCACGCAGTGCGTCCCGTTATGATGTTCCATGCAGTTCGTCCCGTTATGATGTTCCATGCAGTGCGTCCCGTTATGATGTTCCATGCAGTGCGTCCCGTTATGATGTTCCATGCAGTGCGTCCCGTTGTGTTGTTCCATGCAGTGCGTCCCGTTATGATGTTCCAGCTGAGAAGGTGCTGAACTTGTTTTTTTAAAGAGTGAAATTTATATAAAAAATCTGACTTTTGTTTTTAATGATTGTACGCTTTTATGCCGTTATCTTTCTTTTGTGTGCCTTTTTTTTTAGGATGCCCAAACTGTGCTGATGTGCCATTAAACCCTATACATACATACATACATACATACATACATACATACATACATACATACATACATACATACATACATACATACATAAATACATACATACATACATACATACATACATACATACATACATACATACATACATACATACATACATACATACATACATACATACGGTGGGTTCCTTGGGATTACAACAGGAGAAATAATGTACAATCTTTAGAGGATCTGTTGATGGGGATGGGCTCCTCAATTTGCCCAGTTGGGTGTAACCCTGACTTATTGACCACACTAAGTGATAAGAGTCAGGGCTCCATTACAACCCATCAGTGTGGAATGGCATGTAATTATGTAAATTATCTAGAATTTATGGATTTATTGTACTGGCCGAAAGAGATCAAAACATTATCTGTGGAACTTCGGGAAGACATCCATACCAACAACAAGAGATATTTACATTCTCAATTCCAATGTTTTATAAGAAGCAATAAATCAAAGTAAGTCGGTGTTGGGAAAATATTTCCCAGCCCGAGTAATTAGCCAATTTCTAGGAACAGACGTCATACATAGAGTTGTTGAGAGATTTGGCAGTGACATGAACTGGTTTGGTAAGAACAACTGTGAACCAGTCTAGAAATGGGTTCAGATACAATAGAGAATATACGGATTTGGTGGTCCATCATTGGTTAATAATGAAAAGTGAAATGTTAGTAAAGAATTATATTTAGAGCTTATCCTATCTGTACCTAAAAAAAAAAAATAGAGACAAGATTCTATTGATGCAGTTTTAGTATTTCCCTGTATTGGGTGTTTGAATTGTGTTATGTATGATTCATGCCACGGCAATGCTAACAAGGAAAAGCCATGCAAATGTGAAGTTGTAGTTGTGATATTCTCGTCATTTATTGATTGATTAGAGAAAAATTGTAGCTATCATAGTCTGGGCGCATTACGAGAACTTCCAGTCGACAACGAATAATGTCGGGAAGTCCTTGGAAATAGGGGAAAACAAGGGACTTCCAGCCCGACCTCATGCAGATGTTTGATTCGCTCGGTAGAGGAACCCCTGTGCGTGTTACAGTACAAAGAGTACTTTCTGTGTTGCTTGTAATTTGTTTTGTTATTTAATTTTTCTCAGAGAATTTTTGTATGATTTTAAAAGTTTGTACATTTCTATACTCAAGAAGGAGCTAAACATTAAATTAAAAGTTTTATTAACAGCTAGAGCTATTAGAAATGAGCACATCGTAATAGGCCCCGCTCGCTGCAATTTGCTTTGCAAGGCATTAAATATAGGAGCAATCAGGGGCCGTAACTCTTTTAAAAGATGGTTTGGAATGCTGTAATTTCATTTCATTCAAAGTCACGTGAGTGTAAAGATGCCTGCCAAGTTAGGTTGACATCCAACAATTCTTGGTAAATTAATGCTGCAGAAACCAAAGTCAGACAGACAGGCAAGCAAAAGGCACGACTCCTGTAAATGTCATTAAACACTGAAAATCTAATTCGTGCAATGTCTCATCAATATCACGCAGTATTTGAAATAAATCTGATTGAAATCAACAAGTATATACATAGTAAAGAGATGCTGCGGAAATCAGATTCAGGAGAATATGCGATCAGGGGGTATGACTCCTAAATATTATGTGTTGGAAAGCTGGCAATCAAACTCACTAAAGATCTTGTTAATATGGAGCCACATAGCAATTTTAGTTTAAATTCAACAAACCTTTGTAAAGTTATGCTGTGGAAATCAAAGGAAGGAGGATGGGAAGTCAGGTGGCATACCTTCTATAAAGGATGTCATGGAATGCTGGAAATTAAATTCTTTCAAGAACTCATCAATATAATGCCGCATACTCAACTTGATTAAAATCCAACACACCTTGATACAATTATACTAAGAAAATCAAAGTAAGGAGGATGGGCAGTTTTGAAACATAACTCTGTCAATCACGCTAATTAGGCACATTCAAGGTCTCATGCCACATATCAAGTTACCAAATTTGGTCCAAATCCAATACACTTTGATACAGTCATGCAGCGGAAACTAAAGCCAGGACGCCGGTCAATCGGGGTTTGGATGGTGGTGGGTGGGTGGTGGTGGTGGCAGTGTTGGTGGGGGTGGGGGTGAGGCATAACTCATGCAAATGATGTCACGGAATACTGAGATCTAAATCATTAAAGATCTCATCAATATGACATAGCCACCCTGATTTGGTTGAAATCCAACAAACCTTTATGATGCGGAAACCATAGTTAGGAGGATGGGGTATAACTCTAGTACATGATGTCATAAAGAGCGGCATTCCTGCATTCCTGATTTGGTTAAGTCCAACAATCCTCGGGAAAGTTAAGCTGAGCAAACGAAATTTAGAGGGATAGGCAATCAGAGGCCATAACCGCTCTAAATGAAGATATAGAAGGCTGCAAATCGAACTCTTTCAAGGTTTTAGCAATATAAAGAAACATACCAAATTTGGTAAAATGCAGCAATTCCCAGGACTGTTATCTTCCGGAAACCAAATTGTTGGAGGAATGGCAGACAGACTGCCAGACAGACTACGGGATTTATTTAGGGCTCCATCAACGTTGTCGAACGGAGTCCTAAGTATTTTCGTACATTCAACAAAAAGCATACAAAAATGACCGACATACATATAAAACCTTACAGACAATACAGTTTTTACAAGTATTTATGTAAGCATACGGTTTAATGGAACATCATCACAATTTTTGCCATATAGTGCCGAGTAATTTTAGGTATCCCCAAATGGCATTAAAGAAACAAAGATGGGTAAAATTCTTAAAATACAAAGTCAGTTTTGTGATATAAACCGAACCTTGTAAAAAGGCCGTGGTCTTCTCAGCATGAACATCATCCCATGGAAAAAAGGTTGCCTGTATTAGTCGCCGCTTGAGTCCAAGTTCAATTTTTGTTCACAGACAGTTTTGTGACTTCGGGGTAAAGATCAAATTCGACCGTTTAACAACAAGTAAAGTATGTTGTGCAGGGATTTTTTAAAATACTAATTTAATGTTCAAGACTTTACATTTGATATCTGATTTTAAAACATTTGTGTTGCAACAGATCTGCATTAGCGTCTAATATGCATAACAATCAAGATTCTCACATTAATAGTACATGGCCTTTGATCACAAAATGTTTACTGGAAAATCAAATAATAGGAATTTACTTTCAGTTTTAGAGTTAAAGAACCAATTCTCATGGATTTCGTGATTGTTACAATCCACGAATTTAAAAACAGAACTAACATTTGCCAGTCTACATGTGGTGATACTAGTATCCCCTTCCCAGTCAAAGAATTCAAGTAGTCTACACGTGGTAATTCTAGTAACCCTATCCCAGTACAAGATTTCAAGAAGTCTACCATTTTTTCTGCAAAAATTGAAACTAACCAAAATAAATGAATTCAGAGTATTCTAGCAAAAAGTTTCAATTGTATGAGAATTATATTCAAGGATAAATTGTTACTATGTATACTCATTTACAATGCACGAAAACAGTAACGAATCGACTCCAATATTTGTATACAGTAATTTCCCCAATAATACAGCCATGGAGCCTGCCTTATACTGTACATAAAAAAAGTCTTTATGGGTACACTTGTCATCATGAATAGTCTTATCATGTGAGAAATGTGGCACATATATAATTTGTGATGTATATTTTCATGGAACCCTTGAGCACTTTACCCAAATATCTACCACAATCCAAACTATCTTTTCTACAGCATTTATACTACATATGCAAGGTATAGCAAGAGTTCCTTGAAGGGACTGACGCTCTAATGTCAGAAAACACTTTCCAGGATGAGTCCATTTCTTCTGTTCTTGTTTTCTATTTAACTTCTGAGCATATAAACCATCTATGATATTCTTTAGAAACTCCAACTTACCAAATGTGATAACAATAATATTTTCTAACAAGTCTGATATATAGCCGAAAAAAGCGCCGTTATGTGTAAAACAAATCGTACATGCCAATCCGTACGAATGAATCCGATCTTGTTCGGCGACATCCGTGGGTCAACCAATTTGAGCCAAAAGCTGGGACACACGATTTGATGACGTTACCGCTGTAAACACAAGAAGCCAATACCACGTTATGTCATATACGGTGGGTGTTCATTACGTGATATTTTTTTTACATTACTTTGTTTAAAACATATCCAACTTGTATAATAAATGACTTAAAGGCATAAGGTAAAGCATATTTGACACTATATCTTCAGTTCTTCATCCCATCAAATCCATATAGATAACAACACTGTAGTGCGTCATTCGAAACTCGGTAGACAATTCTTTCTTTGTGAACATTTAATCCTTATAAATAAAACTCTGTACACACCGTTTCCCCGCAAAGAAACAACAACCAATTGTTCGTAGACATCAATACTTTTAATGTATGCAGATACAAGGCAAACATATCATTTTAAAATTTTAAATAATTTGGAATAACATGTTAGATCTAGGACCTTAACAGATGGCTGCCCAAATCTGGAAGACTTTTTTTTTCAGACAAAATGTAATGGTGCCCGTTTTGTTCCTTTGACTTACGGTAAACCAAAATTTAACTTTTCGTAAGATGAGGTGAAAGTTTATATATATTTCTATGTATATTGAATCCAATATATACAATTCATGCAAGAAGTGGGTCCAACAAATTTGTGCTACCAAGGAGAATAATTTAGTAGCATATACCTTTTTAACGCAGTCGCTTGTTAGTAAATATTCTCCCTTTACAGAAATAGTTTCATGGCCTATGAACAATGTGCTGAAAGACATTTTGTCAATTATTTTACAATGGGCTGTCGCTTTTTCAACATATAGTAGCCTATGCGGACCAATCATTTTAGTAACCTCAAGCACAAGATTGGACCCTTGCTCTAGGTGAACATATACATCACATATGAAGTGTCCCTTGAAATTATTGTACAGCTGAATATGATATGAATGCCAAACGGAAAAGCCTAGATTGCATTCATGTCTTGTTTCCCATTTTTCTTTTGTGTTTACCACATATTCTAGTATCATTTAGGTTTACTGTTCCCATAATGATCGCAGAAGTATTACATCATTACTGCAGAGAAAATTATTACTAATAATATCTCCTTATTATATAATTGGGAAAGGAACCGATATATGCAAATATTTATGCTATAAAGCTCTCTTTATTTGAATTAGCTGTCTGATTTGTGAACTTTCTTCAGCATTAATTTTACAGTATGAAAATGCAACTAACAAATGTCACGAGACGTTGATAATATGAATCTTATAATGACTATGATAGGTGTATCAAGAACTCTAACACGCTATGTATGCTCTAGACAAAAAATTCAGCCTTGTACATTTCAGCGCAAGCTTGATCTACAGTTAATGCATGCACTTAAAAGCTCAGTTATATGAAAATCATGGTGCATTCAGCAACAAGTACATCGGGGATAGCTTGAGGAATGAGCGTGATTCCTGCAATCATATATTCTATAATATACCAAGTGTATCTTCAATTATAGAAATGGCTTTTGACATAAATGCTTCTTACTATAATTCAGAATGCATCCTCTTAAGATCTATCCCAGTCCTCTATACAATCAAGCCCTCTGCTATCATTTGCCAGGGCTTGAAGGTTGAGAGGTAGAGGTACGGATTGAATGAGAAGAAGAGGTGTTGCAAGAGGAAGGAGAGGCAGAGGGGGACCAAGAGCAGCCACCACCAAACAGAGCAGAAGAGGCATAAAAATAATCAATAACAGAAGAGACAGAATGAGGTTGGTTTGGTTTTGTGTAGTTTAACGTCATTTTTCAGCACATGATAGGCTATACATGGCGGCCGGAATATTTGGTGCAGGAAGAACCCGGGAAGACCCCAAGAAGAACCACTGACCCACTGAAGCTACTGGCAAACTTTCTCACATACCCACGTTGGTTGAGCCGAGACTCGAACCCACCTGGAAAGAGGTGAGATGTCAGAAATCTGTAAAGGAGAGCGCCTTAGATCACTCGGCCACCCGGGACTCACATAGAACGAGAGTAAAGCTGTTAAATGCTCTAATGTTTCTTTAATTGTACCAATGACTAATGACAAGAATACAAAATGTTTCAGAAATAAAACAATTTCAGAACAATAAAGAAGACAGCATAGGCAACATTTATTAAACGTTGTTTACTGTTGTTGAACTAGTGTTATGTATAATTAACCTATTATTTGTGTTTAACCTTGGCCGTGATAGTAAGTCGAACTTTAAAGTTCAGGTCAATTGGTAAACACCTTGTTGACAGCATTTGTGTTCGAGGACAATCTTGTTGTCAATTATTCACAACTAGTTTTATTTTTTTCCATAAGAACGACGCACGTTCTGTTCCATTGTGGGTTATTAGAATATGTGTATATAATACGGATTTGATACGTATTTATTCACTCCTTCACTCCTGCTTTAAAATCAGTCCTTGGGAATCTATTAATTATGAGTTTATAGTTGTGTTGTAGACATAATTCGCAAGGAATTATTTATTTGAACATTCATTGGAGTTACCATAAAGTGCTCATTAACCTTTGGATATATATATATATATATATATATATCATTAAACTTTGGATATATATATATATATAGTAAGGGTGCAAATTTCTGTCGATGTATTTCGTAGAGCGCTTTATTGCAGTGGTCAGTGTGGAACGTAACAATTAATCTGATTTATGAGGAAAGGAAATCGTATTAAAATAGCTAGACGGCGATGGTTTTAATGTCTCTGTTTGGGGCGCGATTGATTCTCAATTAACCATACGTTGTATAACGGTCGGACAGATGCACAAGGGTAAAGTTAAGTTGGGGTCTAGGTATCGAAAATGTCAAAGTTGAGAGGATGCAGAGACTATTTGTAAAGCTAGTTGAAGTAGTGTCATTTCTTGAAATTTTCCAGAATCGGTCATTTAAATAGGGCACGAAATCTAGAGGG
The DNA here is from genome assembly GCA_029931535.1 of Margaritifera margaritifera. NCBI lineage: Eukaryota > Metazoa > Mollusca > Bivalvia > Unionida > Margaritiferidae > Margaritifera > Margaritifera margaritifera. Next base: position 8,292,444 of record JAQPZY010001699.1, on the reverse strand, counting down.
TTACTCTAACCACGATGGGCGTGTATTTGTAAAAGGCGGTAGATATGTTTAATCCTGATTGGCTACGCTAAATAAGGGGTGTGTTTCCCAGACGTAATTTCATGTGTTTTAAATATTCCACATCGCAAAATTTAGTCAGTCCAAGTTTTCCTGCGAAAGGCCGGAAGGATCTTGACTCCGAGCAGAACAGGGCGAAATTCTCTCGTATAAACAATTGTTCAAGGGACAGGTGTCTGGAGGTTAAGGGACACGATTCTGGCGGTAGAAGCGAGCGAGTCTCGAAAACACAAGGTATTTGCATCAATCTCATGCTATTCATTGACATCAATATAATTATTTGTTTTAATTTATTTGTTGGAATTCGTACAACAATTTTCTTTATATGAGTTGGACGAATTGTTTGAATTTGTCGTCTTGATTGTTATAGGAATCATGTATTCTGAGAATTTCATGCATTACTTTATTTGATACAAGTTGCGAGAATCTGTGTGAATTTACCTGTCTTAAATGATATGATTTCATGTATGCTAAAGAGTTGAGTGAGTATTCACTGCCACTAATGTAGTTAAGTCATGAAGTGAATTTCATTGATTCTTTTGTATAATTAAGACGAGAACTGAAACTGTTATGTCTCGTGTGATGTTAGAGTGAGTTAGTGATGAAATAGCCGTTAGAAAGTACAATAATCTTCTGAAACTAGGTTTGTTTATCGTATGTCAGGCTTGGCCTGACCATATAGCCTTTGGTATCTGTTTGAATTCCGATAGGACGATATCTGACTTAACGAGAGTGTGGTAATGTTCTACTCCCCAGAAGGAAATCTGACAGAATATTAAGGTTGCTTGTTGTTTATTTTAAAATGGAAAATAGCTCCATCTACCTACCTACCCACCCATCCATCGATACACATATACGTATCAACGTAGAGGGTAGAGAGAAGAGGCATCCCATACAAAGTTTGATGATCGAAAGAGGCTGGATAAGAGAGAGGGAGAAGTAAAAAGGGGAGAGCATCAACCCTGACCTGTCAGCAACGTTGAATTGGGAGTGACCAGCAATATCAAGGTTAAGCAGGCATGCTGGGCAATTGATTCGATTGTTCACTCGATTCCATGATGAACTGAGTCTATCGATATAAACAGATCGGCTAATAGCATTTTTGTTGGAATTTCTGTAATTGAGTTCTAAAAGAAGTGTATCCTTCAAATGTTATGTACTTTTTCATTTTGTTGTATGTAATTGATTAAATTGTTATATTTCACATACGGGGGCTCGTGTTATTCTATTCTATATATATGCTCAGATCTCTATTTATCCCATCTATAAATTTCATATTTATTTTATTATTTACTCGATCCGGGCAATAACACCGAGGTCGATCATCCTCTAGTAGATAACGATAACCAACCAAAAATCGTACACCTGTTACAAGAGGTGACTAACATATATATATATATATATATATATATATATATATATATATATATATATATATATATATATATATATATATATATATATGACTTTTGCTTTTTTGTGGACATTCTCAAAGATATTCTGGATTGTATCGTTGTGGCATGTCAATACATTCAAGATCATTCATTCATTCGGAGCATTCATTCATTCTGAACATTTTACAATTTCTGATTTGTGTTAAGGACATTTCGGATTATTTGGAATTTAATTCACAAATTGTTAAGTGTCTTTTGAATTTTCATTTTAATTTCAGAGAAATAAATTTTTCACTTCTTTCACATTGTTGGTTTCTGTTACATTATTTTAAGACCTAGAGTCGTAACAGAAACTGGGGGCTCGTCCGAGATGTGAATTTCTTTAAATTACAATTCAAATTGACTTTGTTTCGGAATTTTCGTTGTCCCTGGTAAATATTTTTATTTCACACATTTGAGAAATCTTTAGTGAAACCAGGAAGCATTCACAATGTCATCTAAGGTTGAAAACTTTGTTTTAAGTCCTACCCAGGTAGGGTTAGAGTCTATGAAAAAGGACGTGTTGCTTGAGCTTGCCAGACATTATGATCTTTCTGAAGCGAAAGCATCTTTGAAAAAACAAGAGATAAAGAATATTTTAATTCCACATTTAGTGGAAATGAAAACTTTGGATGATAGTGCTTTGGGTTTGATTGGGAAGTCTGTATCTGGTTTTGATTGGAAATTTAGGAAATTGCAACTAAAAAACCCAGATGGAATTGGAAATAGCAAAGCTCCAGCTTCAGAAAGAAGAAAGGCAGAGAGAGGAGGGGGTAATAGAAAGACAGATGCAGAGAGAGAGGAGAAGGACAGGTAGATGCAGATGCAGATAGAAGAAAGACAAAGGAATATAAATTAAAAGAAAATTAGAACTGACAAGCAGAGCACTCTCCAACCCCCACCATCCCTTACACACAAGTTCAGGTTTTGATGTTACCAGATATATTAGGTTAGTATCCCCTTTTCAGGATAAAGAAGTAGATAAATACTTTCTTCACTTTGAGAAAATTGCTGAAAACTTTAAATGGCCAAGAGAGCATATGATTTTGCTATTACAAAGTGTACTTATTGTCAAAGCTCGTAAAGTCTACACTTCACTGTCGGTACAGCAAAGTACTGATTATGATGTGATTAAGGAGTACATCTTGAAGAGTTCAAGAAGTGCATCCATAGCGATGTCAAGACCTATCTTGATGAGTAGAAAGTGAAATCTTTGGAGCATATTGTTCGCATGGCCCATGCTTATTCCATAACGCACAGAGTTTCATTTGTCAGTAACGCTACCCCTCAGCGGGGTTTTGGTAAAAAAAAAAACCCCATATCAAACGAGTACTTCCAAATTTCAATCCGGCACAACTTTTAGAAATCAGACATCTGATAAGACTGATCAGAGATCCTTATCTCTTCCTACGTGCACTTATTGTAAAAAGAAAGGGGACGTCATTTCTGATTGCTACAGGTTGAAAAGTAAGCATCATATCGAATGTATCCATTTATTGCTAGGCAATGACCTAGATGGAGATAAGGTCGTAGTTAATCCATTTGTAACTGACAAGCCTTGTTTGGATCAAAGAGTTAATTCTATTGAGATTGAAATCCCTGATTTGTATCCTGCTTGTACAGTTACTGGAGCTATGGCAAAAAGAGCTCTCGAGAATGATGTTGATCAGGAAATTATTCATTTAACTGACATGTATTGGTCAGTCTTTTGATGAGGTCACTTTTTCTTCTGGTATTGAGCAACCAATAGGTATTGATCACAGGGACCCTAATTTTACTACTCATTGTCGAACAGGAACAAAGTCCTGAGATCTCCTGTTTGTTTCAGAGGGATATTAGTGAAACTGAAGCCACACAAGTCCTACATTGTTATTTTGTGCAAAATGGGGTCCTTATGAGAAAATGGAGACCACCTGAGGTACCTGCTGGTGACGAGTGGTCAGTGAGTTATCAAATTGTCGTTCCGAGGTCTTATCAACAGGAAAGTCTTAGTCTAATACATGAAACTCCCTTGGCTGGTCATTTAGAAGTTAATAAGACTTATCACAAGAGCTTAAATCGTTTTTATTGGCCGAAACTTAAAAGTGATGTTTCTAAATACTGTAGATCTTGTCACACTTGTGAAATGATAGGAAAACCCAATCAGAAAGTACCTAAGGCTCATCTGGAACCTATTCCTGCATTTGACGAACCATTTAGTAGAATAATGGTAGATTGTGTCGGTCCCTTACCTAAGACCAAGTCGGGCAACCAATACTTGTTCACCATAATGTGTGCATCACAAGATTTTTAGAGGCAATTCATTTGAGAAATATAAAAACTAAAACCATTGTCAAAAGCTTTGGTAAAGTTTTTTTTTTACACTTGTTGGCCTTCCCAAATCTGTCCAGTCGGATCAAGGGTCAAATTTTATGTCTTGAATTTTCCAACAAGTTATGCATGAATTAGGCATCCAACAGTTTAACTCTTCAGCCTATCACCCTGAAAGTCAAGGTACATTAGAGAGATTTCATCAAACTTTGAAGAATATGATTCAGTCATATTGTTTTGATACAGGAAAGGGTTGGGATGAAGGTGTTCATTTGTTGTTGTTTGCTGTTAGGAAATCAGTTCAGGAATCACTGGGTTTTACTCCTTTTGAACTGGTTTTTGGACATCCTGTCCGTGAACCGTTGAAATTATTGAAAGAGAAACTTCTTTCAAATGAGGATTCAAAGATTATTCTTCTTGGTTATGTCTCTAATTTTAAATATAAGTTGTTAAAGGCTTGTGAAGTAGCAAGAACTAATCTTCACTCTACTCAGTCAAAATTGAAATTAAGGTATGAGAGAAATACACAGTAAAGGAGTTTTAAGCCTGGTGAAAAAGTTATGGCTCTCTTGAATAACTGCAGTTTTTACAATTTTATTTACATTTTAATATGTTGGGATTATAATTGTAAACAAAGTTAGTTGTTATTGCCAGTGAATACTAACAATTTAGTATTTGCATGTTCACATTGTTTGTGACACTATTTGTTTAATCCTATGTCTTAGACATGTTTACTTTATAAAAGTCTTCTTTATATTTGACGGGCATCAATTGGGAGGATGCTGGTGGAGAAGACGAGGGATACCCTGCTGCAGATGGTGGGGCCTCACACCAGTCTGGTCTTCAACATAAATGAACCAGCAGAACACCACCCAGAGGGATACCATCATGCACATCCAGACTGGTGTGTATGCTCCAGGTGCCGACAGATGCCAAAAGAGGCAGAAAGGATTTTCTGCCAGAGGTCTCCATAACACTGCATTTCAACTCTGCCAGTAAGATGCTGGTATATTCTAATATGACTGTCGTTATGTTATTTGTAACATTGATGATCCTCTAATCAGGTAAGTAGCCACCTCCCCACAGTGTGCATGAATAAACGATTGTGTAAATAATAACATATTACAATTTGATGTGCATACCTTCATTTCTATAAGACAAACTCATCTGTTACTCAGATCGTTTATAAATCCCATTGCTTTATTTCACTTATTAACAGTTCAACACATCATCAACTTGTTGGAGTCAAATGTGATTGTCCAAACTGCTCTCTAGGCGGCGCTCTTAAAATGTCACTGCCACTACAAATGGAAATCTGCCACTTTCTTGCAGAAACACCTACAAATGTTTATACATATATATATATATATATATATATATATATATATATATATATATATATATATAAATTTTTAAGTTATGAGCCAGCACCTCTAGCACTGTTATTTTTGAATTTTATCTTTTGTTTTCGTCAAAATCCAACGTAAAATGACTGAAATAACGACTCAAAACAAAATTGTATCCCTGGGGTAGAACTGTAGAGGCATTGTTTACCTACTGGAGAGCAGTTTGGTGATATTTCTTATTCATAATCATATAGATGTTTGAATTTATAGCAACAGAGCCTTCTCAAGCGCCTCAGTGATACAGATAAAAAGTTCTCTTAATGAGCAGAACTCGGGCATGCTGCATAATTTTTCTGAGAAATATTATGATCTTCTAATTACAACCTTGAACAATAACCTATATTTTTTTGAAATTTTCCATAGAATCTACAGTGAAACTGTAGCAGTAAACAGCTAATAAATTTAGACCGCTTTTCTCCAAAGGATTTCTTCATGAAAGTCTAATGTGATAAGAGAAGCTTTCCATTCATTCATACTTCACAACTTAATCAGCTTGCATAGTTTAAGCATAATCTGAGTGTATTTTGAAATCATTGAAGGTTTTGGAATTGTTCCTATTCTAGCGTTCAGATATTTCTATTATAATTGACATTAAATTTGAATATAATTGTACACATACGTTTTAGTTTATAGAATAAAAGCATTTTTAAAAAAAATAACAATACATTATATTTTCCACTATGTCCAACTTATGTTCTAGCTCTCTCTCTCTCACTTCATATACCCAAATAATTTAAGTAACCAATAATGATAGATATTACATTTGTACACATTTCATCAATAGGAGACAAAGTATCTTGTATGAATTAATGATAATTTATTAACAAAAGGAATACTCAAATATAGTTCTCTATGCTGGTCTCTGAATTAAGAACTGAAAAGGTATGCGGATCAATTGTAATGCTTTTTAACAGTCCATCGAACATTCTTTAACAGGACATGCAAGTCTTGGTACTGGATGAGGCAGATCTGATCCTGGCCCGAATGTATACCCGTATCGTGCTGGTCCTGTCCAAAGAAGAAAATTTGAGGAAAGCAAATCACCATGCAGCATATAGGCAGTTTGTGTTGTGGCAGCATGGTCAGCTAGGAGAGAGTGTACGAAAACCCTATGTCAATGCCACCATTCATGCAAGAGTAGTGATAACATGATTTTCGGGTTGCCCTCTAGGGTGTCATGTTCGAGTCAAGATGAGCACAGTTCTCATTAGAACCAGCTGCATATTGCTTCAGTAGTGCTTTCGTGAAAACCTCATGTACATAAGACCATTCATTCAGAAGATTCGTTGTCATATACAGATTTTCAGGATGACCGTCACGGCAGCCATTTTGGAGGCTAGATTAGCATCATTTTAATATAGGAATAGCTATATTGCAAGAAAAAAGTGTGTTTTGTATAGTTGGTATAGCTATCCGTTTAGGTGAAGTAGCTGTTACAAGATTTGTAACTTTTTGGCAGGACACATTAGTATCATTCGCTAAAAGAATTCCTATGATGTCTAATTAGTCGTAATACATTTTTACGATGAAAATCACACGTCTATTGGACCATCTGCTCAGGAGAAGTAGTTATAACAAGATTTACAATATGGCTATCGTAGCAGCCGTATTGTAGGTCTGATCGGCACCATTTTCATTTAGGACCAACCACATATCATAAAGAAGTCTTTAAGTGAACACCCATGTCAACAAGACCATTCATTCAAGAGGAGGAGTAGCAATAACAATATTTTCAAGATGCCGCCACAATGGCTGGATGGGATGTGAGATTAGCACCATTTTCATTGAGATTGTTGATTTGGTGTTTTACGGTACAGCAACGCAAGTAGGCTATTTAGTATCGACGCAATTGGAAGACACACCACGGTACCCAACCCAGGCTGATCCGATGGTGGGATTCGAACCCGCACCCTTTCGGTTGCGAGCTAGGGTTTAGCTTTTTCTAGATTCTTCTGGAGTAATCTATAGCCAAAGAGATTGTATTTCATGTACGTGATCCCAAATCTTCCCTTGTTTAAGCATTATTACCGTTTTCAACACACATAATAGTTACGTTTATGTACTGATTGATCCATCATCCATGTGCATTTGATATGGGCTTGCATCTTTGTATGATATTTAGCAGGCAGGCTCATTGGAAGACAATTATAGGCACTGCAGCATTGTGTAATTTTTGCCCCAGTAAGGCTGAGGATGAAACCCACTTTATGCAAACATGAGAGTGACATTCATCAAGGCTATCACTCCTCATATACTATCCTTTATATTCGCCAGTTTCTTTGAACAACTAAAATAATGATTGATCCCTTTGCAGTAACCGCGCTGAAACCTGTCAGATGTATAACCTCACTGTTTGAACTTAGAAAGTCCAGAATATCCAGACTGTTCCCCTCGTGATGTACCCCATAGAAAGTCCAGAATATCCAGACTGTTCTCCTCGTGATGTACCCCATAGAAAGTCCAGAATATCCAGACTGTTCCCCTCGTGATGTACTGCGTAAGACTATCAGTTCTACATACTATAAATAAATAACATTCTATCAAAATATATTTACTTTACACAGTCAGAACACGTCTGGTGTCAACAATTTAACTATTCTTTATAATACCCTTTTGAATTAGAGATAAAAAAATTGTGAGATAAGAGTGAATTAAAAAAAAAAGAAGTCTGTGAACAAACGTTTTGAGCCTCTACTGGAACTGCCCCTTAGTGACCTCATTTGAAGTAGTTGAAAGGCACTAAAGGAACTCCCGTTATTTATCCAAGCCCAGACTCTAAAAAATATCAAGGCAAGTCTTAACAAGGTTAATTAATCTTCTGGATCAGGCCCAACTCTTAATGTGTACGTGATTCATGTTTTGTCTTCTACCTATATCAGATATCAGGCTAAACACCTCTAATTAAACAGAGAGAGAGAGAGAGAGAGAGAGATGAGTTGAATGAGTCATTTAATTACAAAGATATTTCATGCATTACTAATGGAAGAAAGATGGGTCTTAGCAAAGGAAAACAATATATTTAGGGTCAATCCATTGAGACATTCCAAAAGTCGTTGAGCAGAAATAAAATTTGTGATGGATGGGCATATGATGGTAACGGATAAACCATGCTAGTAATACTCAATACCTCTTCCATATATGATGGGGACATACAAATAAGTTCATTGTTTAAAGAGATTTGTTTTTGAAAAACTTACAAAAAATCCAGGCTTTATTACACTCAGGTTGAAAACCTTACAGATTATGAGATATGTAAGAAAATGAACATAATGCTTAACGAGAATTACAAAATTCTCTTATACAAACATTTTTGTGACAACTCTTATGACAATAAATGGATATTAGAAGTAAAATCTGTATTAGATGATATTGGGTTTAGATACGTATGGAGAAACCAAAGTTTTGTGTCAGTTAAATGGTTGACAAAGACAGCAGAACAATGGGCAGCTAACATCAATATGTCATTTAAAGGTCTTGACTACAGGTTATTTACAACTAGATTTGATTTAGAAAAGACCTATTTTTCATTATCAGAAAATATATCTAAAAATTTAATTAACCTTAGAACGGTAAATCATAGGTTTTCCTGTTGAAACGGAAGATGGGCTACTATTCCCTGTAAAGAAAGATATTGTACACTCTGTCAGTCGCAAGAAATAGGTGATGAATATCATTATCTCCTGTAGTAATCTTATTTTCATGACTAACGTTTATAAATATAACCAATTAATGAATACAGGTAACATACGACTTTTAAAAATATGTACAGGTTCTCTTGGATTGTGTTTTTCGAATTTTGTAATCCCTGTTTACAATTATGTTATGATACCACACGCTGTATTGATGTTCATTTTCTTATATACCTCATATGTTGTAAACTTTAAAACTTGAGTGTAATAAAGTCTTGTCTTGCTCCTGTGCTCGATATCTATCTGCTTTGCATCCTCCTTCCACCCCAATCTAAACCGGTACGTGTCAACCCGCAAGTTGGCGCAGATATTCTCGCACCAGCGGTTTGTGCGAGCTGCACCTCTACTCTGTCACCTATCTCTGGATTGGGGGGCGGCACCAATGATTCGTGTTCGTGTCTATGCTTGGTCGCTCCCCCATGGCTTTGTTTTTTCGCCTTTAAGCTAAGAATAGTGCGAGTTCTAATTGCGAAAGCCGAAGATATTTAGAGTGGCTGAAAATCCCGACGCTTGTGCGTTGACGTTGAGTTCCTCACACCGGATGGTGTCTCCAGCGGCAAACATAGAAGGCCTAAGACCACAATTAATTTTCCTATATAGTCTCTACATTTGTTTGTCAGTACTGAACTTTCCACTGTGTCCAAATCCTAATAAATCATATGTTGCTGTAAAGTATCTTCAAAGATGAACTCACTCTGAAGTTCTTGTCATAGGTTAACCGGCATTCTTATGAATGGCTGGACTGTAAACAAAGTAACGTGCAATGAGTCACAGATTTCACTTCCGGATCAGCACCAATGCCTCATTACTCACTGTGCACTGTCGCCAAAATACACAGACAACCACACTATAATGCTCATATTCTAAACAATAACCAATTTCCTTTAAATCAATATTAAGAATGACTGAATCTAATGCATACATCACCACCAAATTGAGAGAGGAAAAAATGATCTAAAAATAGACTCGGACTACATTCGTGGGTACTGAACCGGAAGTATTAATTGTGGCCTGATTCCAGACGCAAAGGTTTCTGCGATGTCATCGACAGACTGACTACTGCTGTCATTATGTGCCCGTATAACTCCGCTTACACGGATTGAAAGCGTTGACCACATTCCGTTACCACGATTCCCATGGAGATTAATGAAGTAAAATCCGTCGCCCAGATCGGTGATAGTGTCGTTGTTGTTGCTGAGAGTAAAACGACCAACGTTTTTAAAGTTTTGCGCTGAATCCCAGCGATAGTAACTAGATGTATTTATTGTAGTAATTACACTGACTGATGTGATGCTGTCGGCCGTTAAGTACATGACCTGTACGCCAGCACTTTGCGCTGACCGTGCTAGTACTGCCCGCCACGTGACCGAGAGTTTCAGCATCTGGGGCTGCATTAAACGGGAGTGATGGCCCGAAGATGCTTGCAGCGCGGCTAGTATGGAAGCCAGAACCACGTAGACTCATATGGTTAGTGGTTCCCACGGGCACAAGTGCGGATCTTTAATTTCAAGGTTGATAGTTCACACCAGCATATTAACCTGCGATTGTTTTTGATCTAAAATACATATCGAGAGCTCCCGAATGCTGCCTTCACGTAGTCTGATCCAATGTGGTTTTTCAAAAGAGACAGTACGTGTCTCCCCGTAGGAATCACCATCCAAATAAATGACTTGTAGCAGGATACTATTTTTTCCATCAAGAATATTCCCAGTTGTGTTTATCTGATCGAGGTGGACATAAAGCCGCGGAGCGTTGATAAACGCTGGGGCATTTAGCGCCGTGTATGTTCCAGCTCCGTAAAACTCGGGTAATTTGAATCCAAAGATGTAGGCGAGCTTGCTTAGATAGAGCTTATAGTTTGGGTAAGTGAGCGTGATGCTGACCGTCCCGGTCGCCACTTTGTAGTCCTCGGTCATTCCAGGAATGGCAGCTTGTATTACTTTTTCGAGCATATCCATGCTATATTACCCATCGAAATGGTGACACTTACTGGATTGCTGGTTGGGGTCGGTCTCACAAGAAATATGCGGTTACCAAGCGCCTCTGAAATGCTGTACCATTCTGGTCTGAACTAAATCTCTCGGATCCCTACACGGGTATTAAGAAAGTGCGTATCACCTGCTCTAGAGCCACAGGTTCAACTAGAGGATTAGTCAATACGATATACAGTGTCAGAAAAGTATACCACCACAGTCATTTTATTCGAATAGTAACGCAAAATATGACGTTGGCGGTGTATTTAATTATATTGATAGAGCACAAATAAGAGAACTGTAAATCAACCCAAAAGTGTTTGCTTCTTTTCAAACCAATTATATTGAATTATCCGACATTTTGCCTCCAGTCAAAACGAAGGAGGTTGCAGACCTTTGGTCAAACCATCTGATGAAGTTGTTAGCTGATTTTGCCATCTGGTGCGCGTTTACGGCTGTTGCGTCATTGTCTGCGATCATATATTGCCAGCGGCGACGGAACAACGGCTACAAATGGTGCTCAGGCTTTACCGATTTAATGCTTACTTTCAGGCTATGAAAATCCTAAATCAGATGCGACAGCTTCGTCCGAACCAGACCAGCTGGGACGCATACAATAATGGTATTTATATGTTTACATACGAGTTCTTTTGTAAAGAGTTTCGCGTGGATAAACACTCAGATTAGCGGCAGAAAAAAGGCGAAGACAGTGGACTGCGTACAATATATGATGTAATCCTTGGATATACAAAAGCTGGTGTAAGGAGTCTGAAAGACGTGGTGCAGGCAAGCGTGGTTCCAGATTACGGCGCTGTCTTGGATGAAGACCACTGAACGTTTACAGGACTATCATTTTGATACTGAGAGGCGCTTTCCATATCTTAAACATGGCAGTGAGGCCAGTAACGGCTTTGCGTACTTTATGCTGTCACAAGGGTTTACATCTGCCGGTGAAGAGCGGCTTAAAGATAGCATTTGTGCTTATGTAAAGGCAATCCTGGGCTCGCAGGCCCATCTGAAGTCCACAATAATAAGCGGAGGAAATATATATGTGGTACGAAAACAATTTCTCGAAAACGTTGAACATGCAATCGTCCACGAAGAAGACGCACAGAAGTCCCAGACTATTTGTCAAAATGCACTTGACAATGCCTAAAGTAAGCTAGATTTCGTTCTGGGGGATGGACCCGTCATTATTACAAGCAACATGGATTTTAACGCTGGTAGCTATGAGGGATATAACAACAAAATTATTGTGTCACACTTTAACGAACGTAAATGTACGCTTGGCACTAACCCTTGTCTCAATGCGGGGCTAATACCGAAGCCAGCTCAAGAAGAAACACAACAACCGCAACCAACAAAACACGACTAGGTCGGCTTAGACCCGCCAACGTAATACGTACCAGGAGCATCGACGGGAGCACAAGCACAGGCATAACAAAACCCGAAGACCACAAAGCTAACAAAACAACACTAATTGTTGCAAGTATTGTGGCTGGGGTTGTGGTCATTTGGTTTCAGCGCTGACTTTACTGACTGCGCTTGCCCACGTAGTGAGAGCGGATAACAGCAAAGAACGCGACCGCTATCGCGATGACAAGCACCACCAAAATTCCGGCTAGCCAGCCAACCAAGGATATTGCCTGCTGTTTTTAGGAGGAATGACACAATAGTACCAATAATACCGGGCAATACAGCCAAAGTCTTTTCTCCAAACGTTCTGGCCAGTCGTTCCAGCTGCTTTTAGTCCATTCTTTTGATCTGCTGGGGTCAGGTGTAGGTGTCTGGATGACGGGAGGTGGTGTTGTACCGCCTTCGTCTGTGATCGCGAGCACAATTGTGCTTATAACAAAACCAGAGCTGTGAGAATCGAGGCTATAGTGATGCCCTGCTTGCGAAATAGGGTTTACAATTTTTCGGCAAGTGTTGTGTCCTTGTTGAGAATTTTGTTCATAGTCTCCCGAATAGCAGTAAATTGGTTGCAAAGTGCCCCTCAGAAATCGTTGGCTATCTTTAGTTGATCCTCGCGTACCAACTCCATATCTGAAATGTTGTTTTGTATCTCCTTGTATCTCCTGGCGCGTAGTTTCATCTTTTGCTTCGGTCAGCTATGTCCTCTCAGCGGCCAGACGGTCAGACGTTCATCGAACTCTACGATCTTCGCAATGGTAAGCGAAAGCGCACCGCGGTGCATCTGAAGTATCTTGTTGAGACCAAAGATCTTTCGCATCGGTAGACTGTCAGGTTCGTGTGCCGCCGCTTCTTTAAGCTCTGTCCTCGGATCCCGATGCTGTAAGTAGCTCCGTATCTTTTAGTCTACCTATGTCTGATAGAAGCTCATCTCGTGTTGCCAACAGTATTTGTGCGGTTGTTTTGCCTATTCTATGTAGTGGATACTGTATGCTTAGTTTTGCAGATATGCCTCTACTATGACTACGTTCTAGCGTGGAAAGTGTGTACGGCCTAACAACTCACACCCTCTTATATTCGAGAGGGGATACCATACATCCAGAGTTTCATTATACCATTTTATACAGTAAACTCAGCACAGACAGACATTTCTTTTATGCCATTAACTTTAAAGAAGTCGTCAAACGTTTTATTGCGAAGTTTTTGTTTATACTTCTTTTAGATCGTCTTCACGAACATTGTTCAGGTGGTCTTCCACTTCATTTATTTGTTGATAATATTTGGTAGGAGGATCGATAAATTAAGTTTCTAGTGTTTCATCTAGTAGATCAGTGTCTCCTCTACACTCCTTCAGCCACGTTTTAAAAACTTTTATCTGGTCACAGTATTAGCAAGTTAATGTATTGATGGAATGAAGCGCGAACTACAAATAGCACAAAAATTGTTAATATTTGTTAAAATTTGTGCAAGCACAACATGTCTCAGTACGGAAACAAACTTGACCCATTTTGCACCCTTCGCTGAGCGCTTGAGGTAAAGGGAATTCGAAGCACCGTCGTTGTGGCTCATAACCCAAGAACCATACACCAAAATCGGCTGCTTGCTGACAGATTTCCTAACCTTGGCAACAACGATGTTATTGTGCCCGGCACTGCTAGGCTGGCATTCACAATTGATTTGATCGAAGGCTCAGTAACACCGATTTACGCCAACCGTACAATTGTAAATAACCTCGGTCACGTCATCGTCAAAAAGATCAGCGTAAAGCTTGAGGGGAACGAAGTGGCTTGTATTGACGATGCCGATGTTTGGGGCGTCTACAAGGATCTCTAGCTGACGGAGAAAGAGCGGACTAACGTTGCCTATCAGGGTTTAGAAAACGCCAGCACTGCTGCCATACGTGTAGGCGCTGGTAATGCCGTGGCGGCCACCCAGCCTAATACACCTGATACATTTGGGAAAAGCTTTTACGTATCGCTCGACTTTGAGCTATTAAGCGATCACATGTCATACTAATAGCCTGGCTTTTCAGACCGACTATCCTTTGAGCTGACGTTTAACGACTAGAGCAGGGTAGTCCAGCCAACGAAGGTGTAACACTGTAGAACAAAACAAAAAAAAAAAAAAAAAAAAAAAAATGGTACAGGAGGCAGACGTGTTCAACGCGCAGCTCAACATACAAAATCGACAATTCGTGTCAGCCATATACTAGCCTGTCGGAACAACAAAAAAGCGGTAAGTGCAACGCGATCCTTGATAACTTACACCTACACTGCGCCATGATCGTCGGACGTCGTGGCAACGACAAGATAGTCTTTGCCTGCAAGCTTTTCGAATCGGCATTTAAGGGCCACTTCAAATTTATAATCATCATCTGCCCAATGATACTCCTAGACAAGGCATATCACAGGCCATGGGGACGCGGCAGAAAAGACGCTAGAGTATTATTACTTAACCTCAGAAACCATGATCTGAATGATCTACTCCGCGCATTTGCTGAACAGTTTTAGGAAACCACAACGCTTTTTCAACTCTATGATGGCGCCTTTCTTTCTGGCGCCAGGCATAAGGAAACCGTTCTCAATGAGCTCGCCTTTACTACCCGCCATTTACGGCATCAGTGTGTGGGATAAAACACAAAAATACAACGCCATAGCCCGCGATTTCCGTCACCAGACGTCGTGGGTGGCACCATTTTACTGTAAAGACGAAGACACAAGGACACACTAGATGATATTTATATCGTGCAGGACGAGACGCGCGCAGAGATTGATGAATCTGGCAAGCTGCTCCTACGCACAGATCCGCCAGTATCTTTCCAATGTTTCTAGCATGTGGGGTCTACATATTTTGTACATCATTAGACATGCTTTTTCACTTATAGCTTTAACCTATTTCATTTATAGGTCACTTAGAGTTAATTGCTCAGTCAGTCATCGGAACCTAATAAGAACCATGGCAGAACAGCTTACAATAAGCGACGTGGATATTGATGTGGTACTCGATGAACTGTATGATACCGTACCGACCAAGGAAGGTCAGGTACACAAACAACGAGACATACGCTGTCCTACTTCACAAATAACATTGCAGCGCGCGAGATACTATCCCAGCTAGCTGCTTCGAGTATGGCAAAAGAATACATTGGACAACATCAGACACTTGAGGGCGTTATGCACCTCCCGTAACAGGTGTACGATTTGGTTGGTTATCGTTATCTAGAGGATGATCTACCTCCGTGTTATTGCCCGGATCGAGTAAATAATAAAATAAAATATGAAATTTTATACATGGGATCAATAGAGATCTGAGCAGATATATAGAACAGAATAACACGAGTCCCCGTACATGAAATATAACAATTTAATCAATTACATAAAACAAATTGAAATAATACATAACATTAGAGAGATACACTTCTTTTTGAAATCATTTACCGAACTTCAACACAAATATAATTATGTAATTAGCCGATCTGTTTAAAACGATAGACTTAATTCATCATGGAATCGACTGAACAATCGAATAAATTGCCCAGCATGCCTGCATAACCTTGTTATTGCTGGTCACTCCAAATTCAACGTTGCTGTCAGGTCAAGGTTGATGTTCTCCCCTTTTTGCTTCTATCTCTCTCTCTCTCTCTCTTATCCAGCCTCTTTCGGTCCTCAGACTTTGTGTGAGATGCCTCATCTCGCTACCCTCTACGTTGATACTTATACGTGCATCGATGGTTGGCTTTGTAGGTAGGTAGGTAGGTGGATATGTAGATAGATAGGTGGGTAGGTAGGTGGAGCTATTTTCCCCTTTAAAACAAACAAGAAGCAACCTAAATATTCTGTCAGATTTCCTCCTGGGAAATAGAACATTTCCCCACTCTCGTTACGCCAGATATCGTCCTATCGGAATTCAAACAGATACCAAAGGCTATCTGGTCAGGCCAAACCTGACCGACGATAAACAAACCTAGTTTTTGAAGATTATTGTACTTTCTAACGGCTATTTCATCACTAACTCACTCTAACAAAAGAATCAATGAAATTCACTTCATGGCCTAACTACATTAGTGGCAGTGAATACTCACTAGACTCTTTAGCATACATGAAATCATATCGTTTAAGACATGTAAATTCACACAGATTCTCACAACTTGTATTAAATAAAGTAATGTATGAAATTCTTAGACTACATGATTCCTATAACAAACAAAACGACAAATTCATACAATTCGTCAAACTCATATAAAGAAGATTGTTTTACGAATTCAGGCAAATGAACTCAAACAAATAGTTATACTCATATCAAGAAAATTGATCTACAAATTTAAACAAATAAATTCAAGCAAATAATTATATTGGTATCAACGAATTACGTGAGATTGATGCAAATACCTTGTGCTTTCAAGACTCGCTCGCTTCTACCGCCAGAATCGTGTCCCTCAACTTGCAGACACCTGTCCCTTGAACAATTGTTTATGCGAGAGAATTTCGTCTTATTCTGCTCGGAGTCTAGATTTTTCCAGCCTCTCGCAGGAACTTGGACTGATAAAATTTTGCGATGTGGAATATTTAAAACATGAAATTTCGTCTGGGAACACACCTCTTATTTAGCGTATCCAATCAGATTAAACGTATCTACCGCCTTTTATAAATACACACCCATCGTGGTTAGAGTAACCCCCTTGATTTTGCGCGCTATTTAAATAACTGATTCTGGAAAATTTCAAAAGATAAAACAACTTCAACTGGCTTCACAAATAGTCTCTGCATCTTCTCAACTTTAACATTTTCGATACCTAGACCCAAATAAACCTTATGTCCGACCGTTATACAATGAAGGCTTAATTAGGAACCAATCTCGCCCCAAACAGGGACATTAAAACCATCGCCCTCTAGCGATTTAATACGGTATCTTTCCTCATAAATCTAATTAATTGTCATCAGCCAACTAATGTGCTCCACCGAAATACATCTACAGAAATTTGCACCCTTACAGAGGGCATTGCAGTAATGAGCGACGAAGAGGTAACTAAGACCCGTTCCGTATACGAGGCTAAACTAGGAGCTAAGATGACTGCTTTGCTGGGGTCGTCTTTGCTCAGACTGTACACGGCAGTTGTAGCTACTTTTGCCTAAAGGTAACCTCGAACGTGTTGCAAGTGACTTGGGAAAGGATCCAATTATCCAGACCTCTTTGACAAACATCAGGATCGACCTTTACTTTAGGTATGGTACTGTTCTAGCACCAATTACCGCTGGCAAGATTACCCTATAGAAGTGTCAATTTTGAAACGAAACAACAAGAAACTAAAAGCAAAACCGACAGAGGATGAATCAGCACAACCGACTGCACCGTCGCAACGACAAGCTCACTTCAGTAGAAACGGCAACTAAAGAGAAGCAACAGGGTGCGATGCAATCTTATGTTCTCTGGGACGGCCTAGCTTTGGTAGCTGTCCTTCTTTACATCCTAATCCCGTGCGAACCACAAGTTCGCAGAACGCTGGTGCAAGAGCAGCCTAACAATGCAACGCCTGGGCATCTATTAGACAAACGCCTGACCCCATTCATATGGAACAGTAGTGTGTTTTGTAAAAACAACAAAAACTTGTTAATCGCGGAACGCAAGCAAGATGTCTACATCACCAAGGACCTCCGAAACCTCTTTTACCACGAAGTCGTACTTGGCGGCCTCACTGTGGTTTATTCAATGATTGCTAAAAAAAAATGTGATAAACATGAAACCGGCTGACCTGGACTGACTTGACCTTGAAGACGGTGCAAAGCTAATAGAGATCTTAGCGCTGAGCCTCTGGGCGAAGGTCATGCTAATTAAATAAGGCACTATTCCTGCTAATATCATCATAATTTCCGCCATTGTTATGATGACTGGCGGGCAGTTGCTAACGCCCTCGCATTCGCCTTCTCAAACTACCTTTTTCTACGCTAAACCCAAAAGAAGCCGATACCGAACGCAAACGGCATGACAGGGCTATGGAAGAATTCCAGGCCGTGCAGGCCGAGTACTCCCGCAAGCTCACCGAGCGTCTCGATTACCTGAATGAGCGGTTGCACGCCAAGCAGCATGCCAAAAAGACTTATTATGATGTCGATGCCGCGATGCGAGAGTACCACGAAATGATGTTTGTCGTGGGTGGACTCTCTGCCCGTCAGCTACGTGGCCTACAAATATTTCTAAAACTTTAGGAAGCCGCAAAACCAATAAAAAGTTTGGCCTATTTTTTGGATATGTATAGCATTGGGCCTACGGAAGGAGCTTTGGACACACACACATCCCCTGTTATTCAGCATCACAAAAGTATATAAAAAAAAAACAAAAAAAAAAAAAAACAGCAACACCCCTAACAACCAGCTTGAAAGCTGGCGCAACCCTAACAGCGGAACCGAACGAATGTTGCACTGTGCCAATATACACTGCCACTCACTCTGCAACGTCGCGTGAATACGGTGCGTGAGCTTGCAAGACTTGGATTTCCACTGACTGCTGAGGCATTGAAACAATTATTTGATTTTTTGGAGTACCTCACCGTTTTGACAGCAAACTACAAAAAATATAAAAATTAAAAAAAAAAAAAAAAAAAAATGGATACTAAGCTTGCGGCAATATATTACAGCATGCAAGGTTACTGCAAGGGTGTGGCAACAGTAAATAAGTTGTCAGAAGCTGCCAATGTCTCACAAGATGTTGCCAGGGCATGGCTTAAGAAGCAAACCATGTGCCAGATTTCCCCGCCCTCACCGCGCAAAATCACCCAGCAGCGGTTTGATGTTCCAGCCCCTAACAAGGTGCACCAGGCCAACCTCCTGTTTCTGCTGCACGACAAGGTTGGACGACACACGTACAAGTATGCGTTGACCGTGGTTAATGTTCCCAGTCGTTAAAAGGAGGTCCAGCCACATATGAGGTTTTTAAAGTCGCTGACTCTTTGGCACGTATCTACAAGCGTAGATCGCCAAAGTGGCCCAAAATGATGCATGTTCACCGAGGCCGGGAGTTTATGTGCGCCACGTCGCAACTCTTGGCCAAGCACGGCGTGCAGGTGAGGCAGGTTGGGGCCGGCAACCATTGCGCACAAGGCAATGTTGAGCAGTTCTAATAAGTCCAGGAGATGCTGCTTTCCGCAGCGGCAAGCGTCCGTAGCACTGAGTAGGTTCAGCGGATACCAGCCGCTGTGGCAACCCTAAACGACAAGGTAATGCGGCTTACAGGCAAGAGACCCACTGATGCCATTTGTGAAATGGTGGTGCGGGCTACGCACGCAACATCAGTGACGCGGCCACTGGTGCTGTACCTACATGCACCGGGGAAACTGGAAGGTGGACAACTCCGCGCCACCGACCCGGTGTGTTCCGTAAAGGTCTACAGATTAGACCATATAGTTGTTAAGACCAGGTCGCCCGGAGCACGTTGTCGAGTTTGGGTGTATTTGTCGTTCCGACGGCACAGCGGAAACTATTGGCTTGATTTGGGGCTTATATGCGATGAGATTTCTCGGATGATCTGGCGGATTTCATATTCTGTAGATTGTCGTGATGACTGCTCAGCCCCTCAGCCGATGCCGCCGTGACATGCTTGAGCTGACACAGGTGCTCAACGCTAGAGGTTGGGCCCATGGAGGTAGTTGTCGACAATCCATAATTTACGCGGATTTACGATGGTAAGGCCCTGGGAACTGTGCACAGTAACTTTATAGCCAAAACGATATCGTTTAGCACAAGCTCCCGCTGCTCGCCTCTTGTCCCTGGGATGGTAAGAAAGATATTTTAGCGCGGACTGTCCTGTTGGTGGTACAGAAGGGAGATTGGAAAGTGGTTTTGTGCCTTTCGAATAAGAGTTGCTGAACCCTGTCCCGCACTGCTTTACGTGAGACTACGAGTATGTCTGCGGGCTTCCACTGCTCCAGAAAGGAATTCCAGCCACGACAGGCGGGAAGGGCCTTGCGCATCTCCTGGCATTGGTCGCGGTCAGATTTGAGACGCATATTCTTTATGTTTTTAAGGACCTCATCCTTGGCACGATAGTCTTTCTCAACCTCTTTGTAGTAGCCCACGCGTTCCACAAAGTCGCGTAGCTTGGTCTCCACAACAGCCCCCCCCCCCCCGTGTGTTTCTAGTCACTTGAGAAACGTCTCGAGAATATGGCAGGGAACTGTGCAAATCTCGTCCCAAAAAGCAACCATCATACTGTATTTCTAACCCATGCGTCACTAACCAGACGGCGGGTAGTTTCGCTCTCGGATAACACAAGGGCTGGCGGAGGCATCGCTAAATATGGAAGATTACTTGCTGCAGGCCTTGATAATTTGTAGGTGCTTCTCGGGTTCTAAAGTACCTACCGTCGACCAGCACAAACTGCTCCACATGCTTTGGCCAAAGGTGGCCGTTGAGAGCTATAAGCTTTATTGCCCCCCCCCCCCATCAGGAACTGAAGTTTCCGTAATTGCACGCTTGAGAATTTTGTTTAGAGCTTCTACGTCGTAGATGGTTGCACCTGTCTGGTGTACGTGCCTTTCCCACATATCTAGCTTCTGATGGCCAGCCTCAGTCAGGTCTTGTCCCCTGGAAGCAATTTTAAAGTGGTCATACAGGCGCTCAACGATGCAGTTCAGGTCGCCATTCCTTAAAGAGACCAGGTTTGTCTCTGTCGGGCTTTCAAATGGGGTTGAGGCCGTACACCACTGCTGTCACTGGGTAATCATTTTCATAGTAAGGCCTGTCAGTGCCAGTAAGCTGTCCAGGTTTAGTATCACTCGAAATCTCAACCACCTTTTCGCATCTGCGGTGCTGTGCCTTCAGCGGGTTATGATTGTCTGCTACCGCCTATTCCTCCTTTTGCTCATCATAGTAAAGAAACTTAATGCGACTGAAAATCTTTTCACCTATCGTAAGGGCCGCAAGAAGAGCGTGTGTGCGTGCGTCGGTCATTTGGCTATTCAGAATCAGGTTATCGCCTCGTTTTTGGTATCCCAGCATATTGTCAAGGTCTCCAAGTCCGAGCGGGTCTTACTCTTCGATGCAAAACGTTCTAAAGACACGTGCAGCGCTATCGACTTCAACTCTTCCTTGGCGTCACGAAGACGACGATACCAATCAAGGTCTAGGGTTTTGGGAACAGGTTCAAGGCGGTACCTTGTCAACGTCAAAGAGGACTTCCTTGATTTCAGTAGAACCAAGGCGGAAAATTCCTGCCTGCTCTGCTGTCTCAAGCCAAGCAAACTCTGCACGGGCCTCCTGTTGATGGTCGAGATGCTCCAGGATCTGCTGCAGTGCTTTGCGCCTCGTGGGTAAGGAGGTCGAAGCACAGTCAATGCTTCGAACACATCGCGCAATACTTGTGGTTGTTGTTCATGTGCCATTTATGAATATACCTTAACATATAACCTTGGGATGCGTTTCGCTTGTAGTTCCCACATAGCTTTATTAAATGCCTCCTTGCCCTATTTTCTGTTCTCTTCATGTCTCTTGCCACATATGTATCACCAAAACCCACACATATCCTGTGATTTGCCCATGTGACTTTACCACACATCCAGCATGGATAAAACATGTCTCCTTTTTTAAACTGTGACATATGTACACCACAATACTTGTTCACACAATTATTCCGTACAGTTCTGTGTTCCCTATTTTAAGCCAAACACACTTATTTTTGCAACGGAACACAATGTTTACACTAGCAATCGCTGAGATTTCTAACAACTCTTACATATTTATTCAAATAAAATAAATATGTACACCATATTGAAAAGAAAACAAATGGGCGATCTGCGAAGATGGGCACTTTTTTGTTTTTCGGATGGGAGGCGAGCCTAAAAAACGTTTTTCCTGTAGGGAGAGCTGTTTTCAAAAAGTATAGTTTTGCGCCTCAGGGCGGGTGGGCTGTCATATCTACCTGACCTTCTTTCCCCGTTGGGTTGAACGGTGGGTGAGGGCCTTCATACTGCCGTTACAATATAATTCTCTTTTTTCCGTTGCGAGCCGCGGTGGGTCAAAAAGTGCTTTTTTGCATTTTGTATTTCATGTTGGGAGGCGCTCCAGGTCTCTCCGAAGATAAGCATATATAAAAAAAGTATAGTTGTGGACTTTTGGGGAGGTCTGAAAGGGTGGTGGGAGGCTCATAGCTTGGTCGAGATGCCTCCCACAATATAGTCTGTTCGGTCACCCTGCTACTAAGGTTGTAACTACGATTTGCTCTCTTTTTCTACGATTTAAGGTGTATGTGTCATATTTGGCCATTACACCATCCATTTTGGCTATACGAGTTCAAATGAGCACAAGAGAAACTATAAATTGTAATTAATTATAACTGATACGAGCACCTTGATTACATCATTGTAAATTACAAATACATAACAATATTTTATTAATTACTACTTGAATAAACAAGTTTTTTGTTAGTTTCCAAAACTTCAGTAAATATTGACTAAATATTCATATTAAGTTTTTAACTGACCCCTTAAACATGAAGTTGTAAAGTTGATGTTACTCACCAGTAACATATGGTTTGAATACGAAACCACATTCGGACCACCTCGGCTATTTCTGAGAGACAAAAATATGCTTCAGATGAATGTCGGCGCAGTAATTTACAGAAAAATTACACATTTTGTTCGCCGGAAATTTCTTAGCTAAAAAAGAAACCGCAATATATTCAGAGCACCTAGGCTATTTCTACGATTGGATTGAGCTTAGGATTAACCGAAAAATTGCGAATGAAAATATAGTTCCGTGCATTTGCAACTTTGAAGTTGCGAATGACGAGACCACTGTGATGTGAAGACATCTGTGATTGTGTGCTGTTCCGCATATTTAGTGGGGTTGTTTAAAATTAGTTTTGAAATGTTTTGGACTTCGTCATTTTTAAGTGAAGTTTAGTATCGAACAAAAATTAAATTGTTCTTGAGGCAGTTTGTAAATATTTTTACCTATTAGCATTTACCATACTCCTATCATTTAGAATTAATTATAATGTATAGTTTATGCTGTGCTTATTGGAAGGCATATGGTCAAAATATATGGTTTATGTGGAAGTCATACGGTCAAAATATATAGTTTATGTGCCCTTCTTGGCCATTTCACCATGTTTTTTGGCCATTTGATTTCAAATGAGCACAACATAAACTCTACATTGTAATTAATTCTAACTGATATGAGTGCCTAGATTACATTATCGTAATTACAAAATAAATAGTTCATTAAATGCCACTCGAACACGCAGTTTTGTATTTTTTTAAAATATAGTTTTCATAACGTCACCAATAATTGGCTAAGTTCAAAAAATTCACATTTAGTTTTGAATTAACCCTCTAGACATGTATTTGTAAAGTTGAGGTTACTCATCTGTAGCATGAGTGACCGCTGTGGTTTGAATTGATGAACACCGTGCATTTATAGGGGTTGTTTCAAACCAGTTTTGAAATGTTTTCGACTGTTATTTTCTGGTAAAGTTTTATAAACTAACAGAAAAAATTTGTTGCTTAATTGGCAGTCGATTAAATATTTTGACCTACTTGTAATTACAATACTTAAATCTAGGTAGTCCTATCAGTGAAAATTAATTACAATGTATAGTTTCTCCTGTGTTCATTTGAAGTTATATGCCCAAAATACTTGGTATAATGACTAACATGGCTACATAAATCTTAATTATTCACGAGGGGCCGTGGTGGTCAGTGGTTATCGTGCTTATCACGCAACCAGAAGGGGCTTGGGTTGAAATTCTGCTTGAGCGTTGACAACCAGAAGGGGCTTGGGTTGAAATTCTGCTTGAGTGTTGACAACCAGAAGGGGCTTGGGTTGAAATTCTGCTTGAGTGTTGACAACCAGAAGGGGCTTGGGTTGAAATTCTGCTTGAGTGTTGACAACCAGAAGGGGCTTGGGTTGAAATTCTGCTCAAATGTTGACAACCAGAAGGGGCTTGGGTTGAAATTCTGCTTGAGTGTTGACAACCAGAAGGGGCTTGGGTTGAAATTCTGCTCGAATGGTGACAACCAGAAGGGGCTTGGGTTGAAATTCTGCTTGAGTGTTGACAACCAGAAGGGGCTTGGGTTGAAATTCTGCTTTAGTGTTGACGTGCTATGTAAGCACCCAACAAACAATTTCAAGAGAAACTTGACAAAGATACAACCGTAGAAAAAAAAAGAAGAAAATCTGCAGCAAGATATCTCAGCCAGGAGCAATCCTAGCAGTATTATCGGGATCTTTTCTGTTTTCCCGGATTTAAGTTGAAGTGTTTTAAAATACTGCACAATCTCTTTATCCAAAGTTCATTCATCTAAATTATCAGTTCATCCCAAACAAATGTACATCCTCCGAAAATGCAGATTTGGTATAATCCGAATTGGTTCTTCCAAACTTCTGTGAAATCGAACGATTTCCGCACCTGCCGAAGAGTTCGAACAAACGAGGTTCTACTGTAAATTTATATTTGTGTTTCAAATGGGTATTTTAGTTGCTCCTCTCACTGTACACATAATGTATGTTTATGTTGATTTGGCCAGAAGCCAACTTGTGCTTATGCCTGTAAAGATCTTAAACAAAATCTGTGACATTAATTCTCGTGTAACAATTTGAAGTCGTTACAGTAGTTTGGATCATTTCAATGGCGTCTGGATATTACTGACTTAACCACTGCCGAGTACATTTGGAATTCGTTGAATCGTGACGGTCAGTAAAAAGCACACGTATTGAATAATATAAACGTGCAAGGTTCCGTTTTTCTGTCGCTGCAGTGTTTGTTACAGGTAGTAGATGACAGCTAGAAATCGAAGATGACGTAGGTTAGTATGTATGTTATTCTGAAGGCTGAAAAAGACCCTGTCCTTCGACCTTGAATCACTTTCCTCGCCCCCCCCCCCCCCCCCCCCCCCCCCCCCCGATTCGCACAACACATTTAACAGGTTTTCATTTCATATTACCGGGTAAAATATATCTGTTATCATCGTCTCTTGTACAATGTATATTATTCAAATTTATTTCTTTGTCCAGGATTACATACAGTTTACAGAATCGTAATAAACTGGTGAATGGTTTGTTTTTAATTGAAAGCCTAATTTACTCATGAAGCAGATAGGTAAGAAAGCGATTCATCTTTTAGTGTAAACAAATGGATGATATTGTGATAAATACATTGAGAATAAACTAGCTATAGAGCACTAGACCTTGAATGTCGAATATAATGTAGTTGTACTCTATAGGCAGGAATGTAACTTCCGTGTCTAAACATAACACATGCAAAACACGTTTGGGGTTGAAGTACGGTTTAAATAAGATTTTGCATACATCTTCGTTATAAAATATATCTTTATCGTTATTACAGTATTTGCGTACATCTTCGTTATAAAATATATCTTTATCGTTATTACGGTATCTATCGCATCTTTTTTTGTACGTAATCCTTATGTTTTATACTGCTGTTTATTGGAGATCAACATGCAGTATAGTCACTATTTCTACATACCGGATTTAAAACTATATAAATAAAATACAATCAATTATTATACCATTACAAGCGAAACCACTTCCACTAGCGCTACTACGACTGCCACTACTACTAGTACTGCTGCTGCTACTATTTCTGATGCTACTTGGTAGTAGTAGTAGTACTGGCGTTAGTGGTTTCGGTGGCATTGTAGATAACTCAAAAACAGCAGGAGACAATTTGACTGCAATGTACCTACTTATTTAATTTAAAGCTATAGAATGAATCAATGAATCAAATAATACTGGAAGAGGGTCAAAAATTTTGACCAGAATATGGTAGTAACTTCTGAAGAGGCAAAGTTATCTGTTTTGTAAAAGTGTTTTATATCTTAATGTATATCAGTGTGTGATAATTTTCAACTTAGATATAAGATGTACAGATGACAGGATTGCATCATGTGCTCGTTTAAAAAAAAAATTGACTGTTACCAGTCATAGGGCTTATAGAGATGACGGTAGTGGCCAGTAAAGAGGAACCAGACCCCCAATTCACAATGGGGCCATGCAAAGAAATGTTGTGAATTGTGCGTGATTTGGCCTCGTATCACTGTATGAATTTAGCGTCCCTATATAGCAGTCTGGGATTTGGGATTATATCATGATACAGACTGAAACTGTCTTGTGCAGATGATAATTTTTCTCTAATCACAATTAAAGATCGTATACTTCTCGAGACTCTGGCTTCAGCTTCTTATATGCCCTATCTACCTACAAACAATGCTTGAACTATTTCATACAGACTGCAGTCTTCTCTCCAGACGAGTTAAGTCACGCATGATTCCCGCTTCCTCTCCCCATCAGGGACCTGATAGTAAATAAACCAATATGATGCCCTACTTTCCATAGCAAATCACAAGGTATCGACGGCCGCTGTCGAACTGGCCTTGAGCTGATGCTATCAATATAATGTTCCATATCTAAAGAAAGACAGAGATGGTTTACTACGACGGTGAAAGCACAACTACAATGTCCGGCCTAAATAACGGTAATACGCTTCCACTAACTGTATAGAGGAGAAGTCAGTATTACCAATCTTCATAACTCTCTCTACGCAATGATGGTTCGCAGATAGTAGGAGCTGGCTTCCTAAATTAGAGATGACCTACAAATGTGCAAAGTCGGAGGGCGTTGAACCGAGAACTGTAAAGGAAGAACTCTGTTGCACCCTAGGGTGGTCCTTTTGCAGCCGTGGAACACCATCCAAACTTCTGCTGTGGCTCACCATCCAAACTTCTGCTGTGGCTCACCATTCAAACTTCTGCCGTGGAACACCATCCAAACTTCTGCTGTGGCTTACCATCCAAACTTCTGCCGTGGAACACCATCCAAACTTCTGCCGTGGAACACCATCCAAACTTCTGCTGTGGCTCACCATCCAAACTTCTGCCGTGGAACACCATCCAAACTTCTGCTGTGGCTCACAAGCAAATTGCATTGGCTCTCAGTACGGTACGTTTGAAAAGCTTGCCTAGATCTAAAATGTTTATGTACATCTGAGATGCACGACATTTTGGTTTCGTTGGGCTGAGACTCGTACTCCTGCGTAGAAGTCCATCACGCTAACAAATGAGATGCCGTGCTTCTCAAGCTTGCCAACAACTATGACACTAACCTGGATTTTGCAGGGATTACAATAAGCGGACAGTTAACTCCCTTTAGCAAATTTCCTATACCGAGTCCAGTGAGAATGATTTGGTATGACAACTGATACTTACTGACTGGTTAATCATTCGGTTTTAGAAATACTTTCAAACACCGAATTCTATAATCAAATAAACAATCATCAATATCACTCACATCTACAAACGGAAACGGTCCTACAAATAGCTCAGATCCCGGGTCATTACAATGCAGACCAGTCATTACATAAAATTCTTTCTTTCTAAACGAGAAAGTTACAAATCTAAACCCGACATTCCGACGCTTTCCCTCACAGCAAATTTTAAACAGTGGCTACCTCAACATTTTTAATGTTATGTTGCTTTATTTTGAAAATGTTATGTTATCAATTTTTGTCCGGTTCATATAACTGAGAGGAAGAAAGATAAGCAAACATTTTACAATTTAATTTATCAAAGTACTACAATCTTGAAAATCATCAACATTCTACAGAAAATCGTAAGAAGTGATAAAGGATTAAACCGGATGGGATTGGATCTAGCGAAAACACTTAACACAAGTACTTGAATGAAATGTTTATTTATAATGCAAATTAATTATTGAATTTCTGACACCCTAGCTCAGACCCTTACTGTCACCACTCAAACTAAACTTATAACTGAAAACCCTACCCTACACAAAATTCAACAACGGATATAACAAAATGGTATCGTTCCTCCATGGATACGATCAAAATATGGAGTTTCAACAAGTAATCACAGTTGATATCGTTTGTCAACGGATATGATCAAAGCTTGGATTTTATCACATATATGATTTATATATGAGTTTATCAACATATATGATCAATGTATGGATTTATCAGCAGGTATAATCAATGTATGGAATTCTAAAAAAATATGATCAATGTATTTTTCATCAACAAGTATGATGGTACATATAATGCCATTAACTATATACAATTGACATATATAATAATCTCGTGGCATCCAGGCGATGATCACGAATATTTCCGATCCGACTAATGGTTAAGGAGTGACCTCATTTGGTACGCTCCTCCCAGCCTGCCGAAGGGTCTCTCAAGAACCTCCCTATCCCGCAGACCCGTTGGTCTCGGACCTTTTACCCTCACACTGAGTTTACTAGTATCGTCCCTCGAACCAACGTCACCACTGGCCTCAGTATCCGGGTTACATAACCCCACAGAGTGCGATGACTCCCCGTAACAGCTAGAAATACAATAACTGACCCGTGTACTGCATGAGGCACGTTTCAGTACGAATACAGTGATATACATTACGCATGCGTGCACATGAACGGACTTCATAACACAGTAAATTCTTTCATAAGAACGACTGTATGTGATTATTATTATAATAACCACGTTCATACAGGAATCTGTCTCCGACAAGAAAAATGGCATTGGATTATAAAAACTCGATCTTTTCTCATCATTTATTGCATACAACATATATATGAATTTAACTTGTCTGTTTCGTTATAAAATCTCTTACTTAGAACAGATATTATTCTCTCCGACAGGATGGCTGGCGTTATGTCATATAGGTCTCACATTCTAGAAATTTAGAATAAATTCCGAAACATTCAGTATATTGATCAATTTCATCACATCTAACGGAAATCAAGAAAGAATAAAATATTACATTTCACATACCTCTACAGCTGAAGATTGCTTGCGTGAAGTGGACAGCTTCCTGCCAAGACTGATCTGCATTGTGACGATAAAGAGAGAATTAGCACTATAAGTACTATCATCGTAATCAAATCCACGGCCAGAGAACTCAGGTTACACCCCACCCCCCACCCCCACACACACACACACTTGCCGGCGCTTTTTATGTGCTACGGCGAGTGAACAGATGTCAGTATTTCGAAATCGCCAAGGCTAAAAACCATACACTCCGGGTCCATGAAGAATGCAAAGATATTTTCGTGTACACAATTCCGCGACAAGAAGAAATCCAGTACAAGTTGTCTGATTCTCCCAGACAGTTTAGACAACCATTTTTTTATATATATTTTTTTTGTGTGTGTTTCCGCCTATGTACGAGCACCAAGCTGTTTGTCGGAAGGGATCAGGCAACTTCTGTGAGTGTACTGTCCAAAAAGTAAGCATGGCTAGTGCTTCTGTTATACAACACTAAGCCTTATTATACTGCGTACGTTTCAAGTTCATATACAAATTGATGTCTATATAACATTTTTTCACACAAAAATATGTCACCCTATTTTAAATGTTTTCATATCTTCAGTATCATACATACTGAAGTTGATGTTTTCAATGCTCATTTTGTTTTCAATTACAGATGGCCGTGCTGAGATTTACTATTATAGTCTTCCTGTATACGAATCCAGTTGTTCTAGGTTTGTTTTGTTTCTAAATTCCTGCAGAATTATAATAATAACTTTCTTCGAGCCCTATTTCGGAACGTATGCAACAAAAATATACAATCTTTTATAATATGATTACATTGTAGAAAATAAATTATCAATAATATTGAGCTAAAAACAGCAGTAACTCACGAACATGATATGACTTCAACAATTTATTAAACGTACACTGCAAAGTGGCGCAAGTACAAGATTTAAAGTCATCACCATTTTGCAAATGTTGATGATTTGAAAATATTGTTCTTCTAAGAATCATGTCAAAAGTCAATGACTATCGATTTCAGCATTTTGTTTTGTTTGTTTGCCAAATTTTTTCCTGCGACTTGTTTATTTCAGATATGATAACGTTTTCGAATATGTCATTTTGTCAGCTCCATATATCACAATGAAAGGTCTAATTGTATGAATTTAATAGTCTATCGAAACCTCCAGAAAAAGTATTTTCAAGAATGAACTTATATGTTGATACTGAAATCACCTTTGTTTCAAACTGATTTACTCGTTTTCTCATTCAGTTAATATGATCTTTCACAGAATTAACTCGTCATCAGTTTACTAATTTCGTGAGCTAATTATTCACACATTCATAGATTTGTTCTTTGAATTAAAATTTAACAAAATGAAAAGAAAAAAAAGCTCTAGGTTTCTTCTTTGAAGCGTTGGCTACACTCCTAACAAGAAAGCCATACGAATTTATGCATATTTCAGTTCATTTCTCACATCGCTAACACTCGTCCTCGATATCATCGTATTCTACAGTACACGATTTTTCACGCAGAATTTTTAATTATACTTTCAATGTATCACACGGCATCCTAAATATGACGTTTCATCAATCCATTTTATAGTCTTGAACTAAAACATGTGGAATATGACATTTTAAGGTAGGAATATCACACAAGGCATAGACTTTGTGTCCAAAATACAAGACTGTATGTGTAAGGGACTTTACAATTTAATTTTGCACAATGTGATTTTCATATTGTTAACTGTATTTTACAGTTGTGCTAATTTCCTTTGAAATGTATAAAACCCGACAAGAATACTTTTAATATTGTAGTCCCTAAAGCTCACAAAAGATAGAACTTATTTTAATTCGTTTCATAATTTTCTTATACAACGAACACTCATAATGCTCTACGTACTTGTAGGACACGAACTTCGGCGGATTTGCTACTACTCCAGCTGGGGTTCGCAGCGCCATGACGGGCATGCGCTGTTGCCAGAAGATATTGATGCCAGCCTCTGCACTCACATTAACTACGCCTTCACCACCTTGGATTCGAGTGGAACAGAGATTCTCACGGAACAATCCTATGATTTTAATTTGTATGTATTATATAGGCTTTTTTTCATCTTTCCCCTTGCTTTTATTCCTGATTTAAAATTAAAAATATTTCCTTTCTATATCTTATAGTAGAGTACAATGTTTCAATGCATGACGTCGCGTTAAAGGGAGCAAGTTCATACTCAAAATTTAACAGTTTGTTACGTTCTTAAAATAGTCATTTTATGTATTGATTTCTTCAAACAGCGGTAACATTTAGGAAATAAAAGATACAATGTGTTACAGCTTAGCAGCAGTTGCTATCAAGCAGAGAGAGAGAGAGAGAGAGAGAGAGAGAGAGAGAGAGAGAGAGAGAGAGAGAGAGAGAGAGAGAGAGAGAGAGAGAGAGAGAAAGAGAAAGAGAGAGAGAGAGATGGGGAGGAAGCATATACGACAAGATGATACCTAAGATGTTAAAACTTCATTTCCGACAGAATGAAAAGAATCAGTGCCCTGAAAACCAGAAATCCTGTTCTGAAAATATTGGTTTCTCTCGGGGGCTGGGAAATGGGTTCAATGAAGTTCCATAAAACGGTGGAGTCCCATGCAAATATGAACAAGTTTGCACAAAACGCAATCGCATTTCTGTGCACGCATAATTTCGATGGCCTCGATTTGGATTGGGAGTATCCAGCCGCTAGAGGAAGCCCATCAGAAGATAAGCACGCGTTTAGTCAACTTTTGATGGTTTGTATTTTCTTATTTAAATATTTCACAATGAAAGGTATGAAATCGTTCGTTAGATAACATAGATATTCAAAATAAGAAATCTATACATGATTCTGTACACTAATACAGTCGCTTTTCATAACGTATTGCAAGAAAACAGTAACTACAGCCAGCTGTTATTTTTACATTTAGTTCCATGTGATTGATCCACATTTTAAGTTTCTTTGAAGTTGCACTGAACTTATATCATCTTTGCAATTTTTGTGTGACTTACAATATTTAAAAAAAAATGAAGGAAAAGGAACCACAGTACAAAGTTGTTTTAATTTCTATGTTTAAGAAACCACCTTCTGGAACCTTTATTTAATCAGTGGTAAAACTCAGCCTATTTGATGGTCAATATTGGTAATTAAGATAAGAATTCGACACTAATTTCTACCAGTAACTCATTCCTCCAAGAGATACTAATCCACAAAAACGTTAGCCTATCTGGTATCGACCGTCGTCTTGAACATAAAATACCAATAATGTTTATGATCAATAATCTAATGACGAGCTGCATCGAACTTCGCCTTTGAAAAAAAAAAAAAAAAAAATACGCAATAGAAACAAGTGAAGATATGTCATACTATGTTATCA
Source organism: Margaritifera margaritifera (assembly GCA_029931535.1). Classification (NCBI taxonomy): domain Eukaryota; kingdom Metazoa; phylum Mollusca; class Bivalvia; order Unionida; family Margaritiferidae; genus Margaritifera; species Margaritifera margaritifera. Next base: position 8,259,997 of record JAQPZY010001699.1, on the reverse strand, counting down.
ATACTTTGCAAAGGTGCTGCATAATGCTTTTGACGCTGAGGAACAAAGAAGTCACAAAACTAGATTACTCCTTACGGCAGCGGTTGCAGCGTCCCAGTGGAGGACCGAACAATCTTATGACATTCATATGATTTCGAGGTAAACATGCTATTAATTTTAAGACAATTGTTTCAGAAGTTCTTATAACCGTGCCTAGCACTCTCAAATGTTGGTTCAGTGTGTTTCTTTTTTTAACGTTGGAAAACTGGAGAACCCGGAGGAAGCCATTGACATTTAATCTGCGACCAGATGTCCAGACTAAAACCCCGTGTAGAGCCAGGGACTACAGAGGTGACGAGAACATGATACTGCTGCACTAGCCATAGCCAGCCCACTGCTGCACCAGCCATAGCCAGTCCACTGCTGCTATATCCATATCCAGCCAACTATTGCACTAGCCATAGTCATCCCACTGCTGCACTAGCCATAGCCATCCCACTGTTGCACTAGCCATAGCCAGCCCACTGCTGCACTAGCCATAGCCAGGCCACTGCTGCATTAGTCATAGCCAGCCCACTGCTGCAGTAGTCATAGCCAGCCCACTGCCGAAGTAGCCATAGCCATCCCGCTGCTGCACTAGCCATAGCCAGCCCACTGCTGCAGTAGTCATAGCCAACCCACTGCTGCTCTAGCCATAGTCAGCCCACTGCTGCACTAGCCATAGCCAGCCCACTGCTGCACTAGCCATAACCAGCCGACTGTTGCACTAGCCATAACCAGCCCACTGTTGCACGAGACATAGCCAGCCCACTGCTGCACTAGCCATAGCCAGCCCACTGCTGCACTAGCCATAGCCAGCCCACTGCTGTTTTAGCCATAACCAGCCCACTGCTGCTCTAGCCAGTCCACTATGTAGTAATATAAAGAACAATCTCTCTCATAAATGAAATGTCAATAACTGTCAATCTATCATTGCATATCGTTGGTCATTTTGTGAATCGTAACAAACTTTGTACTGAATGTTTGTCCAAACCATTAGTCACAAAACTTTCTGAACACAAAACCTTGATGTTCTATAACTGCTAGGAGTGAAGTCCTAATATAGAAAATCTCCGAAAAATATTATTGTTTGTATTTTTACATAAATGCAGATTTAAACAATATTCAGAGTCTTTCTGATTTCTTTTTAACGTATTAAGCTCTGAATCCGAGTTCAGTTAGTGTAAACAATATTTATTAGCTCATTTATTCAATAAATATTACAATGAAATTGTCCCGGAATTGGGAAACAAGCGCAAAACACTGATATAAATCACTCTCCTTTAGTGAGATAATTGTACTACTAGAACGATTATACAGTTTTAACAAACGAGTGGCCAGAAACTTTCAGTTATGATTTCAAATAAGTAGATATTATAAGAAACAATGGTGAATGGCGTGAAGCAGGTACAGATGTACAATACGTTTGCCAAAAATGTGACAACAAAGCTGAGAAAGATTATCAAACATTTCCCAATCTAAAAAGTAAACTTTAGATTAGAAAATGGCAATGCCTTGCTATGCTGTGGCAAATTGTTTTAGTATGAATTACATGCTCTTGCTTGTCCAATATAAGATTACAAACTGACTATGTCTTACAATGTTATGCAAAGTATTTTAGTGTGAATGATATACTCTTACTTGTAGAATATAATATTCAAATTTTACGAGTTCAATGACAACAGTTATGTTGTGTTCATACGGATTTGTGACAGCGTGCCTGGCAGTGCTCAGAGTTCAGTTATTTTGTGTTCATTCAGATTTGTGACTACGTGGCCTGGTAATGCTCAGAGTTCAGTTATTTTGTGTTCATACAGATTTGTGACTACGTGGCCTGGTAATGCTCAGAGTTCAGTTATTTTGTGTTCAAACAGATTTATGACTATGTGGTCTGGTAATGCTCAGAGAATCAATAGTTTTCATCATAAATTATGTATACATTTATACTTGGCCATTTTCGACCAATCTTTGTATACTGTAAGGTCCTACTGAAGCACGTGGAATATGTGGCCATAAATAAGTTCTCACTTTAAAAAATCCCACATACTTCTATAGTATTTTTCTTTTCTAAAATATATATTTTTTATAGAAATTATATGTCATATTTCTGACAATATACTGTATGGTAACTTTTACAAAAAATACTTTAAAGAATTTGATAAGCTCATAAATCAGAGAATCACATGCAATAGGTCAATTTTAAATCAGAGAATCACAATCAATAGGTCAATTTTAAATCAGAGAATCACATGCAATAGGTCAATTTTAAATAGAATCACATGCAATAGGTCAATATTAAATCAGAGAATCACATGCAATAGGTCAATTTTAAAGTCAAGGCAGCTGTATCTAAACTGAGTAGATACCGCCCAACCTTGCAAATAACAACAACAACAACAACAACTTTGTTGGCACTGCCTGTAATGCATGCAGACACAATTGTAAACCTACCCCTGGACATTTTTAAACACTTTGTATTCATGTTTTGCATTAGAGATAACCAGAGACATATCTAGCACATATTTTTACCAGCAATAATTACTCTCGGCATCGACTGACAGTTATGAGACTATACACACTTTATTTTAAACATTAAACACCTGTTTTATACTGAATTTAATTGATATTCAGCACCTGTTTTATACTGAATTTAATTGATATTTGCACCTGTTTTATACTGAATTTAATTTGATATTTGCACTTGTTTTATACTGAATTTAATTGATATTTGCACACTCTTTCTCATTTTTATCCTTAGATTTTTAGTGTCATGTCTGACTTTTGGCTCATAGTTTAACATTAAGGTTACTTCTAATTGAATAATATTCCCTTCATGATAAACTTTTAAAGCGATATATGTCCAAGGATTTTACAGACTTGTGGTCCATGAAAATGGAGGAAACAAGCATTTTAATACTGGTATAGACAAATATCGACTGTCTAAAATATTTATTGCTATGATGTGTCCCAGTAATGAGAAAGTGGATTTTGAATTTCCCAGATGTCACTATTTTGAGAAATGTTTCAGCTATTGAAAAGTATGATGCATGCTCAAAAGACTTTACCAGTGTAAGCTGGTTTTGCTATAGAATATTATAAGATATCTTCACATCACCACACTTTAACTCGGATGTGGTCTTATAACTTAAACAAGAAGGCACGGGCTGTATGTCGAATCCAAGCTCAAGTGATTACTGTAGTGGTTGTGATCTTGACCTAAAAATCAAAAATGTGAGCGACCAGAATGTAAGAGTGAAACACTCTAACCAAAACCGTAATGCTGATCTTCTATGACCTTGAGCCAAAGTCAAAAAGGCGAGTGATTGTGTCGAAGAATGAATTTTATTTTATTCATTATGAGATACATCAAGTCTAAATAAAATCTATCAAGGTGTTTTGGAAATATTAGCAAACGAAAAACTTAAACCGAAACCTGGATATAATCTTCTACGACTGTGAATTACCCCCAAGGTCAAACGAGAGAGAGAGAGAGAGAGAGAGAGAGAGAGAGAGAGAGAAAAAAAAAATGTCTTTGTCTTATAATAAGACTTATTAAAAAAACATTATGGGGTTTAGCAAGCACATGCAAATTATAGCTTTAAGCAAAACTTCAACAATACTGTTGACGCCGCCGCCGCCAGCAGAGTAACTCTTATGTCTAGCTTTTCCACTAACGTGGACTGGACAAAAATACAAAATAATTGAACGTTTTACAAGCAGCTCTAGAGGACACAGGAAGAAACTTTTAGTCGTCCTCAAAGTAGACGAAACCGGAGCTCCCGAGAAAAATATTGGATGACATTTTGTCCTTGCGCATTATTTCAGCAGACAGTTTTAAATTACTAAGAAACTTATATTCTAATCAACATTTTTTAATGTTTTTTTTCCCTGGAACTCTAAAAGATACGAATATATATATATATATATATATATATATATATATATATATATATATATATATATATATATATATATATATATATATATATATATATATATATATATCTTGCTCAGATACTGTGACTTCATAAATTTGATGACGTACGATTTCCACGGTTCCTGGGAAAACAAGACCGGTCCACATAGTGCGCTTTATAGTAACGATACTTTGAACATAGTGAGTCTCTTTCTGTCTTTTCAAAACACACGCTCTCTGATCGTTGCATATGCATTCAACACACACGCTCTCTGATCGTAGCATATGCATTAAATTTTTCAAATATTTCCTTTATGAAATATAAATTGCAAATGATTATACTATGTACAAAGAGATGATATAAATGCCACTTACGATACAGGGTTAGAGGAACTGTCAACTCAGTGTTAGAGATTTTAAAGAGAAAGTCCGATGAAAACAATTTACCTCTAAATAAGTCGTAAACTGTGATGAACTTCCTGTTAATCGCACAATTATAAACTTGTAGCCTGAATCCCGCTGTGTCAAATAACATGTAACATAACATCTCTATTGTATAAATCTCTCAGCCATCGGATAAAAATCAATGTTATTTTTATAATGATTTTCATATACACAGGAATGTGTCAATGAGTCACATTAATTTTTCACAAAACTATAAAAGCAGCCCATGCTCTTGACTCCCATTCTCTTTATTATAAACTTTTATATCATTGCCTTGACAAATTATTATAAAGGATATCATTTTCAGATTACACAACCCACTGGTCGATTCTATCATTTTTATCAATATTACAGGCAACTTTTGCAAGTAAATTTCAAAGGGAAAATCCAGCTTCAAACTTAGTATCATTATATTGATCCTCGTTAAAATGTATCATTATATTGATCCTCGTTAAATTGTATCATTATATTGATTAGTATCATTATATTGATTAGTATCATTATATTGATCCTCGTTAAAATGTATCATTATATTGATCCTCGTTAAATTGTATCATTATATTGATCCTCGTTAAATTGTATTATTATATTGATTAGTATCATTATATTGATTAGTATCATTATATTGATCCTCGTTAAATTCTAAGCTATTATACCAATTTTCAAAATTGAAGCCAATCAGATAATCAAGCTATAGGCCGAAATTTAAGGACTCACGGTACCAATTCAGCTCCTATAGTAAACCTATGCAAACACCATGATATTAAAAAATTCAATAACTTTACATTTCTGTATGCTCATGACCAAACCTATATTAATCAGTGTAGACTCATCCTTGATGCAAGCTTGTGTGTGGAGAAAGCCATATGTCATGCTGCATTTTCTTCATTTACATGTGTTTGAAACATGTGTTTTCAATTCCGCAACAAAGAATCAGGTGCTAATTTCAGTAATGAGTTTTCCAAACTCAAGTCTATAAAAGGGCTGAAATTCCATCAATAAAACGTTGTCTTTTTTTCACTTACAACTTAAGCTCTCAAAAGATTCTTTTTGCTAAAATTTTACTTTCATTATCAACCAATCATGGCCAGACAAACACACATATACTCTGTTTTATCTTCGCCCATTTCTAAACTGGTTCCCATTCTTCCGTATAATTAGTACAGTGATTCCTTAATTATCACATGACCTGGCCATGTTGGCTCTATCCAGGTGTTTCGAGACGAACTGAATTAGCTCCCTCTCACTTATGGTTGCACCAGCGTGATGCTGTTTGGGATTTATACATTTATTACGAGTCTACATTCCCCAGATTGTCTTGAATTTACTACATTTTTGCACGCCATATGTATTAAGATGCATATTAAACAAATCCGATACGGATGCAAAATAAATTCGTATTCACACGCAGGTTATACAAAATCAATACAAGATCCACTTTTCTCGATCGAAATTCTGTAAATATCATAATTAGAAACAGATAAGTTCATTTATACCTGAAAAATATAGTATCGTTCCTGATTAGTGTAAGTAGTCTTTCGACCAAAGTTGTTGAATCACACAAATGCAGTAAAATGGTTAACTTTTCTCGCCATACGTTCTTCACAGCACGTGACAAAGTTATGTTTTAATGACCATAGGCATTATCAATAATATGAAATTAGGGATAAAAGATGCTCGTGTCTTATAACATGTTTGTAATTTTATAAAACCACCGATCCAATAATTTGCGACTGAAAATACGCCGAACGAACTTAGTCGCACTTGCAAAACTAATATACACACGTTCTCTTTTCTCTCTCTCTCTCTCTCTCTCTCTCTCTCTCTTTCTCTCTCTCTCTCTCTCCAGACACGCACTACGATTTGACTTAATTCAATAGACCCGACAGCGCTAACACGAGATTAACCGGAATTGTCTGTTACACGTCACGAATGCAGCGCCTTGTACTTCAAAATGACCAACGTCCTGTGTCGGAAACATTTAGAAACGGAAAGCTACTTTCTCCTAAAATGATGGGTCAAATGTGCTCAGACTTTACAGTCGTAATAAAAACAATGAACTCTATCGATTCAGTACATTGTAATCCTCAGCCTTGATTTTCCCTTTAACTGAAGGACTTTATTTAAATATGACTTTGCTTAATAATTTCTGTTTTTCATATCTTCATAATTGTATTCTGAGTTCTAGGTAAAATGACAACTTTTATTCTTTTCTTACCAGAATTACACCGCAGGTTACTGGGAGTTTCATGGTGCGCAGAAGGACAAACTCGTGATTGGAGTACCCTTCTATGGAAATGTTTTCACACTGCTCAATCCATATGATAACGGCGTCGGGGCACCGTCATTCGGAGGTGGAGATATGCCATATTATTCGGTAGTTTTTGGTTTGTATATCGCAGAAACTGTTATTATACAATAGAGCTTTGGTTAACCTTCCTCGCTGTGCCTAAGTTTTGGTTAACCTTCCTCGAAGTGCCGACATTTTAGTTAACCTTCCTTCGTGTGCAGAAGTCTTGGTTAACCTTTCGTCATGTGCAGAAGTCTTGGTTAACCTTCCTAGATATGCAGAAGTCTTGGTTAACCTTCCGTCATGTGCAGAAAACTTGGTTAACCTTCCTAGATATGCAGAAGTCTTGGTTAACCTTTCGTCATGTGCAGAAGTCTTGGTTAACCTTTCGTCATTTGCAGAAGTCTTGGTTAACCTTTCTAGATATGCAGAAGTCTTGGTTAACCTTCCTTCGCGTGCAGATGTCTTGGTTAACCTTTCGTCATGTGCAGAAGTCTTGGTTAACCTTCCGTCATGTGCAGAAGTCTTGGTTAACCTTTCTAGATATGCAGAAGTCTTGGTTAACCTTCCTTCGTGTGCAGAAGTCTTGGTTAACCTTTCGTCATGTGCAGAAGTCTTGGTTAACCTTTCGTCACGTGCAGAAGTCTTGGTTAACCTTCCTAGATATGCAGAAGTCTTGGTTAACCTTCCGTCATGTGCAGAAAACTTGGTTAACCTTCCTAGATGTGCAGAAGTCTTGGTTAACCTTCCTTCCTGTGCAGAAAACTTGGTTAACCTTGCGTCATGTGTAGAAGTCTTGGTTAACCTTCCTAGATGTGCAGAAGTCTTGGTTAACCTTCGTAGATGTGCAGAAGCCTTGGTTAACCTTCCTCGGTGTGCCGAAGTCTTGGTTAACCTTCCTTGATGTGCCGAAGTTTTAGTTAACCTTCCTTCATGTGCTGAAGTGTTGGTTAACTTTCCTCGATATGCCAAAGTTTTGTTTAACGAGAACCAACACCATATCATTCAAACATTACTAATTGTACACAAATACAGACTCGATGATAATAAATCCCGATACTCAGAACCATGGTCATTGTCCCAGACGAATTCGGATAATTAAAGAATCATCAAATCAGAGAAAACTACGCCTACTAATTAGCCCATAATATGCTGTAAAAGCAGAGTTTCTTTTGAAAATGGTACCAGTTAACAAAAGAGTAAATTTGGATTCAGTTACAATTTTACGAAAACTGGATGAACAAAAGTAAAGTTATAATAGTTTGAACTTGTACATGTTATATAGTAAAACTGGGCAAGTTGACGGACCATCAGTTAACCAGGCAGCAACTACTGCACTGCAGGCAGTTGTATAGTCTGACAAGCTTATCGCCCTAGCCCTTATTATGTAATAGTCCTAGCGGAGCCCAGCTTGAGATGGGGCAACAGTCTATTACCCTAGCCCTTATTATGCACTAGTCCTAGCAGAGCCCAGCTTGAGAAGGGGGCAGCAGTCTATTACCCTAGCCCTTATTATGTACTAGTCCTAGCAGAGCCCAGCTCGAGATGGGGCAACAGTCTATTACCCTAGCCCTTATTATGTAATAGTCCTAGCGGAGCCCAGCTTGAGATGGGGGAACAGTCTATTACCCTAGCCCTTATTATGTAATAGTCCTAGCGGCGCCCAGCTCGAGATGGGGCAACAGTCTATTACCCTAGCCCTTATTATGTACTAGTCCTAGCGGACCCCAGCTTGAGAAGGGGCAGCAGTCTAGTAACAGTCCTAGCGGACCCCAGCTTGAGATGGGGCAACAGTCTATTGCAATGCTGAATAAACTACGCTTGAATGACAGCTGGTGGTAGGTAGTTGGATTTCTTCTCTTCAGTAAATGTACGCAGATATATGGTTCTAGGGTAAAGAAATTAATAGCGACAAATATAAAGAGGGAAAGATATAAGATAATCCAATATAACCACGTAAAAAATGCGAAGAATAATCTGTAAAATTACTTTATTTGAAAAAAGTATATCTCTGCAGTTCGTTGTCTTTCATTCAAAACTAAAGAAGACCTAAATGAAAGTGAGCCTTTGTGATATTTGTGTAGAACGTCATAGAATATGTACTCAGTTGTATGAAAATAGTCCGAAATCTCTCATTAAAAGAATACCTGTGTTTGGAAATACGTATGTGGAACAAAATCCAATTTTACCCAATCTTAAAATTGTCAAATCAAACAGATTCCAATGACGTCACAGCAAAGGAAAGTGAGTCATTTTAATTTTTTTTTTTTAAAGTTGTCACCAAATAACCTGATCACTAAAAAGTTTAATACGATTTAAATTTGGAATCGGGATTATTATTGTCAAATAATAGTGGCAGATTGTTAAAGGTATAACATTACAACAGTACATGTCACCTAGAAACCATGCGCGGTTCTCTGGCCTCAATATCATACACACAAGTCTGAAATCAAGAATAGTCCGGACTTAAGACTTAAAACTTTAATATCTCTAAATGTCTTAATATCTCAGCATTTAAAATACCTCAGAATCTAAGTAAGATAACCTCATTCAATTTTCAATAGTCCCTCCATGTGTACTTATAAAATAGTCCTTCCTTGTGTACTCATAAAATAGTCCCTCGAGTACTTGTAAAATAGTCCCTCCTTGTGTACTTATAAAATAGTCACTCCTTGTGTACTTATAAAATACTCTAAGTAAGATAACTGCATTTAATTTTCAATAGTACCTCCTTGTGTACTTATAAAATAGTCCCTCCGTGTGTACTTATAAAATACTCTTACAAATGTCCCAGGCTAAAACTTTAATAAAAAAAAAATAATAAGAATGAAAAAAAAAGTTCTAAGTTTGCGGCACATTCTGACGATCGACAAAGTTTCATACATTCATAGATGCTAACCTTACACTTATATACACAGATTTGCCAGGTACTACGGGATGGCAGGGCTCAAGAAATTGTGCTGAACAAGGAGAGGGTACCTTATATGGTATTCGGGAAGAATTGGGTCGCATACGACAATGTGAACAGTCTCCGAGAAAAGGTATTAATTTTTCATTAAAACTAGCTTTTAGCTGGGGATTTTAGTGCGCGTGAGCTGCCAAAATATACACGCGTCTATGGCATTAAACCATTTTTTTTTTCAATAATGTTAAATAAACTATGTAAAAGTAGGTCGCAACGGTCCAGTTTAGATTTGCAACACATCTTCATGTTAAGATGCTCCACACTGTAAGTGCAATTCAGTCCGATGAAAATCGAGATCTTCGACATGGCGGAGATATGCTTCAATAAAAGTTCATGTTCTTGTGACATTTGGAATTCCCATTTAACTTTTTTGGTTCCCTATCAGATAACAGGTTGCATTTTGTATCAGGGAGAGTTATCGTTAGTATCGATATGTTTCTAATAGCTTTTTTTTCTTCAGTTTTTGAAATATTAAACCAGTAATATGAATGGTGAATAAAACACAAAATGACCTCGTATCGGAGCCCATTAGAGCTACTTATTATAAGCAGATCTCGAATTTTATCAGATTCCGTTTTGTGTTAATATGTGCAATGAAATAAGAGTTGTAGTGGACACAACGGTGAGAGGCACGGACGGATAAAATAGTGATATAGACCACTCGCTTATCCAATCAGGGGTATCATCATTACGTATATACTATAGTACTATTTACATAACTGGACTCTGCATGGCATGGAGAAACATATATCACCATTCAAACACATCCGGGTACTCAATAATGGATCAAATCGCTTTAATATAGGGATTTCAGGGCCAATATGTATGACACTTTATATATTACAGTCAAGGAAAATACACAAAAATGCACGACGAAAAAGTGATATTTCTTGTGATGATAACTTTTATTTAACACATCTATGTCAGTCTTTGAACTCGCATGTGTTGAAAAAATAGGTCCAGTTAGTGCCATCGACCTAAAGTATTGTCTGTAAATTCTTGTATAATATAAGCATCAAATGCAGCAGATTTAAGCCATTTCCTGACTTTTAACAGGTGACTCCAGCGTTCATTTATGCACAATCATGGCTGAAGGACTCACGGTACTAATTATAAGGACAAATGGGAACCAGTCTAGAAATAGGTAAAGATAAAATAGAATATATATGGGTTTGGTTGGGCGTGATCGGTTGATAATGAGAAGTAAACTTTTAGTATATATGGGTTTGGCTGGCCATAATTGGTTGATAATGAGCAGTAAACTTTTAGTAAAAAGAATCTCTTGAGAGCTTATCATATTTGTATCTGAAAAACATACAGATAATATTTTATTGATGCAATTTTAGTCCTTTTACAGACTTGACTTTGGAACACTCATTAGTGAAATTAACACCTGATTCTTTAGGTGCGGAATTTAAAACACATGTTTCAAACACATGTACATCACAATATGGTTTTCTCCACACAGAAGTTTGTATCAAGGATGGGTCTATACTGAGAAATATAGGTTTGATCATAATCATTCATAAATGTAAAGTTATTGAATTTTTATTATCATGGTGGTTCGATGGGTTTACTATGGGAACTGAATTAGTACCATGAGTCCTATTGAGAAGAACAGACTTACAGAGGTTCCACGTATGCATGCACAGTTAGGTTTACTATAGATGCAAAATTCTTATTTTATTTGTGGATAACAAACAAAATGAATGCTTTTTGTCTACCTCAGAATGATTTTCAGTGGGATCTAAAACACACGTTCAGATAATACAACTGTTACCATCCAAATGGGGGGGGGGGGGTATGTGTAGATTTGACTGGGATGTTTTCCACGCTGGTTAATAACTATCTAACCAAATATATACATTTTAGACAGTTTACCATTTATAGAGTTATTATGGTCACCAATAGACATGCTTATATAGAAAGTCACCTTGACCTTTTACTCATTTATTGTATAATATGACAAAGCGGATAATATATTTGAATCTTCAATTGAAGACAGATAAATGGTGATAGCAAACAAGGTAGCTCTTTTCTGAAATGAAGCTCAAATACTTAAATCTTGCCTGAAATGCACCATTGCTGGTGTTGGTGTACATGAACTTCCGATATAATTTAATATTCGCTAATGTAATCTTTGTCAAACAAAACTATGCGCACTGTTTACTTGCATTCTACTACTATACATAGGTCGGTCACGTAGATCAAGGGTGAATATAGGACTCACGGTACTAATTATATGAACAAATGGGAACCAGTCTAGAAACGGGTCAAGATAAAATAGAGCACAGGAGGCGCTCTACAGATATTATGTACTTCTGAGCGAGTGACAAGTGTAAGGTGAAGTTGTTTGAATTTGCAACATGCACAATGAAGAGAATGTTAGCATACCTCTATGCTATTTTCATGTACAGTGGCAGAAATTTTTTTAAAAATTTTCTTGAGGAAATTGTACATGATCTAAGCACACAGCTGACAAAACTGGCTGCTCCCATGTGCTTGAAAAATCATACTGAATTAGTCCAAAGTACACTATTTTTAGTAGTTATTAAAATAGGGAAAACGAATTTTGCCAGAGTTGACAATACCAGCTTCTGAAAGTACAAAGAATGAATTACAAAATATATAAAAAGTAAAAAAGTTATCGGCTCTTTTGTTTTACAATTTACCTTTGAAGTCCAGGAAGTGAAAATGACCAAAAGGAGCTAGCTGTTTTTTTGACAGGTGCACATCTTAAGTAATTCCAAGCTGTAGACTCTATAAACCAAATTGCACCCATCAATCATACACCAAAATAAAAGGAATTAAAAGTTCTTTTATTAATACCTAAGATATACAAGGTCTTTTCTAAATAGCCAGAATAACCAGCGAGGAAAACCTGGGAAAATATTTTTCGTTAAAAATCTAACCCTATGCAAAATACGAAACTGTAGAGCGCCAACTTCAAACAAATATGAAAGTTTGTGCAATAGCTTGTCTCTTTTTCATATCATCATGTATGATTTTCTCAACAAAATGGTATATTAACATCGATGTCATGCATGAAAATAAGCTAATTGTGCCTATTTTGCCCTCTTTTTTTATACACAATATGCCGTGTGGCAGTATTGTGTGTGCAATGACATTAATTATGGGGAAATTAGGAGTCTTAGAACACAGGAGTAAAGTCAACTTAAATTGAAAACTGTTGCATTAAGTGAAAGAAAAATTTAGCAAAAATGTTTCTTTGCAATCATTTTGTAATAAAATTAAGGAAAACAATGATGATAAAACAGATTCGCTTTCTTCCATATACTAGTGTTAGAAGAATTAGCAAACTTTTTACTCTTTGACCGTTGACCTCTGTGAACCTGATCCGTGTTTTATTAGTGACATCTCAGGAATAATTGTGGCAAGTTTCATGTTCCTGTATTTTAGCATAACATTGGTTGCTATTGTTGAGAAAATGCAATGTGCATTTTTAAAATAGCTGACTTTTCGGGGGTGGGGGGTGGGCTTGTGTGGTACTTTGCTACTATTGAATACTGTTCTGTGGAAAAAATACACGACAGTTATTAAAAAGGACTGTTTAGATGCCTGCGACTTAAATGTTTCAGCTATACAACAAAAATTAAATCATATAATAATAATACATTTGTAATCTTTATGGAGGCGCTCTATAGATATTATATACTTCTGAGAGAGTGACAGTGAAGTAAAAATCTAACCCTATGCAAAATACGAAACTGTAGAGCGCCACCATATGTATATATGGTTTTGGTGGCCATGATTGGTTGATAATGAAAAGTAAAACTTTTTAGTAAAAAGAATCTTTTGAGAGCCTATCATAGTTGTATCTGAAAAAAACAGAGACAATATATTTTATTGATGGAATTTCAGTCCTTTTAAAGACTTGACTTTGGAACACTCATTACTGAAATTAGCACCTGATTCTTTACGTGCGGAATTGAAAACACGTTTCAAACACATGTACATGACCAAAAAAAAAAAAAAAAAAAGATGCCGCGGGACATATGGTTTTATCGGCACCAAGGTTTGTATCAAGGATGTATCTGTACTGAGAAATATAGGTCTGATCATGAGCATTCAGAAATGTAAAGTTATTGAATTTTTAATATCTTGGTGTTTCCATAGATTTACAATGGGAGCTGCATTAGTACCGTGAGTCCCGAAGGATTTTAAAAGAGAGGTAATCCCAATAAGTAAATGGAATAACTCATCAAGTCGGTACTTTGTCGTAAGATTTCAGTAAGATTCACTTACACATTTTAATACCAATAGACTGTTGGAATAGAAATTGATTAATCAAGTTTTGTTTTACATTACGTCCTTAAAACGACGTTACATAAATCCAAATGTGTTTGATATTATGCACGTGTAATATCACGCGACGGTGTTACACAAGGAAAAAGCGTGACGTCAGAGGTGTCTGAGTACAATGATGTTGCATTGCATTATACGGACAAAACATTTCGTTGGCACCCGGACTAAATTGGCAATCCAGTATGATAGGCCGGTAATTAATAAACTGTCTTCTTATTGGTTAGTCAGTAACTTCATTCGCGCAACAGTGACGGTATTCATATAACGGCTAGTTTGGAAAATCCCCTTCCCCCTGATCCTCTCTTCCCCCGAACTGCAGTGATTGGCTGGTAGCGTCACATTTGGCGCGGTGCATGATGGATAATAAGTACGACTTTTTGTATTTATTTCAAGGATGGCGGTTGAATATTATCTTTTGTCTCACGACTAACAGAAGTGTGACGCAGAAATCAGCGAAATATATCATTAGCATATGTTTTTTTCTTGTTATCATGAAAAGAACGTTACTTTTGTGCTCACTTCATATGCAATTTATGACATTCGTTGAATAATTTGAGTGTCTTGTTCACTGACACTTTATAAATATAAAAAGTATGTAACTCATAATACATAGTTTTATATCCCATGCGTACTTGTGTAAGACTTTCTACAAAGTTTGTTTTCCATTTTACGTTTATTAGGTAGATTTCGTAAAGAAACGAGGTTACGGCGGCATAATGATGTGGGCCATTGATCTGGACGACTCTCACGGCGCATGCGGGCACAAGTTTCCGCTTATGAACTCCATCGTTGACGGGATCAGACAAAATGGTGCATCGGTGGTCGGATGAAAATTTGCAAACGTATGCAGTCTGAGTTTGGTAATCGAGCACTAATCATCGTTGATAAAATTGTCGAATAAACCTCACTGTGACATAAACTTGGTTAACTTTATTTGAATAGCTTACAATAATCTAAGTCCAAACTTTATTTGAATAGCTTACAATAATCTAAGTCCAAACTTTATTTGAATAGCTTACAATAATCTAAGTCCAAACTTTATTTGAATAGCTTACAATAATCTAAGTCCAAACTTTATTTGAATAGCTTACAATAATCTAAGTCCAAACTTTATTTGAATAGCTTACAATAATCTAAGTCCAAACTTTATTTGAATAGCTTACAATAATCTAAGTCCAAACTTTATTTGAATAGCTTACAATAATCTAAGTCCATATTATGGATTATAAAGATATTAATGAGTATCTCTGAAAATTCTTGAATTGTGTCCGTTTCGATTGTAGAATTTGAAATGAGAACTTGTTCTATGAATGTACACATTAAAAAAAAAAACGACTTAAACACCTTTAATGCGAATATGATTTACATTCATACATACATACATGCATACATACATACATACATACATACATACATACATACATACATACATACATACATACATACATACACACACACATACATACATACATACATACATACATACATACATACATACATACATACATACATACATACATACATACATACATACATACATACATACATACATACATACATAAATACGTACATACATACATACATATGTTTCAGACTGAACGTAGCAGTGGCTGCCGTAGTAAAATGTGAAGCCCACGACTCTGTACAAATACAATACGCTTATCTTAAAGCAGCTGAAGAGTCTATACGCATTTATATTTGCTGTAACTGCTGAACTTCAGCTACATGGTGACATAGTACGTGTCATTAAGTGCAATTTGGACCGAAAGCATTATGAACAGTACACAAGCCGTAGCGGCGATTTCGAAGGTAACTCTAAATGCAGGGTATTTCGTTAGCTACGTTCGAAAATTATTACGTATACAGTGTCACTGTTGTGAAGAAGGAAATTTTTGCCTCAGCGCGTCAGAACGAAATGCTATGGCCAATCTAAAACGTTGGTAAAAACCTGTACATATGTTTAATTCATTAATTCATCTAATGCGGTTGTTTTTTATTTCTTTAATATTTTGTTGTAGATTTGACGATAATGTATGTATATTAAGAATAGTGATACATGTTTTTATACTCCTTGAGACAAAAGAAAGCAATCGAGTCAATAGGATTTCAGAGAAAATGTAGTTTTATTGAATACATGCAACATAAATATTATAAACTTGTATGTCGTCTTAACCGACTGTTTTTTTTGTTTTTTTTTATAACTCAGACCGGTTTTGCCATTCAGACCAACTCTGCTCGATAATTGCAGGTTTCATTTCATTCATAGTTTAAATACTCCATACTTGCAGGTTTCATTTAATTCATAGTTTAAATACTCGATACTTGCAGGTTTGATTTCATTCATAGTTTAAATACTCGATACTTGCAGGTTTCATTTCATTCATAGTTGAAATACTCTATGCCAGTGGTTCCAAACTTTTTTGATCGCGACCATAAATACCATTTTTTGCGACCCAAAATGCAGTACCGGTATAGAGTCGCGAGGGTCCTCGCGACCCTCATTTGGGTTGCGACCCTGGGTTTGGCAACCACATCTTGATATATTATAGTCATACCTCTGCCCAAAAACTACTTGGATCAATTCCTATATCAACTGTAATATATGGATCCCAATTAAGGCCGTAGGAATTTTTTCGTATCTAGAAAATTCAATTAAGTGCGTTGAAATGTTTTGTATGTTTAAACTTCAATATTTTTATATTCAAAATTCAACTTGCTATGTAGAAACTGAGCTCACTATCTTGAATATTAAACTTCGTATTTTGAAATACAACTTGACATCTTTAATTGAATTTTTAAGAAACCTAGGATGAATTTTCAAGATAGTAAGTTGAATCTAATATACAAGAACTTCTTATGGCACTAATTAGCTTCCTTAGTAATCCACAATAGCGTTATGTATCTCGGGGGGGGGGGGGGGGGGGGGGGTACACATGTTAGTCGTCGAATGTCAGTTTGCTATTGACTTAATATCTCGAAACGTAACTGTTTATTCGTTTTTAAGTAAGGAAATGTAAGGTTAACTGATGACAAAATGATATCACCCGTTTCATTAGAAAGTATACAGTCTGATCGTCCGTCACACCTAATAGATGTCCGACTTCGTGACGTCTGTATCTATGCTGATGCTAGAAGAATTGCGATATGGTGGTAGCAGTGTCGTGTGGAAGTTCGTAGTAAGAAGCACACACATAATCATATATATATATATATATATATATATATATATAAATATAAATATATATATATATATATATATATATATATATATATATATATATATCCGTGCTGCCGATACGTGGTATTTATATCAAAGTTCGTACTTCATCGAATAATATATTGAACGATCGTAATGCATGTTGTATGCGAAACTCCAAGATGTAGTACACGTGTATTTTTCAATTGAATATGTATATTCATATTATACTTCGACTACAATATTTACTAGTATTTATTTGTCATAGGCAGGGCAGGGTAAATAGTCCACACACGCCATCCCGTAATCACTTGACGATATTACCTAGTAGATTAATTTACATTAAAAACTAGCATCAAGTTATCCACATACTTTTCCTACCTTTCAGCTAAAAAAAAGTATCCAACCCCTTTTAATAGTGTATTGGGCTTGTTTAAATATGAGCCTAAGCACACCTTTGGTAAATAATGTCCCTCCGCCATAACATTTAGATGAACCACCTTTGGAAACTTGTGAGCGGTATTTTTCAAATGCACAGTCACTGATAATTACAAGTGTAGGAAAGTCTTATAAAAAATAACCGGTTTGAGAAGATGTTTGTTTTTTATTGCTTTTGTTTTTCTTTTTTCTATTTTTTTTCCCTATGTGTACCCGGAATCGTGTCACCCGTGGTGAGGTGATATCTCAAACTTATTTAGGGTGCACTATAACTCGCCGAATTACAGCTTGTGGAACATCAAACTCGCTGATTCGACATCGAGCTGATCGACAAACTCGCCTATGCGACCCCGTGTCGAACGACAAACTCGTCGCATGTAAATTTTCCCATTGTGCACCGTGAAAACGACATTTCGCTGAAAAGCTCGCCGAAAGGTAGTTTCGATTTTTTTTTTTACAGCAAATAGAATGGTCTTAAGCACAATCAATAAAGCTCTAAGTGATATCGAGTAGGCTTATTTCATTGCACTGATGTCGAGTAGGCTTATTTCATTGCATTGATATATAATAGGCCTATTTCATTGCATTGATATCGATTAGGCTTATTTCATTGCATTGATATATAATAGGCTTATTTCATTGCACTGATGTCGAGTAGGCCTATTTCATTGCATTGATATATAATAGGCTTATTTCATTGCATTAATATCGAGTAGGCTTATTTCATTGCATTGATATCGAGTAGGGTTATTTCATTGCACTGATGTCGAGTAGGCTTATTTCATTGCATTGATATCGAGTAGGCTTATTTCATTGCATTGATATCGAGTAGGTTTATTTCATTGCATTGATATCGAGTAGGCTTATTTCATTGCATTGATATCGAGTAGGCTTATTTCATTGCATTGATTTATAATAGGCTTATTTCATTGCACTGATGTCGAGTAGGCCTATTTCATTGCATTGATATATAATAGGCTTATTTCATTGCATTAATATCGAGTAGGCTTATTTCATTGCATTGATATCGAGTAGGCTTATTTCATTGCACTGATGTCGAGTAGGCTTATTTCATTGCATTGATATCGAGTAGGCTTATTTCATTGCATTGATATCGAGTAGGCTTATTTCATTGCATTGATATCGAGTAGGCTTATTTCATTGCATTGATATATAATAGGCTATTTCATTGCACTGATGTCGAGTAGGCTTATTTCATTGCATTGATATCGAGTAGGCTTATTTCATTGCATTGATATCGAGTAGGTTTATTTCATTGCATTGATATCGAGTAGGCTTATTTCATTGCATTGATATCGAGTAGGCTTATTTCATTGCATTGATATATAATAGGCTTATTTCATTGCTGCACTGATGTCGAGTAGGCCTATTTCATTGCATTGATATATAATAGGCTTATTTCATTGCATTAATATCGAGTAGGCTTATTTCATTGCATTGATATCGAGTAGGGTTATTTCATTGCACTGATGTCGAGTAGGCTTATTTCATTGCATTGATATCGAGTAGGCTTATTTCATTGCATTGATATCGAATAGGTTTATTTCATTGCATTGATATCGAGTAGGCTTATTTCATTCCATTGATATCGAGTAGGTTTATTTCATTGCATTGATATCGAGTAGGCTTATTTCATTGCATTGATATCGAGTAGGCTTATTTCATTGCATTGATTTATAATAGGCTTATTTCATTGCACTGATGTCGAGTAGGCCTATTTCATTGCATTGATATATAATAGGCTTATTTCATTGCATTAATATCGAGTAGGCTTATTTCATTGCATTGATATCGAGTAGGGTTATTTCATTGCACTGATGTCGAGTAGGCTTATTTCATTGCATTGATATCGAGTAGGCTTATTTCATTGCATTGATATCGAGTAGGCTTATTTCATTGCATTGATATCGAGTAGGCTTATTTCATTGCATTGATATATAATAGGCTATTTCATTGCACTGATGTCGAGTAGGCTTATTTCATTGCATTGATATCGAGTAGGCTTATTTCATTGCATTGATATCGAGTAGGTTTATTTCATTGCATTGATATCGAGTAGGCTTATTTCATTGCATTGATATCGAGTAGGCTTATTTCATTGCATTGATATCGAGTAGGTTTATTTCATTGCATTGATATCGAGTAGGCTTATTTCATTGCATTGATATCGAGTAGGCTTATTTCATTGCATTGATATATAATAGGCTTATTTCATTGCACTGATGTCGAGTAGGCCTATTTCATTGCATTGATATATAATAGGCTTATTTCATTGCATTAATATCGAGTAGGCTTATTTCATTGCATTGATATCGAGTAGGCTTATTTCATTGCACTGATGTCGAGTAGGCTTATTTCATTGCATTGATATCGAGTAGGCTTATTTCATTGCATTGATATCGAATAGGTTTATTTCATTGCATTGATATCGAGTGGGCTTATTTCATTGCATTGATATATAATAGGCTTATTTCATTGCACTGATGTCGAGTAGGCTTATTTCATTGCATTGATATCGAGTAGGCTTATTTCATTCCATTGATATCGAGTAGGCTTATTTCATTGCATTGATATATAATAGGCTTATTTCATTTCATTGATATCGAGTAGGCTTATTTCATTGCATTGATATCGAGTAGGATTATTTCAATTCATTGATATAGAATAGGCTTATTTCATGGCACTGATGTCGAGTAGGCTTATTTCATTGCATTGATATCGAGTAGGCTTATTTTATTGCATTGATATCGAGTAGGCTTATTTCATTGCATCAAAGGATCTTGTATCAATCCAGTTTTTGCTTGATTACTTAAGATATATAGTTAATCTTTAAATAGATCGTGTTACTTACTATACGCTGATCTAATGTTTTTAATCAAGCGTTCTACTGAAAGCTACATATTGGTTAGCAATAAACTTAGTACAAAGGAATCAATAAATCACTTAAAGGGTTCATTTATTTGCCAAAACTGTACTCAATATCCAAACAAATCAATGCCTTGGTAATTTGTACCTGTTTACCACTTAGTAAAATTCTTGTCATACACAAAGCTTCCACATTTACAATAACTGATGATAGATTAATTAATATTCTTAGATGTCACTTGCATTAAACTGTCTGCGATTTTGGTGATTTTAAGCGTACATACCGAATTTCATGAAAATCAGGGCAGAAATGCTTTTTGCCTTGGCTAGTTACAAGTCCAGTCAACGCACAGATCACCTAATTTGTACTGATTTCATTCATTATGACACTTGATCGAGATATTATAAACCTACATGCTAAGTTGATCCAAATTCATTATGACACTTGATTGAGATATTATAAACCTACATGCTAAGTTGATCCAAATTCATTATGACACTTGATCGAGATATTATAAACCTACATGCTAAGTTGATCCAAATTCATAATGACACTTGATCGAGATATTATAAACCTACATGCTAAGTTGATCCAAATTCATTATGACACTTGATCGAGATATTATAAACCTACATGCTAAGTTGATCCAAATTCATTGAGAGAAAAAAAAATACAGACTAATAGGATGAAGCTGGGTTGGGGCTGGATTTGGCGAAGACACTGAAAACAATTTCGTGAATGAGATGTTTATTTATAATGTAATTGAACGATGAATGAATCTGACACCATACTCGTGCGTATAAATTTCAACAATGAATTTAACAGAATGATGCGCATCGAGTTCAACAACGGATACAAGAAAATGATATAATTCCTAAATGTGGTGTTTACTGGTAAGGTCATTTTCTCCAATTGACTTGGCACGATATAACCGTTAGTGTTTATGTAATGCTAGTACTATGATAATAGCAGTTTTGAATTTTTGTTACTGATCTAGGTCAAAGCCTTCTACTCCCCCTGACTTTGTCCTCACATCACACGCGCACGCACGCGAGCCAGCGCGAGAAACCGCCAAGCAAAGTTACCAAGAGGCCATGTGAGAGGATAGTCATGTGGGGTAGAAGACTTTAACCTAAATCAGTATTCAAACAAAACTGCTATTATCATACTACTATTGTCAATCACTCAATTACGAAACTATACGAGTGATGATTATGGTTCCAAATCCCGAAACTACAAGTGTAGCCCCATGATTGAAATTCTCAGTTCACTGGCAAACAGTTACTCGATTTTCACTGCCTGTAAAACAGAGTTGTTAATGCTCCGATTCCGTCGTTGGTTTTCCATTTCCGCCAACACGGTGTTGAACTCAGCCATACTAATAAATTTATCATCAGCAGCTATCGAGTACATCTGGTAATTGTATTGAGGCTGCTTTGTGCCGCCGCTCTGAATAGACACGTATTCGCGAATGCAGCCGTATCGAGATTATTTTACCAGTACCGTTAGCGACACCGGATAGCCCCGATAGCGAATCCGACTGGCGTGCATATAATGGTTGCTGTGGTTGCGATTCCCGTCACACCATCGCCAACGGTTGTTGCCGCAGCGAGTCCGCAAATAGCGTGGATGACCAGACACATGCGTTTGTATTTTACGATTAGCGCGGGTCTTTTGGTGATTTCATCTCGCAACTGTTGTTCCGCTTCCATTGTTGTTTCGCGTCGGTAGATTTGAGGGTCTATCATAGTTCTTCTGTGAATATTGCCATCGTGGAGACTAATTGCTCAACATGCTTGTCTTGTTCAGCTGCAATACGTGTACGCACTTCCAACCAAGCACTTTTCTTCACTTGCACAACCGTCATACAATCATAGAAAATATCTTCCGGAGGAATATATAAGTCTCTGGCGATTGTGTGTTCCAGGGGTTTGGCGCCACGTTATTTAGAAACGCACCAATTACGCCTTTGCTTTGTGCCTCTAACGATCGTTTTCGCCCAAGAACTGTTATACAGACAAGTGCGTCCTTGCTGAATAACAGTTGAGACCTTTCTCTTCTTAGTTGAGTTAATGTTGGTTTAACATAATTAATGGGGAATGTAACCGAGGTGGATTCAGAGGTGAATTTCACTTCATCGTTGTAGAAACAGTCTTCAGCTGATTTCACGCCTGACGGTGACGTCTCTTTTTGCCGGCCGTTTTCACGTGCTAATGCTACGACTCCAAGCTGGATTCGAGTTGGTAGTGGTACATCTTTTACCCTCGCGTAGATTATATTTGAGTGTAGATGAGGGTCTAGTAACACCACTCTGAAGCAAATATTCGTCAACAAGTGGAACAAAATTGCTATCAGTATTATGTTATGTATGATGTTTATATAATATTATAAATATTTTAGGAAATTATAAATGTTTCTTCACTTAAATATTTGCTTAAATCTTAATGTTATCAGGAAAAACATGTTTAACTAGTGTCCTTGAATTAGGTTGTTTTGATCAATATGTTTTCTCAATTTGAAGGTCAAGATTGATTGTTGTTTACAAGTAAAAATTCCATTAAGATGACACACATTCTAGAACATTCTGTCATGTGACCAATCTTTATATATACCATGTTTGGTGGACATTTTTTCAGTTTTGACATTACCATCAGTCTTGTGAAGAGCTATTACAGTTGTGAAAATTCATTCCAAATTCTAAGAGAGGAATTATTTTTAAATATTCATTGGATTATAACAGTGCTCATAAACTTTTGGATTTTGGATTTTTAATTGACAATTTTGGAATTTATGTGAACTTATTCAGAGATTTTGGAATACTTCATTTTGACTTCAGCACATCAAGATTTCTAGTACATCAGGACTTTGGAGACCATTGGCACATCATAACATTCAAGGACACATTCTATATTTAGGACTTGTGATTAGAACAATCATTCTTATTGGATTATTAGGATTTCAAAACACATTACTGTAAGTGACTTTTTGATTTTTCATTTTAATTATCTAGTAATAAATTGCTTGTTGATTTTTTACTTGATTTGTTGGTTTCACTTTCTTTCTGTTACATTTTTCTTAGACCATAGAGTCGTAACAGAAATTGGGGGCTCGTCCGGGATCTGAATTTCATTAAAGCATATTAGAGATATTAAATTTATCTTTGAAATTCATATTGATTTTGTCTTGGAATTTTTTTTTGGTCTTTGGCAAAGATTTTTAATAGAGAATTTTTTTGTGTGTGAAACCAACAAGCATTTACAATGGCATCTAATGTTCAGAATTTCATTTCAAAACCAATCCAGGAGGGGATAGAGTGCATGAGAAAGTTAATTGAAGAGTTCAAGAGGTGCATCCATAGTGATGTTAAAACCTATCTTGACGAGCAGAATGTGGAAACTTTGGAAAATGCTGCTCGTATGGCTGATGATTATTCCTTGACTCACAAAATTTCATTTGGCAATAAGTCGTCCTCTCAGCAGTTTTCTGGTAAAAAACCATTTCAATCTCATTCGAGTACTTCCAAATTTCACAACAGCACAACTGTTAGGAATCAAACATCTGATAAGACTGATCAGAAATTCTTATCTCTTCCTACGTGCACTTATTGTAAAACGAAAGGGCACGTTATTTCTGATTGCTTCAAGTTGAAAAATAAGCAACAGAGTAAAGACAGAGCTTTTCCAAATGCTCTTATTTCTACGAGGTCAAGGTCACGGTCTTGTATTGAAAGCAATACATTTGTTGGGTCAAACAAACCCCAGTCTGATTCTATTTTGGAGGCTTATGAACCATTCATGTCAGAAGGTTCTATATCACTTATTGGTGATTCTGCCAAACCTATCCCAATTAAAATATTAAGGGACACTGGAGCTTCTCAGAGTCTTTTATTGTCAGTTACTTTGCCTTTGTCTGAGGAGTCTTCTTCAAGTGAAAGTGTTCTTGTTCAGGGAGTTGAGTGCGGCTTTGTAAATGTTCCTCTCCATTGTGTAAATTTGGCATCAGACTTAGTTTCTGGACCTGTGACTGTTGGGGCAGTGACTTCTTTACCCATAGAGGGTGTTCATTTATTACTTGGCAATGACCTAGCTGGAGATAAGGTTGTGGTTAATCCACTTGTAACTGACAAGCCTTGTTTGGATCAGAAAGTTGATCCTGTCGAAACTGAAATCCCTGATTTGTACCCTGCTTGTGCAGTTACTAGAGCTATGGCAAAAAGAGCTCTTGAGAGTGATGTTGATCAGGATATTATTCCTTTAGCTGACACATGTATTGGTCAGTCTTTTGATGAGGTCACTTTTTCCTCAGGTATTGATCAATCAAATGGTATTGATCACAGTGATCCTCTTTTGGCAACTCATTCTCTTTGTTCTACTCAGGGTGACAAACGACAATCTCTTGTCGTTGAACGGGAGCAAGATCCCGAGATATCTTGTTTGTTTCAGAGGGCTATTAGTGAAACTGAAGCCACACAAGTTCCAGTGTGTTACTTTGTGAAAAATGGGGTCCTTATGAGGAAATGGAGACCACCTGATGTACCCGCTGGTGACGAATGGTCAGTGAGCTATCAAATTGTTGTTACTAAGTCATATCGACAGGAAATTCTTAATTTAGCCCAAGAAACTCCTTTGGCTGGTCATTTAGGAGTCCGTAAGACTTATCACAAGATCTTGAATCATTTTTATTGGCCGAAACTCAAAAGTGATGTTTCTAAATACTGCAGATCTTGTCACACTTGTCAAATGGTAGGAAAACCCAATCAGAAGATACCTAAGGCTCATTTGCAACCTATTCCTGCATTTAATGAACCATTTAGTAGAATAATTGTAGACTGTGTTGGTCCTTTACCTAAGACCAAGTCAGGCAACCAATACTTGTTGACCATCATGTGTGCATCTACAAGATTTCCAGAGGCAATTCCTCTGAGAAATATAAAAACTAAAACTATTGTGAAAGCTTTGGTGAAGTTTTTTTACACTTGTTGGCCTTCCCAAATCTGTCCAGTCGGATCAAGGGTCAAATTTTATGTCTGGAATTTTCCAACAAGTTATGCATGAATTAGGCATCCAACAGTTTAAATCTTCTGCCTATCACCCTGAAAGTCAAGGTGCTTTGGAAAGATTCCATCAAACTTTGAAGAATATGATTCGATCATATTGCTTTGATACAGAAAAGGATTGGGATGAGGGTGTTCATTTGTTGTTGTTTGCTGTTAGGGAATCAGTTCAAGAGTCGTTGAGTTTTAGTCCCTTTGAACTAGTTTTTGGTCATACTGTCCGTTGTCCATTGAAATTATTGAAAGAGAAACTTCTTTCAAATGAAGATTCAAAGATTAATCTTCTTGATTATGTTTCTGATTTCAAATACAAGTTGTCAAAGGCCTGTGAAGTAGCAAGAAGTAATCTTCACACTACCCAGTCAAAAATGAAATTAAGGTATGACAGAAATTCACAGGAAAGGAGTTTTAAACCTGGTGACAAAGTTCTGGCTCTCTTTCCCATACCTCAAAATCCTCTTCAGGCTAAATTGTATGGTCCTTATACCGTTGAAAAGAAAGTAAATGACTTAAATTATATCATTAACACTCCTGGGAGACGGAAACAGAAACAACTTTGTCATATAAATATGTTAAAGGAATATTTTGACAGAGATAGCTCAGCTAATTATTCTGTTAATTTAGTTGTACCTGTCCCACACAGTGAAGATATCAACGATGGAGTACGATCAGACTATAGTGACTCTGGTATAACCAATCTTCGGAATTCAGAAATATTGAACAACCTAGACCAGAAACTTTCACATCTACAACAACAGGAAAGGAGTGAACTAAAACAGCTATTACATGACTATGAGCACTTGTTTCCTGATGTTCCAACACGAACAAGTAAAATTTATCATGACGTTGACATTGTAGATTCTGCGCCTGTGAAACAGCATCCTTATAGGATGAATCCTCTCAAACAGAACTATCTGAAGAAAGAAATTCAGTATCTACTGGAGAATGATTTCATAGAACCAAGTAAAAGTAACTGGAGTTCACCATGTATTCTTGTTCCCAAGCCAGATAATACATTCCGTATGTGTACTGACTATAGAAAAGTCAACAGTGTCACCAAAACTGATTCATTTCCAATCCCAAGAATGGACGATTGCATTGATAAAATTGGAAATGCGGAATATGTCACCAAGTTTGACCTTTTAAAAGGATTCTGGCAAATTCCACTGACGGAAAGGGCAAAAGAAATTTCAGCATTTGTAACTCCAGATGGACTTTATCAATATAAAGTTATGCCGTTTGGAATGAAAAATTCGCCTGCAACGTTTCAACGTCTGATGAACATGATGACATTTGGTCTTGATAATTGTGACGCTTATATCGATGACATCATTATCTACAACAACACCTGAGAAGATCATTTGGAAACCATTCGAAAATTCTTTGATCGACTCAGCGATGTGAATCTGACAATTAATTTGAGCAAAAGTGAGTTTTGCCATGCTTTTGTCACATTTTTAGGACATATTGTGGGACAAGGTCAAGTTAAACCTATAGAAGCTAAGGTCAAAGCTATCTCTGAATTTCAAGTTCCAATTTGTAAAAAGCAACTGATGCGATTTCTAGGTATGGCTGGATATTATCGGAAATTTTGTTCCAATTTTTCCAAAATTGCTGAACCTTTGACAAGTTTATTGAGTAAGAAAACCAAATTTCATTGGTCTGACAAGTGTCAGGAATCTTTTGACAAGTTAAAGGCCATGCTTAAGAATGCACCAGTTCTTTCTGCACCAAATTTTAGCCAATCATTTAAATTATCTGTTGATGCAAGTGATGTAGGGGTTGGTGGAGTATTGATTCAGGAAGACAAAAGTGGTGTGGATCACCCTGTGTGTTATTTTTCTAAAAAACTAAACAAGAACCAGAAAAATTATTCCACAATTGAGAAGGAATGTTTGGCTTTGATATTGGCTTTACAGCATTTTGAAGTGTATGTCACCTCAGCTCTTTCTCCAATTATTGTGTACAGTGATCACAATCCCCTTACTTTCATCAACAAAATGAAAGATAAAAATCGGAGATTGTTGAGATGGAGTTTGATATTGCAAGAATATAACATTGACATCAAACACATTAGGGGAAAAGACAATGTGATTGCAGATGCACTCTCACGTGCATAGAAATGTAATATTGCTTGATGTAATTAAGTCCAGTATCATAAAACATGTTCTTATGTAATTTTGGTTATTATAGTATTAGATGTATATTCAAAAGAAAGCTTTATTATATAAATCTTTCTTTTTCTTTATGAGGGGAGGTGTTATGTATGATGTTTATATAATATTATAAATATTTTAGGAAATTATAAATGTTTCTTCACTTTAATATTTGCTTAAATCTTAATGTTATCAGGAAAAACATGTTTAACTAGTGTCCTTGAATTAGGTTGTTTTGATCAATATGTTTTCTCAATTTGAAGGTCAAGATTGATTGTTGTTTACAAGTAAAAATTCCATTAAGATGACTCACATTCTAGAACATTCTGTCATGTGACCAATCTTTATATATACCATGTCTGGTGGACATTTTTTCAGTTTTGACGTTACCATCAGTCTTGTGAAGAGCTATTACAGTTGTGAAAATTCATTCCAAATTCTAAGAGAGGAATTATTTTTAAATATTCATTGGATTATAACAGTGCTCATAAACTTTTGGATTTTGGATTTTTAATTGACAATTTTGGAATTTATGTGAACTTATTCAGAGATTTACCCGGCTGGTAAAATCGCTCAAATCCGCTTTGGTGGCAAACCTGGTCAGATCCACAACAGGGCCGCGTCGTCGGGTGGTTGCGCGTCCGTAAATGTTAATATGCATTTCGTATGCTATTAAGTGTAGTTTGTAAGCGATAAAATCAATAAGCGTTTGCGGGGTTGGTGACCGTTCAAGTGTATGCAGTGCTTTAATAACAAGATGTCCGTATATGGGACCGTTCAGCCGAGTTTGCAACGTCAGCATTGAACAAAACAGCAGTTGTCGTCCAGCGCCCCCTGTTAAATAATCAACAACTTCAAGTGGCGGTGCAAGCCCGTACGAGTCGAAATATGAAAGATGTGGAGGCGTTACGACGTATGCGACCCAATGAGTCCCAGGTCCTGTTCTTAAATCCAGGTTGATGATGCCAGTTTCCCGCGTGCGGGGAATCATCGACTCAAATCCATCCCGCAAAAAGACACCTCGGAAATGTTTGACTTCCGCTCGGGATAGTATTTGGCTCCCACGCCTGGATAATCGAAGACCTTTTCCTTATTTTATGCGTCCTCCTACCGCCTTTCTCAGAGCCATCCCGGACGCAGTTCCGACAGCCCCTAACCCAGCCGCTTTTACAACCACGGGAGCCGCAGCCGCTAACAATGCTGGAATCGCCGCTAGGAATGGAAATATTCCACCAGTCTTTTGCGTTTGTGCCACCTCTGACATGGATAACTTTAATGTCACCGAGGAGTTATTTTGTTTGGCCGCAATTAAGGTGATTAAGTTGTGTTTGCGTCAACCACACGGGAATAATTTCAGCTAACTTTGTCAGAGAAAGCCTCAATGTGACCCCGCAATCGTTTCGTATTGCGCTCTTTATTTTCGCAAGCTGCTTTGGGCTAAGGCCAACCTTAACTTCGTGATAGCACATTATTATTTGAAAGCGCAACAGGTTCAATTACTATGTTACGACTCTATAAGTTTTCTACAGGAGCGTTAATAACCCTCATTCGGTCACTCAAGCTCTGCAACAACAGAGTCTTGTCAGAGAGGATTACCGCAATACATCTATAATCTTGGTCACCGACCGGCGGCTCCTCGTAGACGTGCCTTTTGTTTAACGTGACTGTGTGTTTGGCCCCGAAAATAACCTTATGAAAGTCTCTACAAAACCTGAATATGTGTGAGAGTGGAATCGTACTGGAGAACTCCCCGCGCTCGTTAAGCTTTGCTCGACGCTGTACAAATCCACCGTTGAAATTCAGATTGAGAGCAATTATAGCGGGAGTTACTGCATGGTGTACTGTACATGATCAGGGCATTCGGTTATGTCTTTGACGAACATCATAGACGGGCTAGCAGACCTTGCGTGATCGTAACTGTAACTGACGAGTCCAAGAATTGTTGTAACGACCTTGACGTTGTGACAAATTGCCTCGATTTCCTTTCCATCGGTGAGATAACGTGCGCTTCTGAACTATGCCATGATGCCGTTGTTGACAAATCCGACGTTGTCGTTGCCGTCGTATGCAGCATTGTTGTCTTGTACAAGCTTTCCTTGGACTTCCAAGAATGTCTCGCACGGAAGAAAATACCGAGATGTGTCATGAACCTGAAATTCTGTTGGCCCTTGCGTCTGGATCCCTAGCCTAGTATGAGTAATATTGGTAATTTTGCTTGCTTCGATCTGGCAACACTGGCGCGTCCATTTCGAACGCGGGATCGGATACAATTTGGTATTGAGCCATTGTTTATACGTTATGGTTTCGTCTAATACATTTGCGGGACAATCGTAATCCGCTTCCCATTGACAGATTTGCAATCACTGAATCAGGCAGACGTTGTTAAGCGGCTCCATTGATGATTTTACTAACCGAGGTAGGCATTGTTGTTATCGATGGTAATGTAACCTGTGCCCGAGTCACAAATCGTCGCAGTCGATCTCGAATCATTTGAACCGCTCGCAATCCCAAATTTTTCAACCGATCTGCAGCAACCTTTTGATGCTATTAATAACTTGCTTTGCAACTTGTTTAGCGATAGGTGCAGAGCGCGAGGCCAGGCCCGCGAGCACCTTTGGTGCGCCTGTCAACAATCCCTGGACAACATCACCAAGACCATTTCCGTAATATGTCATGTAAACTGGTTTTCTCCCGTTAACACCACGCACGAGTCTCATACGTCTGCGTATGATTGTCATTTTATTAAATATCAGGTCTTTCTCTAACGTACAGTTGTACTGTCAAGGTCTCCCCCGCACAGGTCCAGCATGTGCTCGTCCTGATCTATTAGGGTGAAACGAAGGTTTGTCAACCGGGGATTGTTGCATGGAAGATACACGGGCGTGGAAGTAATCGATATCAGATCTCAGGGTCTCAGTCGGGGTAAACCCAAACAATATATAACCCTGCAACGCTTGCGTTGTCGAGATTGAGGCTTCATAACTAGCACTGATGGCGTTACAGGTCAAATTAACCTGAGTTGTCAAGGTGATTATGACAATGCCTGGCGAGATATTGTAACTGGTACGTCGGGTCCTGCACGCAAAATTCGTTGGTCCGCGGGAATCTTATTGATATCTTCAGGCCAACCAACAACCGTTCTTAACGATGACTGTGCAATATCAACCGCGTACGTTGGAGATTCGATCGAGATGGCAGAGCTGAGCGTGGGCCTGTGCTCGCGTATGTAAATTTTAGAATCGTGCATGGTCATCAAGAAAATCCTCCGTCCGATCTCTTCATTGATTGATTCAGATTCGTACGCGCCGTTGGAAAGCCCAACAACATTCCAGGTACCTTCTCGACCACCCTCTGCCGAAAATACGAGTGAGTTATTAGCGTTGAAGCCCCCAAATGGCTGTGATCGAATATTAGGTCAACTGCGATAAACAGGCAACAACGCTAGTGCGATCTAGAGTGCGCGACCTTCCCGCGCGGTGATTGGTGTAGAAATACACATACAATTCTGTTTCGTTGATGAGATTATAATCATCGAGGTAACGCTCGGGGTTGTGTTTGCAACGACACGCTGCATCGCAGCATTGATTTCGCGAAGAATCGCCTCAATATTCATTATCGGTGTTGTGTACATCATCGATATCTTCAATAAGTTCATGCATTAACGCGCGAAACGTCCCTGGATCAATGATGTCATTGGTGAGCAATCGCTGAAAAATAGATGCGACCTGATTAATAACTTCTGGAACGTTGTTGCCCGCGGGAACCGATCACACGAGTGTTTCCAGCCGATCCGCAAGGTCGTGGGGTCATACAGTCCACCAAGGCCTTCTCCTGTCTTTGGTTGTTTCGGGTCTTCCTGTGTGGGTGTAGGTTGGGTTTGGGGAGCTACACGTCTTTGTTGCTCTTGAGCTGTAACTGCATGTTGCAGTTGCTGTAGCTGTTGATGTTGCTGGTGCTGTCTTTGATCTTGGTTGGTAGAAAGCTTTGACCTAGATCAGTAACAAAAATCCCAAACTGCTATTATCATACTACTCTATTAGACAGCAACCAACCAATCAGACAAATCAGACAATCAGACCAATAATCAGTTTATTGATATGTTGCCATAATCAAGCCTATCAGACGCAGACGATAGACCATACCACGAGGTCGTCATTGAGAAATAATATAGTGTATTTGATAATATTTGGAAAAAATATCTTTTCACTTACCTCAATAATGGCTTTTTTTTTAGCTAAAGGTACATTCTTGTCTACTTGAAAATAAAACTTTTGACCTTATTAAAATTTGTGTAAATAGATTGTTTGCATTTATCCACACTCACAGCCATTATTATACTATTGACTTCTGGCTAGACACATGTAATAAACAATGTAAAGAAAACAAATTGTTGGGTGGCTCCTGCACATGCAATTAAAGCATGTTTGCCGCGATAAGCATGCATGTAAATAATGACACCCAAGAAGAAAATGCATATTAATATTATCTTTATCAGAGAGTTGTGTACTGAAAAAAACTTAATTTTTCGATCTAATATATATATCTATATATATATATTCCATCAGCCCTAATGCTTAAAGTTATCACTGATTAGTTTTATCCTACTTTACGGTTAAATACCTTTTGTAATATTCTATAAAACCGCATGTGTCATTCTTTTGTTTAAAATTGGTTTCAATAACTGGAGAAAACAAGAAACTTGAAGTACAATCCGCAGGTAAGGAAACTATGCTTGAAAAGAAATTATCTAAACTATCGCCAGTCTTATCGACCATTATCAGCCACATGGTTAATCTATAGTATATAGAATATATCTACCTGACTACTATCCTTTCAATTCTCAAAACTATTTTCTTTTTTTTACGAACAACGCACTAACCCCGCCTCCCCCCCAATAGTAAATACAAGTTTTAAAAACAGCTCCCTCCATACAATTTTCAGAAATTTTCCCGACCATCAACCAGTTCTAGTTCAAAACTAAATTTACAATCAACACCCTATCCTCATCAAGAAAATTAAAATAAAACAAACACCCCACCATCAACTTTTACAAATGTTTCCCGGGCAACAACCATACCCTCCTCAGAATAAATAAAGCATTAATAAATACACCCTACCCTTATAAATACATTTTGTATAACGTCAACGACCCATACAGTCTAGATTGATAAGATACCCAACATAGTAATTTGTTGATATGCACATCTTCAGATGATGGTCATAACAGGTGCAAAGTTTTATGGCAATCCGTTTGAAAAACTATAAGGTTAGTTACGTTCACATTATTCTGTCATATACTATATCCAGCTCCAAGCCAAAAAGAGCAATAACTATACAAAATCGAAGGAACACTGATCTGTCGATATGCTCATCCTCAGATGATGAGACCATACTATGTACCAAGTTTCACAGTGATCGATCAAAAACTAAAGACTAGTTGCGTTCACAGTATTCAATCATACAATGCATTTGTCAGTATGTGCATTTTCAGATGATGATCATAACACAAGTCAAGTTTCATGACCATCCATTAAAATGTGAGATTAGCTGCATTGACAAGATTTTGTCGAACATTCAGCTGCAAGTCAAAAAGGGCAATAACTCTTACAAGAATGCTGGGAGCAGAGTGATTTGCCAATATGCGCAGCTTCAACTGAGGATCATAACATTTACAAAGTTTCATGGCAAACCATCAAAAACCGTAGGACTAGTTGCGCTAACGAAATTGTACGCAGGACGGGTGGAGAGACAATATGATTCCTATATACCCCCGCCTCTACAGACCGTTTATACAGCTGTCCAAAATTTATTCCTAAAGCTAAACAACAATTTACCCTGTAGCCTTGACCTTTGGATTCATCATCACAAAGGGTGCTTCATATACAAAGGTGAATCTGGATATGGTTCAAAGCTTCATACCTATTCATAGTCACATTATGTAGTTTTTGTTCCCATCATTTGTTGAACACACCGATGACTGTGACCTTGACCATTGGCTTTTTCTTTTGCTGTCAACATCAGTAGCTATATTTTATATATTTAGTGCTGGACAGATGGACGGCCGAACCAACGATGGATGATGAACATTGTGATTGCTGTGTCTTGCCTTTCGTGACATTCGTTGCAGGCAAAATAAAAATGACACGCACAGCACTTCGAGTTTTTGAAATTCTAATTTATTTGCAGTTACACGCTACCCAGTGCATAAATATATGACACCCCCCAACACAGACACACACAGACACACACACCCACACACAAATTTTACAACAGAATTACTGGCATGGAATGTGGCAAAATATTTGTATCGAAATATATACAGAAACCTATTGACAGCATTCAAATTTGTCAATTAATGGAAATATACATTTTTGTTTATCATAATGTGATTTTTGACTCACAAAGTATTTATACTGGATAAGTGCTTTTATTCTTTATGATTTGAATGGAGTAAACAGTCGCAGCGCGAGGGTTCGAGGCGCCCGGGGGCACTGTTCTTTAGTGGCGCCCCTACTTTGCCACAGAGAACAGTTTTTATGTCAGTTGCCAACCTCCCCCATCTACGCCCCAGGGGGAGGTTGGCAACTGACGGCCCCCCTCACCCGGCGCCCGGGTGCTATTGCCCCCTCCAGACACCCCAGTCGCGCAGCCACTGGGAGGAAATACGGTATTATGGTAAGATGACTCATTGAAAGCTGTGTGGAGAATGAAACTGTATATAACCGTAAAATTTTGACGATGTACAATCAGTGGTATGCTTCAGTTGAAGGTATTTAATAAGCATTACTGCATTTATGAGACAAACCTCAATTACAACATAAAGGAAAAGCGAACAAGGAAAGGAGGATTGGGAACAGGGGGTCATTAACCTCCACACCATCTGACCCTTAGTGAATTTAGTTGAAATAATACGGCATTGCAAAAAGCACTAAAGGAAATATCTAATCGAACTCCATTATACAAGGCCAAACCCTATCAATATAAAGACTGTTCATAAATGCATAATTAATATGTTGTCCGATCAGGTCCAACATTCTAGTGTGCAGCCTAACTTGTGTACTGTCTTTTGCTAATATCAGGAGGTAAATACGTCTAATTATGCAGAGAGAGAGAGAGAGAGAGAGAGAGAGAGAGAGAGAGAGAGAGAGAGAGAGAGTAAATGGTATTCCCAGTAAAAAAAATCATGACAGACTGATTTATCTAAGGGGGGTAACTCAAATAGCCCTAATGCGAAATTGATTTTGTCGACTAACTTCTGGATAAACTGGGAAATTGATTAAATACTGTTTGGGAAGGAAACTGAAAATAGATATGATTGCTAAAAGAACCATGACTGACTGATTACAATGGACTAAAACAATAAAAATGAAGACATTTGAGGAAATTAAGCTTCTACTACAAAGCAATTTAAAGTTCTTTAAGATGTGTTCAGCTCTTGCAATCACTACAAATACACAACATTCCCATGATGGTATAAGCATAAATGACCTGTTTTTATCCTTTATCCCTCATACCTGTACATGTACTATTTTCAATGTTATATACCTTGTCCTGTGCATTCACTTCCAACCTAGATGTTCAGGACACATTATGCTGCCATAAAGCTATTTGGAGTCTCGGCTCAAACCTATCTTGTGGAGTAACGGTACTTAATTTCAACACCTACATTGAATTTTCAAAATTTGACACCGACTTTGACGGTAGATTAATTTGTCTAGATCTTGCACTTAATGGGTTTCCGTACCGTATTATTAATATACATGCTCCGACTCCAGACTCCGACAAAAATGAATTTTTTAATACTCAATACCCCTACTTATCAGGGTAACACAACATCATTCTGACTGGAGATTTCAACTGTGTTTTGAACCCAAAATTAGACAGAATGGGTCTCCTACATCAATATAGTGACCTAGCGATTAGAAATTTGAAAGGGATGATATCCGATTTCCATCTCATTGATACTTTCCGCAAATTATACCCTTCATTAAAGATATATACCTGATACAAATTTACTAACGATCCATTCCATGCTACATTAGCGAACAGGATAGATTGAATTCATATCTTAAAGAAGATACAAGATTTTTTTTTGGACACACAAATTGTAAACTTTTCCCATTCAGACCTGATATATTTTCGTCCGTTATTGTTAACAATCACATATCTCAACCATTTTCAATTTTAAGTGGAGCAAGACAATGTTGGAGTCTCTCTCCCCTTATATACGTAATAGTATTCGAACCCTTTGATGTCAGAATTCGTGCTGACAGTGATACAAGAGGCATGCAAGTACCAGGTGCTGACAGTGATACAAGAGGCATACAAGTACCAGGTGCTGACTGTGATACAAGAGGCATACAAGTACCAGGTGCTGACTGTGATACAAGAGGCATACAAGTACCAGGTGCTGACAGTGATACAAGAGGCATATAACTACCAGGTGCTGACTGTGATACAAGAGGCATAAAAGTACCAGGTGCTGACAGTGATACAAGAGGCATACAAGTACCAGGTGTTGACAGTGATACAAGAGGCATACAAGTACCAGGTGCTGAGAGTGATACAAGAGGCATACAAGTACCAGGTACTGACAGTGATACAAGAGGCATACAAGTACCAGGTGCTGACAGTGATACAAGAGGCATACAAGTACCAGGTGCTGACAGTGATACAAGAGGCATACAAGTACCAGGTGCAAAAGAGACTTGTAAGATCTCCCTCTATGCGGATGATTGTACAGGTTTCTGTTGCACAGACAAATCCATTGGAACATACTTGTTTTGGGCAAGAACATATGAAGAAAAATAAAACATCAGGAGCAAAAATGAATTTTAGTAAATCAAACGGAATGTTCATGGGCAAATGGCGAAGACGCAGTGATCACCCTTTCGGCATATTATGGATTTACTGACAAAAAATAGTTGTTTTTCTTTTCAGCAGCGTTTTAACACAAGAAGTCCTCTGGAACAAAAATTGTATAAAACTTCAAAATACTTTATTTCTTTATAGAAGTAGGAAGTTATCAATTGTTTCAAAATCTAACATTGTCAACCTTTTAGCATGCAGCAAAATTTGGTTCACTGCAACTGTAATAGATTTGTCTACCTTGATTAATAAAAATATATTCACATTTATCTGGAATTCCAAATTCGAACCCCTTGCAAGGGCTATAACTCCGTCAAAGAGAATGGCCTCAGTATCCCTAATATAGAATGCAAAAAAAGAGCTCTGAGAATTCAGCACATTCTTAAATTACTAAAAAATGATAATTACTCCGCCAAATGGAAACGTTTCGCAAGATATTGGATCGGTCTACATTTAAGAACATTCAAACCATATTTAGCCCTAAATAAATCTATTCACACTCTGTGCGTTCCAAGACTCTATGCAAAGTGCATGACCATTTTCAAAGAGTTCACAGAAAATAACCCAGGACTTATTTTTGGTGAAATACCTACGAAAGCCATATACAAATTAGATTTGAAGAAATTTGTTTTAGAACCCAAGATAAAAAAATTATATGATATTGATTTCTGCAGCGAGTGGAGCAATCTACACAACAAATTTATCGATCCAATCACCAGAGATGTGTGCTTTAAAGTCATACATTATATTTTACCTGTAAATTATAACATGCTCCTAAAAAGAATTTCGTAATATAAATCATGCACTTTCTGCGGTGAAATTGAAACTACAGACCACCTATTTTTCGAATACAAATAAATACACCCCGTGCAACATCATGTGATCAAGTGGATCAAGAAACTTTCAAGAAATACGTTCAACACTTTTTACACTTTCTTGAAATTTGGCCTTCTTCCCAAAGAGGCTTCTTTCTCGAAGCCCGAGTTCGAGAACCTTTGCACCTATTAGCAGCGGAGAATAAATATGTAATTTGGTTCATACGCGTTCGATCCTATTATCATATAGAAACAGCGGTGGCGTACTAAGGGTAAATGGCGCCTGGGGGCGACGATGATGGCCCAAAGGGCCAGACTACGAAGCCCGATTTTTTATCAGCTGTGTTGGCACCCCAAGACCTCTGGCGCCCGGGACAATCGCCCTGTCAGCCCCCCCCCCCCCCCCCCCCCGTTAATACGCTACACTATAGAAACAGTAACTACGAATACACTACTATCCTTCTTTCTCTCCAGACTAAAATGTAGAATAAGAGCAGACTTCTTCTATAGATATAATCTTTTTGAATTCCTTGATAAATTGTGTTTAGTTTGAATTCCTTGATAAATTGTGTTTAGTTTGAATTCCTTGATAAATTGTGTTTAGTTTGAATTCCTTGATAAATTGTGTTTAGTTTGAATTCCTTGATAAATTGTGTTTAGTTTGAATTCCTTGATAAATTGTGTTTTGTTTTTTTTTGAATTCCTTGATAAATTGTGTTTAATTTGAATTCCTTGATAAATTGTGTTTTTTTTGAATTCCTTGATAAATTGTGTTTAGTTTGAATTCCTTGATAAATTGTGTTTAGTTTGAATTCCTTGATAAATTGTGTTTAGTTTGAATTCCTTGATAAATTGTGTTTAGTTTGAATTCCTTGATAAATTGTGTTTAGTTGGTATTTTATGCACCCTATATAACCAATATTCAACCTTTCTTGCAAAACCATACTTAAATATTTGCTGTTTATACTGAAGCTGTATTGTTTAACACATTTTGTTCCCTGTGAAATCTTATAGCACTCGACTCATCTCAGTATCGTAGCCTTATTTGTCTGTACTGGCAATTAGCCGGCCATGGAATGTCAGATTGATGAAATCAGAGGGTGTGAAAGACATCTCCTGGCGCTTATAGTATCAAGGCTGGCCGGGGCGCCTCCCTTAAGTACGCAACAGATGTGAACTCAATGAATGTTCCTTCTCTACAATCCTCTCCTAACGAACCCATAGTAAATCAGTCAGTAAATGGCTGGCCTCCTTCTTTTTGTTCAATTGTGAAATTGTACTTCTCACACTGCCATTGCCTCGCGCACACTCACATTATATATGATTTTGTATTATTCTTCTCGGTATAAAACTGTATAACACATTATATATTGATCATAAGATGCGTACATCAGTTATTTCCCCTTTCCACATAAACCTTACTGTGTTTATATTTATTTCTGAAAGTATATATCTCACATTTGCAATGCCTTACGCACACCTACATTTAATATGATTTTGGAATTTCGTTTCCATATGAAGTTGTATACCGCATTGTATGCTATGAGTGCACGCCTGAACATGTGATATTTGTGATAAATGTAAATACTGAATAAAAACCTATGAAAAACAAACAAATAAGCACAGTGGTCAATCTGGTTAAGGCAGAGGCGTTAGATAGCTTGCTTTAAATCTGCAGATATGAATTTGAGCCAACACAGACGAGGCCAAGACTCCTGCACCCCACCCAAGATTGACAGAAGTTCCAAGATCTACGTCAAACAGAAGAAGATGATCCAAGAGTCAGAAAAACAACTGGCTGCAGCTAAAAATGGGACGACAGATTTATTAAAGACACTGAAAGTGGACCATAACTCTTAAGAAATGGGACGACAGCTTTATTAAAGACACTGTAAGTGGATCATAACTCGTAAGACAGATTTATTAAAGACACTGTAAGAGGACCATAGCTCTTCAAAAATGGGACGACAGATTTATTAAAGACACTGTAAGTGGATCATAACTCGTAAGACAGATTATTAAAGACACTGTAAGAGGACCATAACTCTTAAGAAATGGGACGACAGATTTATTAAAGACACTGTAAGTGGATCATAACTCGTAAGACAGATTTATTAAAGACACTGTAAGTGGATCATAACTCGTAAGACAAATTTATTAAAGACACTGTGAGAGGACCATAACTCTTAAGAAAAAAAGCACTACGATGATGAGATGATGGTTTTTTTTCTACGGGTGGAACGATTCATCAATGCATATCAGCATCGCGATATTTTTGCAACGATATGCTGCATCGATATTTGCAGTCTACTACTGCTTGAGTATCCCATTACATATTGCATTGCGAGTATAACAGTTGGCTGTAGTAACACTCTAAGGTGGTTATCATGGTATACATGAATTAAAAGTTGATAAAAGAAACAAAATTGAAGAGCTTTATGTCTCTTAAATATAAGTATTACATATTTCTGTGTTGTTCTTTTGTGTATTATTATCCATCTGCTAGACATTAGTTATCATACTGGTTCCTGTACTTAGCAAGAGATACCACCATTCTCAGTGATGAAATATCAGAATCATTTTAGCTCTTTTTTCTGTTCAATGACCAGAAGAGATTATGGGATGGCCTTTTTTTCCATCGTCCGCCCTCTGTCCGTCCGTTAGCACAGGATTGTTATCGCTACTCCTCCTAAGCTACTTGAAGGATTGCCATGAAACTTTAAACACATATTCATCCCTATGTCTAGTTGGCCCTAAATAGAAATGGTGCCGACTTGATATACCACATGGCTGCCACAGCAGTCATTGTGAAAATCTTTTTATCACTATTCATCCTGAACGAAAAATCGCATCGAAATAGTGTTTTCAAAAGAAGACTTCTTATGACGTCTAGTTAGTCTTAAACGAAATGATGCCGATCTGACTTCGCTAACTCTTCCTAAATGGGTGATCATATCGACATAAGTTTTCACCAAAAGACTTCTTATGATGTCTAGTTGGTCCTAAATGAAAGTGGTGCCGATCTTATATCCATCTTGAAAATTATGTTATAGCTACTCATCCTGAACGGATGGTCATATCGACATGGAATTTTCACCAAGGCTTCTTATTATGTCTTGTTGGGCCCAAATATAAATAAAGTCGATTTGACACACAATATGGCTGTCATGGTGGCAATCTTGAAAACCTTTTTATCGATACTTCTCTTTAATGGATGATCATATCAAAATGATGTTGTTTCTAATAGACTTCAAATGATGTCTAGTTGGACCTAATTAAAATTATGCCTTTCTTAAGTTCAATATAGCCTCAACGGCATCCATCTTAAAAAATCTTGTTATTGCTACGTCCTAAACGGAAAACGTATCGATATGGGGTTTTCAAGAACATTTTTTTTTATGATATCTAGTTCGTCCTAACCATCTTGAAAATCATGTTAGGATCTTGAAAATCCTAAACGGATTCTCATATCGACATGGCATTTTCACCAAAATACTTCTTATAATATCTAGTTCGTCCTAAATGAAGTGGTGCCAAACTTACATCTATGTGTCAGCCATGGTGGCCATCTTAAAAGTTTTGTTATCGCTACTCCTCCTGATTGGATAGTCTTATTGACAAGTGGTTTTCATGAAAAAAAAAACAACTTATTGTGATGTCTAATTGGTCCTGAATGAAAATGGTGCCTCGTAGACATCAGCTATTGCATCTATAGTGGCTATCTAGAAAATCCTGTTATCCTGTTGCCCCTACTTCTCCTGAGCGGATGGTCAGGTCGACATGGTTTATTTCATTGAAATACTTTTTATAATGTCTGCTTGATCCGAATGTGTGATCGTATCAACATCGTATTTTCACTGTAACACTCCCTACTATATGTAGTCGGTCCCAAATGAAAATGATGGTAGTGTAACCTCTAAAAAATTGCAAA
This sequence comes from Margaritifera margaritifera, assembly GCA_029931535.1. Taxonomy (NCBI): domain Eukaryota; kingdom Metazoa; phylum Mollusca; class Bivalvia; order Unionida; family Margaritiferidae; genus Margaritifera; species Margaritifera margaritifera. The sequence goes on along the minus strand of JAQPZY010001699.1, from coordinate 8,218,694 downwards.
ATCATCTAATATCTACTTCTCCAAAAACGGATGGCCATACCAACATCTTTCTTGCAGTATTTAGTTATTCCTGTATGAAAACATTATGCTGATCTAACCTGCAAAATGGTTGCATTGGCAGCTATCATAAAATTTTATATGGCTACTTTTCCTGAAGGAATGGTGATATCAGCATACTGTTTTGATTAAAACACTATTATGGCAATATGTAGCTGTTTCTGAATGAAAATAGTGTTTATCTAACCTCCAACATGGCACAATAGTGGCCATCTTGAAGATCTTATTTATCACTACTCCTCTTGCATAAATGATGGCATTGACATAATGTTTTCACAAAAAGACCTTTTGCCGTATTTAACTAGCCCCGAGATCTCAAAAGTACCTGAAACTGGAGTAGAAACACGATATTTGGAGTTGGAGTTTTTACTACACGGAGTATTTGGTCTCAAAAGTGGATCTCGACCTGCTTTCGAGTTATTCTCCGCCAAGCACAAAACTCTGGATCTCGATTCGATTGTTTTACTCGAGTCACGTGACATGTTACGTCATTGTGATGCTCTTCACGAGGAGGCTAGAAAAAGGTGCTAGTACCTGTCACGCGTATCCAAGGTAAATAATTATGGCGTCCCTCGCGGGAGATACAAACGCTGCACCTAAATAAAGACGCCTTTTATGGGATGAAGAGCAAGAAATCCTCTCAGATACATTCTCAGTTAAAAGAAAAAAAAGGCAAACGACTAATAATTATTCATGACTGCTGATGATTAAAGTAACTTCTATAGGGTAAGTATCGTTTTGTATCGATTCTTCACGTCTTGTATCGATACGTGTATCGATTTGGCAAAAGTATCGATGCATCGATATATCGATGAATCGTGTCACCACTAATAACCAGGGTTCTTATAGAGTAAATTCTCGCTGTATTATCACAATACAGACTAGTTTTATCAGGAAGCTGTCCACTTTACGAGTGGCTTCCTGATCGATGATTCTCATCTTGAAGTCATTCAGAGTTCTTGATATCCGAGTCCATCTCAGTAAGTAGGTGGACTCATGTATCAGGGATTTTGGGGGGAAAAAACTTCAGAACTTATATCGGGCTCTGCCCATTCAAAACAAGTTTTTTTTGACCGTATGTCTGAAAAGATGCACACAAATAACCACATTACAGAACCAATCTTCACCTGTAGAATTATGTGAAATATAAAATTGTATTCTTTCTTGCTATTCGTTTAATGTGATAGAATTGTTTTCTATATTGAATGTTTGGGAATTTACTTTAAGTTTTACTGAGAGTCAGACCTATGTCGCATAACGCCATGCTATCAGATAAACTATAATCTTTTTCAAGTTAGACATTTTTTATAACTGAAGAGACAAACTGAATTCAAGTATACGTTGCATGCATTAAAGGATGAGTAATGTTCGAGTTCTTATAATCCATTGAGATTATTCTTGTCGGGCACAGATTCGTGTATGAATGCAGTTATTATAATAATCTCGTATAGTAGTTCTGATGAAATAATTTAATGTGTACCGAAGCCAATTCATGTGCGCGTAATGTATATCATTGTTTACATACTTAACGATGTCTCGTGTACTACACGGCTCAGTTATTATATTTTTAGCTGTTTCACGGGAGTCCTAGAACTCTGGGGGTGGGTGGGTGTCCTGTAACCCTGATGCTGCGGTCGATGGTGACGCTGGCCCGGAGGACGGTATTGGTTTATTCGCAGTGAGGGACCAATGCTTCGAGCCAATGGGTCTGCAGGGAATAAAGAGGCTCTCGAGGGATTCTTCGGCAGACTGGTATGGGCGGGTCACGCGTGGTTGCTCCTTGACCATTCGACGAGAGATGGGCAACCGGAAATTCACATTCATTATTGATTCAATTACATTATAAATAAACATCTCGTTCACGAAATTGTGTTCAGTGTCTTCGCTAAATCCAACCCCAACCCGGCTTCATCTTGTTATAATACACCGGAATGTTCAACTGCTGCATACAACTAAAGCTCTAGAACGTCACAAAATTGAAACAACTACAAAGAAAACCGAAGGAATTTGGTGTCAAAACTCTGACGTGAAGCCACAGAAGTTTACTTTTTCGCACACTACTCAGGCGGAACAAAAGGTAAGGTTTTCTGGCCAATCATTAGACCCTTCCTGGTGAACAAACGCGTTTTATCACATAACTCAATTATTTTGCAACAAAATGATGAGATTATTACTGATCAGGCCTGTGTAGCATTAATCTTCAATGATTTCTTAAATAATGTCGCTAAAGACCTGTGCAATAACCACCTACCCAACGACGAACAACAACAGACTTTTCTAAGAGAACTATTCGTATATCAAAAACATTTGATTTCTCTAATGTCACTGAAGATTTTACATCTGATTCCATATCATATATCAGCATTAAAAAGACAACTAGGATAGCTCAGTTTTCACCCAGACTCATAAACTACAGTCTTGTTCAGACCATTGCCCCAACCAGACTCAAGGAAGGACAGGTTGTCCCAATATACAAGAAAAACGATCCACTTGTTAAACAAAACTATCGTCCTGGTAATGTTCTCCCAACTATATAAAAACTCTTTGAAAACATCACTAATTACTGTGACAGTATCTTACACCCATATATTTCTGCTTTCAGAAAGAGTTTCGGCTGTCAAACTACCCTAATTCATCTACTAGAAGGTGTCACGGAATTGTATCGTTTATATCAATATGTATATGTGATCCAAATGTATTCGGGTTTCGTTTCCGACTAGAGCGTTACTCGGGGGTTGTCTATTTTTTTCGGCTCTAGTTATTTTGAAATACTGAGCGCGATTCACCCCATGCTGCACGTGCAAATTGCCTGCAGTGAAAACTCACGTACCTAGCTGCTGCGCATATCTGTCACAGCTAGAGTACATACAGAGCGAATTCTCTATAAACAAATTACACTACGACGAGTCTTGTCAGAAAGCTTACCTCTTTACGGGAGCAAAACTTCAGCTGTAGAGGTATGTGAAATTTAAGATTGTATTCTTTATCACTATTCGTTTTATATGACATAATTGTTTCATATATTAGATGTTTTAGAATTTATTCTAAATTCGACAGAGAGTCAATACCTAGGTCATACAACGCCATGATATTAGAAATACTATAGGCTGGTTCAAGTTAGCTATTTGTTGTAACTGAACAGACGGGTATTATTTAATTATACGCGGCATGCATTGAATGATTAATGTAATGTGTAACGAGACGTAATTCATGTGCGCGCATGCGCAACATGTATCAATACAAAAGTACTAATCGTGTCATATGTACTACACGGTTTAGTTGTTATACTTTTAGGTGTCCTTATGCATGGTTTGGTGGTGTGAAGTCACAGAACTCAGAAATCGTGTCATATGTACTACACGGTTTAGTTGTTATACTTTTAGGTGTCCTTATGCATGGTTTGGTGGTGTGAAGTCACAGAACTACGCTGTGTCTGGTGACGTTGTTTCGGAAGAGTGTACTGGTTTTCTCGATGCGAGGGACCAAGGCTTCTCGACCAACGGGTCTGTGTTAATGTGAAGGCTCTCGAGGGATCCTTCAACAGACTGAGAGGGGTGGACCATGCGTGGAGGCTCCTTGACCATGCACTAGAGCGGGTGGAACCGGAGATACATCTTGGTCGTCAAACGGGCGCCACGATAGTTATATTTATTGCGTGTTCCATTTTATTGTTATCTCAATATTGCTATCTGTGCAAGATTACATTCATTCCCATTTCAATGTCGCTATATGTGTGATAGATTCATAATTTCATGCATTCCCATTTCATGTTCGTTATATGAACGATATATTCATAAATTCATACGTATTCCAGTATCGCTTGATAGATTGATAAATTGATGAGTATCATATTGATAAGTGCATAAATCACATGCTTCGGTCACCCTTGGTGCTTAATGAGACCTTGTTTATATTGGGGTGTAGATCATATACTCTTATTTGTTGATTGGTGATAGGATGCTATTCACGTTTGTTTAAAATTCCATTCGTTAAATTCATCTTTGATTTTTCTCGTTGAGTTACTTGTTGTTGATAGTTCCATGTTAGGAACTTTATAATTTTCCTTATCTTGTTGTTATAATGGTGTCAGATTTGTTCATCTTTAAATAGCGTTTATAAATAAACATCTTATTAACGCAGTTGCTTTCGGTGTCTTCACTAATCCAGTCCTCACCCGGCTTCATCCTGTGACAGAAGGCTTGCGCTAAACCAAAACAAGTATGCTGTAGCTATTTTTTATGGATTTGTCACAAACATTTTACTTTTTTCTGCACAAATTCCTCCTCCAGAAAATGGAAGCAGGTGGATTTTCAGATTCGGCAGAAAATACTAGGGCAGATTACCTCTAAAACAGAAGACAATGTGTCGAAATCGGAAACTCAACTAGATAATTAACTGGCAAATATTTATTAAGGGGTACCTCGGGGGGTCAATTCTCGAACCCATAGTTTTGATATTTTTATTAACAACATCTTTTCATAAATGATTCTGATCGATATAACTATACCGATGACAACACACTTGTCTATGCTCACCACAACTTTAATATTATGAAATGTACATTGGAAACTGAGTGCCAATTTTTTTTAGGTGGTTTTCAGACAATGAAATGAAATCAAACACTGGTAATTTCCAAGCTATTGCACTTGGAAAGAAAAGTAAAGAATGTCCAACATACTTAAATGATCTGTAGTTGTAAAAAAATTCGTAGTCTTTTAGGTATGCAAACTAGATGGAGACGTCGAATGTAAGAATATCCAGGGGAAGGGCTACACTATTTTAGGTATGCAAACTAGATGGAGACCTCGAATGTAAGAATATCCAGGGGAAGGGCTACAATATTTTAGGTATGTAAAAACACTAGAGAGACACCGAGTGTCACATTAGCCAAAGTATGGGCTACACTGTTTTATGTATGTAAACACATTGGAGACACCGAATGTAAGAACAACCAGGGGAAGGGCTACAATATTTTAGGTATGTAAACACAGTGGAGACACTGAATATAAGAGCAGCCAGGATAAGGGCTACAATATTTTAGGTATGCAAACACACTGGAGACACCGAGTGTCACATTGCCAAAGTATGGGCTACAATATTTTAGGTATGTAAACACTAGAGAGACACCGAGTGTCACATTAACCAAAGTATGGGCTACAATATTTTAGGTATGTAAACACTAGAGAGACACCGAGTGTCACATTAGCCAAAGTATGGGCTACACTATTGTATGTATGTAAACACATTGGAGACACCGAATGTAAGAACAACCAGGGTATGGACAACACTTTTAGTTAAGTAAACACATTGGAGATAGATACCGAATGTAAGAACAGACAGGAAATAGGCTGGAATATTTTATGTATGTAAACACATTGGAGACACCGAATGTAAGAACATCCAGGGGATGGGCTACACTATTTTAGGTATGTAAACACATTGGAGTGTTGATTATGATGTGGTTAAGGAATATATCTTGAAGGGTTGTGAGTTGGTACCAAAGGCATATCGATAGGGGTTTATGAATGGTAGAAAAGAAACTGGACAAACCCATGTCGAATGTGCACGGGAAAAAGAACAACTGTTTGATAGGTGGTGGTCAGCCAAGAAGGTTGATCAAGATTACGATAACCTCAGACAGCTCGTATTAATTGAAGAGTTAAAGAAGTGCATCCATTGCTACAGGTTGAAAAATAAGGAACAGAATAAGACAGAGCAATTCCAAATGCTCTTATTTCAAAGAGGTCAAGGTCACGGTCTTGCATTGAAAGCAATACATTTGTTGGGTCAAACAGATCGCAGTCTGATTCTATTTTAGAGACTTATGAACCATTCATGTCAGAAGGTTCTATATCACTTATTGGTGATTCTACCAAACCTATCCCTATTAAAATATTATGGGACACAGAAGCTTCTCAGAGTCTTTTGTTATCAGGTACTTTGCCTTTGTCTGAGAAGTCTTCTTCTAGTAAAAATGTACTTATTCAGGGAGTAGAGTGCGACTTTGTAAATGTTCCTCTCCATTGTTTCAATTTGGCATCAGACTTAGTTTCTGGACCTGTGACTGTTGGGGTAGTGACTTCTTACCTGTAGAAGGTATCCATTTATTACTAGGCAATGACTAGATAGAGATAAGGTCGTGGTTAATCCACTTGTAACTGACAAGCCTTGTTTGGATCAAAGAGTTGATCCTTTTGAGATTGAAATACCTGATTTGTACCCTGCTTGTGCAGTTACCAGAGCTATGGCAAAAAGAGCTCTTGAGAATAATGTTGATCAAGAAATTATTCCTTCAGCTGACACATTTATTGGTCAGTCTTTTGATGAGGTCACCTTTTCTCCTGGTATTCATCAACCACTAGGTATTGATCACAATGATCCTCTTTTTACTACTCATTCTCTCTATTCTAATCAGGGTGACAAAAGACAACCACTCGCTGTCGAACAGGAACAAAATCCTGAGATCTCCTGTTTGTTTCAGAGGGATATTAGTGAAACGGAAGCCAAACAAGTCCCAGATTGTAATTTTGTGAAAAATGGGGTCTAAGAAATGGAGACCACCTGAGGTACCCGCTTATGACGAGTGGTCAGTGAGCTATCAAATTGTCGTTCCTAAGTCATATTGACTGGAAATTCTTAGTCTAGCCCATGAAGCTCCTTTGGCTGGTTATTTAGGAGTCAATAAGACTTATCACAAGATCTTGAATAATTTGTATTGGCCAAAACTTAAAAGTGATGTTTCTAAATACTGTAGATCTTGTCACACTTGTCAAATGGTAGGAAGACCCAATCAGATGATACCGAAGGCACATCTGCAACCCATTCCTGCATTTAACGAACCATTTAGCAGAATAATGGTAGATTGTGTTAGTCCTTTACCTAAGACCAAGTCAGGCAACCAATACTTGTTGACCATCATGTGTGCATCTACAAGATTTCCAGAGGTAATTCCTTTGAGAAATATAAAAACTAAAACTATTGTAAAAGCATTCGTTAAAATTTTTTTTTTTTTTAAATTTTTTTTTTACACGTGTTGGCCGTCCCAAATCTGTCCAGTCTGATCAAGGGTCAAATTTTATGTCAGGAATTTTCCAACAAGTTATGCATGAATTAGGCATCCAACAGTTAAAATCTTCTGCCTATCACCTTGAAAGTCAAGTGGATTTGCAAAGATTTCATCAAACTTTGAAGAATATGATTCGGTCATATTGCTTTGATACAGGAAAGGATTGGGATTAGGGTGTTCATTTGTTATTGTTTGCTGTTAGGGAATCAGTTCAAGAGTAATTGGGTTTTTGTCCCTTTGAACTCTGTTTTGGACATACTCTCCGTTGTCCATTGAAGTCATTGAAAGAAAAACTTCGTTCAAATGAAGATTCAAAGATTAATCTGTCTGATTTCAAATATAAGTTTTCAAAGGCTTGTGAAGTAGCAAGAACTAATCTTCACTCTACTCAGTCAAAGATGAAATTATGGTATGACAGAAATACACAGGAAAGGAGATTAAAGCCTGGTGAGAAAGTTCTGGCTGTCTTGCCCATTCCTCAAAATCCTCTTCGGGCTAAATTGTGTGGTCCTTATACCGTTTAAAAGAAGGTAAATGATATAAATTATATCATTAACACTCCTGGGAGGCGGAAACAGAAACAACTTTGTCACATAAATATGTTAAAGGACTATTTTGACAGAGATAGCCAAGTTAATTACTCAATCAATTTAGTTGTACCTATCCCACACAGTGAGGATGTAAACAATGGAATGCAATCTGACTGTAGTGACTTTGGTTTAACCAAACTTCAGAATTCAGAAATATTGAACAATCTGGACCACAAACTTACACATCTAAAACAACAGGAAAGAAAGGAATTAAAACAGCTATTACATGAGTATGAGCACTTGTTTCCTGATGTTTCTACACGAACAAATAAAATCTATCATGACGTTAAAATTGTAGATTCTGCGCCTGTGAAACAACATCCTTTTAGGATGAATTCTCTCAAGCAGGAGTATCTGAAAAAGGAAACTGAATATTTACTGGAGAATGATTTTGTAGAACCAAGATGTTGACATGGGATCCAGGTCATGAATCACCACGCGCTATTGACGTGACTCACCATTGTTGCGTTAAGTTGACCGACATAATTATCGATTTTCTTGGACAGAAACAATGTCTCATGTACTGTATAATAGCGTTGGCTACTGAATTAAAGAATTATAATACAAATGTCATAAACTAAATGAAAACTATATTATAATTTAAAGATGATACATAATTCCGTAACAATTATCTACAACGACACCTGGGAAGATCACTTAGAAGCCATTCGGAAATTCTTCAATAGAGGCAGTGATGCAAGTCTGACGATTAATTTATGCAAAAGCGAGTTTTGCCATGCTTGTGTCACATTTTTAGGACATATTGTTCGCACAAGGTCAACTGTTCTATATTTTTGACTTGTGATAGTACATTTAGGATTATTTGGAATTTAATTCACAAACTGTAAGTGTCTTTTGAAGTTTTACTTTGTATTGTAGGGAAATAAACTGATTGTTGACTTTACCTAAATCGTTGGTTTCACTTTCTTTCTGTTACTTATTTTTAAGACCTAGAGTCGTAACAACTGATTTTCCGCTATCTTTGTTTTCTTGATGAATCCACAAAGAACATCTATGACTGAATTTGCCCAAAACAACTTCGTTTGGGTTCTGTCTTTGGCTCAGGCCAAGAACATCTATGACTGAATTTGCCCAAAACAACTTCGTTTGGGTTCTGTCTTTGGCTAAGGCCAGTTCTTTTAATTTCTGTCTTTGGCTAAGGCCAGTTCTTTTCATTTTGATTATTGGTCTTGGAATGTAGTATCATTGATTCAATCATTTCTTTATCACTTATTTCAGACAAATAAAAAACCGAGGAATAATTTATTCTGTGAGTGACTTCTTTAGCATTTCTATTCATTTTGAAGCCTTTTCTCCTCGTGAAAGTTGCTATATTCCTTTCCTTCCGTTCGAATATTTTATGATAGCCTGACGAAGAGCATGCCTGTAGGTTTTACGTACTCACCATGTGCATTTTGAACATCATCGGGAGTTTTACTATTGTAATTTGTTTAAATTAATTGTACATTTCCCCTGCATCTTGTTGTGACACTCGTCCCCTCCTTGGTTCTCTCCAGATATACATTCAGTTTTTCAATTACGGGTTTCTTTTCCAAAGCGTGCGTTTTCACTCTGATTTTAACTTTTCTTATTTTCTTTAAGTTCTCAGTGGATAGCTGGGAGACTGGTACATTAAGCTTTACGCTTAGTCTTTCTCTCCATTTCCATGTATTTTCTTTATATTGTGCTTTGTTTCTCCCTCCACCATCTGTATTTCAGCATAATCAAATTATGTTCACCTAATTTGGATAAGTCGTTTAAAGTTTGTGATCTACTTTTGTAACGGCGGCCATAGTTGACGGTGAAACGGCGTTTGTGCAAACTTGCAAGGTTTTCATGCCAGGATGCTTTCTGTCAAGTTTGTTAAAATTCTATTAAGCGGGTTTGGAGAAGATGTCGTTTAATGGTTTTTCTATTTTTAGTAACAGCGGCTATATTTTCTGATTCCTGTGGCATAAAATATATACACGTAGTTAATGCTTTAAAGAATGGCTGTGTATATGCTTCCTAATCATATTTAAATATATGTGGAAAATCGTTTTTTGTAATTATTGCAATTTTTTTTTTTGTATTCACAAAATATTGGATTCATCAAAATAAATTCTGATTTTAAGTGAAATCTCAACAAACACATGATGGGGGGGGGGGGGCATAAACATAATTTCATTGTTTAAAGACATTCTTTTGAAGACCTTAAACATCTTTTGGGTTGCGATATCATTCAGAAAAAAAAAATCATAATCGTATTAAAGTAACATATAAATGGCAATACAGGTACATTTGTATGCATTCTCTTTCTTTATTCTGGGCATGTACGGGCAACTACGAAATATAAGAGGTTGCTAGGAATACAGTTTGTGGTTCTAAATATAATCTTTCTTTGTGACCATAATACCAGTAAAGTGTATTATGTAGGTATACATTGAAGTTATGTAGTATATACAAGTAGGCCGAAGGTGTGTGAGTGCTGAATCAGTAGTAACAATGTGACTTGGAATTAATAACAGAGAGGCCGTAACGGACTAAATTATCAAGTTCTTATTTTTTTAAATGAATATGGAACGTGTCACAAAATGTGCATTGAAAAAAGAGAATTTGAATATGCACGGTGAAAACTTACGTACATGAAAACCAGTCTTTATTTAACTCTGTGTTCAAGTCATTCATTAAAGAATAACAATTTTGAATGTCACCATGGTTGATTGCATTCAGATTAAAAGATCGCGTGTGGTAACGTTTACAAAGGCCATGAAGATCAACCTGTCTCTTAGAGACGACTGAAAGATAATACCAGACAGGTAAAATATGTTTTGCTAAAGCATATAGTAAGATCAGATTATCCTTAAGTTCATTTTTATTGAAGATACATATTATTTATGAGCAATCACAAAGAAAGTTAAGCTATTTAGTATAGAACAATCATTTTGTCGCTGGTCAAAGTATTTATTTTGGAATACTTCCCTCAAACATTATAACATTACTGTAAAGACCTTGAAAGTAAATATGTTGTTTCATCTGAAATTAAGAGAAGCACGATTAAAAAAAGGACAAAAAGATTTTCCTTACTACTAATAATGACATATGGTGCTCTTGCATCACGTAAAACATAGGGCTACATTTATGGCTTGCATGACCTCCTTGGTCTTGATCCACACTCTCTTTGGATACACCGAACCCACCCCATCCCCTCGATGCACTTGTAGGCAATGTCTGATGTTGATCGACTGATGAAAATAGGTGATATTGTTCTTTAAAAATAACTTAAGCTAAACGTTGATATTATTTGGATGAACGAACATTCTGACCGATATGCCTTGCCTCTTGCGACAGTTTTAACCGCCAAGATACAGCATGCCTCTGTGATTGAAGTTTTTCTATATTTTACATTTGAACCCAATCCAAAGATATCTGATGAGGGACCCGAAACTATATCCCTCTTACAGATATATACCAAATATGCAACATATGTACCCAGGTTGGCGAATTTTCACCCAGTAGTTAGGAAGAGATAATTACTGACAGATGGCTGGATGGACAGACAGAGAGGTAGAGGTGAACACAATATCCCCGATGCTTGTTAAAGGAAGGAAACTGAAATACATGTACGTGGTAAAAAGTCTATTCGTGGACACAAATGGCAATTCATGAGTAGATGAGTTTGTAAAAATATTCTCTAATATTTTCAAACAAGAGGTCCAGGTGGACCTGAGATTGCTCAGCTTGCTGAAATCAGGGTATTTGGTCCAGTAATCTAGGTTTTTAACAAATGCTATGTTGGATGGCTGATCTGCATCATTTTATCACATTAGTAAGGGGCCTAACGCCAGGATGCTCAATGCAAAATTTGGTCACATTCCATAAAGCTGTGCATAATTTAAAAAATGTTGCTTAAAGATGTTCTGTTTTTAGAAATGTGGATATATATATGAGGGTGAATTTAAATTGTTTTTTTTTTTAAAACAATAAAACAAACAAACAAACATGCAAGTTAGAAATTTAAAAGGCAAAGACAATGGTTTAGTCTCTATATTTAATAATAATTACCGTTTTATTTAATAGTCTGTTACAAATTTTGACTTGGAAGTACTAGTGATTTAAATTGATGTACTAGGTAAATCTAAAAAATAATGATGTATTTTGAATTCCCACATAATTGCAAATGTAAAGTACTATCAGATCAAGAACATGACAAACTTTGCAGCAATCAAATTTATTATGTACTGTCATAAATATTGGCAACATCATAACATCATTTCGCTCCTTGTGAAAACAGTTACAGAGAATAAGTCTTCATAATAATTTGTGCACAAACGTTAAGATAGTGTTTAGAGTGGGATCAAACCTTCTAATTAGGGCAATATTATTATAATGACAGGTGTTTTTTGTCATAACAGATATCTATTTTACAGGCTCTGCTGACATCTTGTTGGTAAAATAAATTTCTGACATTAAAAACTCAACGAACGTCAAAGTATCCTAAATATAAAAATGTGATCATATATATATATATATATATATATATATATATATATATATATATATATATATATATATATATATATATATACACCTGTTGATCAAATGTTAATAGTATAATCATCAAATTCTTATGCATGTAAAAATGGTATCTTGTCTCCAAATATTTCCAGCAAATATTTTTGTTCGTCTTTCAGACTGAGAGAAATATAGGGGTTGTATAAAGAATCATCATGACTGACGATAACAAACAGTTGAAGAATGCATGTAGCATATGCCTTGATCCATATGACAACCCTAAAATCCTGCAATGTTTTCACACATTCTGTGCACAATGTCTCTAGGGCTTTATAATATCCACTGGAAAATCAGGAAACATCCACTATCCTCTCTGTAGAATGGTTATCCAGGTACCCAAGAATGATCTATATAGGTTTCAGACATATTTTTACATACATGTATCCGATGGTCCATCAAAGGCAATAATCAAGTGTTCAGGGGAAACAACTGCTCATGATTACACTAATTCTGTACCTGTTGTTGCTGTGAATCTGGTACTCCCTTTAGGAAATGTGTCGTCACTGTGCATTGCACTACACATGGGAAGTGTTCTCCATCGCACCTGAAGGGAAAATAAAGTGTAACTTTTGTTGAACTGATATGGCAGGGTCCTCAGGACAATGGCGGGTCCTTCATCATCAAGTACGTTGCAAGGATTAATAGTCACTGACAAGGGCACATATGAGATGTATAATGGTGACATTCCCTCTTGCAAGATGGATGGCTTGAAAGGAGGTAAGCTGCATCTGTTTACAGTGAGGGCACAAAATGCTGTAGGAAGTAGACCATGGTCTGATTCTCTGGAGTTCATTACTGACCAATGCCCACCAGACGAACCCAAAACCTTACCATTGAGGAGATTTCAGCCACCAGTATTATCCTCTCTTGGACAGAGCCAGAATGCAAAGGAGCCAGAGTCACAGAATACATCATAGCAGTAAATAACGTGTTAAGGAAAATGCAAGTCGACCATGCCAACAAAACACAATATAGAGATAAAATTGAGATCATTAACCCAGGAACAAGCTATGAATTCTTCGACCAGGCAGTAAACTGGTCAAGGAAAGTTTTGTGGATCAAAGTCACGTGTAACATTGGGTAACAAACCTTCCCCTGTGACAGCTATTGAAGTAGAGGCAAGGTCCATGGCAACTATCACATTGAAATGGAAAGAACCAGAGAGCAACGGCAATAAGATTACTGGATATGAAATTCATCTGAATAAGAACAATAAAATTCAAGTATCAAACAGGAGAAGGTACAAAATAAGACATCTACAGACAGGGACAGTTTACAATATTTCCGTTCAAGCCATTAATTCAGACGGGCTATCTGATGAAGGAACCATATTTGATGTTCAAACGCTTGCTGATCTAAAACCAATGCAGGCAAGTTTGAGGTTCAATTCAACCCAGTCATCGCCTGGGTACTTGTCTGATTCAACATTAGTTCAAAGCCAGCCCTGATCTGCAAGGCAAGAGCTCGAATGTGTTCAACACCAGATGATACCTCCCCTACATACTCAAATTACACATCTCAAGATATAGAAAGTTACTACACTGAATCTGTCCAGCTATCAGAAGGATACTGCCTGCATGATCTAACTGATGTTTAGGACATACATTTGTTTGAATTAATGTTTAAAACCTATAAAGAAATCAATGAGGAGGTTTTGACAAAGAGGAAAACGAGATGAATGATATAATTGATGAAATAGTAAAAGAATCATTAGGATTTAACAGAATATTTAATGGTTTTATTTATTTTTTAACATTCCTTATAATTTGTATTTTAGTTTGTGCCACATTCTTCCCAGTCTTTTTATTTCAAGAGTATGAACCATGGAATACACTGTTGGTACCTTATTCGTTTTTAGTAGTGTCCATAGGGACAAGATTTCGACACGCACATTATGGAAAATGTATTATTGCAGGATATATAATCTGAAGGGAAATACCTTCTTGCTGCCTGGGTATGTGGAGACAAAAAACATCCATGAAATATATTTTGCCAGATTTCATAATCCTTATTTTCACTGCAAGGAAAAAGCATTTGAAATCAATGACACGCTACTTTCTAGAGGTCCCAATTCGTTTGAAAGAAATGAAATAAAAAAGGGGTCTTATCCCAGCATTAAAATCTCTAATTAAAGAACCTGTACCGTCATGGAGAAATGCCACTAGACACCCTGTATTACTTCAGATTTACTTATGCGTACGCTTCTTTCTTCATAACTCTAAACATACAGCATGGACATTACAGTATTGTTATTTTGGAGTGGTGTATTTAATGGCAATTTTGGCTTATAAATCGGGAATGGATGCAAAGTTGCCATTGAATACGATAAGGTGACCTTAATTCTCTGGCAACATTACTACCAGGAAATGTCCTAAGTGCAGGCCAATGTCATATACAGAAAATGTGAAAAACTACTAGTAAAACAGTGAAACTTAACTTGAAAGACCACTGTTTTAGAATACCTCTTTTTTCATGCATGGATCAAATCGACTATATAATGTTATGATTAAAAAACATTGTACGAAGCCTTTGTAAGCAAACATTTAGACTGGTTAGAATGATATCATGTGACACAAAAACTTGTTAGTTCATAGCACCAGAAGGAAATACTAACGTATTCAAGCACTCTTCTAGTGTGTGATCTGACAATATATATGACGAATTGTCAAAATATAGTTGTTATTTATTTCTCGCGACTTGTTTTTTTAATAGCTATTTGTAATCAATAGCTTTGAACTTCATATCTGACAGGATTGATGAAGTCATGAAGTTTGAAAATCGATTACAACTATGCATGAACATCTTCGCTTCGGCCGTTCATGCAGTGTGTGATAAATTTTCAAGCTTCATAACTTCGTTAATCCTGACCACTAATAAGAGACAATTGTCATAAGACACCACTTGTTTTGCATACGGAATGGTGTCTCAAAAAAGGTTTCACTGTACAGAACTTTCAGTGTATGAGGTCTTTTACATCTATTGGACATAATGAGGCCTTAATGGACTTAACCAGCGGCAACCTTATTAAAAATTGACTGTCTTCCATATTTTAGACACGAGAATAGTCATTGATCAGCTGTTGATTGATTTCCAAATCCACATTCTTTGTTCGATTTTTAATAAAATTGTTGTGAAGCTTCATTCAATCAAGATCTCCAAATCGTTTTGATGATTCATATATTCTGCCATACTATCTGGTAATAGACATACACTAGAGCTAATAGCAATAGGTGCATTGCAAAGGGCTTTGCTCACTACTATTTGCTTGGCAGGGCCTTAAAAAGAGCATGTTGTATTGGGACACAAAGTTAGGAGAATGGGCATTCTGGGCTGTAAATCCTTTCAGTGATAGCGTGGAATGTTGGAAATCCAACTCTTTGAAGGTCTTGTCAATATAAAGCTGCACGCCAAATTTCGTTGAAATACAACAATTATTGGTAAAGTAATGTTACAGAAACCAAAGACAGGAGGACAGGAAATATATTAAATGGATGCCGATTGGTCATTCAATATGACCACCATTACTAAAAAGAGGAAAACATTTCAACAACAGCATCTCTAAACTGCAAAACAGAATTATGCCAAATCTGATAGAAAACATGCTGGCATAAAGGTATTTCAAATTTGTTCAAATGATCCGGATCCACCGGTAAATATGAATACTACAGAATGGGACTCGGGACTCAAACGGGAATCCTACGCTAACAAGGGTCTGTGGATTATAGCCTGAAATGCGAAACTAACATTAGGCGGCCATTTTGTGGGTTTATAGGGTCATGGAAAAATCCAATGTTAAAAATGTCCATAGGTTGAACATTGTGAGTCTGTTTGGCGGGAAATGTAACATTGCAACATTATGGATCTGTTTGGTATCTAATGAGAATTAAACAATGAGGTTATACTATTTGGTTTCAAAATGACACTCTGGACCCCAATGGGAATTTAACATGGAGAAATGTCACTTGGTGGTCTATGGGAATTTAATATGGGAATGTCACTTAGGAGTTCTGTGGGAATTTAGCATGGGGATGGCACTCTTGACGCAAACAGGAATTTAACATGGAAATGGCACTATGAAACGTAAGGGAAATGTTGACTGCGGCAAACTGTATTTACAATGACTTGCCAAGAAACTGGTACAAATATATTTATTGTAAGTTATAAAATATAGTAAAGACTTATTTTATCATGATGTAGAAGTATACAAATATTATTTTTATTTTTAATATTTGTGTACTGTTCTACATTTTCTGTTATTTTTGTTTTTGACCATGTCAAGTCATTATTACAGACACAAACATAAAACACAAAATAACAATGATTGAGTAGTTCCCCGTTTTTAGGTGTGTGTGTGTGTCTGTGTGTTTCAATATCTTATCCATATTTAAAAAAGCAAATCATGACATAGAGACACTTACGTGTGGGGTGGGGGGAGTATATTCCAGTGATTAAGAATCACAATGAAATTTCAAAATACATCATAAAGTCCATTTATTTAAAATTTTTGTTTTACTGTTTTCCTTTTTCGAATTCTGTACTGGCATGAGTTCTTCTATGTCAGTATATTACTAGGAATCCAAGACTGCGTTGATGAAGAAAATACACACAATATTGTCCATACACTATTGGGAATCCGAACATTGTAATCGCCCATTATTTGCATGAATACAGATGTAATCCTTCTATTTTCCAGTAGTAGATGTAATACTCTCACTAAAATGGTTACATACTGTCAGCATGTTGTATTGAAACATATTTAGTGTCAAATCAGGCAAATTTTCAGTCATCAATTTTGTAGTTACAAATGTTATAAATTTGCCAGCCCTACACTAACTTGACCTTGGCTTACCCAATGTGCAAATATTGCTGTTGAGAACAGAGTTATTTTGCTACATTGTTAAACTTAAGCCAGAATTTGGCGGGCTTAATTTAAGATTTCTTGTAATGTTGCAACATTTTTTTTCAGTTTGGGTGACAAATTTTACAAATTTGCCAACCTAGATTTAGAACACGGACAGACCATTGCAACCACAATAGAATGAATCGTCTGTATTGTAGACAAATTAAAATAAATATTGCTTTTCAAAAAGGTTTCTGAGTGTACTTTATTAGTTTTTGCAGTCATAGATTTCAATTCTTTCATTAAAACGGCTGCCCTTTTTGTTTGCATGATACATATATTGGCAGAAATTTGGTTGCAATGCTAATACTTTTATGAGGCAAATTTGTTTCTTAAGTAGCTAGATTGTTACAAAACGACGATTTCTTGTAAGGTTGCAGATTGATTGATTGAGAGAGGGGGGGGGGAGGGAGTAAAAAATTAACATTTTTTAAAAAAAAATCTCTGCTCACTCAAACATCAAGAAATGTGTAATTCTGTATTCCTTCTATTTTCCAGTACTATATATAATGCTCTCACTAAAACGGCTACCTACTGTCAGCAAGTTTTATTTCAAAAATTTGTGCCAAACCCAAATATTGACAGAGAGAAAGTAAACTTTTCAGTTTGAGTTTTTCAGAATTTGGTGTTAATTTAAGGATATACTGGTCAAGTGGTAAACTTTGAGGCCTTAAAATAAGTCTTAAAGTTAGGTCAAGATCAAGACTTTCGTGTAAAAGCAGTTGATCCTCACAAAATTGTAGATTTGTCAGATCATCAAATCGTTAGTCGACCCTTGGAAAAAAGTGTATCAGATCGTCTACGACAAACGAGTGTGACTTCCCGATCACAACACGTTACCTACGGACACATAAATCTCGAGTATAAAAAGGAGACAGAAAGCTCATTTTAAGTACAGAAGCTGACCAAGAATGAAGAGTTCGATACAGAAACAGTGTAATGGACCCATTCACTCCAAGTTCAAGGAAGTAGAATGCGCTGCTGTGCATGCGACCAGAATGATGTTGTACCCTGTGATGCAACACGACTATCGAAAGGACACACACTTACAAACCACTCTGGATACCACAAGTCCATCACGAATAACAAATCAAAGAAGACTACAAGTTTCCTGTGGTTTTGCTTGACAGCCTAGGCTATTGTAATTTTGTCAGTCGATTCCAAACGTTCAAAAGGAAATGGCCTAAATATATGGAAGGACCTTGTCCCAAATTTTCAGTCACAGCAATATTTGTTTACTTGGGAGAAGGAGATAATGTACACAGTTTCAGTTGTGGTGTGAAACTTCACAAATGCGAGTATAAAGATACAGCTTACCTTGAACATTTATGATGGTCTCCTTGCTGTCGCTACCATCCTTTGGTGGGTCCAGAATATGATTCTCGTTGATGCTTTAGAAGAGGAGAGGATTCGTAGTGTACCTCCTGAGCTGCGAGAATGCATTTACAGAGATTTGTACAATATCAAGTGAAACGCAAAGAACACGAAAGAAAGAATAACATGAACTGTGTTTTTTTTAAATGTGCATTTGTTGCATCATTAAAGAAAAAACATGCAATGTGTTTTTTGAAGTGTAAATCTGTTTTGTTCCATAAAAGAAAACATGTTTCTTTTTTAGCAAGTGAATATGTTGTACCATGAAAGAAAACATGAACTGTTTTTTTAAATGCACATTTGTTGTACCATAAAAGAAAGAAAACATGGACTTTGTTGGGTTTTTTTTAAAAAATTAAAAATTTATAAAATGAAAGATAAAACAAACCGTTAATTTATTTCTTTCGAAATATAAATATGTTTTGTACCATGAAAGAAAGAAAGCGTAAACTGTATTTTTGTAAATGTACATTTGTTGCACTGAGATAAAACCATGAAGACAAAATGTTTATATGTTATACCATGAAGAAAAATTAAACATACAAAATGTATAGAATGTCTTGTTTCGTTTATGAAATCTCAAAATTCCAAACACTACTCAAGAGTTATGGCTGCATCCACCGTTCTCAAAGTGATTGACCAAAGGTTAGATCCTCAAAGTTGGGAAGCACTGTATCTTCCCTATCCCTTTAACATATTAATTGCTGGACCTAGTGGTTCAGGCAAAACCGCATTTGTCAAACGTTTGAACGAACACAAATCGATTTTGTTCTATCGTCCTCCATAACGTGTTGTGGGTTTGATTCAAAGACAATCCTCTTACACGTTACTCCAAGAACGTCAAGGAGAATCCATTTCGTTTGTAGAAAGAATTGCTCGCGAAGACGATGGGTTGTGTCTGATTTGAGTCAAACACATCTTGTCATCTTCGATGATATGTTATGAGAAGACAAAGAAGAAATTAAACTTTACACGAAAAGGACATCACTGTAATGCTAGTATTATTTATGTTACTCAAAATTTATCTCAACCAAGTAAAGCGCATTGCATCATCAGTCTGAATGCTCATTATGTCGTGTTGTTTAAAAATCAAAGAGATAAATCTCAAGTTAAAGTTTTGGCCACAGTTAAGAACAACTTGGCTAAATTGTGCATATGACAATGCCACTCAATTGCCACATGCATATTTACTCATCGATTTAAAACCTACCACTCCCGATTATTTGAGATTTTGTACGATTTATTTCACGATTGGTGTCAAGAAGAAGGTTTAGTCATTTACATGGCACCTTCCTTGTCTGTCTATAAAACTATAAAACACCATCCACTTCATTCCTTTCTGACATTATCCAACATGAGTTCCTTCCAGTCTAATCCTAGTGCGAAATTGTTTCGTGCACTGTATAATTTCAGCGCGAAAAAAATGCACAAGTGCATTCACGTTTGTTAGAAGCTAGTCTCCAAGAAGTGTTACAGATGGTTTACTTTGACAGCACGTCAGTTACTACAAGATATCATTCAAATACCACATCAAACAAAGGTTCTTCTGAAAAGCATAAAGTAGCTTTGTCACAACTGGTTGATCCAAGAATCGTTACTCAGACCAAAAAACAAATCATTCTGAAACCAGGTGGAAATAGATTTTTAGGAGGTGTCATTATTCGTTCAATTTTAAATGGGATTCTAATGCAAAAGCTAACATAAAACAAACCTTAAAAGACAGACAAAAAAGAATAGAGGGACAGTAAGTTCACACTCGAAGAAAAAGAAAACACCTCCTTCAAGAAAGAGAGATACTTCCGCTAGAACGCGCATGTACTCGTGAAAATATCGCTCTGTGACCGTCTCATCTACTCCTCCTCCGTTAATGTTGATGCCAGCTACACCTAATTTAAGACCAGTGTTTCCACATTTGATTAAAAACGCAAATCCATGTCTAAAGGAACTTCTGCTCCATCGACGTCTTTTTCTGCTCTAGCAGCTGCTGATACAAACAAAAAAGTGCCCTCTCGTAAGACAAAAGTACAAGACAAAACAGGTGTGCTACGAAGTGTGCTGGATTTATTCGAGCAAGAACTGGCAAGATTTAATCCTCTGAGTACACCAGTAGTACCTAAAGTGAAGTTGATACGACGTCCCGACAATCAGTGGAGACCAGTTCCAGTATAAAAGATGTGTTGACCAAGATTCAATTAAGGTTTCCACCTGAACAAAGATGTCACAAAGTTCACACCATCGTCCAAAGAGATCTTCCAAAAAATAAGAAAACATGGGCTCTCTCCTCGTTTAGTGAAACATTGGGATATTTTGTCAGTACTTACCAATATAAATGATCCGATATGAAAACAAATCATTCAAAAAGTACCAAAAGAAATCATTGATACCGTGTGTGAATGTTGTTTGAACGTTTTGAAAGGAACGGTTCCTTTGACCCAGAGACAGAAACAGCGATTAGGACTACATTGTCACGTTCTTCGACAAATAGTGATTAAATAGTAACAGAAATCACCGCTGTAAATGAATATATAAATTGAATTAAATAAAAAAGCCGAGAACTTACCATAACGTTATCCGTATAATTACATTTGCCCATTTTGACAAAAACATTGGCTTGAGATTTTTGCATTTGAAATGTTTCTTTTCATGTCCTTTCAAGGGAAAGCACAGTGGTTGAACCGCTTGGCTTGCACCTCTGTAGTCCAGAATTCGATATCCTGTCCCACTACATACTCCACGACCAAGACAGCTCTACATCTCCACCGTTGCTGCCAAGAGTGCTATATGTAATTTATATATGTAAATGCATTTGATATTATTAATGATCTGAGCTGTAATTCCCAGCCATCCCGCCCCAACCACCACCCCTCACCCACCAATACACAGTAGTAACACCCTAACATGTTCATTTCCATGGATCTGTCTGACAGAACTGCGAACAGTCATCATCTTCTTAAACCTCAGGCCAGCCAATGTAAATCCCAAATCAGAGTTCTCTAAACCGTTTATCTCCATATTGTCTTGCCTTAAATTCATTGATAAATGGCCTTAACATTTATTTTCTTCTTTTGATAGATTGTATTAGAAAACATTATAGCTTTAGCCTTTATTCGACTAACAGCAATTTTACTATTACATTTTCTGTATTTGTCTCCATGCTCACGTTTCTCCAGATCCGTGTCATTAGCTGAGTTTGATTGACGACGTCATTTATTAGACTGGTTTTTTTATAGTCTGTAAGTGTATTAGACTGGTTACTTATAGTCTGTAAGTCAGACTAGTCTTATGTAAAGATGGCGATTTAATATAGGAACTGGCAATCTCACAATAAGAAAGAGATTATGTTGTAAATTAAATTGTATCTGTCAAATGTTTTTAGTGTAAAACTTGATATATACTTATAATTAAAAAGTGTTTGTGCAATTTTTGGGTTGCCGCATTAGGAATCTGAAGGTTGGTAGAGGGCAGACAGTTGACAATTTTCATTCGCCAATTCTGAAGTTTTTGTCTCAAATGCGACCATTTAAGTTGCAACTTGGAGAGTTGGTCATGTAACTCCAAAGAGGCTATTATTTGCAAAATATCTTTGCTAAAAAGCTGAGTGAAGATACTGATAGATTGATCTTGTATTGCAGTGTCAAAACGGATAACCTTGAAGAAAGAGCTTCAAATCTTGGTCAGTAGGCTTTTGTTGACTGATTGTGGATGTCATTTAAATACTATCAAGGTATGGAATCATTTTGTCATCAATAATTCTGGCTGACTCAGGCTAGTTGTTTTATATAATTATAATCATCCCTGCACTTCAGCAAAGGATTTTATTGAAACTGTACTTGCTATATAAGTAGTTGGTTAAGATGAGCAATAAGGTTTAACTTTTTTTTCTCTGTCTAAAATTTGAGGTAGTGTTAGAATTCTACTTTTTAAATAGCTCATCATTACTTCTCCCTAAGCTGCTAAAGGATTTTACAAAACGTTGTGGGCTAAATAATTAGAACTAAATGTATAAAACTATATTAATTTCTTTCTTAAGCTTGTCATTTAGTAAATGTCATAAAAATGTCAAAAAGTGTATTTTGAAAAGTTTTAGAAAGAAATCTGTCATCACTTCTAAGCTGCGGAAAGAATTTACAGAAACTTTGTAGGTTCAAAAAGTGCATGTATATGTACAATACAACGTTTGTCAAGCCTGCTAGGGTGTAAACTGGACATAGCTGTCATTAGAATCCATGTACGTACATCCACGCCCTACATTTACCTTAATGTTGATTTTTTTTTTTAAATAGATCAGTTTTCAAATACAGTGCCAACATTTTCAAGAGAACCTTCAATGGCTGATAAGGAGACAATAATAGACCGGTTACTTAACCAATAATTACGAGATAAAATGAATCCGCCTGGATCAAAATATCTTGTAGCATATCTGTTATAAAAAATATAAAAAATAATAATATAAAAAAAAAAACGCTGACACCATGATAGGTAATATATTCATTGACTGTCTTAATATACATGTAGTACACATGACCACGCTGGCAAGCCACTAACATCAGAAAATTGGAGTAGGGAAAAAGGCAGGTAAAGACAGATTTGCTTCATGAAAATAGTTACCTTTCTCTTGAAACATGTGCAATGATAATACAGATTATAACTTTTCACGAAAGAATGCATTTAAACGTCGATGCAAACCATTCGTGAAAGGAGTTATTCCTTCACGATACAGTTACTTATTTCGTGAAATTGTGCAGTTTTCATGAAGAATGTCACTTTCTTCGCGAAAAAAGCGCCTTGACACGTCGAAGCTGAAATCTTTCATGAAAAAGTAACTTCTTTCAGGATAAATGTTACGTTTTTCTCCGCGAAAAACCTGCAATTTCTTTTTATAAAGAATGCAATTTTCAACATTAAAAACGTGCTTTTTTTACACGTCGGTGCAAAAAAAAAAGGTTTGTTTTTACAAAAAATTCCAAAGAAAGAATCACTACAATGTTGATAAAAGATGATTCCTTTCACGAAAAGTCTTCAAAAAAATATCTTAGTTCTTTCGTGAAGAAAGAGGACTCATTAAAACAAGTTCCTTCATGAATAATCCTTCTTTTTGGAGATGTTTAGCCAGGGTACACTTTTCGTTTTTATTTTAAAGAGCCATATTTGATATATTTATTTCTCAGATACCCATTGCAGAAAATAGACTCTAAGATGCTGACATACTTCCATTATTTAACTGTTTTAAAATGTGTTAAGCAACTTTAGTTTGGAGTGATTATAGAAAGGAAATAATATACTTTGATGTGGTTTTCTAAAGGATTAATTTATTGTTATGTTAGCCAAAGATCTGCAAACTAAGTATTGAAAGATACTTTAATACAGTCGTAAAGGAGAAATAACTCAACATGATGTGTATACCACAGCGACAGGAAGTAAATGGCTGCAGCTGTATATCTATTGAAATTGTATCATGTCATGAATATAATGAAAAAAAAAATAAAAAAAAAATAGGAAATAGATATATGAGATGTTATTTTGAATAAGCTACTGAAAAGTTTCCAACTCAAGTCAACATTACTTTAAAGGGATCCCTTGTCAAAATCGGATTATCTAGGGATGAATGCATCTTCACAAATCAATGAAAATAGCATGAGGAGGTTTGCTAGAATAGGCTTTTGACTGTAACAGTTTATTAATAGCTTTTGATGTTGTTTTTAGACTTAAGTTCATCAATAGGACACTATGGATTTGTGCATGCGCTATTTGTTGTGACACTTATTATGAAAATGCATTCTTTTGGAGGCTACGAAATCAGGAACTTATTTTAAAATTCGTTATACTTGGATTCATGATTAAAACTCTGTATTTTCTTGGGAAATGAGAAATTATCACACGTATTCACTATAATAACAAGCAGCGCATAGTTTGTAATTTATCACACAGACTATTATCAGAAATATGACATATCATCTTTGTAATTTATCACACAAACATCAGAAATGTGACATATCATCCATGTATCTTGTTTCATGTAATATATCTCAGTGTTTATGGTTGAAATGTTCCATGACATCATGTGTGTGCTAGTAATCATCATTTGATATGGTGGAAATGTTCCATGACATCAAGTACATGCTGGTAATCATTATTTTATATGGTTGA
Organism: Margaritifera margaritifera; assembly: GCA_029931535.1. Taxonomy (NCBI): domain Eukaryota; kingdom Metazoa; phylum Mollusca; class Bivalvia; order Unionida; family Margaritiferidae; genus Margaritifera; species Margaritifera margaritifera. The sequence goes on along the minus strand of JAQPZY010001699.1, from coordinate 8,194,006 downwards.
AATGCTCCAAGACATCATGTGTGTACTGGTAAACATCATTAGATATGGTTGATATGAATAGTGGTAATCATTATTTGATATGGTTGAAATGCTCCAAGACATCATGTGTGTACTGGTAATCATCATTCGATATGGTTGATGTGTATACTGGTAATCATCATTTGATATGGTTGATGTGTATACTGGTAATCATCATTCGATATGGTTGATGTGTATACTGGTAATCATCATTTGATATGGTTGATGTGTATACTGGTAATCATCATTTGATATGGTTGAAATGTTCCATGACATCATGCATATGCTGGTAATCATCATTTGATATGGTTGAAATGTTCCATGACATCATGTAGATACTGGTAACCATCATTTGATATAGTTGAAATGTTGCATCATGTATATACTAGTAATAATTATTTTGTATATGTTTGTATCGTTAAGCGATGAAAAAAACTTGGTTATTGGTAGTATAGCGTTTTCATTGAATCTTTTAAAGCTGTGTTATGCATTGCCTCTCAACCTGAGAATCTAAAGCTGTCTACAAATAAAATTGTCCTTAAAATTGTAATTTCTTGTCCTTCTTTAATGAACCTATCAACTATGAAATCCTTCATAAATGAAATATATTTTCCACTGTTATTTAGTATGATTCGTATATATTATCAGGACCATTTTTGACATGTGTATTGATGAATAAGTAACAGTCATACCAATACAAATGATGAATGAACAATGGTATACATTTGCATATTTATAATTTAAATTGTATTTGTTATGTGCTGTACCTCTATACTTTCCGTTAAATACTATTTATTATGATCTGTACCGATATACTTTCTTTTTAAATGATAACGTGATCGCGAGCTTTGTTTTAGTTATTTCCCACTCACGGATATGGCATATGTATATTGAATTAAAATGTTTGTCTCTTTGCCTGTGAACTTAAAAAAATTAACATGAAATAAAATAAATAGCTTTACTGTCATATTGTCTTATAGCTTTATTGTCATAACACTATTTTAAACATCATAGCTTACTGTTTTATTGTTAATGAATTTATATTTTCGTTTATCTTAAGTCACTATTGTTTTAATATTGTTGAAAGGTAAATTAAAGTACTGGTACATAGAGAAAAACAATATCTATATAAAACAATATTGCATTTAGTGCAAATAAAGATAGGATACTATACAGCCTAAAAAATTTCAAAGTACGATACTGCTTATTTGCACTAAACTGCATTTTCTCCCTCTCTTTCTCTCTCTCTCTCTCTCTCTCTCTCTCTCTCTCTCTCTCTCTCTCTCTCTCTCTCTCTCTCTCTCTCTCTCTCTCTCTCTCTCTCTCTTGACCTGTCACATAATAGTTCTGTAAAGAATAAAATTGTTTTTTTTACACAATGTTAAATCATGTCACATATCCAATATCCAGGAGAGGTGGCTAAGGCCCTCCTGACAGGAATGTAGCTGTAGCTATATGCAATGATATCATCACAAAGTATCTCACATACTTAAGTATTGTCGGTAGGACCCTAATAAACCGTGGCAGAACCCCAATAAACAGTGGCAGGACCCCAAGCAACAGTGGCAGGACCCCAAGCAACAGTGGCAGGACCCCAAGCAACAGTGGCAGGACCCCAAGCAACAGTGGCAGGATAAACAGTTGCAGGACCTCAATTAACAGTGGCAGGACCCCTGTAAACAGCGGCAGGAGCCCAAATAAATAGTGGTAGGACCCTAATAAACAGAGCCTAATAAATAGTGGCAGGACCCTAATAAACAGTGGTAAGACCCTAATAAACAGAGGCGGGACTCCAATAAACAGTGGCAGGACTCCAATAAACAGAGGCGGGACTCTAGTAAACAGTGACAGGACTCCAATAAACAGTGGCAAGACCCTAATAAACAGAGGCTGGACTCCAATAAACAGTGGCAGGACCCTAATAAACAGTGACAGGAACTTAATAATCAGTGACAGTACCCTAAAAAACAGTGACAGACCCTAATAAACAGTGACAGGACCCTAATAAACAGTGACAGAACCCTAATAAACAGAACTTAATAAACAGTGGCAAGACCGTAATAAACAGTGGCAGGAGCCCTATAAACAGTAACAGGACCTTAATAAACAGTGTCACTACAGAAACAAAAGTGTGCTGAAATCACAGACAGAATTCTGACAATAAAATTAATCTGGCATATGAAGCTGCAAAATATACAATTTGATTTGAATTTTCGCCGTTTGAAGCAGTGTTTTGAAACATGGCTAAAAATCCTGCAGGCCCATAGGAACCACAAGACCTAAAAGCTACAAGCCAAGTCTGATATCTGTGGTTTTAAAAAAAATGCAAGAAGAAAAACAAAATAAATAACTACCCAACTTCAGGAATATTTTTTTATTTTTTCTCTGCAAACATTAATCTTCATTTGTTTCATTTCACAAGAAAAGACAAATTATCTTAAGTCAAAATAGAAGTAAAATACAAGTTAAAACAAAAGCATTAAAAATTTAATCTCCGTGATAAAGGAATAAAGAGGAAGCACTAAAGACATACAACAAGAAGACAACGTACAACAATGTATTGGTTAGTTGAACTGACAAGTCTGCAAGAAATGATGAAATATTCTTCAGAGCTTCAGAGATATCATTTTCATTTTGCTTTATAAACCTTTTTTCCGGATCGGTGCCGCAAACTATATTTTCGACAGTCTAATGAACTTTAACCCTTACGTGTGTGAATTCCTTGGTTGTGTGATGTAAACAACTAAAGTGTATGTCAACGTGAGCATGTAGGCGCATTTACTCATCTTAAATTAAATATTAATTGTTGTTCAAAACTTTAATATTAATATAGTTTAACCAAAAAATATTCAATCCTGATTGTTGAATGTTCCGCACCTTAACTGTCATCAAAAAACTTCCAGACGAAAATTATTGATCACTATGGACTTTTACAATGGTGGCCAGGTACTAAACCGGGTCAAGAAAAGAGGACGTCGGGTCTCATCATAACAAATAACAGGGTATTAAAAATTTTTTCAACACGCGCAGCGCGTGACATTCAATCCGGCTTGTACCAGGTCACGCCTTTAGACTGACCTCGTCCAAAAATGTCCACATACGTTAACATTTATTTTGCCGTATGTATTTCTCAGGGCGTATATATAATGACTTTGCAATGAATGTGGATGTATGAGGATAGAAATTAAGTGAATAATCGCCATTTAGAGGTATTCGTAATCAAGTTCTAAAAAATGACACCCATTACAGAAAATAGTCGGCTGTGAACACCTACATGACCTGTATGACTTGTACTATCGATGGCTAAATTGACGATATCTGGAGATCTTGAATCAACTTATAAATGGCATATAAAACCTTCCCATTGCTAAGACTCCCTAAACTCAGGTCGGCCAACAAGACGCACACAATGTAAAGTTGTGGGACCGGAAACAAAATAGCCAGTACAGGGTTGGATAGACATGTATTTTTAATCCTGGTTGAAGCATGGTATACAATCCATTTTCCAAATTAATTTGCAGAACAAAGTTTGTAAAAGTTTTTTTTTTTTAAAAACAAAAAAAAAAGTATGGTTGATACAGAAAAATCTTTGATGCAGAAAAGTCTTCCTGCTAATATGTATTTATGCTTTAAAATAATAATAGGGAAAACACACACACACACCACACACACACACACACACACACACACACATATATATATATATATATATATATATATATATATATATATATATATATATATATATATATATATATATATATATACGCTCACTGCACCAGCGCCCAAACCCACATGGCAATGCGCTCATCCCCAAAAAAGGATGGTACAAGGTCGAATGTAAGAACTCGAGGGGTATGAGAACTCACTCGGCTTATGAATGAACACGATACCAGAGCAATTTCATTCTGCCTCTTATGTACCCAAAACATTAACAAAAACCCAAACATCATATGATATTCTAAAGCTTATATATATATATATATATATATATATATATATATATATATATATATATATATATATATATATATATATATATATATATATATATATATATATATATATATATTATTAATAAAAATAATAAATTTAGTTTCTTTTTGCATGGACAGTGTTATGAAGTAGACACTGCAGCCACAGGTAAAACTGCAGATATCCAAGAGAATGAGAGGTATCTGTCCATAAAGGAACACAGTCCATGTTCAGATGTATCAATTGGGACATCAGCCTCCTTTTGAATGCATCTTTGTTCAGTGAATGTGTATCCTTATGAAAAAGCAAGCCTGATTTATCGGTAATTCTAATTGATAATTCCTTGCAAAAATAAAAGTCACTGTGAAACGTGACTTTATATAATTCACCATCAATCATCTCTGATGTCATTGTCCAAGGTATTGAGACAGGTTTTCTCCTCAGAAGCATTCTCTTGTGGTAATATTTCACTGAATCACATTTTCTTAGAAAACTTCCCAATTCAGTCATCATTTCACTGATAAGATAAGCCATCAAAACCGCTTTTACAAAACCTATTATGTCAGAATATACAAATACAAAAGTCTCTGGAAGAAATAACACAAAAGAATAAAAGAAACAAAAGTGCAGAAGCATCTCACTAATATTAACTTCAAATCGTGTGAATCCTAAGATTAAAAGAATAACATAACAAATTATGTTAAGAATGTTCAGCTCCACAACCGTAAATCCTAGCGATTCTTGCAATACTTCATCAACAACTTCATCCATTTGTCTTCGCAGTCTTCTCTCCGGACTTATTATTTCTTGCCACAATATAGATGGCTTCCACAAGGAGAATTTCATAGCTGACAAAATACTATAGTAGGGCTTTTCATGTACATGGTGCAGTCCCTCAATTTTATATTTCTCTAATAATGAGAAAGAATGATCACTACAAACTTCACATGAATAAGTGTCGACAGCATCGTTTTTAAGTGTTTTTGATGCTGATGAATAAACATTGTATCTGCTTTCTTCATTTAACAAATTGGGAGACTCTGAGTCTTGAATTGTTTTGAAATTTGTATTAGCCTGGAACGAGATACTGGTAGATCCAGCAAGTGTGTGTACAGCCAAAGTGTTCCCAACATCAGACAGCCCCACAGAGTTGATGGCTCGAATGGAAATTTTATACAGTGTCCCTGATGCTAGATTCTCGATTCTATACTTTTCTTTGTTTGGTACTTGAACTTTCGTGCTGTTGTTAAGACAGATTTCATACTGAATGATCTTACTACCATTGCTCCTTGGCACTCTCCATCTCAAGTTGATACAAGTAGAAAAAACATCCGCTACTATGTACATCACTGGTGAAGGCTTGGCTGACATTGTTACACAGGACTTTGATTCACAAAACTTTCCATTACCTATCTTATTGACTGCCTGCACGGAAAAATTGTATCTTGTTCCTGCATCAAGGTTAATGATTTTATTTCTACATGTACCTTTTGTAGCCTTGACAAGCAAGGACTGCATTTGCTTTAACCCTCTAAAGACAGCAATGACATATCCTGTAATATCTGCCCCACTGCAGTGTGGTTCTTTCCAAATGAGCACAACACTGGTGGATGAAATCTCCTCGATGGCCAGGTCTTTGGGTTTCTCAGGTGGACCTGAGTCAGTGATGACCTCCAGAGAATCAGACCAGGGTCCAAACCCAGCAGTATTTTGGGCACGCACTGCAAATATATATCTCCTCCCACAATCCAGGTCATCCACTTTGCAAGAAGGAATATCCCCTTGATAAATCTCATGTGTTTTCATATCAGGTAAGGTCATTCTGGCAATGTACTGGATGATGGGGGACCCTCCATTGTTTTGTGGGCCTGTCCACGTCAGCTCAATGCAATTTCCACTGGGTTTTCCCTTCAGGAGGGGTGGGGGACACTTCCCTGGGATAGTGTAATGCACAGTGACCACACATTTCTTGGAATCAGTTCCAGTCTCACAACAAGAAAGTACAACATGGTATGTTTCTCCAGGCACTGGGCTTATGCAGTCATGACAAGCTGTTGCCACTGCACATAGAGTTATTGCCCTTGATGGAGTTTCGTGAATGTAAAAATTAGTCTGAAACCCTTCCACCCCATTCCTGGGTACTTTAATAATTGTTCTACAAAGGGGACAGTGTATAGTTCCTAACTTTCCTTGTGATGTTATGATATCCTGAAGACATTTTGCACAGAATGTATGAAAACATTGCAAGATCTTTGGATTGTCATAGAAGTCTAGACATATACTGCATGTATTCTTAAACAATCCACTTTTGTCAGCCATTTTGGTTCTAGTTACGCTTCAGTTTCTCTGAAACATTCAATCAGAAAACTGACTTTAAAAAAAAATGCAAATGTCAGTATCACCACATACAAATATAGTAAATCAACGTATGTATTTGTTCCTCACCATAGTAAAACCGGTACCCTAAGTTAATCCTTTTATTTACATGACACATTATGTTTTGCATCACCTTATGGGCAGAATTACTAGTATTTAATTTGCTTGTAGAGTCTAAACATTTCTCTTGTAGTTTGTAGGTTGGTACAACAGTTATTGAAAGTTTGGAAGAAAGCTCATAATTTCTCACATACCTTCTCCATAAAATAATTTTGTAATCTAGATCTCTGTCTCCTGTAAGTACATGTAAAATGTGATATAGATGTATGATACGTATACTTGTATCTGTCTTCTGCCTGTCACAATGGATATTCTTATGTTTCAGTGAAATAGGATGTTTCTTAGTTCCTGTTTCTAAAATATTTTAAGACACACCTGTAGGGGACTGCAAGATGGAATAGAGGATTCTTCAATTTACCTTCATTTTCCCACGCCAGATTTCAATAAATTGTATTGCTTTTCGTTTTCATTGATATTGATGATTTTATCAGAGATCTTTCCGTGAACGTTGTGAAAGACGCTCCATCATGTTATATCTTCCTACTTAAACCAGGATGTAATCAACCATTACAGAACTCGCCCCAACGAAGTTTGTAGTAGACTCCGGCATGCATTGTAAACATTAATTATCATGCAGAAAATAAATTGTGACTAAAGTGATTTTTGCAACGAAATCTTGGCTCCGGTGACAGGGCATAAAAGACATAAAATAATGAAAAAGAACATTATTTTCTATCGTATCAAAGTTAAGATACTATAATAATCTGATACAGAACAGAGATTATTTTGCATTTTTCAACATTATTGTTTCTATGATCTGCTTCAGAAGCTATTAACATTGTCTATCCTCACAACCACCACAACCACCACCAATAAAATCAGATTTAACTGAGTGAAAGTCAACCACCACCAAAGCCAGATTGTACTGGGTGGAAGTCAACCACCACCCCAAAGGCCAGATTTTACTGGGTGAAAGTCAACCACCACCACCAAAGTCAGATTCTTCTGGGTGAAAGTCAACCACCACCACAAAGCCAGATTTTTTCTGGATGAAAGTCACAGGTTTTGAGTAAATTTTGAGTCATAGTCAGTATGACCACTATTAGAAGCATTGTTCATGCATCATAATTAAGCTTGATTAGCCACAGCTGAGGCCTCACATGAAATGCATGCGGTCCACTCATCTAACATCTATGATCATTCACATATACAGTATAGAGTTAACCCACTGAGGGTAACCAGTCATAATATACAGTATAGAGTTAACCCACTGAGGGTAACAAGTCATAATATACAGTATAGAAATAGGGTAACCAGTCATAATATACAATGTATAATCATTAATATGGAAGTGTACCACTAAATAAACATATTCATTTTTACTTCCAACTACACTTGGCAGAAAGGGTCAGGAGAGATGCATATCATCATCAATTTCACGATACTAGCATGAACAGTGACTGAGAAATGAACATCAAATGCAAAATTTAACCCACGTCAGTGAAGCATAAAATATGGGCCATAATAATCTATTTCTGCACTGAAGGAGTAGTGCCCATCAAGCTGCATCCTCTCACAAAGTTTCATGACTCCAGATAGGATAGAATGTACATAGCATGCAAACACCTATGTGGACACGATCTAACTGCAAAAAATTAACCGAAGTCAGTAAAATGTGAAATGTAGGTCAAACTGACATTCTTTTGTTATATGGGTGTGGTACTAATAGATATATATACAGTCATCTGGTTTAAAAAGTCTAACATGAACAGCTAAAACACAAACTTTAACCATAGTTAGTGAAGCTTGAAATATGGATCACAGAGACCTACGTCTGAGATGAAGATGTAGTGCTCACAAAGAAGCATCAACTCACCGATTTTCCTGATTCCAGGTATATAGCATGCCACAAACTCACGTGATGATGAGTTAAACACCAAAAACTTAACCTAAACCAGTAAAATGTGAAATGTAGGTCACAGTGACCTTCTTTTGCTGTAAGGATGTGGTACTAACAGAGATGCATACAATCAGCCTGATTGATGATTCTACCATGAACACTGCTTGCGAAATAAACTTTAAACACAATTTAACCAAAGTCAGTAAAACGTGAAATATGGGTCACAGTTACCAACTTTTGTGATGATGATGTAGTACTCATTTAGATGCAAGTTTCATGCTCTGAGTATAACAGTATTTGTTCAGGGTGCAATAAAATGTATGTGGTCATGAGCTAAACATAAAAAACGTACCCTTAGACAGTAAAATGTGAAATGTAGGTCACATTGAGTTTCTTTTGCTTTAACGGTGTGGTACTAGCAGAGATGCATGAACAGAGCTTTGAAAAATAAACCCAAATCTGTGAAGCATGAAATATGGGTCACAGTGATCTACTATTGTGATGAGGGGTACTTGTGAAGACGCATCCCCTCATCATGTTTCATGATTCTAGGTAAAACAGGATGTATACATGGTGCAAACAACACGAGCAAAATGCAGAAACGTAATGAAGAACGTACAAATAATCTATACATAAGCTGTAGCACCCTCCGCAGGGGATATATGATATGAAACCAACTCCAAATTTTTGTGTGGGGCCTTGGAAAAAAAGAATGGTTGAGATGCAGTGAGGTTCTACTTATGTATATATTTTATGTATGTACAGAAGCTGATGCTGACGACGACGCTGGGGAGGGAGTGCAATAACTCCGATCTACTTCGTAGCGGTGAGTTAAAAGGGTGCATTTATGCTACCAATCAAAAACCTAAGTTACTGCTAGTAAAATATTTGTGTTGGTCATATGCAAAAATATACTCCACAACAAAAGAAGCACTAATTTTTTAGCCGCATAGTTTTTCTTCCCATTCAGTTTTTAAGTCGAATGTTACTGATCCAGTTCTTATTCGTAGATAAAAATCCATTTCATAATGATGACAGTTGATGCTTTACTTATATATCAATAAATTACATCACTATTCATTTTGCATTTCTTTAGCTGTTGAGAACAAAGTACGACTCTCAAGACAAGACCAGGTGACCAGCCTAATAAATCTGTCAAAAGTGGGGTGAGATTGGAGTAGGGTTTTTAATAGAAAATTATATCACTGATAAATATTTGTTAAACTTATGCAAACGAAGGTGGGCTTATCATCAAGCATGATCTTATGATTAAATAAATATATTATTATTATTATTATTATTATTGTTATTATTATTATTATTATTATTATTATTATTATTATTAATGGTTGTTATACGTACAAATTACCTAAAATGTTGAGAAATCCTTTGCAGATCTTGAAAAGGCGTAATTATTGCCCTTGGCAACACGGCTTGTGGCTTTTTACACCTCCATGTACAGCCAGAATTATAGCTTCTCTGACGAGGTTTAACTTCATTGTAAGAAGTTGGTAGGTAATCCATATTCTCCAGAACTCACATATTTCAGTTGGTAGGTAATCCATATTCTCCAGAACTCACATATTTCAGTTGGTAGGTAATCCATATTCTCCAGAACTCACATATTTCAGTTGGTAGGTAATCCATATTCTCCAGAACTCACATATTTCAGTAGTTTGCAATGTGGTATTATGCTTATAAATGATACGTATATTGTTCGAGATTTCCTCTTTTCAACACGTAACCAAAACACATGTTTGCACAAAATGTGCGGCAACAATGCAATCTGGACTGATATATGTTGACAACTCTGCCGGCCTCCAAACCACATACAGTTTATAGGGACACAATTATCTAGGAGGCTATGGAATTTTTTTCCTGTATGTTGCTGGGCTTGTATTTGCTGACTTTTTCCCACGAGAAAATTGTACAAAAGTTTCATCCATCTGAATGACGTCATCATCCTGCTATATTACCTTGAGACCCGTCAAAACAAAGTTTATAGCTGTTTCTCGAGTGTCACACTGGTCTATTTAATGGCTTTAACAGTCAACAGATTTGAACAAGTTTCAATGAGATAACTCAGCAGTAGACATACTGAAGTAATTTAAGTCATTGGAATGATTAATATCTGATTAATACCGTATATACTTATTGATAAGTTAGACTGTGTTATCTAGAGACTTTTCAAAAAGGCAGGCTATCATGATCCCGTCAGTCCAGACCGGCTTGATCTTCGCTACTCATGGGTCGCTGATCAATAAGAAATAAAGTATCATGAAACACTGAAAAACTAGCATGATGTAGGGGAGTAGGGACAAGGGACAAGGGGAAAGACCTTCCTCTTGGGGTGGTCCAGGGGGCAACGCTGGTGGTGGTTGTGGTGGGGTATGAGGGTGCTCCCTATAAGCTGAAATGACGTTGGTGCATCAAATAAAGTTAGACTTTTCTTTCCTTGATTGAGAACTGTAAAATTGTTTTGAAAATAATTTTGTTGTATTATATAATTTTGTATAAAGGTAATATTATTAATTCATATCTTTGCGGGTTTTTTTTTCCTGATGATCTTATGGATTCCATCATATTAACAAGGAACACATATATAATGCCGAATCATCAGGGTTATTGATACTGATATTAAACCAATGCAATATGTTCCCAGTTCTCTGAATGAAATGAATATTGCGCTCGAGCTTGCCTCTGAGGCAGAGCAGCATTAAAAAAGAAAAAAAAAACTGTAGGGCGCGACAGCTACTACAATACCGATGTGTTATTTGCCAATGCAAATTCGTGTTTGGTCTTACCTTCAGAGTACGATGTGCCATTACTTACCAGTCTTACTGCCAGAAAAGGTAGGGCTATATTTCAAAAAGACGTGCTGTGTCATATCACATTCATCGGCGCGTCTGTTAGCCTTGGAATAGAAGGCACCGTTGCTTTATTGTTCTGTGAGCGTCTCGATGGGCGTATTGAGGATCCCGTCATTGCGGGAGCCTTAACGTTTACTTGAACTTTATTGTCGTTATACAGCGCACAAAAGCGACCAAATAGAAGACTGCAGAGAGCCACAAAACTTTCGCGTTATAAAAATTTCAGAAATCGAAAAGAAAAAAGAAAAAACAACATAAAAACTGTCATCGAAGTTCACCGCGGTCTTTTCAAAAAGTACAGGTGAGCGATTATTGCCGTTGATGGTGTCAACACCACCACGAAATTTGTGTGTATGGGAACTGGCACCGCTGGCATAGGGGTTTTGACTACAATTGTTGGCACGCCAATTGCGGCCATCCTCGTGGCCACATCTTTGTGCTGTGGTGCGTTGTCACTGGTTGGGGGTTATATCAACCACCGCCTAACACTAAAGGCCCAAAAGCATGATGAGATACGGGTACTTGCTGAGTTAAAGCTGAATACCATCACAAAATTATGTTTCAAAGGCTTTTGCGGACAATTTCGTATCAGAGGACGATTTTACTCTCATCCTTGACGAAATTGACAAGTGTGACACAATGAAAAACAAAATACGCTCTGACGCACATCGAGCTTACACAAGTGAACCAGTCAAAAGAACTGATTGAAAGTGGTAACGGAACTGACATCGGTACCTATAACGGAACCGATAATTTCACTATAGTAAAAACACGCGGTTCACCTAGCTACTGCGGGACTAAAAACTATGTTTGCCTTCCGCCATCAGTAGTTCCTACGAGCGCTCCGCCGGGTACCCCTCGCCCCTGAGGGGTGGGGGCGAGTGGTAACCGAAGTCGCGGGAGTAAACATTTGTGTCACGCCTCCAGCTGCGGTCTAGAACAATTTTTACCTCTCCCTCTCTCCCTTCGATGCAGGCTTAACAAAGACAGAAAGAAAGAAAAATCACTGGTCCAAAAGTTTTTTTTTGCATATACTTAAAGAAAAGAGGCATCAGAAATGGGTGACTTAGGTTTCTCAACATAAAATATGGCTGATGTTCACAAGTTAGTTTAAAAACCGGATTAAAGTTGCTAACCACTTTAAACTGATGAAGTGGCTGGCACAAAGGTTTTACCCAAATTAAGCTATAATCCATGCGAAAGGGAATCTGATAGCACTCCATATTAGCATCTGTTAAAGTAAAAATAAGAGTACCGTGAACGGCACATTATAAACTCAACCCATGTTTAATCGTCTTCTATTTAGGCACTAGTAGGGCATGGTAGACTCTAAAGATTATTGACTAACAGAACAGTCTCAGTTACCTGGACTTGTCAAGGTATGCAGACGTGAACTAAACCTTTGTGAGTAAACCATTATTTTCTAATTAGATTGACCATGACCGCAACCTTTGACCTTTAGAACCCATAATATATAGGTGTGTACATTACCCTAAGTGCAATTCTTTACTTGAGCTACAATGGCCTTGACTATTCACCTTTTGACCTTAAAATCATCAGGCCTCTTTTATACCTTAAGTGCAAGCTTTCCACAAACATTTGGTCAAGGTATGTAATCTAGAACAACAGTTACTATGCAAAAAACGTTTTCTTATTTCAGTCACAGTGATTTTGATTTTTGTGATTTTGACCTTAAAGTCAATAAGCTTCTTTCCTACTCAATGTTTAAGTCATCCACTAATTTAGATGAAGGTACATGATCAAGAAATGAAAATATTGTGCAAAAACCATTTTTATCTTTCAGTCACAGTGACCCTGAACTTTGACCTTTCCACAAAGTTTGATAATTGTAGATGGTGGAGAATTTGAGTAACTGTGCGAAAAACAAAATTGGTAACAGACGGACGTGCAGACAAAATCATAACATAATACACTCCAGCCTTACGACGGGCATATACAAATTACGTAATACAAAGCCTATGAAAAAGAAAAAAGCTTTCAATATACTGATCCACTGTTATTGTACAACATTTCCGGTTATATAAGACAGACTCAACCCATTTCTTCTTTTCATAATCAGTGTGTCGAATGTATGAAATACTGCGACATTCAAACAATTCTAAATAATATAGATTGATCCATGTGCATGTGTTATGGGCTTTTTAAAGTCAGTATGATTTCAGAATGTCTAGTAGTATAGAAAGACATGTAACATTCAGTGGTCAATTAATGGAAGCAGTGGCGTACTAAGGGTAAATGGCGCCCGGGGCGACGATGATGGCCCAAAAGGCAGAATACGAGGCCCGAATTTTTATCAGCTGTTTTGGCGCCCCAAGACCTCTGGCGCCCGGGGCAACCGTTACAGAATGAAAGTATAAATTGATATCATTAAGGTATGATGGTAAGGTGACTCACTAAATGTCTAGTGGCAAATGAAATGGCAAGTGATTTTACAATGTTGATGACACACCATCAACAAGCAGACTCACTGTTAGCCACTGATATGCACTGCTGCATTTCTTTGGTAAGAGCGAATTAGGAAATTGAAAAATAAAAAGAATAAGAAAAAGAAGGCTTGGAGCTAGTATGGTACTGCAAAAGTACACTAAATGAAATGTCCGTCTTAAACTCCATTATTTATTAAAGGACAGACTCTATCTATGCCAAAGCTGTGCATAACAAGGTTAATTAATATTCTGGATCAGGGCTAATTTCTACAATGTTCGTATCTTCTGACAATATCAGGCCAAACACATCTAATTAAGCAGAGAGAGAGAGAGAGAGAGAGAGAGAGAGAGAGAGAGAGAGAGAGAGAGAGAGAGAGAGAGAGAGAGAGAGAGAGAGAGAGAGTAATCCCAGTAATAAAGCATCATATACATACAGCTAGGGTACTCACTGTACCCTTTTTTGCAAGAGATACAAAAAACAAGTAAAGACAGCGTCAAGGAGCATGCTTCCAAAGAACATTTTGGCACAAATGTGCACTCGCAGGAGTATTGGAGTATAATGAGTTATTTAGAGTAATCCACTAGAAGTCTGAACAAAAAATTAGGAATCATAATGGGAAGGCTCGGAAGATGCTACTAACTTTAGTCTATAGGCCTATCCATCCTCCAGACATGAAAGGAAGGGACGGACGATGCTGCTAACACCTCCTCCATACACGAAAGGAAGGGACGGATGATGATGCTAACACCTTCTCCCTACGTGAAAGGAAGGGACGGACGATGCTGCTAACACCTCCTCCATACATGAAAGGAAGGGACGGACGATGCTGCTAACACCTCCTCCATACACGAAAAGAAGGGACGGACGATGATGCGAACACCTCCTCCATACGTGAAAGGAAGGGACAGACGATGCTGCTAACACCTCCTCCATACACGAAAGGAAGGGACGGACGATGCTGCTAACACCTCCTCCATACATGAAAGGAAGGGATGCTGGTAACACTGTATGGTCACAAGCAACTAATTATTGTATGAGCTACGAAACCAGCCTTTGTGTGGTGGTATATTAAATATCGTATTTTAAAGAATGAAGGTCGCTAATTGGCTGAAAATAATTTTCGGAAATAAATTAACGTAATTTTTTAGAAGAAGCATTAGTAGGCTTAAACCTAAAACCATTTTACTTTATTAATGTTGCCGCACAGGTACTACTGAATGTAAACGAGAGATCTTACCGGGCTGGATTTTTATAGGGGGCACCTGCAAGGGAATTTTTGTCATAAACGAGGCGCGCAGCATATCATTTTCATCGTTTTAAAAATTTCTTCTTGGATAGATCATTCACAATACGTAAGCGTGATTTGCCGATCTTGCCATAAAAGTATTGTAATTTGGCCAAATATTAACGTTACGGTCTATGTGAATTTAATTAGTTGTCTGTGCCCATATACCTCCTCCGTGCATGTTGGGAAGGGATGGATGCTGCTGCTAACATTATATCCCTCCTATATACATGAAGGGAAGGGACAGACGACGCTGCTAACAATATGCAGCTCCTCCGTACATGTTGGGAAGGGATGGACGATGCTTGTAACACTATATATCTCCTCCATGCATGATGGGAAGGGATGACAATTATTTGAATGTTTACAGATATTCTTTTGAACACCTTACATAAAATAAACAATTATGGGCTTTTATTAACATATGAAATATAATATTGGCTGAAACGAAGCTATGATCAATATATGTATTTCACAGCTTAGTAAAACAGTGTATTGAGCAAGAAAAGCCCGTAATTGTTTATTTCTTTCGTACCATGATCTAACAATAGCACCATGAACAGACCATTTAATTTGGGCAGGGGTGGAGGGTGGGGTGGGGGCATAAACTCTTCTTTCAAATCAGGTCACTTTTTTGTCTCAAGATAAAAAAAATTCAACTAATATAATGGATGGAATTAATTATTTTTCTCTACAAATCAGAGCCTGATTATTTCCTTTCACAGTATTTGGGGGCCGGATTTATTTTCCTGAAAACAATCCTAGCCCCGCCTCCTAAACCCCTCTCAAAAATTAAATGGTATGCCCCTTATATGCTCACCCGTGTTTAATAGTCATCTATGAAGGTACTAGTAGGTTCAGGTCTGTGATGTAGAGTTAATATTATTGTGCAGAAGCTATTTTTTAAAATATCTATCAGGTACAGTGAGCTCGACCTTTGAACTTTGCCTCCAAAATCAATAGGCTTTTTCCCTTTCCAAAGTTCAAGCTATCCACAAGGTTGGTCCAGGAATGTGATGTAAAGCTAATGTTTTTGTGCTGATACCATTTGTGTTCCTTCAGTCACAGTGACCTTGACCTGTGACCTCAAAACCAATAAGCTTCTTCCTTACCCCAAGTGCAAACTAACCACAAAGTGTGGTTCAGGTATGTGATGTTGAACTAATGTTCTTTTGCTGAAACTATTTTCTTCTTTCAGTCACAGTGAATTTGTTCTTTGACCGTTTGACCCTGAATTCGATAGTGTTTTTTCTTACCCCATGTGCAAATTATCCACACAGGTTGGTAACTCGGGTTATTGAGCGGAAACGATATTTTTAACAGATGGACGGACGAGTGGACAACATCATAACATAATAGGTTCCGTCTTATGGCGGGCGTATAATAAAAATATTCCTATGCGAGCGCAATACATTGTTTTGCAGAGCTGAAATCACTGAGAGAAATCCAATACGTTGCACACTGTTGAGGACGTATGGCATGTTGAGTTAATCAGTATTCAGAATAATGTAATGGAAGCAATACTATGGTTTACGGTATTATTCAGAATATTGAATCATATTCAGGTAAATTTCAACGGTAATGCAGGTACATTTGTCTGCATTCAAGGCTACCCATTTTCGGCCTTTATTCTCGGCATGTGCAGGCAAGCGTGAAATGCAATAGGTAGCCAAGACTCAGATTTGTAGTTCCAAATAGAGTCTGTATTTCTGTACATTGTATTATATATCTAGTAGATACATATTGCAGTTAGGTAGTATGTACAAATAAGCCCTTGGTTCGTAATTTGTGAGTCCTTGTAACAGTGTAACTTGGAATTCATAAAAGAGAGGCATTTACGGACGAAATTAGCAAGATATTTTGTTCGTAGAAAATCTGCATTGAAAAAAGAAAATTTGATTATGGGTGGTGGAAACCCTTATACATAAAGCCATTTTGTATTTAAGTCAGTGTTGCTGCCATTCATTAATTCCGAATAACAACTTTGAATATCACCCTGGTGATATGACTGACTGGATGATGATTTTAGCAACGAAGTTGAGGAGTATTTGTGTTGAAAGATTGTTCTCGGATTAAAGGACAGACTGTCGTAAAGTATACAAAACCAAGAAAATCAACGTATTTCCGAGAGACGACTACATATTGATTGGAAGATGATACCAGTCAGGTAAAATATGTTTTGCAAAAGCATGTAATACATGTACTGTTGTTATTATCAGATTATCTTTCATCATGAAAATAAATTATATGTTCTTTCGTGTGAAATTATGGGAAACACATGTAAAGGACAAAAGGTTTTCGTTGTTACAAATGTGGCTCATGGTGCTCTTCCATCAAATCAAACTTACAGCAACTTCCATTGCTCACCATGGCGAATCCCTACGCATTTTACTACATACTTCTCCCCCCCCCCATCTCACCCTCAATGATATCGCTGCAGTCCTGGTAACATACTTCTAAAAAACACCTGTCCTAGACCTCTGACCTTTCAACCACTCCGTTCCTCTGTGAAAATAGTTTGTAAGTCTAATAACAATAGAAGTATGGAAACAGAAGATACATCCCCTTCATACAACTCTAAAATTGATATCGAGAATCTAAATAAATATTCACCGTGTGACCTTGACCTTTAATGCATAGATCCATCATCCACAAAGATGCACTTTTTACTATAGGGAATATGGTTAAAAAATCTAATGCCTATCCACAGACACATGATACAATTTCTTTCTCCACAAAAATATATGATACTAAACATTGTGACCTTAGCTTTGATCTTGTGACCAGCAGCAATATTTATATCCCATATGAAACGGCTTTACTTTCTCTGATGACAATTTATCATCCTTAGCAATAATAGATAGTTCTGTAAGAGCCACACAAATTTACACATAGACCATCCGCCTAAAATTGAAGCAATTGCTCCCTGTGACCTTGACCTCCTTGATGTACAATCTTTAAGGATAACTGTTCCACCTAATGTATTTTGGGGCAAAGTCTGACAACAATCCACAGATGAAAACAGGAGACACTGATATTTATAAAAACGTCAACCAAAAATTGATGGCTGGTGGATGGACGGACCTTGAGACCGGTTGTGTCTTGCCTTTTGCGACATTCATCACCACTGAGACACAAAATATCAATGTAATTGCAATTTCTGTGTATTTGATTTTTGATCCCCTCCCAGAGATCCCCGGAGAAGAGCCCAAAAACTGTATCCCTCTCACAGATGGTTATTACACATGTACAAGATATATACCAAGTCTGTTGAATTTCAACACAGCATAGGATCAGATAGTCACAGACAGACATATAGATGGATAGATGGATGAATAGACGAACAAACGGTGATGAAATGTTGTTTATGGTCAAATATGGCATTTGAAGAGTAGATAAAGTTTGTCAAAATATTCTTTAATACTTTCAAAAAGAGGCCTAGGTTTGGTCTGAGATTGCTCGTCTTGCTGAAATCAACCAAGTAATCTGTGTTTATTTATTTACCAAAGCTATGCTGGATGGCCAATCAGAATCATTTGATCAAATGTATAGTTAGCTTAGTGTTACAGCAAAATGTGGTCGAATTCCTTAAAGCTGTGTTTAATTTAGAAGATTTTATGAAAATATGTTCTGGTTTTAGAACTGTAGCAAAATCTGATAGTGGATTCGAATTGTTTGTACAATAAAATAAAAACAAGTTTTGGCTTACAAGTAAGTAATCCTCCAGAATAATGATGTGAGTATTTTGAATTATCATATAATGGCAAATGTAAAGTACTATCAGATCAGTCAAATGCCAAACTTTGCAGTAATACTACTTATTATATACAGACAGAAACATTGGCACCATCATGACATCATGTCGTTACTTGTGAAAACAAATCATAGAGAATAGCTCTTACAACAATTTGTGAACAAACTTTCAAAATTTGTTTAGAAGGGGATAAAACCTTCAACTAGCAATTACGATTTGACATTATTACTGTAAGGACAGGTGACTTTATCGTCCCAATTATCTATTTTACCGGCTCTGCTGACATTTAATTGCTAAAACTTAATTTATGACAGTAAAAATACCATGAACATACAAAATTCCTAAAATACTGTTGTCACCTATCAATAATATATATTGCACCTGTATACACCTGGTAAACTAAAGTCATTAGTAGAATCACCAGTTCTCATTAATGTAAAAATGGTAATTTCCATCCAAATATTTAGAGATAATATTTTCTTTCTGTCTTGCAGATTCAGAGTAATATAAGAGTACATAAAGAATCACAATGACTGACAATATTAAGCAGCGGAATAATGCATGTTCTATATGCTTTGATCCATACGACAACCATAAAATCCTGCAATGTTTTCACACATTCTGTGCAAAATGTCTCCAGGACATTATAACATCTTCAGGAAAATCGGGAAAAATCTACTGTCCCCTCTGTGGGACTGTTGTTCAGGTACCCAAAAATGGTGTAGCAGGGTTTCAGACAAATTTTTACATACATGTATCTGATGTTCCATCAACGGCAGTAATCCTGTGTTCAGGGGAAACAACTGCTCATGATTACACCAATCCTGTGCCTGGAGAAACGTACCATCTTGTGCTTTCTTGCTGTGAATCTGGGAAGCCCTTTAAGAAATGTGTGGTCACTGTGCATTACACTACACCTGGCAAGTGTTCTCCACTTCTCCTGACGGCAACGCCCCGTGGAACTTCTGTTGAGCTGGCATGGAAGGGTCCTCAGGACAATGGAGGGTCCTCCATCATCCAGTACAATGCAAGAATGATAGTTCATGAGAAAGGCACATATGAGGTCTATAACGGGGACATTCCTTCATGCAAAGTGGATAATTTGAATGGGGTTAGGTTGCATTTGTTTGCAGTGCGGGCACAAAATGCTGCTGGACATGGACCTTGCTCTGATTCTCTGGAGATCATCACTGACCCATGTCCACCTGAAGATCCAAAAGAACTGACTTTTGATGAAATTTCATCCACCAGTGTTGTCCTCTTTTGGATAGAGCCAGAGTGTAATGGGGAAGAAATCAGAGGTTATGTAATTGCAATATGTACTAGTTCAAAGGAAAGACAATACGAGTGTACAGGGCCAAAACAATGTAGAAAGAAGATTTGCAACCTTAATCCTGGAACAACATACATTTTTTCTGTGCGAGCAGTCAATAAGATTAGTCAGGGAAGGTTTTGCAAGGAAATGTCCTGCATAACATTGGCTTGTAAGCCTTCCCCAGTAACTGACGTCAAAGTAGAAGTCATTTCCGCCACCTCCTTTGCCTTATGTTGGAAAGAACCTGGGAGCAATGGAAGTGAAATGACTGGATATGACATTTGCTTGAATGATTGCGAGAAAATTAAGGTATCCAACAGGAGGAACTACATATTTAGGAAAGTGAATACTGTTAAACTGCATTTAGTTTCAGTTCGAGCCATTAACTCTGTAGGAATCTCGGACGAAGGGACTACATTGGCTGTTCATGGGTGCAAGGAATGTATATGGCATGTGTTTTTAGCTGCTGGTCCCAACCAATGCAAGAAAACTTGTGAGTTAGATCACAGTAAAGGAAGTCAGTACTTTAGGCAGCTGTATGATTCTATGCGTAGCAACAGAAATCGATTTGTTACCTCCAGGAAGATATTTCAAACTGATATGATGCTTCAAGCAATAGATCAAGCAAGAAAATTTCAAATCCAAAGGGAACTGGATATCATTGTTGACGAGATTGTAGAAGAATCATTTGGATATACCCAAATTAATGCGATAAAAATAATTTCTTGCACACTCTTAATTTTTGCCATTGCTATACTCTATGCAACTTTTATCCAGAAATTACTTGAATCTCCATGTTGTATCGCACAACTCATAATTATTCTTCTTTTAATGATGGTGACCCTGGCAAAATTAAATGCAAAACATTATTACAGCAAGAAGAGTTATAGAGGAGATCATATTTTGATTCCGTTGGAGATATTTTCAAAACGACTTGATAGTAAAGCACAGTGTGTATATACAGTTACATTCCACAGTAGTTTTTATGGCTGCTTTAAGATATCAACACCAATCGATGACCAATCTGGCACACTATTATCTGAAAATAAGTATCAGTCAGAAAAGAAAAGACTGAAAAAGAAAATGTTATCAAAAATGAAACCATTGAATTCAGATGAAAACCATGCAATACTGGAAACTTTCTTTTTTCCTAATTCTCCAACTTTTGTGCAGATTTATCTATGGTTATCAAACTTTTTTCATTACCCCCGTCATTCATTGTAATATATTCATAGCCGTTTGTCTATTTTTTATTATATGCACATACTAAGCTTGGTGTATTATATTATAGTGTTGTCCATCCATCTGTACATTCATCAATTACAATTTTTATTTTGTTCCACCCAGAAGTCTGAAAGTCTTGAAGAGATTTTGATGGAACTTTGCTCAGGTATATATGATGACTAAACAGAGTGTTGCATACCATACTCAAGTCCCAAGGTCAAAGTTAAAATCACAGGAAGAAAAAAATTAAGTTAGTGGCCTAAATACTTGATCTGGCTGTAACTTTTTAAATGCTGAGTATATTTTTTATGAAACTTTAGCTAAACATACATAATGACTATATATAGTGTGTCGTGGCGTTACAGTCTAAACGTGATCAAGCTTAAGGGCATGGCCGGAGAAAATATTAATCATTAATTTTCATACTTGTGTTTGGATATAAGTCTTTAACCACACTGATGATATATAAAATTTAACATATCTTCGTTATGCATTGGGTAGTACATGTACATGAATCAGCGTTGCAAAGTCTATGCTGATGTCAATTATATCTGTATAAATACAAGGATCTCACCTTTTTTTAGTCGTTGGACCGTATTATTACACTTTCTGCAATCCAGAACTGTTGTATTTGTTTAATGTCATCATCTTTTGCATTAAGTAGCAATCAGTGCCGTAACTTCAAAATTTTGGACTCCACTGCAAAAATTCTTAAATGACCCTCTCCCCCCACCCCCGCCAGTGCAGGGGTGAAGGGGGCGATAGTCACGCGACAGGTAAGAATGTATTTTTGATTGCTTCAAACAGCGGTGTGTTGGTATATCTGTCATTAGCATTTTACCTCATTTAGGGTTATACCTTACTCAGTAACAGGGGTGGACATCTCAAACGTTTACATGGGCCAGAATCGAACTTGATTGGAACTAAGCGGGCCGCACCGCGAGTTTTGTCTTTATATTATAAGCAACAAAAAAAAAAAAAAAAAAAACACGTGTAAAGTAAAGACACGGGCAGCGGACTGCACAAAATGTGTTGACGGGGCACATGCGATCCGCGGACCGTATGTTGTGCACTTTATTTTATTGTATACCGCTGTACCGTGTTACTGCCATATTTGCCGTACGCGTATGCTAGAAATCGGGACAAAAGACCCTGAATGTAAAATTGTTCATTAAGGCTATTAAATTTTTATTCTCAACAGATCAAAGATTTTTGCGGAAAACACGCTTCTCCGATTTTAATTAAGGTATTCAGGTTAATTCCTTGTACATCTGATAGCTTTTACACTGAACAAACACTACCACAACCCCTTATTTAAAGTGAGTGTCAATTTCCAACAGTCAAGGGTTATTTTGAATTTTTTCTCTGACAAGGTGGCTCAAACAAACAATATGGACCCCATCCATAATTAAAGTTCACTTTCATTGTAAAATGTTTTACCTCTCTGCCATCTCGAGTTTGAGATATTTACATCTTTGGCAGACATATATAAACACGTATACCAAGTTTACCCGTTCATTTGAAGCCCAAATTACGCATTTGCTTTCCTGTGTTTATTTAACTGTCAAAGGTAGTCACCAAAATAACCAATCCATTTTCAAGCCTAACTGAAAGTAAATGTAACCCAAACTGCAGATTTAGTTTCTGTGTTAATTTACAAACTCCAGGCTCATGCCCTCTACCTTAAAAATTGAGGGGGGGGGGGGGAATACGAAACTATCCAGTGAGACCTAAAACTCTGTGGGTATATCAGTTGTAAGTATAAAAACCATGCGCGTTCGGTTCTCTGAGAGATCAGTGTCAGACTGAGCTGAATCTCATTGTGTGCGAGTGGAAAAGGGGAAATTTGGGTAGTTCGTTGTAAACGTTGACAGAAAAGGATAATTTAAAACAGAGTTTATAATAAGTTGAAAGCAGAAAGTAATGAAACAATTTGAAACAGATTATATAGTAAGTTTATAGGAGAAAGTGTTTGAGAAATTTATTTTATGACTGAGGAAGATATAAGATACAAGTAAATGGATTCGCAAGAAATGGAAAATTAAGATTTATAAAGATAAAAACATAGATATGCAAAAGTTTGTATTGAATATTGCTAAGTAGTATGAAAAAAAGAAATAAACAAGTTTAATATTTATCTGAATTATTTAACTTTGACTGTGAAAATATAAGAAAAGTGTAGTTTACCTTGCAGATTTCGGGTGAAGTACAGGGAATAAGCTCTGCTTCACCGTTTTAAAAACCAATTGAATCTTGCTTTGCTCATTTATTAAATTTTATTAGTAAATTGCCCCAGTAAAGTGAACTGGTGATCTGAGTGAGTGATACTCTAAAAAGTGTACTCTAATATATAACTTCATTTATTACTGTACTGAAGTACTACTTGTTTGATGGAGTTGTTTCATAATAAAATCCAAGGAAGCTACAGACCCACCTTCAGCTTTGCTTGACTTTCCCATAGTTCGTTACTGAAGTCATGTGATATTAGTCCCTTTGTAATCACCCACACCAGCCAGTTAATAGCTTTTCTATCTAACCGTCTATTCATCCTTCCCGTCTTCCATCCATCCATCCTAACCTGATACATATTGGATGCTACCACGTTACAATATATTAGCAAATATGCTATTATTGGTCGACAAAGAAGCAATCTTTGGGCGGTTGTCGCCCAGAGGATATATCTAGTATCACCAAAAAAATGAAACAATATTCCCAATCTTTCTCTGACTAGCTAAATGTATTAGCTGTTTTATATTAATTAAGGAGATAGTAATAGATTGAAACTTGTTTAAAAACCAAGATTATAGGAATGGACGAGTTTCAGTTTCCATGTTAACTTCTGGCGACATCATGTTGATCGTGTGTATCATTTGCAGAACTATAGTAGATTTTAATATGTTTTTTTTTACCATCATCCTTGCTGCATATTTAACCGTTCTTAGAAATAATATGCCTCCAAAGTGTTGCCAAATATTGTAGAATACTATCGAACTACCCGTCCGCGCACCTGTACCCGACCTTTACATCTACTCCATTTTAATGCACCGGCGCATAAATCCACCGTCATGACAGACTTCTTGAAGGAGCACAGTATCCAAACTTTGCCACATCCTCCATATTGCTCTGATTTAGCTCCATGTCATCTTTGGCTGAATCCCGTTATCATAGATTCGCTGAAGGGCAGACGATTTGAAAGCCTACATACAGTTGGAAGTGCAGTTTCCCAGTGTATGAACAACGTACCAAAAAAGTGAATACAAGATATCATTTAATAATTGGATAATCAGACGGAGAAAGTGTTTAGAGGTGCATGGGAAGTACCTTGATGGCATGTACTGCACTCACTAATAAAGAACTTTGCTGTACAGCGCACTAATATTTAGAACTTTTTAAATACGCTTCGTATTTATCTGTAGTAAGAGCCAATCAGTACTTTGATTCAAAATAACCTTAATTAATCGTTTTAATAATATATTCACATTTAACTACACAAGGCAACACATTTCAAATGGTAATGCAGCATTTAACTACATAAGGCAACACATTTCAAATGGTAATGCAGCATTTAACTACATAAGGCAACACATTTCAAACGGTAATGCAGCATTTAACTACACAAAGCAACACATTTCAAATGGTAATGCAGCATTTAACTACATAAGGCAACACATTTCAAATGGTAATGCAGCATTTAACTACATAAGGCAACACATTTCAAATGGTAATGCAGCATTTAACTACACAAGGCAACACATTTCAAATGGTAATGCAGCATTTAACTACACAAAGCAACACATTTCAAATGGTAATGCAGCATTTAACTACACAAGGCAACACATTTCAAATGGTAATGCAGCATTTAACTACATAAGGCAACAAGTTTCAAATAGTAATGCAGCATTTAACTACACAAGGCAACACATTTCAAATGGTAATGCAGCATTTAACTACACAAGGCAACACATTTCAAATGGTAATGCAGCATTTAACTACATAAGGCAACAAGTTTCAAATAGTAATGCAGCATTTAACTACACAAGGCAACACATTTCAAATGGTAATGCAGCATTTAACTACACAAGGCAACACATTTCAAATGGTAATGCAGCATTTAACTACATAAGGCAACACATTTCAAATGGTAATGCAGCATTTAACTACACAAGGCAACACATTTCAAATGGTAATGCAGCATTTAACTACATAAGGAAACACATTTCAAATGGTAATGCAGCATTTAACCACATAAGGTAACACATTTCAAATGGTAATGCAGCATTTAACCACATAAGGTAACACATTTCAAATGGTAATGCAGCATTTAACCACATAAGGTAACACATTTCAAATGGTAATGCAGCATTTAACCACGTAAGGTAACACATTTCAAATGGTAATGCAGCATTTAACTACATAAGGCAACACATTTCAAATAGTAATGCAGCAAAGAAAAAAAATCACCTGTTCAAATAGTAACTTGTACAGAGCTGATAGGCAAAAGTTCCCTTGGGAATATGCTGTCATATGTATATTAATCTGTATTGTGAACCTTATAATAAGCAATTAATATAAAGATTCGTGGCGAGTCTTACGCCATAACTGGCTGCTCTTCAGGTTGTGTCTATTCAAGATTGTTATAGTGTGAAGCAAATGGGGATACATGACTTCCTGTAAATTGGACACTAGACCATTAGACTTAACATACCCTAGTGAATGCAAGTGCCTATTCAAATGTTTTGTTTTTGGGGTGATTTATGGCATATCAGCACAATTTAAGTAATGTAAAGGTTATATCGTGCCATGCCAAGTAAAGTGCCTTGCCAAGGGGCACATTACAACAACTAAGCTGATTCAATGGCAGGATTCAAACCCGCAATCTTCTGGTCACAAATCCGACAAGCTAACCACTGAGCTATCGCGACTCTCGCTCATCTAGAACTGGATCAACAGCAGAACAATAATGCCTGTGGCAGATCTTATACCATGTTCGTACGGCCATATATATATATTTCTATATATATATATATATTTTTTTTTTTCTTGTCAAGGAGTTTTCAAGGACTTCCAAAAGATTTCGAGGAGTATTTGTCTTGCAGAAACCGAGCCTTCTCTATATGTTACTTTGTTAACTACTGGTGTGGTGCATAATTTGATCCACCAAAATTTTATTCCATTGAATATATTTATTGATTATTTTTTTTTTAGCAATATGCAAATAACAAGAAATCTTAATTTAAACACCTATATATTTTGAATGTTTTCTATTCCTTCAGATAAATTCAAGGAGTTTTGAGCAAATTTCAAGGAGGTTTTGAACCAATTCAAGAACTTTTCAAGGATAAAAGCAATTGTTTTCAAATTCAAAGAGTTTTCAAGGTAACCCCTCAAATTCAAGGACTTTTCAAGGTTGTACAAACCATGTATACTCATGACCAACTGGCCGTGATCAAGCCTCAGTGCAAAAAATCATACCATGCTTGCTAATCCAATCAAAGATGATCTTCTCAAGAACTGACACATATCAGATGGCTAAATTGTGAGAAGATGTGGACCTGATCAGTTTTCCAGTTTTTATAATTTTTTAGATTAATATTCTTTTATAGTGCCTGCATGTTAATCATTATGGAGAAATATTCTTCAGAGACTCAGTATTTGTCCCTGTTGGCTAAAGCAAGATGTTGGAGAAATAAGCAAACAAAGAAACAAAGAAACAAAAAGTTCTGCAGTATACACGTATAAGAACTTTTATAGACTGGCATTTATGAGGATTACAGTGACATTTGTCAAAAAAAAAAAAAAAAAAAAAAGAAAAGAAAGAAAGAAGATATAAGTACTTCAAAATATTTTGCATAGATTCATTTCATTTTCATTTTTTATTTCTCCCGTAACCTTGCTGGTCGAAGGGGCGCCACTGATGACTTTGCGACAATCTCTCTCCATTTTGCCCTGTTCTCCACTGCTCTTTGGGACTTTGCAAAGACCATGCCTGTCCACTCTTTGATATTGTCTTCCCATCTCTTCTTCTGTCTGCCTCGTGTTCTCTTTCCTCTCACTGTGCCCTATAGGATTGTCTTTGACAGGCCATTTGAGCGTGAGACGTGACCATACCATCTTAGTTTGCGTTTCTTTACAGTGGTGAGCAGATCTTCATAAGGTCCAATTGCACCTTGGATTTTAGTGCGCACCTCTGCATTAGAGACGTGGTCTAAGTATGAGATTTTCAGGATCCTTCGATAACATCTCATCTCTAAGGCATGGATTCTTCTCTCTAATTCTGCTGTTAGGGTCCTTGTCTCACATGCATATAGGAATATGGACATGACGAGGGAGCGCATAAGCTTGATCTTGCACCCAAGCGTGATGTTGCAGTCTTTCCAAATAGGCTTCAGCCTAGCCAGAGCAGCTGTTGTCTGCGCAATCATGGAAAGAACCTCAGGTTTTGAACCTTCATCAGAGGCGATAGCACCTAGGTACTTGAAGCTTGTTACTGTGCCCAGCTTCTGTCCATTCACTCTTATTTCTTTTTGGATGCCACTCGGGTTGTTTGTCATTAGGTTCGTCTTTTCAGCGTTGATCTCCATCCCATATCTTAGTGATGCTTGATTGAGACGGTTCACTAAGGTTTCCGTTTCTTCTTCATCTCCTGCTAAGCCAGCGATATCAGCAGCGAAGCGCAGGTTGGTGATTGTTCTGCCTCCAACACTCACACTGCCCTCATGGTCTTCCAAGGCGTCGGATATGATCCTTTCCAGGTAGATGTTGAAGAGAGTGGGTGAGAGAAGGCACCCCTGTCTGCCTCCGACTGTGGTTCTGAACCAGTCTATTATGTTGCCATTGACGAGAACTGTACTAGTCGCCTTGTCATACAGAGTTTCTATAGTGCGGATTAGTTTTTCGTTTATGTTGTATATCCGCATGATGGCCCACAAGGCTGCATGCCATATCCTGTCGAAAGCCTTCTTGAAGTCATTGAAGACATGACAGAGGTTCTGTTGATGCTGGAGATATTTTTCACAGAGGATTCTAAGATTGAAGATCTGTTCTGTAGTGCTACGTCCTGCTCTGAAACCTGCCTGTTCTTCCGCAATGATGTGCTCTGCTTGGGGTTTCAGTCTATTGACGATGATCTCAAGCATAACCTTGCTTGGGTGACTGATGAGACTGATTGTTCGGTAGTTCTGGCACAGTTGTAGATTCCCTTTTTTTTAGGAAGAGTCACGATCAGAGACTGGGTCCATGGGGTGGGCCATTCTCCTGTTTGTCAGATTTGGTTGCAGATTATTGTGAGGACATCTGTCATGAAAGTTCCTCCTGCTTTAACAAGTTCTGCTGGTATATTCTCTACCCCAGCTGACTTCCCCTTCTTTAGTGCCTTTACTGCAGCCTCTACTTCGTCCCTGAGGATCGGGTGGCCAACATCTGTTGTGGTCATTGGTACGTTTAGTACAGCTTGGTCTCCAGAAGTCTCCTGGTTGTAAATCTCCGAACAGTATTCCGTCAATTTGTTGAGAATGTCTTGGTTTTCGTCAGACTCTTACCAGCCTTGTCCTGAATCGTATTAGATCTCCCCTGTTTCTCTGTTGTCAGGTCTTTCACCAACTGGTATGCCCTTTTACTGTCATTCTGGTTCAGGCTTTTCTCGACTTCCTTGGATTGGTCCTCTAACGAGCTTTCTTTTGCTTTCTTTATGCTTGCTGATTGAAATCTTGCCACTAAATCCAGAGAACGTTTCTTGTAATATTGATAACAACACAAGGTACATCGGTATAGATTCTTGTAATATTAATAACAGCACCAGATGCACCTCAATAGATTAGTGTGATACTGATAACAGTATTAGATACAACTTGTACAGATTCTTTTAATATTGACAACAGCACTAGATACATATATATCATTATCACAGCAACGCTATCTTGATTGCTAGATCAAGTCGAGTTGGCAGCATTAGAAAATCCAGATCATTACGAGACGCGAAGCGTCGAATCATGATCCGGATTTGTATGCTGACAACGAGACGTGATCTAGCAGTCAAGATCGCATTACTGTGATAATGATATTTTTGTTATATACCTATCAATTTCCTGATAATTTAATAAAATCACTATATGTAGTTGAAAAACACAAGTAATTGCTAAACATTTCAACCTCTATAATACGAACTTCATCTTAAAGCATAATCCGAATTACTTTTTGAAAGGCTGACATGCGCATGAATATTAGTTTTATGAATGAAGTTTGTGAAACAACTCTCGCTCAGTTTAGGTGGCGCTCTCCAGTTTCGTACTTTGCATAGGGTTAGATTTTTAAAGAAAAAGAATTACCCCGGGTTTCCTCACTGGCTGTCCTGGCTATTTAAAAAAGACCTTGTATATCTTAGGTATTGTTAAAAGAACTTTGAATTCCCTTTATTTTGGTGTATGATTGATGGGTGAAATTTGGGCTATAGAGTATACAGCTTGGTGTTACTTAAGATGTGCATCTCTCAAAAAACTGCTAGCTCCGCTTGGTCATTTTCACTTCCTGGACTTCAAAGGTAAATTAAAGAAAAAAGAGCCGATAACTTTTTTTACTTTTTAGATATTTTGTAATTTATTCATAGTACTTTCAGAGGCTGGTATTGTCTGCTCTGGCAAAATTCGTTTCCCTATTTCAATAACTCCTGAACATAGTGCACTTTTGACTAATTCAGACTGATTTTTCGAGTACTTTAGAGCGGCCATTTTGTCTGCTGTGTGCTTAGATCATGTCCAGTTTCCACAAGTACAATATGTAAAGACATTTCAGCCACAGTACATAAAAGTAACATAGAGGTATGCCAACATCCTCTCCATTCTGCATGTTGCAAATGCAAAATACTTCATCTTACACCTGTCACTCTCTCAGAAGCATGTATTATCTGTAGAGCGCCCCCTTAGCTACCATCACTGTCAATAACACAATTTCTTCGACGCTTTAGGGCAGACTACTCATACATGTGATTTACAAGTTATTGTTCAGCTGAATGACTGGAAGTTTCTTTCAGAGGCCAGGTTGAATGCCGTTGAACTGTTTCTGGTGAAACATTGTGAGAGGCTCCGGTGGGAACTTGACACGGGAATGACAACATTATTTTGTCAGTTATTTGCAACAGGATTGGAGAAATTGTTGGAACTTGATGGTAAAGATTTGTTGAAGAGAATATTACTCATTTATAATTTCAAATTCATCCATTATGCGTGAAACTGACTAATGTTACCATTTTTTAATTTCCGTAAATTGGTTGTACTGTACAACTGTAATGTTTTGGTACGCGATTTCCGAATATGATCTTGTTTCAGACGAACATTTTGGCAATATTTTACTACTTCAAAATAAAGGAATAAATGCTTTTTTACTGTTGTTGTGACAAAAACATTGTTTAGACCTTTGTGATATTTTACATATAACGCAAGGTTTCCTAACTAACGTAGCTGTGAGAGCTTTGTTTACTGCTAGTGTTGACATTCCGTTGCTAGGGGCGCTGCTATTGTCACCAGGAAAACTCGAGGTTAAAGTAGTCCCAGCCTCGTTTGAGAGTATGGTGATACGGGTTTAGAAAACGATAGTATCGTTTTCCTGCTTGTAGGAAATGACGGTAAAATTCTGGCTCTTTCTTGGGTAGACAATTGGTAGGTGTATAATAAATCTGTGTATCAACCCTAAACTTTCACACCCAAGTAGGATTCCTTAGAGGAGATGAAAGCTGGCTACAGTCAAATATTGTACTGCACTGCTCCCATGATAAATCGATACTTGAAGACACTCCTATCTCTCCCTTTTACAAACATTTGGTAAATTTTAATCTAAGAAATCATGATCCCCATGATGATCCTAACCCCATTTTATAAGCATTCATAGGTAGCCGCCATGCCTATAACAGGAGAAATATTGTACTATCACCAGGCTATATTAACTCAGAGAAATTAGAGTGACCTTTTTCCACCCAAATAGTCTATGAAGTTAACAGCATCAGTTTAGGTATCAGAATTTGAAAACTCCTCGAGTGAATATGATCTATCATGGAGAATTATTAATGGAAAATCCCTATATAAGGTAGAAAGGCTATACATTAATTCTAATAAATAAGAAATGTCAGTTGACAATATAATAGCTATACTAAGGCAACGAAGCAGAACCTTGATTTATAATATAACAGTATAAAGATCAAGATATTACTGTATTTACATGTACACAAAGAATTCCCAAATGCGAACAGTGTAGACCGAGATCTACCATTACATGATGCGTTAAAGATCGGGTTCCACACTTTGCTTCAAATAATAAACCCTGGCCCTATGGTCGCAAAACAGTAAAACATCGAATTCAGGCTCAAATTGTATCAATTGTGATCATCAATACATTCACTCGGAGTGAGTCATTAAAATATTAGAATTATCATAATGTGTACATTCATACACACATGCCAAATTTCAAAGATACTGAGATAGACTAAGTATGAGTTTAAATCTTGAGTTTTAAATCTGAGTTCATATTTTGTGCTTAGACGGTGTATTCACTATTGGGCTTCATCCGCTGGCTCATTATGTATGTGGGTTATTGAATCTGCACTGAAAACTATTAGTGTGTACAAGCAATGAGTCCACACGAATATTTTTCAGTATCAATTCAATAACCTATTTATTGTATACTTTAAACCAAATAAAGACATAAGCAAGGTTATTTTGTACACCATCATTCAAAATAAAAACCTAAACTAAACGCTGCACATAATGTTATAACATAACAAAAGTACCATGAATAGCACATTATATGACCACCCCTTGTTGAATAGTCCTCTGTGTAGGGACTAGTAGTGTATGCCAAATTTCATTTGTTAATATCAAATGGCTTGAAAGTTACAAAGTAAGAAGGGAAGTGTGATGAAAACTTAAAATACTGAGCCATTACTTCGACAGTGAAGGTAGGACACCTAATTCCGACCCTGGAAAATGTCATTGACAGATGGACAAACAGACAGAAGCATTGGTGGATGTATGGCAACTCGGATACTATTAATTAAATGAGAACATTATGAAAAACGCATGTGAGACCTCCAAATAATATTGCTGAATGCTCCCTCTTCAGATGACATTATGTAAATGCTTTGACAAGTCAAATTGTACAAAACATAGTACATGACCATCTAACAGAAAGAAACTAACAACACGAAACCTAACATACACACACAATGGCAATGTTGTTAACTACGAAAAGATTAGCACCCAGACGGATGATTTTTAACAAAAGCGACGGATTATAAAGAGGGTATGGGAGGAACACTTTACGCTATCAATGATCTACATTTCACACTGAAAATACCTGCTAGGATCTTTAAGAAACCTGGTTAACCTAGATCCTGCAGCATGTCAACTGATAAAGTAATTTACAGTGACACTGCACATGTAGCAAAATTTAATCAATGAACTTCGATCAGGCGATTTTAAAATGGATAGTTATTCAGGTAGTTTTGTTTGAACAAACGAGCCACCATTTAATTGGATATGTTTTATAGCATCAGGTGGAATATATCTATCCCGTGCTCATGCAGTGATATTTCATTCACAAGTGTTATAAGTACATTTAGGGATGGCGGACAATGTTGTAGCTAGCAGAACTTCATGCAGTATTTGTTTGGAGCCTTTCAAAAACCCCAAGATCATCCAGTGCTTTCACACATTTTGTGCACACTGTCTCAAGGACTTCATCCGAGACAAAAGGAAAGTGGGTTCATTTGAATGCCCTCTGTGTCGCACCCTTATCACAATCCCAAAGATAGGAGTAGATGGATTTCAGAACAACTTCTATATACAAGACCAAGTCAATGATAATGTCAAATTACTTTGCAATGGTAGAAACGGAGATGAACATAAATTTCATGAAACCAGATTAAGTCCCAGTAATGGAGAAACTTACAACATGGTATTATCTTGTTGCCATTCTAGGCTTCTTACCAGACAATGCATCGTGCAAGTCATCAATACTGCTCCAAACAAATGTCCAGCACCTAAATTACAGAAAAAGCCAGTGGGTACATCAGTGACCCTGATGTTGAAATCCCCATCTGAAAATGGTAGTTCCTCTGTAACTAAGTATAGATTGAAGATGTCAACAGCTGGTGACGAATACGATGAAGTTTATATTGGAAGCAATATGTTTTGTAAGGTGGATAATTTGACTCCAAAAAAGAAATATATTTTTGCTGTCCAGGCCATAAATGTTGTGGGATCGGGACCTTGGTCAGACCCACTGGAAATAATCCTTGACCCCTGTCATCCAGAAAAGCCAAATAACTTTGCTATTGAGAATATCTCTAGCAAACATGTGACTCTGACATGGACAGAAGCAGATGACAATGGGGAAAGAATCAAGGGCTATGTCATTAAGTACAATGCTGAGGGTGACCTGATGTCTGTCTCTGTAAGTATTGACAATACAGTATTCAGGCATGTCATAGAGAACTTAAAGCCTGGGACAAAATACAGCTTCCAGATGTATGCAGTCAGTACCATGGGAGAGGGAAAATTGAGCAAGAAATTAACATGTAAAACTATTCCAGAAAAGCAATCTCAATTAAACTCTATGGAGATACATAAATCGCATCAAATGAAATTGGAACGCTTTGTGGAGCATTGGCAGCAGAATGATATTGCTTATCAGAAGGCATTATCGTTATTTCGTGTATATAATAGAAAAAAAGGTGGAACTAATAGAAAGTTACGTTACATGTATCGCATGAAAGTGTCAACAGATTACTCCAGGACTGAGAGAATTATTGTTGAACTTATTTTGCTTTGTATAAATATCACTTTGATTGTCCTTGCAATTGCCGTTTTTTATTATTTTGTGTGTATTTGACCGTAACTTACATCAAATATTAACAAGACTAGCTTTTCAAAGAAATGTAATGAGAAAGCAATTTAAGTTCATTACATGGAGTTGCAACTTTTGTGTTTGGAAACGTCGAGTGAAGAATGGATGCACAAAGATAAAACGTCTGTAAAACTTGTAGTGATAGACCTACCAACTTCTGGGAATATATGACTGTGATAAATGAACGATACTGATATACAACTAGCAACATAAGGGATATTCCTTTAAATTGATTCACAATATAAGTATAGGTTTTTAACTGATTCTTGAAACATATTGAATGTTATGTATATTGAATTTATAATATGTGTCCATGAGGTAAGTTGTACTTAGTCATTTTGTAAACAACATATTTACTGCATTTGAGTTCAAGGTCAGTCTTGTTTACATAGCATTTAACAATTAGATAGTAATTTTCCATTTCTTGATGTGAGAAAAGTCAGCTACGCAGAGGAAATTTCCATTAGAGTTACTCATATTTTAGAATATTCTGTCAGGTGACTTATACTTATATTTATACAGGCTTGGTAAACAAGATTTCATTCCTGTACTAAACTTCATATTATTAAGATCAGCCTATTAAGGAATTTATTTTAATAACCAGATGTTTATAATTGTATTGTGAAAATTCAGAGCAAATTCAGAGAGAGGAGTTATTTATTTGAAATATTCATTGGAATTACCTAAAGTGCTCACCCTCATATTGGATTAATACTTGAATTTGGGATTTATGTGAAATTATTCAAAGATATTCTGGATTACATCATTCAGGCATATCAGAACATTCAAGACTACTGACACATCAGGACAGTTAAGTCTACTGGAATTCATTCGGAACATTCTATATTTTGGACTTGTGATTAGGACACTGAGAATTATTGGGTTATTTGGATTTTAATTCACGTTACTGTAAGTGTCTTTTGAATGTTCACTTTAGTTGTCTCGAAATAAATTGCTTGTTACTTACATTGTTGGTTTCACTTTCTTTCCCTTACATTATTTTAAGACCTAGAGTCGTAACACGTATCAAAGGTAAGTTTGATTCTCTCTCTCTCTCTCTCTCTCTCTCTCTCTCTCTCTCTCTCTCTCTCTCTCTCTCTCTCTCTCTCTCTCTCTCTCTCGTACTAACAGCAATTAGCGGTTACTAGCCATCCATTTTCAATATATGTTATAAATCAAATATTTTATTTTGCTCCTTGCAATTTAAGTCTTTGGGTGTTTTCAGATTTTATTTATTTAATTTGGATGATATATTATTTTCTTTGAATGAGAGCTAGCTCTACTAATTCTCCAGTATTGGTGCCAGATAGAAATGGTTACAGTCATTGTCGGCCTCTGGTGAGCACCAGATCTATGACGTGGTCAGCATTCGACGTTTCCGTCACCATTTTTATTTAGCCGTAGCCAGAAGTAGTTCATTGAATGCGGGTACGTGTTTACCATATAAGGAAGCGGTGAATATTTTTTACTTAGCTGGATATTGACCGGTAGCAACAATGTTGAACTAATGGAACTATTTATAAAGTATACAATAAAAGGTTTACTGCTGCCTTTTAATAAAATTAATTTCGCATTTTGTGGTGTTCCTATGTTCAAGATTAATCAAAGTATCGATGATACGGAGTTGAGGTGAACAGTCTAAAGAGTTGAGGGACGACGAAGAGGGTTGCTTACTTTAGTTGAAATTCTGCAATCTCTAATAAAGTTACGCAGAAGATATACAAAATAGAACAATAGTCTATCAAGGTCCATAACTCCTCTAAATTAAAATGTGGAATGCTAGAAATGAAAATTTCGAGGTCTAATCAAGCTGCGTGTCAAATCAGGTTAAAATCCAACTAATGCTATTCCGATCACTTGATTGTTATGGATAAGTCACTTTCAGGAAAATGACCAATTCGACAATTACAATTTGTATGATTGATTATGGTGAAATTCAGTTATGCGCCATTTCAACTAATTAATTATCGATCGGTTAGAAGAAACCGAAGATCAATTATGAAATTTTTACCCAATTCCCAAACACTGAATCCAACAAATCCAAAGTTTTTACTTATCACTACCAAACAAGCAATCAAGATTATAGCATAACCGTCAGAATGATTTGTATGATAATACCAGCTTACAAATGATGAATAATAATAAAATACTTGGCACACCAGTAGATATTAGCTTGCTGTGGATTAAGCATCTCAATCACATCATTACAAAAGTTAACTCTTAAATATGGCTACTTAGGAAAATTAGAAATAAAATTCCTTGGAATATCGCAATGTGTTCTACAAAAGTTTTGTCTATATTGTGACTATTGCAATATTATTTGGGGTTATCCCGCTAGTAAAAACCTACATAAACTGTTTAAATTACTAAAAGACCTTGTAAAACTGTATTTTATGCCCCATTCCAGAACATTCTTGAAGTGATGAAACAGTCAAAAACATTTTCTGTATACACGAGCATATATTTCTCAGAAGAGCAAGACTAACGTAAAACATATCTAGCAGATTAGCTTCAGAGTATATACCCTATCTTCTAAATCGATCAGAGCTGGGCAATACATATACTCTTAGTTTGAGGTCCAATGTTTTAAATATATACAAACTACCAAAACAAAAACAAACAAACAGAACGCTTTACACGTGACTTTCAGTATTCAGGCGCTCTTGTATAGAATAGTATTCCAAATAAAATTAAACAGGCTCCAACGGAAAAATCCCTTCATGAATGGATGGTTGCCTGGATGAAATATAACAGTGAATTATTCAGTGTCCACCAATTCCTGAATGCATTTCCATATTTAAAAACAAATTGAACATTCACTCTTCATACACATGTGCATTTTTATTGCATATTGGGTTGGCGTTTTTCAGAATCAGTACAAGTGTACTGTAAACTTGGATCTTTTATCTATTGCTATACTTAGGTACATTTCTGTGCAAACCTATTCTGTGTCACATGTTTATCTTTGTATATTGGTATATTATCAGTTCAAGTGTGTAGTCATTCTGTGTCACATGTTTATCTTTGTATATTGTTATATTATCAGTTCAAGTGTGTAGTCATTCTGTGTCACATGTTTATCTTTGTATATTATTATATTATCAGTTCAAGTGTGTAGTCATTCTGTGTCACATGTTTATCTTTGTATATTGTTATATTATCAGTTCAAGTGAGTCATTGGTGAAAAAGTTTGAGCTCTCTTCTCATTAACAATAATCTTTACTTTGATAATGTGGCAGACGTGAATAATGAAAGCTGAGGATTACAATCGTTGAAAAATGTTGATGAGATATTCACATAAAATTGTACACACACATTTTACTGTGCACTTAAAAGACAAACTAGGATTTGTTGTTACCTTAGACACATTAATAAAGTAAAACCTCCCTGGGCCGGGCGCTGCTGGAACAATATGCATGGCTAGGATACAGTGGCTGTATTTATACAGAAACTGTCTAACAGTTGGGTCGACCCTTGGAAGCATCATGGTATATACACACTTATACTTAACCTATTAATGCATACCAATGTATCAGTACATACCTTACAATGGTAAATAGCGACAAATTAATCTAGAATTTAATAAAAAGCTGTTTGTATAGTTCACATTTTGTGTGAAATTTTTCCCATGAACAATTTGTGTATGCAGAATACTTTTCTGACAGAAAGTGTTGTTTCAGTTCTTTCTTAAAATGAGACATATTTGGTGATTCATTATTAAATCTACATTTATAAATATATATAATTTCAACTGTAATATAAATAAAAATAATTTAAAAATAATCACATCATCAGACTTTTTTAATGTATTATACCTAGCAGAAATTCTCTCTTTGAAACAAGAAAGTTGTACAGATGATTGCAATCACACTTTATCCACTCTTTGAATCTGGTCATTGTTGATTCTGTTTTTAGACACTCCCATAAAGATGAGATTAAACTTCTACAGAGTGTTTGCAAAGAGAGCTCAAATTATTTGAAATGTTTTGCTTATTTTTAGAAAAATATTGGTTGCCATATTTCTGTATAAAATCTTTGTTTGAAACAATTTATGTCTAGGACATCTGGTGACCTTATGAGGCAAGGAAAAGAGCATTTATTCTCATTCAGATTGTCAAATACTGTATTCCATTTTGTAGTTGATTACTGCAAATAAGTGTTTTATATATTCTTTTACAGCCCTTTTATCCATTATTATAAGTAAAACAGATGTGTGTATACATGGGTATTGTATAATAGAATCGATAATTGATACTGACAGCAAAATTTACTTATGTATATTTTTATAGCATTTAAAGCCCCTGAAATTCTAAGACATTTAAATATAGTCCGAATTTATTATGACACTTATCAAGATTGATCCATGAACCATCTTCATTTACAAAGTGGTATATATAGAAATTCCTTATTCGCAAGATTTTCCGATAAGGATATTAGGAGTCCTTCATATTTGCGTTTGAAGGAATTCTTCTTTCTTGTCAACATTATACTTATTACAAAATTGTATTTATGTTGAAGATTTATCTATCCGAAACTCATTCAGGAATGTATTCA
Source organism: Margaritifera margaritifera (assembly GCA_029931535.1). Taxonomy (NCBI): domain Eukaryota; kingdom Metazoa; phylum Mollusca; class Bivalvia; order Unionida; family Margaritiferidae; genus Margaritifera; species Margaritifera margaritifera. The sequence continues at coordinate 8,155,336 of JAQPZY010001699.1, read as the reverse complement.
CTCTTTTAAGAAAATCTATTAAAAAAAAACAAACAATTTTCTATGTTTTGGAGAAGAACAAATATAATAATCTTTAATAATTACTTTTCTTTTAGTTTTGTCTCTTGTACCACTCCAAGCACACTTATAAAAAAAGATAATCTAGTTCATGGAGTACATTATGAGGTGGATTTGGTAGACTCATTCATAATGCCAAACTTTTAATAACTGTCGTTGTATCAAAATGGGTTAGTGACCTTTTTGACCATTGCATCAGTCAATTTTTGATATTCCTGATTTTGTTATCATAGTTTAAATTTTACATATTGTTTAGTTCTGTAAAAAAATTGCATGCGTAGGTAAATAAATTTAGTTGAATCCCAATCCAAATGATATTCTGAGCAATATGTAAATAACAAATAAATCGTAATTGAATATTTGAACATTTTATTCATTTTGATTGTTTTCTATTTCCTCCGATAAATACAAGGAGTTTTAGACAGATTTCAAAGAGGTTTTCAACCAATCGAATGACTTTTCAAGGATAAAACCAATTGTTCTCAAACTGAAAGAGTTTTCAAGGCAACGTCTCAAATTCAAGGACTTTTCAAGGTTGTACAAACCATGTATACTCATGACAAACTGGTTGTAATCAAGGCTGAGTGCAAAATATCGTGTCAATATTGCTAATCCAATTAAAAATTATCTTCTCAAGAACTGACACTTTTCAGTTGGCTACTTTCTGAAAAGATGTGGACCTGACCAGTTTTCCAGTTTTGTGAATTTTTTAATTATAGTGCCTGCATGTTAATCATAGTAGTAGAAATATTCTTTAATTACTCATTCTTTGTCCCTGTTGGCTAAAGCACGATGTTGGAGAAGCAAGCAAACAAAGAAACAAAAAGTTCCGCAGCATACATGTAAAAGAAATTTTATAGACTGGCATTTATGAAGATTACAGAGACATTTACACAAAAAAGAAAGAAGATACCCATACTTCAAAATATTTTGCATAGAGATAAGGCTTAAAATGATTGAAATCTTGCCACTACATCCAGATAAAGACTTTTTAATATTGATAACAGCACTTGCTGCACTTGTATATATTATTGTAATATTGATAACAGCACTAGATACACCTGTATAGATTCTAGTAATATTGATAACAGCACTGGATACACCTGTATCGATTCTAGTAATATTGATAACAGCACTAGATACACCTGTATAGATTCTAGTAATATTGATAACAGCACTAGATACACCTGTATAGATTATTGTAATATTGATAACAGCACTAGATACACCTGTATAGATTCTTGTAATATTGATAACAGCACTAGATACACCTGTATAGATTCTAGTAATATTGATAACAGCACTAGATACACCTGTATAGATTCTAGTAATATTGATAACAGCACTAGATACACCTCTATAGATTCTAGTAATATTGATAACAGCACTAGATACACCTCTATAGATTGTTGTAATATTGATAACAGCACTAGATACACCTGTATAGATTATTGTAATATTGATAACATCACTAGATACACCTGTATAGATTATTGTAATATTGATAACAGCACTAGATACACCTGTATAGATTATTGTAATATTGATAACAGCACTAGATACACCTGTTTAGATTATTGTAATATTGATAACAGCACTAGATACACCTGTATAGACTAGTGTAATAGTGATAACAACACTTGCTGCTCTTGTATAGATATTGATAACAGCACTGGATGCACTTGTATATATTCTTGTAATAGTGATAACATCATTAAATACACCTGTACAGATTCTTCAAATATTGATAACAGCACTGGATACATCAGTATATCAACCCTAAACTTTCCAGCCCAAATGGGATTCCTTTGAGGAGATGTAAGCTGGCAACAGTCAAATATTGTACTGCACTTCTCCCATGATAAATCCATGCTTGAAGAGAAGCCTGTCTCTCACCTTTTACAAACATTTGGTATATTTTAATGTAAGGAATCTTGTTCTCCATGATGAATCTACCCCTACTTTTATAAACATTTACAGGTGTATTATCACCAGGCTTTATTACCTCAGAGAAATTAGAGTGACCTTCTTGCACCCAAATAGTCTATTAAGTTAACAGCATCAGATTAGGTTTCAGAATTAGAAAACTCCCCGAGTGAATATGATCTATCATGGAGAATTATTAATGGAATATATCAATATAAGGTAGAAAGGCTATACATTAATTCTAATAAATAAGAAATGACAGTAATAATATAATAGCTATACTAAGGCAACGAAGCAGAACCTTGATTTATAATATAACAGTCTAAAGATCAAGATATTACTGTATTTACATGTACAGAAAAATTTCCCAAATCCGAAAAATGTAAACCGAAATCTACCATTACATTATGCGTTGAAGGTCTTGGTATACATTTCGCTTCAAAGAATAAACCCTGGCCTTGTTGTCGCAAAGCAGTCTGAGCACACAAATTGAACGCATGCTCAAATTGTACAAATTCTGATTATCTATAAATTCACTCGAAGTGAGGCTATAGTCTCATTAAAATATCAGAATTATTATAATGTGTAAATTTGTACACACAAGCCAAATTTCATTGATACTAAGAGAGTCCAAGTATGGTTTAAAATCTTTTTCTTCAGATTTTGTGCTTAGAGAGTTTCGTGACTATCGGGCCTGATCCGGTCGCCCATTAAGTGTGGGTTATTGAATTTGCACTGAAAAATATTAGTGTGTACAAGCAATGAGTCCACACGAATATTTTTCAGTATCAACTCAATAACCTAATTATTGTATACCTTAAACCAAATAAAGACATAAGCAAGGTCATTTTGTACACCATCATTCAAATAAAAACCTAAACTAAACGCTGCACATAATGTTATAACATAACAAAAGTACAATGAATAGCACATTATATGACCACCCCATGTTGAATAGTCCTCTGTGTAGGGACTAGTAGTGTATGGTTAACTGGAGATTATTGGCCAATGGGCCTCAAGGACCTGAACCTTTGGACAAGATACACGATCTTGAGCTAAAGTTACTGTGCAGGAACCATTATGTTCTTATCAGATTGTCCTCTGACCTTAAGATCCCAGAATCTATACGTATCTTTATTACCCTAAATGCAAGCCATCCACACAGTGTGATCAAGGAACATACTCTAGAACAAATGTTATTCTGCAAAATCCATTTTCTTTGAGCCACAATGACCTTAACCTTTGACCTTTTCACCCCACATTTAAAATGCATCCTCGATACCTTAAGTGCAAACCTTCCACAAACTGTGGTGAAGGTACATGGTCTAGAACTAAAGTCGTTACATTTTTCTTATTTCAGTCACAATGATTTACCCCAAATCAATAGGCTTACGAAACGTGTAGGTCCTCCACATTGGCGTAGACACATAACAAGAACTAAACTTTTTTGTGTGCAAAAATCATTTTTCTTCTGTCGGTTACAGTGATTGTGACCTGTAACGTTTTAACACAAAATCAATAGGCTTCTTCCTTTACCTGAGTGCAATCCATCCACAAACTTTGGGTACATGTTTGTGACGCAGAACTAATGTTATAGTGCAAAAACAATTTTTCTTCTTTCAGTCATCGTGACCTTGATCTTTGACCTTTTCATAAAAAAAAACGATTTTCTCGAGCCACAATGACCTTGAAATTTGAACTTTTGACCTTCAACTTAATGGGTCTCTTCTACATCTTAAATGCAAGCCCTCTACAAACGTTTATCAAAATACATTGTCTACAACTAAAGTTATTATGCAGAAACCATTTCTCTTCTTTCAGTCCGTGACCATTGATCTTTTTACTCCCAAATCGATATAGTTCATCCTTATTCTAAATGCAAGCCATACACAAACAGATTTACAAAATCAACCCTAGATTGGTCCTCCTTACCATCAGCAACGGCCGCCATAATGACAACATCGGTATCGCATTCAAAATTAATTCTAAAACATCAAATATCATGATTTTGTATACCCTCCCTTCAACGTCAATGTACGCCATGCTTTCTCTAAAACAAACGTACTCCTACGTCACATGGCTAACAGTAGTACATGCAAATGTTTGACATGACCTTCTCTACGTTCAATATCGGAAAATGCAAAATGAATAGGACTAGCGGATTGAAGTATATAATAAAGACAGCAGATCTGGGTCTAAACTATTCACAGTTGGACGTGCATTAAAAGCAAGAAAATAGAGTAAACTTGTTAGTACTGGCCTGAAGATCCACTCATTACATATAGGTTACAGGTAAATTCTTCCTCATCAAATCAATGGCTCAAAGGAACAAGGCTAATCACACACATGGCCATTACATATAAGCAATCCACAAAGTTAGGTCCAGTCTGTAATGTAGAACTAATATTATTATGTGAAAATAATTTTTCTTCATTCAGTCAAAGTGACCTTGGCCTTTGAACGTTGAACGTTTGACCCTAACATCGATAGGCTACTACCGTTTACCAAGAGCAAGCCATCTGCAATGTTTAGTAACGGTAGAGAACTCGAGTTATTGTGCAGAAACCATTTTTTTCTTTCAGTCAGTGACTGACATTTGAGCTTTTGACCCCTAAATTGATAGGATTCTTCTTAATCCCAAGTGCAAGCCATTAACGATGTATGGTAACTGTAGATGATGGACAACTTGAGTTATTGTGCAAAAACGAAATTAGAAACAAACAGACAAACGGCTGGACATCATAACATAATACGCTTGACCTGATGGCGAGCATATAAAAACAATTCATGGAAGAAACCAATACTAAAGGAAAGCAGTGTATACCATTTCATGATCCGAAAGTATGACTTAGCCCGGTACAATAACCAGTCCAGCGGGCACAGGATATGAGATAGTAAATCAAAGACCAAGAAATTATATAGTTGGCATAAGATTGTAAACTCAAGTTCGATATGTGAAGCCCACATTTGCAATTAGTCTTGGCAAGAATGCTATAATCCATTTGCCTTGTCATCATGAACATGTTATGTATGCATACAGTATTTCACCCATCATAAATGCAAGGGGCCAGTCTAATATTGGTCAAAAGGTAGGGTGGCCTTATTATAAAACATGTTCTTAGTAAATATTTGCCAATAATTTGTGTACATGATGATATGTTTGTCATCAAGCATGGGTTATTATCGGATAACATTTTATATGTGTAATTTAATACCTTATGTTATGAAACAAAAATACGATGAATGGCACGTTATATATCAGCCCCATGTTTAATAGTCCTCTATGTAGGAACTAGTAGTGCATGGTTGAATCATGAGATTATTCACTAATGTGTCTCAGTGACAGTTGCAACAATAGCACAAAATCTAATCCGAAGTCATCTACTTATAAACATAAACATGTCTACTAATTTGCATTGGCCTAGGTCAAGTAGTTTGTGCATAATAATGCTAACAAAAATGACCCAAAAATTTTTTAAAAAAAAGACATACAAATATAAATAATTCCTTCAATGGCATGAAAATCTAATCAATGCATCTAATTATGAGTACAAACATGCATTATAAATTTTCGTTGTCTATCATGCTAATGAGCTAGCTCAGTACTGATGGTAAATGGATGGACAGACGAATGGACATGCAAGAGCCAATCAAAATGCAGCACTTGCAGTCAGAGCATCAAAAGAACCATATCTATATGCGTCACATAAGTCTCTGTAACTACAATTTGCTTGGCAGGGCCTAACACAGCGTAAAGAGCAATCAGGGGTCATACCTCTCCAAAACAATAACGTGGAATACTGGAAATTAAACTCGTTCAAGGTCACATCATTATAAAGGTGCCCGCCAAATTTGCTTGATAAAAATCAAACCTTGGTAATGTGATGCTGAAGACACCAAAGTCAGGATGATGGACAATCAAACCTTGGTAATGCGATGCTGCAGAAACCAAAGTCAGGATGATGGACAATCAAACCTTGGTAATGTGATGCTGTAGAAACCAAAGTCAGGATGATGGACAATCAAACCTTGGTAATGTGATGCTGTAGAAACCAAAGTCAGGAGGATGGACAATCAGGGGTCATAACTCCTGTAATTGATGTCAAGGAATGCTCAAAATCAAACAAAGATCTCGTCAATATCAGGCCACGTACTCAATGTGGCTGAAATTCAACAATCCGTGGTAAAGTTATGCTGCAGAATCCAGAGTCGGGGGGATGGGCAATCAGGGGGCATAACCCATGTAAATGACGCCATCGAATGTGGAAACTCAACGCATTCAGAGTCTCATTAGTGTAAAGTCACATACCAACTTTGGCTGAAATCCAGCATAGTTTGGTAAAGTTATACTGTGGAAACCAAAGTTAGGAGGACTGGCATTCAGGCAGTGTAACTCATGAAAATGCTGGTAATGCTGTCATGGAACACCGGAAATCGAACTCATTCAAGGCCTCATCAACTGAAATCCAATAAACCTTGGTAAAGTTAATGTTGCGGAAACAAAGGTCAGGAGGACGGGCAATCAGGGTATATAATTACTGTAAAATAATGACAGAGAAGGCTGGAAATAAAATTATTTCGAGTCTCATCAGTATAAAGCTGCATACTAAATCTGATAAAATCCCAGTAAACTTATATTGTAGAAACCAAATTGTTGACGGATGGACAGACATACATCTGGAGGATGACAGAGGTGATTTCTATAGGTTCTATTGTCTTTTTCGAATTATTATTATTTCAAATGTGTGGTTTCAACAATACAGAAACACTAGTAGAATATATGCGACGTCTTCTTGATAAAGACTAAAAGACACTGTACCGGACATATTCAAAATATGCCACTGTCTACTATATAATTCTTACATATGTTTGCTGTCAACATCTTTTAAAGGGTTCACTATGTCTCGCCTGCAAACAACACTACGGTTTATGTTATATGACTTTTTGAAGCTGTTTACACGTGGATTTTAATAAGTTATGCTAATGTCACAGGAGTGCTACCTATGTTTAATGATCCGCTAAAGTGGACAACAAACACTTATATTAAAATAGACCCATAGTAGTGAATGTTAACGAATATAAGAGAGAAAGTTCAGACATTTTTGTACAATATGTATGCATTTTGCGTCAAATAGAAGTAGGATGTTCAACTGGGAGGTTAGAAGTTCAACAAAAGAGCGAATACAAGAAACTGGTCATTGTCCGCTTGTCGAGCTTGTCCGCAAGTTTTCTTCCAATCCATAGAGGGTGGGATGCAATGATATTTAAATGAAAGGAAAGCAAAAACCTGTAAGAGGTTTATTTTGGGTGTGGACGGATGGATGTATGGCATACTGTCGGATATGCGCACAGATCCAAAGTGATTGTCATGTCAAGCTTCCACCAAGGTGGGCTCAACAAAATATTAACAAAGCTGAAATAGATGCTAGAAATCTACTCATTTTAGGTAATCATACGTAGCTCAACAAGCATGTTATGTCATGGGGATATTCAACAAACATGTTATGTCATGGGGATATTCAACAAACTTGTTATGTCATGGGAATATTCAACAAGCATGTTATGTCATGGGGATATTCAACAAACATGTTATGTCATGGGGATATTCAACAAACATGTTATGTCATGGGGATATTCAACAAGCATGTTATGTCGTGGGGATATTTATTTGATATTCATAGTGCTTGGTTCTATTATCTCTCTAAGAGGTAGCATGGTTTAGGAGAAAAATGTGGATCATGCATGATTTTGTGTTGCGCATTCAATACTATAAATGTGCTCAACAACTTTGATGAAATACATAACAATAGTGATTACTGAGAGATTATGGCCACCAGCATTACAAAATTACCCGTTTGAAAGTGAGACAGGCCCAAATAGGCATTCACAAGTATACGCCCATGAGAGATACAATTTGTCAGGTTATAGTATTCTTTGAATCTTTTCCGTAGCAAGTTTACAAAACTCTACCATATACAGCCACTTAGAACTGAAATTAAATTCACAAGTTAAATTAAATTCATTGAAGTATGACCAATATGACAAATTGATTTGTAACGGTAATAGTGTCATAGTGAAAGATGTATCGCCTAAGAGAGTTTTCAAAATCCTATCATTAGTAATTACAAACAAATTAAAAAAATAAAAATGACACTGAATACTATAGTCGTTAAAGCATGACTAGTGGGACCTACTTTTAGGGTCATCACCTATATTCATTAACATTTTTTAAACCTGAATCTACAAACGACATCTTCAAATTATGGGTTTAAGGATTACCACAGTTTAGTTGGATGATATTTGTACACACGGATATATGGTTAGTACAAACGTTGATACAACCAACTTACTGTTATATGAAGTGAATTCGTATACCAGATGAGGCATATCTATACATTATCTTCCTTACTCATAGTGCAAGCCATCCAAAAGTTTCGTTCAGATCTGTGACTTAGAACTAATGTTATTGTGCAGAAGCCATTGTACTTCTTTCAGCGATCTTGACCTTTTAACCCTAATATTGATAAGCTCCCCCTTTACCCCAATCACAAGCTATCCGCCAAGTTTTTGGATTTTAGGACTGACGTAAAACTCATGTTATTGTGTGGAAATAATTTTTCTACTTTCCGTCACAATGACCTTGACCTTTGACCACCTCAAATCAATTGACTTTTTCCTTACTTCAAGTGCAAGCAATCCACCAAGTTTTGTGAAAGTACATTCTGTAGAACTGAAGTGATTGTGCGGAAAAGAAAAAGTTAACGGACAGACAGATAGACAGGGTCATAGCAATATATACTCTGCCAAATAGCAGGTGAATAAAAAGAAAAGTCCCTCTAAGGAATTAACGCTCTACTGGCTAAAAAGAATATCCAGAAATCTAAGATAAGACTGTTTCTTCTTTTTAACTTCTGAGTGTTGAAATCATCTCTGATATTTTGAAGCAAAAACAATATTTTTATGATGGTCAAATGTGGTAGCCATATTGAATTTAACATCGGCACCATTTTTATTTAGGACCGAGAAGACAAAAGGATAAAACGAATCGGAACAGATTTAAATGATTTGACATTCAAAAGTGAAGTAGTATATAAAAGACTCTGACATTAAGTGGAAAATCTGATACAGTAAAAACTAAAATAGAAGAAAGCAGAGACACATTTAAAACTGAATTAAAACCAGTGGATATAATGGATATAAATAGTCATACATTTAGTGCTAAAATGGATGACATGAAAAACAAGTTTGATGAATACAAAAGGAGTTGGATGACAAAATCAAACCAATACATGGATGTATAGTGTTTTTTATTTCAATATTGATTGTTTAAGGATTATCCAGATGGTATTATAACGACTGATCGTGTAAACAATGGAATCAAATTTGAAAAAAGCTACAATATATTTTTGGTGTTGATGCTCCACTACTTATACTAATTATATAGAAACAAGAGTGTAATTGTCTATTATTACACCTCCACTACTTATACTAATTATATAGAAACACGAGGGTAATTGTCTATTATTACACCTCCAATTGCATCTCAAACATTAGCTAATAGTTACGGATTTAACTATGCTCCGTTTGCTGAATACAAGTCAGATTCAAGATACAATGCATAGCAATCTGTTATTTAAAAGAAAATTAAAAAAGAAAATCAATGCAAATACAAATTGTTTTGTGTAACAAAAATAGCTGAACCTGGCACTTCCAACGTGTAAACCATCTCTTGTCAATGCACAAAAATTGAAGAACCGATTCTTTTTCCCAAGGGACAATTCTTTTGTCAATTCTTCCAATGCTGCATAACATTTTTTTAATCACATCACCTCAGTAAAACGGTTTAAACATCAAATGATGCAATACTTGATGTAAAGTTTCACTTATTATTTTCTCCAAAAAATGTATTTGATCTACAGAATTATATTATAACACTATAGTAGTTCAGAAATCATCTGCACATCAGCCATGGTGTTTACATTAGATAAAGTGCCCGGCGCCATTTTGTTGTAGGAAAGGTCTTGGTTGATATAGGACTCACAGTACTAATTCAACTCCCATAGTAAACCTATGGAAATACATAATATTCAAAATTCAATAACTTTAAATTTCTAAATACTCAGGATCCAACCTATATCTCTCAGTATAGAACAATCCTTAATGCAAGCTTCTGTGTTGAGAACGACAGGTTACCAGCAGACGCTCACCTATGCAGTTCAAAACGAGGCTCAATGTTACTCTGTGTGGAATAAAATTATAAAACTACAAGGGATGACGTAACGACGTATTACACCTACTGATAATCTGATTTTCAGTCAACATTAAGGGGGCAGAATTCCATTCAGTGCGTTGTACCTGCATATTGAGCGAGCCATGTCGACCGGTAGCGTGGGAAAATGGTCTGGAATTCCTTAAAGGTGTGGTAGCAGGTCAAACTTTGTGTAGGCATAAAAAGTCGAATGCCTGAGCTAACATCGGTACCAAATTTATTACGCTATGCGAAGTGTAGCTAGAAATATCAGCGTCTATTCTTAAACAGGTCGCGCGAGAAAGGAGAGAAGTGTCCTCCCTTGTATATATAGTATATGTATGACTGATAGGTAAGTTGTAAGCAACAATAGGAGCCCCTGTGTAAAAATGCAATGGTGGCTTGCAGTGCAGGTGACAGTTTACTGTTAACGTTAGGAAAATCTCATTAAGAGAAGCAAAGAGTGATTTGTTTTTGAACACTAAAAACGAGTGTTATCCAAAGTTTGATGTATTCGGGTCTTCTTTAGTTTCAACAGATCAAATTACTTTGTGGGTAGGCAATGCCAGCGAGTGATGATAATGCCGTATATCTGTGTATATTATGGCTGAAAGTGATACACAAAACACAACCTTATGCAGTATTTGCTTGGAAGCTTTCAAAAACCCCAAGATCTTGCAGTGCTTTCACACTTTCTGTGCACATTGTCTAAAGGACTTTATTCGAGACAAGAGGCAAGTAGGTGCATTTGAATGTCCTTTGTGTCGAACTAGTATCACAGTCCCAAAGACAGGGATAGATGGCTTTCAGAACAACTTTTATGTACAGGATGAAGTCAATGAGGATTTCAAGTTACTTTGTAATGACAGAAAAGGAAATGAACACATGTTTCATGACACTAAAAGTATAGTGGTTGGAGAAACATACAATGTGGTTTTATCTTGCTGCCATAACGGAGGTCTTACCAGACAGTGTATTGTCAAAGTCATCAATACTGCTCCTATGAAATGTCTAGCACCAAAAGTAAAAAAATGGCTATCGTATACTTCAGTGACCTTGACCTGGGAATGCCAATCATATAATGGCAGTTCTTCAGTAACTCAATACAGACTGAAAATGTTAAAAGTTAATGAAATAGATGATGAAGTGTACATTGGAAGTAACACGGAGTGTGAGGTGGACAATTTGAATCCTGGAACGAAATATTCCTTTGCTGTCCAGGCCCAGAATATTGTGGGATGGGGACCTTGGTCAGATGTTCTGGAAGTAACACTTGACCCCCGTCCTCCAGGGAAGCCTAAACACTTTGGCATTGAAGATACAACGAGCTCCACTGTAACTTTGACATGGAGAGAAGCAGACAACAATGGGGCAAACATCATGCATTATGTTATCATGTACAATGCTGAAGATGAGCTCAACCCAATCTCTGTCAATATTGAACATACAGTTTTCAAGCATGTTGTGGACAACCTGAATCCAGGAACAAAATATGATTTCAAGATATGTGCTGTAAACAGCCTTGGAGAGGGACAATTTAGCAAAAGATTAACATGCAGAACTGTTCAACAAAAGTCACTCCAGGTCAAATCTGAAAATATACAGAAAAGCAGAAAATCTCGTCGACATAGAGATAAAGCTGACAGGCACATTGCTAGATATCAAACAGAAGAATCAATCGATGATTGGACTGAAGCGGAAGATTGGAAAAATGCCTTATTCATATTGTCTTTTATGGGCTTTTTATTCTTACTTATAGCATGCGTGGCCATATAACTCCACATTCTACTCTTTGTTGCAGTTATATTAATGGTAGTATATGACTTCTTTTTCAATTCGACAGACATTACGTTTCAAACAAATTCAGTGCGAACATAATGGGAAACAATTACAGGACAGTATAACCCAAACCAGGGGTTTAAATAAAGATACACAATTGCAATTTGCTGCAAAAGCTCATGGTGACAGACTTACATAAAGACTTAATTTATCCCGTGGCTATGTAGTCGAACTAAGTCTAAGTGGTACCATATACGAAAGATTAGTATGGCAGTTTTGTGAGACAGCCTGAAACTATTTTTCATTTCATAAAACGTCAAATGAAAAGTTAATTATCATTAAAATGAAAGTGTTATTTTCCTGACCTGAATCAATGTCTGCATCATCATATCTGCATAAACCTAATTTTGGAGTGCGATTGATTCTGTTTGGTTCAGCATTCATTACGACCTGAAATCAATGTTGATCTTTTCAAAACAAAATTTGTTTTGTTGCTTAAAATTCTGATTTTTTAGCATCTGCTTATCAGCATAAGACCACACACATATTTCACCAATAGGTAGAGGTAAATGCCTTTTTTTAAAACAATAATAACATTGCAAAGCTTTTATCATTTCAATGCTTAACTCGTTAAAAGTTGATTATTCAAAGTGCTGTTTGTGTTCAAAAACATTTCACAAGGAGTATATTATTGTCACGAGATCGATGTTCTCCCTTCTGATATAAACAAGAAGTAGAGGTAGTTTGTATATTTTAGATTTTTTATTATTGACATTTTTCAGCGCCTTTTATACCAACCTCTAAGGCCATTAGTATTTGAATCGCGATTGTCACTTATTAGCACATGCGCGGTTGGGTGTACAAAATATAATCACACATGTGCACCTGTGTCTGTGTATGTGCGTGTGTGTGTGTGTGTGTGGTGGGGGCTGTTAAGCAAACAGTTACTCCTCTTTTACTGTCTGCAAATCCACTACGCGGTTGCACATCTGTGCTCGAAGTTGCCTCTTGTTTTCCATTTCCACCAACACGGTCTCCAATTCGGCCGCGCTAATAATTTTATTTTCGATAGCAATCAAGTATAACTTAATAATCGTATTAAGATTACTGTGTGCTGCCGCGAGAGGTTCCGAATAGATACCTATTCGCGAATGCAGCCGTAACGAAATTATTTTACTGGAACCGCCTGCGACACAGGTTACTATCGATATGGATCCAAGAAAAATCCCGATTGTTGCACCTATAGTAGTTGTAGTGGCTATGATTCCAGCAACACCCAGACCAACGGTTGCTGCCGCGGCAAATCCAAAAATAACATCAACGACCAGATGCACGCCTTTGTATTTCGTGAGCAGCACGGTACTCTTAACGATTTCATCTTGCAGTTGCAGTTCCGCTCCCATTATTTGTTCACGCTGGTAACATTGAAAGTCCATTATAATTCTTCTATTAATAATACAGCTGCGTAGTACAATTGCTCGACAACCATGCCTTGTTCAGGTGCAACACGCACTTCTAACAAATTACCCATTTTTAATGGTACAACTGCCATACAATCATAGAAAAAATCTTCCTGTGAAATACTTAAAACTCCGGCAATTGTGCGTTCCTGAGGCTGCGCAATACGTTCATATAGAGCCATATTGATTACACCCTTGATTGGTGTCTGAAATGATTGTGCTCGTCCTCGCTAAAGAACTGTTACACGGACAAGTGCTTCCTTGAGTTCTTTCTCTCCTTGGTTGAGTCAGTGTCTGTTTAACAAATTCGTTGATCAATTTAACTGGGTGGATTCACCGCTGAATATTATTTCTTCGTTGTAGAAACAATCCCTGGATGTTTTCACACATGGTGGTGCAGTCAACGATCGGGCATTTTCACGTGCTAATGCTATGACTCGAAGCTGGCCTCGACTTGGTAATAGCACATTAGGATGGTCCCAATGGTTAATTTCGATTTTACCCTCGCGTAAATTATATTAGAGTGTATACGAGGGTCTGGTAACATCATTCTGAAGGAGATATTCGTTGACAAGTGGAACAAAATTACTATCAATGTTAGCATCCTTTGTTAGGTCATCAATTACCCCATCGGTAAATTCCGCAACCTCATCATAGTGGTCAGAATCCATCTCTTATATGCAATGATAAATCTAATCTTAAACACAAACGCCAAAGACGGTTACGTATCCGTCTGGTTAAACGTTGAGTCCTTCAAACTGAATTTCATCTCCGGCGACTAACGATGTTGATCCTGTATATTTGTACAATTCGAAAGCAGTGTCCGGGTCTCAAAGACCCGATATTAGTTGTGCAAAATCAAGACCAAGAATCCGCTGATCATTTGTTAACATTTCCATGCTACCCCATTCTCTACGTTTATTTCCGGCAATGATTAACAAGTATGATCCGGACTTGCGCACTTTTAAGATGTAACGTTTAGGTCTATCAAAACCATTTGCAATAGAACCGAAAACAAGTCGACCATTTGCTAAGGTTGATAAGTGATTTCTTCCTTTTCTTCGCTGATTAATATTCCTATAATTTTGTTCCAGAATGTTACGACGCGTGGTGGCAAAGGGACATCTGCGATCTATTCTTCCACGTATTGTTTCGTTGTAGCAGCAGCATCGTCAACATAGTTTTTGATAAAAGCAACCGATACACCAGCGTCTCTGATTGCCCCATTTTCAGTGATTTCAGCCAGGTTTTTCGCGACAGCGCTTCGCACCTTTACAACAACATCGTTGATGTTCACATTAGATGTTTTAAGTTTTCCAGTTTGATCTTGGAAAATCCCAAGCTCGCCTGGGTTGATGTCAGCCCGGCTGATAAACTCGGGCAAATCCGCTTTTAAAACGATATTTTAAATGTCCACGTTAGACGTTTCAAGTTTTCCAGTTTGATCTTGGAAAATCACAAGCTCATCAGGGTCAACGTCAGCAACAACCCGACTAGTAAAATCAGTCAAATTCGCTTTGGTGGCAAATCTGCTCAAATTCACATCGGCGTGCGTCGTGTCATCAGGGAGTTGAGCGTTCGTAAATATTAATAGGCATTTGTATACTATCAAGTGTAGTTTGATGTAAAATCAACAAGCGTTTGCGGGGTTTGTGTTGAGGAAATTTTGCTTTCTGCAAGTGCATTCAACATTCCAACAACAAGATGGCCGCATATTGGCCCGTCCTGCCGGAGTTTGCAACGGTAGCATTGAATACAATAGTGGTAGACGACTTTGTCGTCCAGATCCACCACCTCGGGTTAAATGATCAACAACTTTAAGTGGTGGTGCAATCCCGTACGAGTCAAAATACAAAGACCCAATGAGTACCAGGTCCAGTTATCCAATCCAGGTTAACAATTCCGGTATCCCTCGTGTGTGGGATCATCGATGCAAGTTCATTTCGCACATAGACACCTCGGAAATACTTGACTGATTTTACCATCGTAAGTAAATCAAGACTATTTAGCGGCGAGGCCTTCTGCGAGTTGTACCTGGTAGTCGAAGCCCTCTGCCTGAGGGTATTTTTCAAGTCGTTCCTGGTAATTGAAGATCTTTTCCTTTTTTTTTATTCGTTTACGGAATCAATCATAGATGTTTCTACCGCGAAAGGCTCCGCATCCAAGCGACTTTTTCAGCGCCATTCCGGATGCAGTTTAGACAGCCCCTAACACAACTGCTTTTGCAACCGCTGGAGCCGCAGCCGCTAACAACACTGGAATCGCCGCAAAAATGGAAATATTTCATCGGTCTTTTGTAATTGTATCACCTCTGACTTCGATAACGTCAATGTCACTTAGGTGTTCTTTCGTTTGTTGCATTAAGCTGATTAAGTTGCGTTTGGGTCAACCACGCAGAGGCAATTCCAGTTAACTTTTCAGGCGAAAGTTTCAATGTGACCCCACAATCGTTTCGAATTGCGCTTTTAATTTTCGCAAGCTGGTTTTCGCTAAGGCCAATCTTAACTTCGTGGTAGGACATTATTTTTTGTAAATTTAACAGATTCAATTGCAACCGCTATGAATTTTCCACAGGCGCATCAATGACCCTTATTCGACCACCTGCACCTTCGAACAACAGAGTCTTGTCAGAAAGTATCAAAGCAAAGCATTTGTAACCGGCGTCGTCAATGGGCCCACCTACACGTGCATGAAAGTACATGTCAACCACGGACTGTCTGAACAACTCCAGGTGTTCCATTGAAAAGTAATAAATCGGGTACAACGTATGAAAGTCAAGCTGGGAAATCTGCAGACTTGTGTCAATGTTTTGATGCCGGTCCAATTACGACCACAGATTATGATATGCACGTGTGTCTTGATTGTCTGTGAAGTTAAGCAAAATTTCTTCAGAGGGTTCCTGATGACCGTTTAACCGCAGAGAAACTTCAGACAATCCTAACTTATCAAATATCATCTTACTACGCGTTTGGTTATTATCTCGATTCGGATTTTGAAACGCCACGAACACGTGTTTTGGTGCGCTAAGGCCATGTTTGGTATGTATTTGCCATTTAAACTGTCCCAGACTATTAGTTGTCGTGTGCAATTCTGTGGTGTGCCCGAGAAATGACAGCGTTGACGTGGTTCCAGAACTCATGAACAACAACAAACGTTTTTCTGTGGTCAGTGAAGGGGTTAGCACAGGCATCCACAATGTTAATGTCTACAAATCAACTTTGCCAACAGCACCTCCTGTACGCCAAATTGTATCGTTGGTGGCACTCATGCGGGTTCATGTGACTGTTTGGCTCTGAAAATAACCTTGCGGACTTCTATGCAAAACCCAAATATGTGACTGAGGGAAATTGCACACGAAAACCTCAATGAGCCTTCTCCAAGTTGTAGTCGATGCTGTGCAAATCTAAGGTTGTAATTCTGGTTGGCACCAAGGACTACGGCGGTGTGAGCAGCACGATTAACAGAAGCTATACGGATTATTATTTGCATGATCGGATGAATCCTTATAAAACATCATAGACGCGCCGGCGATTTTGCGTTTGTCATCACTTTATCTGGTGAGCCCAAGAATCGTTGTGGCAACATCAACGTTGTCTAGAATTTATTCGATTTCCTTTCCGTCAATGGAATAACGTGCGCTGTCAAACAACGCCATGATACCATTGTTGACAAATCCAACTTGAGCATTGGCAGGATAATCAGCATTGTCCGTCTGTACAAGTTTTCCCTCAATTCCCAAGAAAGCCTCACACGGTAGAAAATACCAAGACGTGTCCTGCACTTGTAATTATTGTATTAATGGCCTGAGGTTCCTAGATGGATACGAATAATACTGAAAATCTTTTTTGCTCCTATCTACCAACGCAGAAGAGTCCATGTCAAACACGGTATCGGATGTATCTTTGAATCGGCCATTGTTTATACTTATACATTCTTTTTTTTGTGTCTAATACCTTTTTGCTCGAAGGTGTCCAGTCCACAGCCGTAATCCGCTCCCCATTGCCAGATATGCAATCGCTGATTCAGCGATGCGTTGTTGAGCAGCTTCATTGATGATTTTACTGACTGGCGCGGGCATTGTTTCTGTTGATGGAAGTGTAATTGGTTTTATTTCTACCCGCAGTGCTCGAGTCACTAATTGTCATATACGATCTCGAATTGATTGAACCGCTTGTAATCCCAGATTTTTTAACCGATCCGCAGCAACCTTTTTGATGCTATCAGTGGCTTGCATTGCAACTTGTTTAGCAATTGGCACAGCGCTCGAGGTCAGGGCCGCAAGTACTGTTGGTGCCCCTGTGAACAATCCCCCGGACAACATCACCAAGGCCAGTTCCGTAATATGTCGCGTAAACGGGTTTTCTCGCATTTACAACACGCACTGGTATCACACGTCCACGTACGAATGTCATTATATTTAAATGTCATATCGATCTCTAATGTACAGTTGTTTTGTCAAGGTCTCACAGTACAGGTCCAACATGTGCCCGTCCTGGTCCACAAGGGTGAAACGGATATGTATCAACATAGGATTATGGCATGGAAGAGACACCGGTGACTCGGGAATAATTGAAATCAAATCCCCCTGTTTAACAGTTGGGGAAAAACCAAACAGTATATAACCTTGAGAAGCCACGCTTGAGCGAGCTGCACTTTCATATCTGCCACTGATGGCGTCACAGGTTAAATTAATTTGAGTGCGATATGGTATCCCACGCGTAAGATTCATTTGTCGCCGGAAATGTTTTCAGGCCAACCTAAAATTGATCATATTGACGATCGTGCAATATCAATCGCGTAGGGTGCAGATTTAATCGAGATGACAAAGCTTATTGTAGACTCATTTGTAAATTGAAGAGTCTTTGCCGGTCACCAATAAAATCCTGAATCGAATCTCTTCATTGATCGATTTCATGTCGCACGAGCCCGCGGAAAGTTCAACTTGTTTTCAGGTTGCGCCATCATCCATTGAAAACATCGAAAACAGAAATGAGTTGTTTGCGGAAATACCAGCAAACGGCCGTGATCGGATATTAGGCTAACTGTAATAAACTCTCAACGACGCCAATGCTATATCGAGTGTACGTGATTTCCCTTCGGTGATTGGTGTCTAAAAAGGCACATCGAATGCCGGTTTTGTTGACGAGATTGTGATCGTCGAGGTAGCGTTCGGGGTTGTATTTGCAACGACACGCTGCAACGGAGCATTGATTTCGCGGAGAAATGCCTCAGAACTCATTATCGCGTTAGTCGTATAATCATCTATGTCTTCAACAAGTTCATGCATTAACTAGCAAAACGTCCGCGGGTTTTAACTAGCAAAACGTCCGCTGGTCCATGATGTCATTGGTGAGCAACCGCTAACAAATTGATTCATTAACGACTTCGGGTGCCTTGTTGCCTGCCCGAATTACCCGACAAGTGTTTCCAGCCAATCCACCAAGGCCTTTTCCTTCCTTTGATTGTTGCCTTTGCTCTTTTATTTGAGCTTTGAATTTAGCAATTTGTGCCAGTGAGGATGCAGCTTTGCTTGGAGGTGTAGGCGCCTCCGGTTCGTATACAGGTTCAGGTTTTGGAGGTTCCTCTGATGGAAAGAGAAGTTCTTCTTCCTCTGTAGGCACATCCGGCTCCATCTTATAGATTTGATCTATATTGGCTTTGAAAGTCTTTTGAAAAATAGCTAAAGCTAGTGCAGCCCGTTTTTCACCTACGGCTCGATAAACCTCAATAATCTTTTTAAACTCAGGCCAGATAGGATCATTTACTACGTAATCTGCTTTCTCCAGTCCACTCCTTGTATACCCATACAGGCCAGTTTTCTTTGATGTAAGTGAGGCTCCTATTCGCTGGTAGTTTATGCCCCAACATACACTCTTTTAGTTGTTTTTCATTACGTATTAAATGGGCAAACCAAAAAGGATTATTACAGATTTTCTGCCGTGCTGGTTCTTTAAATCTTTAATCTTTTGGTAGTTTTAACTTTGATTGGTATTCGAGTGGTTCTTGTTGTGGAAGATACATAAGTGCCTCTCCAACATTCTTTTACAGCTCCTCGAACTGTTTTTTGTATTTGTACTAATTGTATTGGTAAACGCATGATCAGACCGGGTCATTGTTTTGTTTCCATCATCGCGGCAGTGGTTTCCGCGACTTTCTTTGTTTGTTCCGCAGTTGCCGCAGCCTTGGTTACGATTGCTTTTGTTGGTTTAATCAACGATGCAAATGTTTGTTCAATGCCCGCTGTGAGGTCTTTTTGTGCAGTTTGTCGTGACTGTAACATATATTTGACACGCTCGTGGCCGGATACAACATTACGAATATATTCCTGGTGTTCGTGAGCAGCTTGACTGCGTCGCTTCCCATACTCTGCTATGGTATCACTGGCGGAAAGCGGAGCTTTCTTCGGCGGAGCTGTCTCGGTTTATAACATTTTATGTATTTGATATGCTTGTTGAATGGCTTTATCCAAACCGGCTCGATATTTTCCAGGTCCACCAGTCAAGTCAATAGTGAGAAAACTATACTGGTCTGAGGTGGCATTCCCAAACATATTCCGAAACCCATCCCACGAGTGGTCGCCAGCGCACCAGGTGCAATGAATATTTGCGATACCATTCGCATCAATGCCGCGAAATATCATTAACATGTTACAGTTGTCTCGAATCACTTTAGGCACGTGTTCATATCGTTGTGTTAAATAAATCACAGCTGTATTTTTATGTCGAACGCGGGAACATATTCGCGCGGGTTTGATTTGGTTTTCCAGCATCACATCATCGTACACGACAAGATTATTCTTACTCGGATCAAGTTCATCAATGGTAGGTGCTTCGTCGATTGTGGAAAAGAAATCAAACGTGGACGTGGTGGCCTTGACACCTGACGACTATACCTGAAGCGCTTCCGAAAAATCTTTGAGTGTATCATAACTCGGTTGATCGTCAGCCGACGGTACAATCACGTTCAACCGATCCCACGTCAACCATCGTAAAATCATATTCAACAACAATTGAATTTTCCCTGATCCAGCTGGACCAACGAGCAACACACGAGCTGAGTTTGGAAACATGTCACCGTGTTTGGACGGTTTGGTTGCTGCCTACGCGGAAAAGTCAATGACAAAGATTTGTATCGACCGGGAGCTTTTCTAATCTTGATTTTTCCAAAAGCATCTTAGTGTTTTCTTTTTCGTGATGCCATGTTAAATGTCAACAAAATTGTTGTATAATACAATCATGTCTTTATATTGTGTCCTATGCCGCACAAACACACTTACTGCGAATCCAACGCGGGCTCAAACACGTAACAGCCAAGCCGGAATCTCAGGAACTTGTGTTTGATGTGGAGCAGACAAGTTTACATTTGTTACAAAAAAAGTCGTCGGCCGTGATGTCGCTGCCGCATTAACGAAACTATCCGGGACACCATGGAATAAGTACCCTGGTGAAAAGCATATTGCCGGAACACGGCTGGATATACGACTGGATTCTAACAATAGACCAGCGCCCGGGGAAGCACCCGAAAACCGCGTCGATGCTGCATGTTACCGACAAGACCTTGCTTCCATAGCATTAAATCATATCCGTGCGCGTCAACGTGTCGATGCAGATCTCATCCATCATTTGAACGCGCTCAATCCTGCAATCAAAGAAAGAATCGCTAGATGGGTCATCAAAGGGGCTATGAGGTTAAGATTGTTTTGGCTGGTGAATAAAGTTCATTCATTAGTGGACAAGTCCACTCAATGGAGGTAAACTATATTGATATAATAAACAAACATAGTTTCTGAGCGGACTTTAGTCAAATATACTATAGCCCTCGTAGTTATTGGAAAGGTGAAGCTACTGTTGCAAAGTTAGCGAGTGCGACAGTGGTCACTCACGGGACCGCACAAAAATGGTTAGCTAAACAAGCGCTGTGGCAAATTTACCCACCCGTGCCGAGGAAGATTTCCCGTGGATGGTTTGATGTCCAAACACCTCATGAAGTTCATCAGGCTGATATTTTATTTCTTCCACATGACCGGTACGTAGACGACTACACAAATACGCGTTAACCATCAAACATTCAAAGTCCGCATAAATGATATACGGTACTTTCATCTTGTGCTGCACAGCGGTAAATTTCAAAATGTTTTGCCAGGTTCCGGCAGAATTGTACGCTGAGCTTTTTCGCTGATTCCACCACAATAAAAGTCATGCTCGTCAAGCCCTCGTTTGGAGCTAAGGAGCTAAATAAATACAGGCAACGTCTGCATGGAAACCGTTTACCCGTGTGTTTGCTGTGTCGGTTAACCAATTGGAAAATATTCTTTATCCATACGTAATGAGATAACGACTCTGAACCTTTCATGCCGCTTATCAGCAGCAGATCAATCTCGGTCCTTCCATGCGAAATTTTGTTTTGCACATGTGGGGATAGCGCTAGCAAATAAAAGCTTTTGTCCCATACGAACGCGTTAACGGCGATACTGGGGTTAAGTTCTTCAAACTTGTTCAGTATCGCCTTTGTAACCTGCACCGGAAATTTAATATCACCAAAGCTGAGTTCACCCAAGTATTGCTGGCATTTCCGCGGCTGGTCTGTGTTATCGCTCGCGGGATGTAACGCGGCCTCAAGCGACCATTTGAAACATCGATTGCTATCGTTTTTCACGTTTACCGCTGACTGCGGCGGAACATAGTCTGGCGTTGGCAAATAGCTTGATCCGCGGAGTGGAATGTTTGGGGAAATATGCAGTTGAACTTCCATACATCTGTCAAGAGTCCATCCCGAACGGTGTTGGTCCATTTTTCCAACGTGTGGAGAATATTTTCAGTTTCTTCATCGATTGTTTCATTGATATCATTGACGTCGTTCTGGTTTGTGATAATAAGTGGGCCACCATGAAGCCACACGGGTGTGGTTTTAAATCCTTCTTTGTCTGATGAGTTGCGATTAAGCGGCATTGTCAAATGAGCATGAACGGGAATATCCGCTTTAATACTGGGAGTGTCAAAGCATTGTAGAGTTGATACGATTTTTCCGGGCGCATATTCGATAAACTTTAATGTCTTTGCCTGGTGCGTACGTGTTTGAAATAATTGCAAAGTAATCTAAATAATTGTTCTTACGCTTGTATAACACAAACTCGCGGGCTTCTTGTTCATAGACGTACGCTGCTGTTGCCGGTGTAACCGGTTGTTGGGGTTGTGTTTCAGTTACGGGTCCTAATAACGCAAGTATGTCAGCTTTTGGAATACGGCTTGGTATTCGTATCAAACGCTGTTGCGTGGATTGTCTTAGTCGATTTACAGTCGGCATACTGTTATATAAGGGAATTTTGTGTCTAATGGTAAATTCCGTCAATAAATTGTTTAAGAATTTTTAATTTAACAGGCATGGAAATGGCAATTGCCTTAATCATAGCTATTATTTCATTTAGTTCTATATCGTTTTCATCAACGTCGTCAGGGGTGTTAACGTTGGGTAATTCCGCAATAGGTTCTAGTGCTGTTACGCAGGCGGATCTTTGACGGCGTGCGCGATAATACTCGCGAATAGATCCGCATGATCGGCAAAGTTGATTATGAGACTTTATTCCAATACCACATTTGAGGCATGGCCGAGCACCCGGACCAACATGTAACTCGAGCAAATGTGATTTACAGTATTCGTAATGGCATGTTCTGCCACAGAGTTCACGTTTTCTAAGGCATACACCTTTGCATTGATTTCGTCCTAATGCCATTGAACTTCTTATATATTTACAAATTGTATTCTCTAATAGACATAATCGTCTGTGTTTTCATAGATATAATCATCTATGTTTTCGATTGATGATGTATGTAACTTTAGGCGTATGTACTCTGCACCGGGTACAATAGTTAGTACAGTTGCTCGTAGTGGATAGTATTTTATTGTAATTACTGGCACTGTATAATACATTAGTTTTTTTTTCTTTCATTACATTGCATTCCTAATCCATGGAAGTTACTGCTTTTATTTACAGCATGTGCAATTCAAGAATTTATCTCAGAAACAGTTATACTTTCATTGTAATGAAAAGGACTACAAGAGCATTTGATATTTTTACATTCATCGTCTAAATGTAAAATGACAGTTACTGTTGAACATATATACGTAGCTAGTAAATTGCCACATTTAGAACAACTATCATTATATGACAATCCTTAATAGCTAGACTGGTCCCCGAGTTGAATAGAGTCTACATGTGAAGTTGAGTTGTCTTGATTGCTATTTTCCTATTTCTTGAATCTATCAAGAGTTTTGGCGTTGCATCCAAAGCCACCACACTGATAGCATTGAACTGTCTATATGTGCATGCATTCCTGTGTTGAATTGATCTCACCGCAGAAATCACATCCCTGTGTGTCCTGATTGTATTCATGGGGCAAACCATAGTATCTATACCTACTGTGACCTACTTTGGGTTTAGAGTGATTGTTGAAATTTGTCAGTAATTGGTCATATAGTTCTTCATAAAGTTCGAGGTCAGTCCCCTGACTGGCGTTTCTTTCTTCCAATATAGAGGACTATTTGAGTGAACTTAGAGAGATCATATATTTTATATCCTCCAGTATTGTCTCTATTGTAGCACTCGAAACAGAATGCTTTTTTACACCATGCATCAGCCCTGTGTATTTCTGCCGTCTATGCAAAATGGAACTACCTATAAGTACGATATTATCCTTGGTGGTATAATACAAAATGTTATTTTGCTTTGCGTTGATGTCGTTTGTCAATGGAGTGCTTTTCCAATCTTTACTTCATCAATTCTGGCAGAGTTAGTAAACGTCATTGTGATTTCTTTAGGTTACGCTTTAGGTGTCTGCAGGTTTTTGCTTAGAAAAATAGGTGTGGCTGCAGTGGTTTGTGAATGCCTGCTGATAGTCAAATGTTTCTTCTCTGGGTAGCTAGTTTAACCTTCTCATTAACTGGCTTATCAATTTGCATTTTGCATCCTGACCACTTGGTTCTGAGGTGTTTGTGTAACAGTCAGCAGAAGGTCATTATTACACATACACTGAGAGGGCTGTCTTTGATCTCCAGTAGGGCCCTCCTCAGGTGGCAATGGGGCCCTGATAATTGAAGTGCTATACCTTGTAGGAACCCTTGAAGATATGTCAGCTCTCTCATCCTGTAACTCGTAACTCCTGGTTGCTATGACTATAACCCTCATTGAAGTCCACTATATCAGATATACATGTAGATTTGAAACTATCCCCACTCATAGAGGATTCTAAAAAAAATAGATCAGTAGCCATTCTTATGAAGTTCTTTTCTTTCATTTCGTTGATTTTAGTCCCCTTACCGCCATTACGCCTTCAACACAATTAAAAACGAAGTATACATTTTATTCTGTCAACATGCGTTGTAATAGCAAACTTGGATTTAGATGAATTAAAAGTGATTTCTTTCTGAATTTGTTCCAAGAGCTGATGGAAAGATAAAAATAATGATAAAACTTATCTTAAGTTTCATCAATATAAAACTGCATTACAAATTTGAGTGAAATCAAACAATTGATGCTGCTGAAATGAAAGTTTGAAGGATGGGCATTCAGGAGCAATAACATGATGACATGGAATGCTGGAAATGTAAGTCATTTAAGATCTTATTAATATAAAGCTCAGTGATTTCTCCAGAGTTTTCCACAGAGGGGAATTCCAATATTGGTATCTTCGTAAATGGGGATTTTCGAATTTTTAGGGGGACAGGTTGAGTTTCTGTACAAGAATAGAATGGATAAAACATACTTATGTGTCCACAACCTTGAGTGATAAATAACTATTAATGAATAAGGATAAAACCTACAACTGTTTATCCCCATCATCTGCATGCACCAGTGATCGTGTATTATAACAATGGCACTCTGTCATATCAAATAGAACAGCATGTTATAGCAGGACGAAAACTCAATTTCTGCCATTTACAACCTCGCTAAGCACAGTTGTTTACACACTTGTAAAGCCTTGATAATAAATTAAAGACTTTTTTGCTCAAATACAAAATATAAATTAAGTAATAGCTTGATTTTTGCACATGACCCAGAAATCAAGCATTTACGTGATCAGTGTCAGCTTTTAATATAAATAAAGGCTACTGGTTTAGCTAAGTTGGAATATATATATATATATATATATATATATATATATATATATATATATATATATATATATATATATACTTTAAATAACCTAGAATAATATATGGTCCAGATTACATAACTGCTGTAGTTTTAACTTGTACAACATATTATATGGAACAGCAATCGCCAGAGCATGTATTTGCATGCCAGCTGTCTTTAAAATTTGAGCAACTTTACTTGCATAACATACATGGTAACTAGGGACAGTATATATTGGTACACTGTCCATGTTGCCCAACTTTGTACTATGTTCATTCAACATACATCGTAGGACTTTGAGGGTTTACTTAGAGTGAGTGAGGCTAATTTGATGCGGCTTCCAACATTGCTGGCACTCATTGATAATCATGATAATAACTATGATTGTGTTTCAAAATTCTTTCGTATTCTATGGACAGAATGCAGGGACCTAAACACACATGTAATGGTTGTATTTTGGCATGTAGGATCTTAACACACAATGTTATTTTTAATTAGCAAATTTCAGTCTACACAAACAAGTTTGTTTTCTTGTATAAATTACATTTTTAAACTGGCATATATATATATATATATATATATATATATATATATATATATATATATATATATATATATATATATATATATATATATATATTGTGGCACAGAAAGTTCATTTGGTTTGATTTAACTTCCCTTGATTATGCAGACTGGTTTACAGGGGGATGGATCATCATCCCCCCCCCCTCGTCGCGAAGTCGGATTTTTAAAGAAAATATAATTGATTATATTTCAAAACATCAACATTGTTAAAACCCTAATTTGCAAAGCTTTGCTTGCCAACAAAATGCCAATTATACCACTATTTCTCTGTTACATTTCTTACCTGCTTCATGCATTGGATTTCACTAGGCAAACTATTTCCAAGGATCACCGATGTACATCTGCAGATGTACTTTGAGTGCATGCATTTATGCAAACCAGAGACTGCATAATCGTAGAATTCTTTATTTAAGCACAACAGTCAATAATATAAAAATCTATGTTGTTTTAAGAAAAAGAAAAAAAATGAAGCGCACAATAAAATCTGAGTGTATTCTCCAATTTCAACAATTCAGTGCTGTTTTATTAATAACCTTTCTTCTGCTTCATTCAATTATTGCTGATTTAAAAAAGAAGGCAAAGACACTAATGATTTAGTTCATACATTTTATATTCTTGCTTCTGCTTTACAAAGTAATGTGTATATGATATGGTTTGGTTTAGTGTTGTACGGCACCGCAACACAAGTAGGTTATTTAGTGTCGAGGCAATTGGAGTAAAGTGCCTTGCCCAAGGACACATAAGGGTTGCCAACAGAGGCTGATCCAATGGTAGCATTCGAAGCCGCACCCTTTCAGTTGGTATTCCGGCACACTAACCATTATAAACAGAAAGTGTTTACGACATGATGTTTCAAAATGTTTGTTTGTTTTTTTTTCGATTCACTGCCCCCAAAATATCTAAATACTATGCAAACATACTGCACATAATTCATATGTATGCAAAAAGACGTTGCAGAAGATAGGTTCATGTACATTATTCACTGTAACATGTGACGCAGTTTGTAACAGCTGGGGAAAAACAGTGGTCATAACAGTCTTTCTGAAAGCGGATTAGTCCTAAAATGCAAGATACACTCTGTATGTGAGGATTATCTGCTTTCATCATTCTATAGTAGAGAAACAAAGATGGCAACATCCAGCCTGATCTTTCAATTTCTTTGGCCATTCAAGTTCCAGTGATCCTATTCTAAACAGTTATATACATTCCTGAGTAAAAAAGACTCAATATTTTCACATGTATATGTAAGCTATGTGTTATTTCGGGTTGAAATGATAACACTCGCTTGTTAGTTGTGGGATTTATTACCAGATGAAATGGTACGAGATAAATCAGACTCGAAGGGTATAATTGTTTCGAATTATATTCAATCCCTTATCTTTCACTTGCGTGAAAGACAATTGTTTTTCTTATTCACGAATAGTTCTGCTCGAGATGTTGTCCGTCTAAGAACCAGAGTAGGAATGCCAGAGGATTTTGTTAGTTTGGCGGGAAATCGATGTTAGTACTCGTGAAACCCGGGAATCATGCACCGCGATCAATCATTCACTCGCTCACTCACTCATGACGAACATGCACATTGGCATACAACACAAGTCCTGGGTCACATATGGGATGCATCCCACGAAAACGATATTCTCCATAATTGATCAGATTACTTCAAACGATAATCAGTACTGTTTTCCAGGTATCTAGTGCCAGCCCTAATTATATTAATATTTGTAGGGTCTTTAAATTCATGATTTTTAGCAACCGAAAAGTGGTCACTTCCCCAAGGGGGCGGGGGTACGGCAGTCTAAGGACAAAAATGTCATTCTTGGTACAAAGGGAATGTAACATTACGCAGCCATTTTGGAATGATGTCACTCTGGGCTCAAGTGGAATTTAATGCTAAAAACATCCAAAGGATTAACAATCGGGATCACTCTAGGCACATGTGAATTTAATATTGTGGGTCGCTCTGATTACAAAAAGATCATTATGGGTTCAAGGGGAATTTAACATTACGCCGACATTACGCCGACTATGGGGACAACAGGAATTTAATGCTAAAAACATCCAAAAGTTTAACATTAGATGGCAATATGGCCTCAAGGGGAATCTAACATTATATTGGATACTGACCATCAACCACACATACAGACCAACACCCACACCAGCTGACCAATACCCGCACAGACTGACCAACACACGGTCTTATTGACTATCACCCACATCTACTGACCAGCACCCACACATACTGACCAGCACCTACACATACTGACCAACACACATCCTTACTGACCAACAAAACATATTACTCACAATGGGCTACCTTCCGTTGGAAGAATAAAACCACTGCCACAAAGATTTAAATTTGGCGATAAAAAGTCACAGTGCCTTTAGTGCAAACTGTGAAGATTTACCTGATATATACGAAGAACGTGTCCAGGATTCTTTACTTGCAGATATAGAGAACAGGGCTGATGATATTACAAGGTAGCACGCAGCAGACGTCACAATGAAGCGCATCTAAACCGTCTTACATAGTCTGGTTGTTTATATGTCCTTTTTGATTTGATTTTAATCGGCGATAATAGATATAATACAGGATCCAGTCAAAGTGCTCGTGTATTAATGGTCAAAAATGATGTACTAAATATATATATGCTCTTGGTGTCAAAACATCCTTTTTGAAGCGATATATTCTGAAGGAGTATTCTCTTATTCATTTTTTCTTTTCATAAAACAAATCTAAAGAGAGAGTGTGTTATACATCTCTTACAGAATTGCAGAATGAACTGCAAGTGCTTTACGTACTGTACTTATGCTGGTAAAATACTGCACTTATACTATAATATTGCAGTACATTTCCAGCATCACCATTCATCTATGCTGATTTCCAGCATGGACCGCTAACATGATGAACATGCGTACTACAAGCATGCTGAGAATATGCATGCTGCAGTCATGCTGAACTGACTTCAAAAATATCACAACCATGCTGCTTTCCAGCATGAAATGCTGTCATGCTGAATTTGTTTTTCTTCAGTCATGCTGAAACTTTGCCAATTTCACAACAATGCTGTGTTCCAGCATGTGCTGCAATCATGCTGAATTTACGTATAATTTAGATAGAAGATGCTGCAATTATGCTGTAAAAATTTCAATCATTGCAGTCTGAAAAAACGAATTTGCGACATACTGCAGATATGCTGTTTTCACTTTAATGTAAAATCTAATAGATGCTACAATTTCAAAATATGGTATAAACAATAGTTGTTCATTTTTTTAAAAACAAAAATGGTTACTATAGTTCATTATAAATTATTTGCTTATTGAAAACTTAGATTCGTATTTGTAAACTACCTATGTCCCTACTGTAGCACTATCAAATTCTAAGTCTTACAAGGGCTATAACCTTATAGGAATAAATATGCATGCAGCTGCGTGAACAAAGATATTTCTGAACAACCTTGTGACATCCTGAGACATCTTGGTCAAATAGTCTGCATTTTCCTGTCTTTGAAATAATCCTTAGATATCCTGCACTCTACATTATGATACCTCATCAAGACGTATCAAGATGTATCTAATATTTCTTCACTCATCTGTAGGGATCTCTTATGACTTCTTAAGACTTTTTTTTTTATCCGCAAGTCTCCTAACCTCTGGATATGTCGGGACTTGTAGATTTTCATCATGCAAGAAACCTTACAATTTAAGGCCTCGAATTTCTTCTTGTCAGGACTTTATTTTTACTGTTCCCTTCCAAAATGTTTCAAAGTCTGTCATCCCCATCTGTCAATTATAAAATTTGGGTTTGTGATTATTTTTAATGCTTTTAATTTAAATCACATAAGTATTACTCACACATAAATACAACATGAGCAGGCTAGTTAACACCTTAATCGAAACATGTATATTGTCGTTTAGTTGTCAGTAATTTAATTTTGACAGATATTTAATATTATTACAAAACTCATTCTGAATTTCTTAATATGGTAAATACCAAGACCTTTATTAATAATAATATTTATAATAATAATAATAATAATAATAATAATAATAATAATAATAATAGTATAGTAATAATAATAATAATAATAATAATAATAATAATAATAATAATAATACACAACTCCATCATTATTCCTAGATCAAAGAAAAATTAATGTCCGTAATTTTAATTCTTATCATATAATAATTTTCCATACAATATCAATGAATAAATAATGAATATTTAAACAAATAAGTTATTTTATACAATTCCATTCTTTTTTCTTTTATTTTGTTTCTCCCATAATTCTCATAATTATGAGACATGTTATACTTGTCTCTGTTGTTGTTGTATAATAAGTATTGCTGTTATTGTCATTATCACATTAATTATTATTATTATTATTATTATTACTATTACTATTATTATTAGTAGTAGTAGTAGTATTATTAGTATTATCTGCTGCCAGATGAGACAAATTTTCAGTATCATATTTAATACATACTTTTATAACCTGCAACAATTACCGTTTTCTGCGTGAGAAAGAGAGAAGAAAAGAAAAAGTGACATTACATTCTGCTTGCATTCTCTATAGGATTATTCTGCATCAATTGTGCTTAAAAAAAACAATACGATAAAATTAAATAACAAGATGATACAGTTGAACGTATAGTAACGACGGTTATGTCCTTTTTTGACAGCTGCGGGAGATATACATGTAGGTATTGGATCACTAATTATTTTTCCAGCCAAGGAACCTGTCTACTGGGGAGGGGGGGGGGGATAAAAAAAAAAGTATTAAATCTTTTGAGATGCGCCCATTGGCTAATAAATGGTTTTAAAAAAAAATTCTATTATTAATTTCACAAACTTCAATCTATGTACTATAGCTAACAACAAAATATTTACTTTTATTTTTATATCCAGTAATAAATTTCCTACTGACAAAATAACATATGGACTCTTGGTGTGAGACTATGTTATTAGGTGCCGACCAGTGAGTCCCCCTGTACAGCAGCACGAGGCTCAAAAACATGCTGCGAAGCACCTGTTTTTCAAGGCCGAAAACTTTTTCTCTAACTTTAATGAATGGAACCATGTGTGCTTTGTATGCCAATCTAATTCATAACTTATTTTTATTTTTTCATATATGAACATTATGTTCTATGGGAAATTAATTAGTTGTCTAACCCCTGTACATTTTGGGGAAAATTTAGACACCAAACTACTGCGGTAGTCTTCTTTTCAAAATGGCTCCATTTTGGAATTTAAACGGTCAAGATTTTGCTCGGTCATTTGAGAAAGTTCATTGCCGACAATACCAATACATGTATAGAATCTCATCATGCAACAAAGAGATAACTACCGTGATAGAAGACCATGGAGTTATTATACTGTTGAATAAGTTTTATTGTCAAATTTAGTGATTTTTAAATTTTCTTTACCGTTTTCTTTTTACAATTGTTCAATTTTCTGTACAATTTAGACTTTTTTGTTAAGTTTTTATTTTGTTTACAATTTGTTAATTGTTTACATTTTTTCGCAAAACATTTAATTTTATTTTATCGGTTTCACTGTTTTTGTAATTTTTTCTACAAGATTATTATTACATTTTTTGTAACATGTTCATGATTATTAAAATATTTTCATACAATTTATTAATTGTTTATGCACACTTTTGTTATTTTGCCATTTTATTATATCATTGTAATTTCTTTTACAATACATTACATTTATTGTACAATTTGTACAATTTTTAGAATATTCTTTCCATTTTGTTTTCTTTTTTTTTGTTTTCTTATTTGGGAAACTTTTAATATTTTGCTTCGAAATTTCTTGTAAAGTTGTTAGATTTTGTATTTTTATGTTTGGAATAATTTTTAATTTGTGTTAATTTTGTAAATTGTTGTGTACATTTTTTTCGTTTGTCTTTTTTGGGTATAATTTTCATAACAAATTGTATGTAATTTATGTACTTCCAATTTGCTTAAAAATTGGTTCAAATTTGTTTTTTTGTTTTTTTAATAAATATTTCGTTTTTATTTTGACATTTTGTTTTTTATGTTTGTAATTTGTAACTTGTTCAAATTTGTTGTTGGAATTTTTTAATTTTTTGTTTTAATTTATTTTAATTGTTTAAATTATGTTATGTCTTTATTAAATTTGCTTTTGTGCATTTGTAAAAATGTTGCAATTTTCTTTTTTTGCAATGTTTATTTTTAAAAATTTGAAACTTTTTAAAAATTATAAAAGTTTTCATTTTTAAAATTGTTTTAATTGATTTGTCCCTTTATACGTTTATTATATATATATATATATATATATATATATATATATATATATATACATATATATATATATATATATATATATATATATATATATATATATATATATATATATATTAAAATTAACTTTTTTGTTTACATTCTTACATATCTAGAAGATTTGTTTCGTTAGTATTTGTAAATTTTTTTCTTCGGATTTTTGTATCAGTGTCGGCTAAAGGCATTGTCGTTTTCTGATTTTTTGCAGTCTTTGATAAATTGTGAGTCAGATGCGTAATTATAGTACGACTTTTAGTCTAGGCCATATTTTGTAATATAATTGTTTAATATCATTTCCGGGCTTTATTCAGTTTCCTATAAATTCCGTGTCCGTTTCGGAATTTTAGTATTCTTTTAGTCTCTGCCATTTTCTTAACATATTCACGATTTTTGTAGTTTCCACTCAATTCTGTAACAGTTTCGTAATTTTATCATTACTTGTAGTCTAGGCCATATTTAATAACATGGGGGGGGGGGGGGGCTTTTGTAGTCTCCTCTAAATTCCCTGTCAGTTTGTAGTTTTAGCATTACTTTAGCTATCAGTCATTTAAATATAATGTTCCAGTTTTTTGTAGTCTCCGTTAAAGTCTGTGCTAGTTTCGTAATGTTACCATCACGTTTAGTCAAAGCATATTTTTTTATATTATACTCCGGGTTTTGTAGTCCCCGCTAATGTCCGTGTCAGCTTCGTAATTTTAAGTTTTACTTTTATTCTCGAATATCTTAATATAGGTTCCGCTCTACAGTTATTATGTACTTTTGAGAGAGGAACCGGTATAAAGTGAAGTTGTTTGCAATGAAAACATGCACATTGGAGAGAATATTGGCATACCTCTACGCTACTCTCATGCACTGTGATCGAAATTTCTTTACATGTGGTAATTATGGAAACTATGCACTATCTAAAGCAGACAGTTGATAAAATGGCTGCTCCCATGTGCTCAAATTAGTCCAAAGTACACTAACTTCAGCAATTAAAATAGAGAAAATTAATTTTGCCAGAGTAGACAATACCAGCTTCTGAAAGTGCAATAAATGAATTATGAAAAAAATATAGAAAGAAACAAAGGTTTTTTTCTCTTCTAATTTACCTCTGAAGTCCAGGAAATTAAAATGACCAAGCGAAGCTAGCAGTCTTTTGCGAGGTGCACAACTGAAGTAAGACCAAGGTGTATACCCTATAACCCGAATTACACCCATCAATCATACACCAAAAGAAAGGAATTAAAAGTTATTTTAACAATACCTAAGATATATAAGGTCTTTTTTTCTAAATAACCAGGATAGCCAGTGAGGAAATCCTGGGAAATTCTTTTTCTTTAAAAATCAAACACTATGCAAAGTACGAAACTGTACAGCGGAACCATAATGTTCCGTTAGTCGCAGCTAAATTCTCAGACAATGGGGTCGCCATCTTTGGTCACTAAGGATGTGTGCTGGTCAGTATGTGTGCATGCTGGTCAATATGTGTAGATGTTGGTCAGCAAGACTGTGTTGGTCAATAGGTTTGGATATTGGTCATTTTGGTGTGGGTGATGGTCAGAGGTGTGGGTGTTGCTCAGTGTGTGTGGGTGATGATCAGTATCGAATATCATTTTCTATTCCCCTTGAGGCCATAGTACCATCTAATGTTAAACCTGTCCCCTTGTCCCCATAGCGTAATCTTTTCAAAATGGCTGCGTAATGATAAATTCCCCAGTTACCTTGAGTGACCTTTTGTTGTCAGAGTGACCCACAATGTTAAGTTCCCATTGTGCCCAATGTAACCCCAAATGTTAATCCTATGGATGTTTTTTAAACATTCAATTCCCCTTGTACCCAGTGTGACATCTTTTCAAAATGGCAGCGTAATGTTCAATTCGCCTTGTACCCAGAGTGACATTATTTTACCCAGAACGACACCCGTAACTACTCAAAAAAGAGACAAAAAAACATAAAATTGATGAAAATTCGTACGTCGTAAATTTAACATAACCTTCTCCTTATTGCTCCGTCATCTCTATTTTAAGATATTTACATCCGTAGCAGACATACATAAATACGTAAACCAAATGGGCCACTAATTTGAAGCCAAAGTTACGCATTTGATCTCCTGTGCTAGTCTAAATGTCGAAGGTAGTCACCAAATAAACCAATCCATTTTCAAGCGTAACCGAAAGTAAATGTAAACCAAATTGCAGATTTAGTTTCTGTATGAAATGATAAACACAAGGCTCGTGCTTATTAGGCACCTCTGCCTTAAAAATGGAGGGAGGCAAAATACGAAACTATCCAGTGAGACTCAGTCCTTAAAATTTGCTCACCTCTACATAGGTAAGAAAGTATAGTTTGTTTCCTAACGGAGTTTGTATTGAAAGTAAAATTATTTTGACTAGAAATAGTTTAGTTAAGGGGCGGCAGAGTAGCGGTAATAAGGTGATCAAATGGAGAAATAAATATCTTCATATTTGGTTACCTTCTGGCTGATAAATATCTTCATATTCTGGTTACCTCTGGCCCTCTCGGCCAGTTGAAAAAAAGGGGGGGGGGGAAGATTCGATGGAACTCGGGCAATCAAAACAATTTCATACGATGGCCGACAGCGGCCGACAGATTACAATGTATAGAAGCCAAAAATTGTACATGTATACGTTTTTCTAAAATGTGTTCTTGACAGTCTACAACTCAATGCAACACAAGTTTGTGCATGTACACATTTTAGCAAAATGTGTACAGGCACATTTTTCTACATAGTCAAACAGGCCACAACTAAAACTAATTAGCTCTCCTCTCACAATAATAAATTAGAAAGAATAGTAGTGTTCTCTGATAAAGACTTAACCTCTCCTGATATTTATATGTTGGTCTGGAGCAATTAAGAGAATCTCATTTTGTTTATACGAACACATCAGGAAAGTAAGCGGGAGAAAACATACGTGGCGCTTGTATCAATAACATTTAGAAAATCAACACAGTTTGAAGCAAACGTGAGTACATCTCTCTCTCTCTCTCTCTCTCTCTCTCTCTCTCTCTCTCTCTCTCTCTCTCTCTCTCTCTGTCTCTCTCTCTGTCTCATTTCATATGATGCACATCACAGAATTTTGATAAATACTAATTATATTTGCCATCATCTTGATTCGTGCAGTACATGTGTTTACAAATAGTTAATATTAATTAAAATTAAGTTGTAAAATGTGTACTAGTTGGTAATTTTTATGGCGTCTCTTTTGAGTCATTGTAAAGAAATATTCTGATTTATTGATTTCCTTTAAAGTCAAAATATATCTATATAAATGATTAATATTGCATATAATGTTTTACTTTCAGCAGCAAATGATTCTGAGCTGAATACGTATAGCTTCCTGCAACTTGTATTAATAACCAATATTCTTCTTTCTTTGTTAGATCTAAACGTTAGAAGGCTTCCTAAAGAAAGAAGAAACATGTGTAACTGAAATGTTTGCTTCTTTGTTTCATGAAGAATGTGGCAACAAATTCTTAGTCCCATCTTTATATAACCCCAACATAAACTGTTCAACATTTTTGTCCTCTACTTTTGCAGGCAGATTATGTATGGAATAACCATGAAAGTTTTTAATTAATAACTTTTGATCAACAAAGTAAACAATAGATATATAGAGAGAAAAGTCATGGCATAAATCTGAAGTAAAATGCACAGTACGTTTTTTTTTGTTTATTTATGGACACCTCTCGGACTTCTAGCTATGTTAAGCTAACAGACTTTTGAGGTGACCCCCTACTTTACCTTGGTTAGTGCTCCCCTCCTCAGGCATTACACCTTTCGGCTGGTTTCCTTGCCATGTTTGAATGTGGTATGTATAGTGATCCTTGCCAGGGATCTATCGTCCAATGTGTGCTATAGGTGTATGTTGGTATACTGTTCTGTATTTGCTATAAACCATTTGTGTTTTTGTTTGAACTGGCTGTATGTTTCAGATCGTTATAGTTGTATTAATTTATTAGAAAAATAAAAACAAAGTACATTAATTTTCAAACGTGAGGTAGGGGTTTAGTCATTTCTAGCTTGTGACAGAGTGTCGGTTGGGCTGTCCCTCGGACCACCATTTCCTTAAGGGAATGATATAACCCCTCCCTCTCCATCGCAGTGGATATACTCTGCTTTCCCCCAATCTCTGATTATGTTAGTTTCAAGGCCATTGCTATAAAGTTTTGATTTCAAAGCTTTGCTGTATTTGGTGCATCTTATCAAAATAAAAAAATATAACAAGAAAAGAAGAAAAAAAGTTGTTTGTATTATGTATGTTGATCTGTATGGTTTTATAATTTTAGTACTCTCAGTTGTTAGTAGACGTTTCTGTATCCCCGTGTATTGTTGCTTTTTTATGTCATTTATATTGTCTTCCTTTTCCCGTAACTCTGGCTTGACCTGTACTATCTCGCGTGAACCTGATAGCATAGGTGTCACCCGTCCTCATTAGCTACTTGGAAGGACATAATCCCCCCTGTATTTATGTGTGTATTTCTATTGTGTTAGGTTATGTTAATTTCTGCGAGTACTTTACGTTAGTTTGTTATTTTTTAACAGTCCAGTCTCTCTCTTGTTGGCGGGGGCAGTACGTTTCCTAATGTAGTTACATCTGATTTTAAACACAATCTGTTATATGCATAATGCT
The DNA here is from genome assembly GCA_029931535.1 of Margaritifera margaritifera. Lineage (NCBI taxonomy): Eukaryota > Metazoa > Mollusca > Bivalvia > Unionida > Margaritiferidae > Margaritifera > Margaritifera margaritifera. Next base: position 8,118,211 of record JAQPZY010001699.1, on the reverse strand, counting down.
TGCTGTATTTCAGTTATAAATACAAGTTAGGCTTTGGTATTTGATCTTTTGTCATTCTCAATAATAATACAAGTATATAAAACAACTTTCAAATCTACCAGTCTACATGTTTATGTAACATAAACACATTCAGTAGTGAAAACAAGTTTAAAAAATGCAAGTATTGCACAAGCAGTAACGAGGGATAAATATAATAATGAGCATGTTCTAAACACATTTTGGTTTGATCATCATACTCAAGATTTTTCTCCCTTTGCATTTGTTGTCTGTCGTATTTTAGGTCAACAATAGTATAGACCTTTCCTATGAACAGTTCTTCCATATTTATCCCCCCCCCCCCTCTCACGTCCTCCAAGTGCCACTACACGCGTCCGCCATTAAGGTACTTACTAATTACAGGCGCTGATTCTACATATGCCTGACACGAAAAAGACTGAATAAAACAGGACATGCCGCAAACACTTCCATATTTCTTGATAGTTATAAATCAACTTAATTTCCGCATAAATCTTCGAATGTATACTCTCAAATACTACAGAAAACAGCTACATCAGAATGTAAGTAAAAGCAAAAAATACACATTAATTAGGATACTTGTGTTCACATAACTGAGGTCCTTATTTCTGAAAAATTATCGCGCAGGAAAATTGAGCAATTACTTTGCATTTAATTTAAATGGAGCAAAAACTTTCATTTAAAAGAAGTTGTTCAATTTTGACTTGCAGAGGAATTCTGAAATTTTACAAATTATCTGTAAAAGAAAAAGAGACCGAAGTGCCCAAGTACTTGGAAAATCACCCATTTGACAGATTCACAACGTGTTTCCTCTTAAATATGAGAAAAATTAAAATCCCAATTTGACACAAACTTTGACACCAATAATTGTAAGATGCACTTTTTTGTAAGGAAGAAGAAAACATCTGACCTCATATTTCAGGAGAATGCTCCACCTACTAATTACCATCGCTACGTCTTTAAAATTGGGTCTTTAATTTTGTGAAGAAAAAGAAAATGGGAACTGATATGAATGAGAGATGTTGAACTAATACGTATTTGAACTTGTATATGTTATATAGTACAGCCCACACAGGTGACCTACTGGGCTCCTGAGATAATTTGTTGACCGACTTGCATGTGGAGCAAATATTTTAGGTAATCACCAAGATGGTTATTAGATTGGTCAGTAAGCCATTTGAATTTCAGTTATGAGCTATTTGATTGACAGTTCGAGTTCTAGGCCAAGAGGTCAGTTTCAAGGGTTAAGTTTCAACCATCAGCCAAAAATCCTTACCCTCCAAAATAAAAGTCTCACGATTCGTTCTAAGCAAAGGTGGATAAAGGGAAGTAACTCATACAAGTAGAATACCACGAACGGCACATTATACACCCGCCCCGTGTTCTCTATGTACATAACTGAAAATTGTGTGTGGACATAATTTGTTCTTGTTTCAGTAACAGTGGTCTTGACCTTAGACTGTTTAACCCCAAAATCAATAGGCTTCTTCCTTACCCCAAGTCAAGCCATCCACATTGTTTGGTCCATGTCTTTGATATAGTGTTATTGTGATAAAACGATTTGTCTTCTTCACTCACAGTGACCTTGACCTTTGAAACCCAAACTTTATAGGATTTTTCATTACCTTAAGTACAAGCCATCCACAAGTTTGGTCCTGATCTGTGATGAAGAACTAATGTTATTGTGCAGAAACAATGTTTCTTCTTTCAGTCACAGTTACTTTGACCTTTGACGTTTAAACCCCAAAATCAATAGGCTCCTTCATTACCCCGGGTGCCAGTCGTCCTCAGCGTATAGTAACTGTAGATGGTGGATAACTTGAGTTATCGCGCAGAAACAATATTGGTAACAGAAGGACATAGTAATATAACTCGCTCCACCTTATGACAGGCATATAAGAAGTAACCCCAAGACTTTGATCTATCTTACCATTATATCAATGAATCATTTCTTGATAGATATTATATAACCGTTACAAAAAATAGAAAAAAATAAGCAACATTGATGCTGGACAGATGACAGCTCAGTCTGGTAAAGAAGAAACCCTCGAAGGGACTGACGCTCAACTAGCCGATAAGAATTTCCAGGAATGCCAGATAAGACCATTTATTCTTTTTAACTGCTGAGCGCTAAAGCCATCTCTGATATTCTTCGATTACCTATGTCAATATGACCATCCATTCAGGAGAAGTAGCCATATTAAAACTTGCAAGATCGACATCGTAGCGACCATTTTGGAAGTAACATCGGCACTATTTCATTTAGGACAAACTAGGTGCCATTAGAAATCTTTTGGTGAAAACCCCATGTCGATATGATCACCCATTGAAAACGAATAGCAATAACAAGATTTTCAAGATGGCCACCATGGTGGCCAAATGGATGTCTGATCGGCACCATTTTTGTTTAAGACCAAATAGGCATTATAAGAAATCCTTTAGTGAAAACCCCATGTCGATATAACCGTCTATGCATGAGGAGTGGTGATAACAAGATTTTCTACAGGTCATATTTTAGTTCAGATCAGCACCATTTTCATTTAAGACCAACAAGACACCACAAGAAGTCTTTTGGTGAAAACCCCATGTTTATATAACTTTCCGTTTAGGAGGAATATTGGCGATAACAAGATTTTCAAAATGGCTGTCATTGTTGCCACATAGGATGTCATTTAGGACCAACTAGACATCATAAGAAGTTTTTTGGTGACAACCCCATGTCAGTATGGCCATCCATATGGCGGCCATATTGGAGGTCAGATTGGCACCATTTTATTAAAGACAACTAAACGTCATACAAGATCTTTTAGTGTAAACCCCATGTTGATATAACCATTCGATCTGAATGACTAGTAGTAAATACAAGATTTTTAAAATGGCCGCTGGGGCAGCCATCTTGGACCAAGTAGACCATGGGATGAATATGAAAAGTTTCATGGCAACGCTCCAAGTAGTTTAGGATGCATAGCAATACAAACTGGTGCCAACAGATGGATGGACCAAGAACGACGGACGATGGACAATAGGTCATCCCATAAGGTCTTCTGGTCTATGATCTGTAGAGCTAAATACGATCTCTTGTGTTTCACATTCTATTACATTTTGTCACAGGTATGGGAAGATCTTTTTTTTACCAGTAGGTTTTCTTCAGAAATTATGAATGTGTCCATAGAAGAGGGATGCATCCAACCCTTGCTTTAATAAGTTGTGCAAGTAGAAAAGAGTAATAACTTTGGCAGAATGGATCCATGTATGTATGAACATACATGAGAACAAATATGTTGGATAAAAATAGGAAAGGGCATCAAAAGCAGTGGGACTAGTTGCACAGACAAGGATTATTGTATATGGTTTATACATTCAACACCAAAAAGGGACATGACCTTAGACAAAACATATCCGATTGTGACAACAGTACGATAGGCAAATGTTGATGTCATGTCAATAGTATCTGTCAAGTTCAACACAGTCCATGGAAAGATGCGGCAGTAGTTGCACGTACAAGAATTTTGGGGTGTATATACAAGATGTTTGTACAAGCAACTACAAATGTAATCCAACCTACATAGAACTATATAACTATTACTCATGGGTGTTTTCTAGAAGTGGTCTTTACAGGCAGATGGTTGTTAAATACATGTAAATTTGGATTGATTTTTTTAAAAATTCCAATAAGACCGATGGAACTTTGCTTTCATATACAGTATATAAGGTTTGATACTAGTAGTATACTAAAATTAAACTCATAATAAAAAGCATGCATGCTCGACGATGTCTATCTTTCATAATACAAACAAACGTTTAAGAAGATATTACAAGTAATGAAAATGCACAAACCTGTGAATCATTTTACATGCATTCCAATAGCAGTAGATATTACAAGTAATGAAAATGCACAAACCTGTGAATCATTTTACATGCATTCCAATAGCAATAGATATTACAAGTAATGAAAATGCACAAACCTGTGAATCATTTTACATGCATTCCAATAGCAGTAGATATTACAAGTGATGAAAATGCACAAAACTGTGAATCATTTTACATGCATTCCAATAGCAGTAGATATTACAAGTAATGAAAATGCACAAACCTGTGAATCATTTTACATGCATTCCAATAGCAGTAGATATTACAAGTAATGAAAATGCACAAACCTGTGAATCATTTTACATGCATTCCAATAGCAGTAGATCTATTTCCAGAATGCTATCTAAATCAAGCTGCAAAAACAAAATACTGATTACTTTCAAGAAATTATAAATTATATATATATATATATATATATATATATATATATATTATATATAATCACAATTACATCATTTGTATGAATACAAGTTGTCTAAAGTCCATCTTGAATTTCATTTCAATAAATCACAATCAGGTACGATGCAAGCCACTGTACCTGATTCTACTATTAAAAGTGGTCTATTGGTGCAGTGAAGCAAAACAATATATTTCTGCATGGCTGCATATACCGTATCTACCCATGAAAAAAACATTTTCTACACAATATTTAGAAGCTATTCCTATTTTCAGATCATTAAATCACACAATTTACACCTAGAGTAAACTTAATTGAATACTAAAATTTACAACATTTTTATTTTTAGACCCACAGCAAATACTTAAACAATATGCCTACTGAAATCAGCGACTATTGGATAAAAAATGGTTACAAGAATACTGAGTTTTTTAAAATTTCATTATGCAATTTTAGAACACTATTGTTACCGTATTATAAAGTTGTTCAGTTATGCTAGTTTGCTGTATGAAAACTCAATCTGTGAATAGAGCCATAATGTATAAAACAACAGCGTATTTGCAGCACGTACATTTTTTAATGCATCTCTCTCTCTCTCTCTCGTCCACCGGCAGGAGATATTTTAAAGAACCACCCTATTTTAATTTGGGGAGGCTATTCTGCATTTTCTATAGAACTTGGAGTGGTGGGATTTCAAACGTTATGAATTTCTTCATCATTTTCTTGCTCATTTTGTCTAACTGATGAATCCGTTGCTGTCTATCTTTGGCACCACAGGATGTTTGGGTCAAATATAAGAAACGGAGTAATCTGTAAGTCTTATTGGTGTGTATAACTGAAATATTAAGAAGTAGTAATTTTGTGTTATATACTTACCTGAACTAAAATCCCGTCAGCACCAATCATCGCTGTATTCAATATAACCTTAATGAAGTATCTGAATATATAATCACACTAAACTGTATCAGGCTACAAATTTCAGATGGTAAAAAATCAAAGAAGCAGTTCCTGTTCAAACAGGAACTTTTACTAGGAAGCCATCTGACTTGGACTGGAAAAAATAATTACCCATTTTAATAATACAATCATAGCTGATAGGCAAACACTCCTTTGGGGAATATGATGTCATCTGTATTTTAATCTATGTTGTGAACCTTATAATAAGCAATTAATATAAAGATTCATGGCGAGTCTTTCTGCACAAATGGCTGCTCCTCAGGCTGGGTCTATTCCAGATTTGCTTAGAGTGAAGCCAATGAGGATACAAGACTTCCCGAATAAGTAACACCAGTCCATTAAAGGTTAACACCCCCTAGTGGATGCTAGTGCCAATTCAAAGGTTCTTGTTCTGGTGATTTATGGCACATCCACACAATTTAGAGGTTACAAAGTGAAGTGCCTTGCCAAAGGACATACTAAAAGAGCCAACCTGGGCTGATCCAATGGCAGGATTTAAACCTGTATCCTTCTAGTCACAAATCCGACATGCTAACCACCGAGCTACCGCGGCTCTCACTTATTCACATCTAGGTCAAGAACACAACAACAGTGCATGTGGCAGATCTTATACTCATGACCAAATGGTCGTGAAAGAGTCTGAATGCAGACCATCATGCCATGCTGCTCCAATCAAAGATAATCTTCTGAAGAATAGACACTCATGGTTCACCTCATACCTTGTGAGAAGATGTGGACCTCACCTTTTTCCAGTTTGGTGAATTTATTTACTTATGAGTCTTTTTATAGTGATTGAATGTTAATTATTAAAGTAGAAATATTTTTTAGCAAGTCATCATTTGTCCCTGTTGCCTAAAGCTAGATGTTGAAGAAAGAAAGAAAGAAAGGGTTTCATTATTATCGCCATCCACGGGTGACAATCCGCTATGCTCCTTTATCACGATAAAAGAGCGTAGCGGACTGTCTTCCGGGGTTTGCGACGATGAGGTTTCGTGTTAGCACTGAGCACTTTTAGAGGCTGGCATTTATAAGCATCATAGAGACATTTGAATAGAAAAAAAAGAAGAATATTCTTCCCTCAAAAATTGTTTTAGCAGCGTTCGTAGATCTAGTTTCTTTATTAATTAACTCCGCTATTTATTTTAAATACTCATAAACCTTTTTAATGGAATCGTTTCCTATGTAACCATAGGTTTGTAGTCTTTGTGTACTGCTTTAGTACAATGGAAAATCCGGAAGTAATACGAGGGGCATTCAAAAGTTCTGAATATTTTGTTATAACTCTTTTGTTTCATTGAACCTCTCAATAAATTTAATGCCGCTCGATAGACAAAATAACGTTCTACAAAATGATCTTCAGTTGCACGTGCAGCAAACAGGTATTCTGCAGATATATGCGTGTCACGTAACATAGGTAAATGACACTACCCTGAAAGTGTCGGAGAAGGAGAACAATTCTGTTACGGAACCGAGAGCATACTGTAAAATATGAGCGCTCTTTGGGTACTCTCTGACTGATATCAAAGCCGAATTGGATAAAGTTTATGTTTGTAATTTTTTAAAAATATCCTACAATGTTAATGTGGTTTCATCTTTTTAAAGATGGCTGCGAATCCATGGAAGATGACCCAAGTTCAGGAAGATCGTTGCAAGCGTTTGGTGAGGGGGAATTGGTTCCGTGAGGGGAATAATTGATGAAGATGCTTTATATACAGTGGAAGATATTTAAATTATTACGGGCATTAATTCACCAGATGTTTTTAACATATAAAGAATTATTTGAAGCTCATAATGGTTTGTACAAGATGTGCCCCACATTTGTTGACGGCCGATCAAAAACAGACTCGAGTTGAAATTGCCAAACACCTCCTCACCAAATATGAAAAGAGTAACCAGAGACGTCTGAATGAGATTGTCACAGGAGATGAAACACGGATTTACTTTTTTGAACCCGACTCAAGAGAAAAAAAATAAAGTATGGATCAGAGAAAACCAGCAGAGACCACAAACCCCTCGATGTAGTCGAACTGTCAAGAGAGTTTTATACGCATTATTTTTCGATACAAAATGACTGGTTTTCCAGGTACTTGTGCCTAACTCTGCTAGGGTCCTGAATTTGTTGACGGCTGATCAGAATCAGACTCGAGTTGAAATCGCCAAACATCTACTTAAAGACAACTCATCGGCGCGTAAATCCGCAATCGTGACAGACTTCCTGAAGGAGCACAGCATCCAAACGTTGCCATTCCTCGATACAAACATGATTTAGCTCCAAGTGATTTTTCTCTGAATCTCGTTATCAATTATTCGCTGAGGAGCAGTTTCCAGGGTATGTAACAAAGTGAATACAAAATGGTATTTAATAATTGGATAATCAGACTGAGAAAGTGTGCAGAGGTGCATGGGGAGTTCTTTGAGAGGATGCAATGACTTAATGTTCACTAATAAAGAACCTTATTGTACAGCGCACTAATATTCAGAACTTTTAAAATACCCCTCATATGTTTAGGTAGGGTTTCTTTTTTGTTGTTGTTGTTGTTTGTGTGTTGTTTGTTTTTCTTTTCTTTTCTTTTTGTTATTGAATGATCACTACCTTCTTTGTAACCTTTAATGGGTTTTATAACACTTTCAAAGTCATAATAAATTACAGGGATCTTTTAACTTATGATTGTAGTTTCTACATTTTTACAACAGAAACATGTTCAGGTGTTTTCTGAATCATTTACCTGATTACCCAGTCTTTTATGTTCATTTCATGTTAGTAAATCGTAATAAATTATTTAAACACTTTGTTTAAAGAAATGCCTTTTAACTGTGTATTTGTTTATCTGAGACATCAGCCTTGATAAATCATTAGTCGGACAATAATGATAGCTTAATCCATCAAATAAAATCAACATGTCAACATTTGAGTCTCTTTCTGTTTCTGTAATTTTAAATAGGTTATATATATAGTTCTTCTCATCACTTAGCTCGCGTTGTTGCTTGCTTCGCTCACGTTGATGTTCGCTTAGCTCCTTTCCCTCATCTAATCTCTTATAAATATATACTCATATATCAACTTATTATTTTTTAAAATTTATCCATATCGTTCTTTATTGTTCATCTGTTAAGCCAGTATTCATATTTATGAAAGTTATATTTCATGATCTGTATTTGCGATCTGCAGAAGTGTATAGAATTGTTTCTATCGCAAAAAAAAAACCGTTATCGTCATTATGGTTAACATTTAACAAACTTTCTAGCCTTTATCCACTCTCGTAATTCTACATATGATCTTTCTCCAATAGGTTGGTATTTATCTGCATTCTAGGTAAATTAATCTATATTTTAAACACCTAGTTCGTATCTACATTTATTTTTTGTCGAAATGTTGTGTACATCATATTAGGAATTTTTTCTGACCTCTGTTTATTGCGTCAAAAGGTTTTGTTATATTGTATCAGTTTTAGTGAGCGATATCTGTTCTCACGTTTTTAATGGTATTAATTGTTTCATTGTTAAAGATAAATCGAACTGAACTTTAGCGAACCAAAATCTCATACATATACTTATTAGCTTTTTTATATGCCCACTATGGACGGCGATAATTATGTTACTGTATATTGTTGTCCTTCCGTTCGTCCTTCTTTCGGCCTGTTGCCAATATAATTTCCGCACAATAACTCGAGATGTCCAACATCTTCCGCTACCAAACTGTGTGGATGGTTTGCAAGTAGTAAGAATCCTATCGATGTTGGGATGAAAGGTCAAATATCGAGGTCACTGTGACTGAAAGAAGAAACATGGTTTCTGCACAATAACTCGAGTTCTCCAAAAAGGTCAAAAGTTCAATAGGGCTTCCTCGCAATAAATCAAGTTGGCTCGCATTTGAGGAAAGGAAAAACACTGTCGATTACAGGGTTAAAAGGTCAAAGGTTTAGGTCACCGTGAATGAAATAAGAAAAATAGTTTTCGTGCAATAATATTAGGTCTATATGACATACCTGGATCAAATTTTGTGGATGGCTTGCACACGGAGCAAGAAAGAAGCCTGTCGATTGTGAGGCCATAAAGTTAAAGGTCAAGGTCACTGTTACTGACAGAAAAATATAATAGCGACTTCTTTAAAATCGTCACTTCTATACTACTATGTTCGCATGATAAAATAACAACTATATCAGTGATGTTCTCATTGCATCTGTAAGTGCAAGAGTTGGTGCTTAACAACTTCCTCGTACCACTCCCTACACGACGTTATTGCAGAAAAATAATGCTTGCATAGTTAGTGCAATGACTCTTACAGAATTAGAATCTTGTCGCGCAAATATACCACTATTAATTAGATAATCCTTGGTTGATTCTGCAAAACCAGTAATCGCAATTAGCGTCATAATTTCTTCAAAAGTAAGTTTCTATGGCGGACCAGTTTTAAAATCCAAAATGTTTTAAAGCTGAAAATTAAGGTACACAAGTAGACAAAGGTAGCCTACCAAAGCTTTGTGAATAAACAAGCGTAATGCAAAAAAAAAATATGAATATCAGTGCAATTATTAATTTTTAAAAAGTCATGCATAACACGTTGTAACGATTTACAAGGCTTACATTTTCACTTTCTATTCCTTTTAAAAGATAACCTAACAACATGAAAATCTTTATTTCTCATGGCTGATTCCATTTACACATATTGATTGGTGTACTGTAATATCCTTTTTTGATGTTTTTCACTAGAAAGTTCCTTAACTTTTCAGGTGGTTTAAAAGTTTCGGTTGCTTTCTGAACAATGTTTGAATCATGCGATATAATGTATTCTATTCATTGCTTGTCATCCTCGATATCATCCTCGAATTTATCTATCGCACTGAATGACTGTTTCAACGCATCACCTAACATTTCACAACCATGTTTTTAGACTGAGGTTTGTTACGCCATTGTTAAGTAAATTTGTAACTTTGTACCAGAGTTAGGGGCGAAATGTATTCCTTTGATTCCATTCTTGCTTTTTTCCGTTAGGATGAGCAACACACTATTGTCAGTCACGAATTTAAGAAACTCAATCATTCTGTGTGACTTCAAGATTCATTTGACTTTCAATTTCATAAAACATTATATTGGCGTTATCATTGTTACTAAAATTGTACATGTATTTTATTAGACCATCTTCCGTAAAGTAAGATGGTTGATCAGGTACTACTTCTTCATTATTTCTTCTCCTTATTGTTCAATATCTTATATCTTTTATTGTTGTCCTTACCAGCAAGTTGTTTTGAAGGTACAAGATATAGTGTAATAGGAAATGTATTTACACCAGGAACTGCATCCACATATACCGTATATACTCGCGTATATAATCCGGCTCCAATTGCAAACAACATAGACCCTGATCTGCCGTCGCATAATGCGCCGGCAGATCAGGGTCTTTGTTGTTTGTTATATTGATTAGTCCTTACAAACTGCATAGACCCAGATTTGCCGGCGCATTATGCGACGGCAGATCTGGGTCTATGCAGTTTGCAGTTGGTATTAGCTTATACGCGAGGAATATAACGGTAGGCTTTGTTTTTTCTTTCTTCTGCATATGTCTTAATTTTCATATTAAATTGAGATGGAATACTATTCTCCTTCATGATGGTATATGGAATAATATTCTCCTTCATGATGGTATATGGAATACTATTCTCCTTCATGATGGTATATGGAATACTATTCTCCTTCATGATGGTATAGTAACTATTCTTTGGCACTCCAGCACTTTTGCATGCTTTTCGTATTTTTCTGTGCTCTACAATTTCTTAGAGTATGATAGTTTGAAATTCTTGGTAATGTCACTTTCATTTTTGATTTGACAAATGCTTGTCTGTCCAACACATCTCCTTTACAATAGGTGAGTCTAGTATGTGTGCCATTGTATTTAGTTGATTTGAAATGTTTAGTTTATAAAACGACTTATTTTAACATCAGAAGAAGTGTGACTATGCTGTTCAAACTGATGGTTCGTGCACCTTTGGTGCTATCAGCAAAGCTGTGCGAGTCTATGTTGCTAGAGTTGTTGCAAAGCAACATGGTCATGCATCTTTGGTACTAGATATCCCAAAGGAAGGTTATTTGCGCTGTCAAATAAATGATGTTTATCCTCATCACATGCTAGAACAACTTTGATCATTTTAATTCTATGGATGCCATGATTGTACAAACTGAGTAATATGACATTTCTTTTATAATTGTCATTGTGACAAAGCAAATTGTACATATAAAATTTTACATTTTGTTTGATACGCAATTCTGTATACCTCTACAGACATTGTACTCATCATGACGAGTCTTACACGCAATCAGGGTTTCGACCTTAATCCAATAAGCTCTCTTAATTCGACCTTAATCCAACAAGCTCTCTTATTTCGACCTTAATCCAACAAGCTCTCTTATTGGTGTATCGTGTATCCTTGAATAAACCAAAAACTTTTTTGTTCGCTTGAGGAATGTTAATTAAGAATTGCACTTCTAATACTCGCTTGTGTCAAAGAAATGTATTATTTTCTTCAATTTATAATAAAAAATGTTTAAATTTCAACACACAGAGAACATGTATCGGTTACAAGTAGCTTTATCTTTTTGCTGTATTTGTTTTTCAGCTTATAATGGAAGACATGAATCACTTGCTTAACTCCAGGACTGTAAATCCTTTGTATGTCGGTTTGCTGAGTTTGATCCATGTATATATTTTTTACTTTTGCCCCCTCCTCAAATTCTCCATTTGTTTTCCAAATACTTCAATTCGAAAAACTCTTCTCAAGATCGTTATTTGCTTTTTGTCTCGGTGGAGTATTAAACTCCATATAGGAATTTAGTCAAAATTGTTGATTAAAAATAACTAGTCTGGTCTGTATACTTTCGTCAATTTCACTCACAAATCCATTTAAAGTTTTAAGTTTCTGTAATACATTACGTATTTCTCTTTATTTTAATGCACACAACAACTTAGGCACTGTTGATATGGTTCCTTTAATCTCTTCATTGACTTGTTTTTGTCGGGGAGATATATCATTTTCATCTGGGACAAGTTTCTCAGATGCTAACTAGTAGTAATTGTGTAACTCATCATGATTTAATAAATCAGCTTCGATGATATATCCAGTATTATTCTCATCAGGTGTTATGAGCAGAGTTTCTTCTACCCATTTAATTTCATTTTCATTTCCCCATCTGAACTCTTTCACTGGAACATACCACAATCAGTTAGTATTCAAGTTCTACGCCAAATATCTTCAAACTTACGTCATATGCTAAATCAGGTACAGTGAAGTTGTGTGCTGGGTACAGTTTGTTGCGTTTCATACATACATTCATGAATTTTTCAGATATGTTGAATAACATCAACATCTCTTTTTTCACGTAATAGTTGTGACGGTTGTCTAATATGTTAATTTAAGGTTAATACAATTTATCAAAAGGGAGGCAGTGTTGTCTCTTTGAACTTTTCGAATGATTTAAAATACATGTATTCTTATGGGTAAACGTTTTTTCGAAAAAAATTTATTCTTCATGTTTTCAAACTGTTTATTTGTTTGCATGAACTTTCTGTTATCTAAATTCTTAGTTAGTTGTTCAAGAGAGTGGAATTGAATGTAATTTTTATATACGAATTTCAAATTGCAATTGTTATTTGCAGGAGCGTTCAATAGTCCAGTCAAGTGACCATGGTCGCACATATTGTTTCTAATAATCTTTTATTGCAAATGGGACAAATGTTATTTGAATCGTAATGATTTAGTCTTCTTCTGTGAGTATCACAGGTTTTGAATTCTCTGATCTCAATTCATCACATACAAGTTTCGCAATCGTTCCTAACAACTTGTAAAATACTTGAACACAATCAGTTCTTCGGTAAACTATTGGACTGTAACATTTAAGAATTGACTTTAGACACATGCAAAATCCTGAAGACACGTGTTTTGTAGTTTTTTTCAGTTCAAATTTGTTGCTTCATTGACACAAAGTTACACGAACAATCGGTTCTAACCAGAACACATTCAACGTCACAGGAAACAAATTGTAGTTTGTGGGTCTCTGGAGATCTTTTGCTGGAGAGTTAATAATTGATTCGATTTCAGAGAAAAACTATTTGACTTCTTTGTTTTTTATATTGATACAAGTTTTTTTAATTTTTTTAAAAACAAATTTATAAAATGTTTGTTCATTATTATTATTTTGCACTTAGTTAGGCAACTCTGTTCCATGCTGCACCCTTTATTGGTTTAAGGTCATCAATCTTAAAGTAGCGGGCATGGATTTTGTCAAAATACCACTTAGTAGTCACAGTGATCTTTTAAATAATAAAACATTTGTATTTCTTTTTCACCTTGACCGCTTGGCAAGAGAGTATATTTTCTAAGACTAACCTTAAGTTTGCAATGTACCTTTACAGAATTATTTTTGAAAATATTTTCTCTTTACAATCTTGACAATGTCAAGTTCAACCGGATAAAAGAACAAGTATAAATCGTTGTTATTACAGCCTGTATATTTATACGAATCAGTTTTTTAATTTAAGCAAGTTGCTTTTCTAATCTGTATATCTTGTACACGCTCTCTTCTAAGCTGCAGACGTCTCTCTGTCTCTGTCTGTCTGTCTGTCTCTCATTACTTCTCAGTCATATCATACTTCTTCTAGTATTATTCCTCCTTAACTTTGTCTTTCTTCTCATACTCTTGCCTTTCTCTTTTGCTCTTTTACTTTTTCAAGATGAGAAAGTCTCCTTCCGATATGTTCACGTATAATCAATCTCTAACCTATTAATTGTGGTGATCTCGATTTAACTGTCTTAACGAATGAAACAATTTTGTTTGTTTGTTTGTTGTTGTTGTTGTTTTTTTGCTTTGTTTTGTTTTTTTTTTGGTTCTTTTTTAGGTTGTTTTTTATTATCTTGGTTTAAAAGCGTTTTTCAACAAGCTAATTCCTGTTGATAATTTGTGAATGCGTTTTTCACTGCATCTTTGAACCTAAATTGTTATTTTCTATATCTTTGAATGCAAATCATTATTTTCCATCATTGCAGATCTATGCTATCCATATGATACAAATTGTTTCAGTGTATGTAGGTGAGAAATGTTTTGAATGCAAGTCCTTCCTTCCCATCATTGCAGATCTATGCTATCCATATGATACAAATTGTTTCAGTGTATGTAGGTGAGAAATGTTTTGAATGCAAGTCCTTCCTTCCCATCATTGCAGATCCTTGATATTTATATCATAAAAAATGCATCAATGTATATGCAATAGAAATCTTCTTACTTTAATCAGATGAACTATTAGCTGAATTATCTCTAAATGTGTTTTTCATTCTGCTTTCAGGCATTAGTCTATTGTGGATTTTTGTTGTTACATCTTCCCTCAATGACCAACAGTTCATAATTCTACCACATTCACATTGAACTGTTCTTTTTTCTTTTGGTCTTCTATATTTGTTGTAGGATTCTAATTTCCTTTATCTGCACGTTTTGTACGTCCAACCCAATCATCATTCCTTTATCTGAACATTTTGTACGTCGAACCCAATCATCATTCCTTTATCTGCACATTTTGTACGTCGAACCCAATCATCATTCCTTTATCTGCACATTTTGTACGTCCAACCCAATCATCATTCCTTTATCTGCACATTTTGTACGTCCAACCCAATCATCATTCCTTTATCTGCACATTTTGTACGTCCAACCCAATCATCATTCCTTTATCTGCACATTTTGTACGTCCAACCCAATCATCATTCCTTTATCTGAACATTTTGTACGTCCAACCCAATCATCATTCCTTTATCTGAATATTTTGTACGTCGAACCCAATCATCATTCCTTTATCTGAACATTTTGTACGTCCAACCCAATCATCATTCCTTTTCTGGAATTCCGAAGGTTTTTTAACCTCATTACACTTTCTGCACTGAATTTTTAGCGTGTCACACAGCGGTTTTTCGTTGTTCTGCGTATAACAGACTTTTACTCCAGGGACAGTTTTTTTGAGGAGGTGTACCAGAGGCACATCATCTATTTGTGACATTTTGAACTTACTTTTTGTCCCATTTAGATAGTTAGAAATGCCAAAATTGTTTCCATATTGTCCTTATACATTAACAGATGTGTGGGGGTTTACCGATGCATGATAAAAGCAAGGAGCCTGATAATCTAAATGAAATCAATTCACTAAAAACTGCAAAACTCTTGCCAGCAGTCACAGCAGCTGAGGCGAAACGTCAAGGACTGCTACAGCAACAACATGACAAAATACAACCGCTTGAAATTAAAAATGTCATGGATGAAAATCTGCCTAAAACTGACAAGAAAATTAATGCATCAGACGTAAAATATGATTTAAAATGAGTTTAAAGTTTGAATGAAAGAGAAGACCTCTTGTTTCAAAAGATTGTCGATATAGATGAAAGCGTGAATCAATTAGCTGTTTTGGATGAGGTACAAGATATTGAGTTAAAAGAAGAGGATGTGTGTGGGGGGGGGGGTAGAAAACGAATTACTCTTGGAAAAAGCAATATGATGAAAACTGAAGACGGTTTAAAATCCATGTCATGGTCAACATATATTAGCATGATTAAAGCAAAAAACTATCTGGTTGTTAAAGCTGTTTATCCAAAGGTTAATTGAAACAAAAATTAATGCATTACTTGATCAGGTCAAACCAAAAGTAACAATTTCACCCATCACTTGGGATACTAACTGTATCTCTGAGATGCTGTGAAATGTAAAAGAATTAAATGTAATAAATTAGTCAAATGATGGACATCATCAACGAATTATATCATGCAACACTTAATACGGGTCTCATCGGGTCATAGAGTATGTTGTTAAACAAAATTTTGGATTTCAAGATTGGTCCGCCATATAAACTTACTTTTGAAGAGATGATGAAACTAATTGTTCCTGTAGGTTTTGCTGAATTAAACAAGGATTATCTAACCAGTAGCGGTTTATTGACTGTAGTCATGGGGTCAGTACACAAGTTATGGGAATTTAACATGACGTTTGGGCCACTATGGAGGTTTTGGGAATTTAAGATAACGTTTGAGGCGGTATAGACTTCAATGGGAATTTAACACTACGTTTTCAAAGACCAGTGAAATAACGTATGTGGAAATATTTCACACATCAATACACACTCAAACACTTCGGTGTGTGTTACCACGTCTTGTTAAAACTTACAATCAATGGTACCATCGCAATATCGGATTTGCACCAGAACAAAACAGCAGCAAAAACGAAGTGGAAGTGTTTGATTGTTTGGAACACGAGAGATCTCCCCAAAGCTAATTTGTAATTCCCGTAAACTCCATACTGGCCCAGATTTTCCTTAATCTCTATATAGTTCACACACACACACACACACACACACACACACACACACACACACACACACACACACACACACACACAGACACAGACACAGACACTAATATTGCCTGAGAAGAATCTTCCATAGTAATTTTGTTAGGGTCATTGCACTAAATATGCAAACATTGTTGTTCTGCAACAGCGTCGTATAGGGGGTACGAGGTGGTTGTGTAGGAGCAACTCTTGCTTTAAAGATACAATGAGAACATCTTGGTGAATTTTTGTAATGTAGACAACGCAATGAGAACATCTTGGTGAATTTTTGTAATGTAGACAACGCAATGAGAACATCTTGGTGCATTTTTGTAATGTCGACAACGCAATGAGAACATCTTGGTGCATTTTTGTAATGTATGCAATGAAAACATCTTGGTGCATTTTGGCAATGTAGACAACGCAATAAGAACATCTTGGTGCATTTTTGTAATGTAGACAACGCAATGAGAACATCTTGGTGCATTTTTGTAATGTAGACAACGCAATGAGAACATCCTGGTGCATTTTTGTAATGTAGACAACGCAATGAGAACATCTTGGTGCATTTTTGTAATGTCGACAACGCAATGAGAACATCTTGGTGCATTTTTGTAATGTATGCAATGAGAACATCTTGGTGCATTTTTGTAATGTAGACAACGCAATGAGAACATCCTGGTGCATTTTTGTAATGTAGACAACGCAATGAGAACATCCTGGTGCATTTTTGTAATGTAGACAACGCAATGAGAACATCCTGGTGCATTTTTGTAATGTAGACAACGCAATGAGAACATCTTGGTGCATTTTTGTAATGTATGCAATGAGAACATCTTGGTGCATTTTTGTAATGTAGACAACGCAATGAGAACATCCTAGTGCATATTTGTAATGTAGACAACGAAATGAGAACATCCTGGTGCATTTTTGTAATGTAGACAACGCAATGAGAACATCTTGGTGCATTTTTGTAATGTATGCAATGAGAACATCTTGGTGCATTTTTGTAATGTAGACAACGCAATGAAAACATCTTGGTGAATTTTTTTGTAATGTAGACAACACACTAATATAGGAGTAGGAGGATGTTGTGAAGCAACAAATCTTATACTGGAGGTGCTACGTGGACATCAATGGCGGATTTTTTAACATTTTTATTTTTTATATTTTTATTTTTTATTTTATTTTCATGCGAACATAGTAGTATGCAAGTGAGAGTTTTAAAGAAATCGCTATTGTATTTTGACTCCTTTTCTTGTAACGGTCAGAGTAGCAACTGAGTCCTTTACAAGATGTTTTTGTGTTGTATGCGAAAGGAAGATGCCTGAACATCTTTAAAATTTAGCATTTTTCGTTGGCACAATTGAAGAATCGAAAAATCAGTCAAAATATAGTGAGAGACTGCGATAGACTTCGTACTTCTATATTACTGTCTTGCTCCTTTGTCTTCCTTTTTTTGTTGTCGTGGGCAGTAAATATAGCACTTTTACCAAAAAGTAAGCGTTTAAAAAATATTCTAGGCATGTTAGAACCTACTATTTACATCTATTCTCTGAGAATAGTCTAACACAATAGAGAATGATTTAATCTGATTAAACTGAAGTTGAATTTACATGGATGTTGAAAGTTAAAATCAGGCCAAAAAAAGTCATTCTGAAATGTTTGACGTATCCATAGTCGCCCTTCCTAACATATTTCGCATATGAAACTTATTCCACAGACATCTCTCTCTCTCTCCTTTAACGATAAACAACATGACAACAAAATGGTTATTATATGCCGAAAAAGTTCAGAAACTTTCACCAGTTCTATTTGTCGCCATTGTCAGTTCACCCCGTGGTCATTTTGGCGTTGATTTCGTGCTGTCCGGGTACTCGGTGTAATTAAGGGTGTTTAAAAGAATTTGAGACTTTGTTAAAGATCCGTTATTTTATGCATTATATTATATCACACACACACACACACACACACACACACACACACACACACACACACACACACACACACATTCGTATACTAAGAATTTAATGTTTATGGGTGAATTATTTTATGAAACATCTTCGGCGGTAGTGAGGTATCCTAGAGTCCTTGGCATTGACGCACTTAAGCATTTACTTTCACCTTTTCAGAATTACGCTCCTTTCATAGTGATGCCTCTCATTTAATTTGAAACATTAGCTATTTTAAAAAAACATGCATATTAAATGACACTGATATATTCCCTCATACTATTCTTAGCATGCTTTACACCAGACAACCCCTTGTCTGAAAGTGGGTGTATTACGTCATTTGTTTCGACTCACTTCATACGAGTTTACTTCAGCCTGTGACACTGTTGTACATCCTCTACAAATATATATTGCAGAGCAACATCAATAGTCCATAAAAAAACTCAAGTTTATAGGAAAAATTACCTTAAGAAACCTAACTTAGCATTCATAAAACTTTTTAAAAAAATATTTATCATAATTTTGGTTTTAGGACAGATTTTGTCTCAAAGTTAAAAGAATCAAATTGGGAAAAATCATGATGGTATTATAATAAAATTGTTTACTTGTAATAAAAAAAATAATATTAGATTTAGCGTATGACCTATTTTATTTAAACTTAATAAGCAGTGTGAATAATGCAGAACTTCAATCCTTTAATCTACTCTTTTTGGGACTTCAAAACTGTTTTGCATCCTTCATAACGTATTTCTCTATAAGTGCAAATAATCAGAGACAGAAGACATAAAGTTACAGAATTAGGTTTTATTTTAAGTCTATTATCATTCTTACCATTATCAAACAAATTTTACAAAATTAAATTGGTCAAAATAAGATAAATATCAAGATTCTCTTAGCTCATGATTGAAAATGTACTGTTAAAGTAAAATTGCTTATTTATCAGATAGAAAATCCTAATACTTTGATTTAAATAAGCAAAACTGTAGAGGATGTTGATTTAATTATAAAAATATATAGTATTGCACAAATTATAATAACAAAGAACCACCTCTGAACATCAGTATGACAAATCCACATACAACTTTATACCACTCTCATTATTCTCAACAGTGTTACTGATGCAGTTATCAGCTGTGAGTCACGTTGCTATCACATGTTGAGTAAGCAGACTGGATGTCTATTATGGAGGGAAGTTGATTTGTTCCGTCAGAATACTTAGTAAGGATTTTTTTATGAGGATTTACTGATTGGAAAGAAAGAAAAAAAATGAGTGAAATGGATTTTTTTTCATGTTGAGTATCTTTGTATCATTTCACAACTGATAGTGATAGGATTTTCGAAAAATAATAAATTCTGTCGTTGTGACTCAGTGTTGATCACTGTAAGAGAATCTATGATAATCTTGATATTTATCTTAATTTGACCAATCGTGACGTCATTGAGAGATGCGTTCTCTCGAGAACTGGGAGTTTACGACACTGCTTCAAAATAAGGTAGTGTCAAAACAGAGTGTGGGTCGATACTGTATTCTTGTTTCCAAGAAACAACAATATAATTTTTTTGTTGTTTGTTTTGCAATTATAGACATGTTTCTTGACAAACAGCAGTAGGAGTAGAGGGAGAAACAAGAGTTTACATAACGGATACAATAGAACACGTTATTCGCTATCCATCAACACTTCTAGAAGAATATGCATTCCTGGATAAAAATGTTACTGGTTATAAGTGATATTGCACCAAGGGAACTAACTCAATAACAGCGATGTGACAACCCGCCTTTTTTTAAACGCTTTTATTTTCTTTATGTTGTGATTTACGGTGAAATATTAATGTATGTTTGAGAATTATGTACAGTGAGAGTGACATTCATCACACATGGTTACACATCACATAGTGTCATCAAAGAATAGGCATCGAAGCCACTGAGATGGACATAGACGCACAAATAGTTCACCGCCGCTTTTTTATGCCCCCCCCCCCCCCCCACGGCGATAACAGACGGAGGCATATTGCTTTCTGCTGTCCGTCCGCTAGTGCAACCAGAAATCATTATAGCGCGATAGCACAAAAACTATTGGACTCTGAGCCATTACGTTTTACACATTTTATCATGGTCATGAGTACACGACCAGATTCAGGGACTGTATCTAGGGCGTATATTACACGTATGTTGGTCTCGGCCTGATTAGAGTTTGAGGACATTATATATTTGTTAACTTGTTGGAATTTTTGTTGACAAAATTGTTTTGTGCACAATTTAGTAAAGACCACTTAAGCTAGACAAATTTGGTTGCCATATTTGCATTTACATGAAGGTCTAGATGTCCAAATTAAAAACACGTTTTTGAACATATGGACTTAACCTTTTGGACAAAAGCTTGTTTGTACCATTATGCAAAGACCACTTAAAAACAAATGAAATTTGATGGGCATGTTTGTTTTCATATGTAGATGATGTGATTAGAGTTTCACACCATTAGGACTCAATGTAATTTTTTCTTCACATTTTTAAAAACAAAAACTTTGTTTAGCACAATTTATCAAGAAAATCACCTGAGGTAGACAAAAGAAATGTGCATGTTTGTGTGCATAAATAGATGACATAAGATATTCATTGCAGTATAGCAGTTCTGTACATTTTTCTAGTTTTGAAATTTTTGGGACTTGGACTCTTTTGGTCTGCAATGTCAGCAGTGGGGCATGGACTTGCATTCAAACATTTCTTACCTACAAACACAAATCAGGTTTTTTCTGACATTAATGACCATGGTGGAGAACAGCTATACAGCAGCAAATTTAATGGTGGTCAGTTTGCCCAGTAGAAAATCTGCATTTTGGGCGGCTTGAATGTAATGAATTAAATTATTTGGACTAATCTATGTACTGAGATGACAAGTCCCTCTTCTGTCTATCTATTGCACCAAATCTTTTACATTACCCACATTTTATTGGCAGTCCCTCTCAGAATTAAGCACCCAACAGTCCAGCAGCTGTTAAATTCCTATGCAAACTGCTAACACATACATGTGGACTGTCTGCCATTTGAATTGCAGATTATATGTTTGTTTTCCACCACAGTCAGTAATGCCAGAAACATTTAAAAGTGGTGGAGAAAAACTTGTTGGTTTACCACGGACATAGCTTGTAGATGTATGAAAAATTCAATGGACAGTGCTCTTTCATTAGTCTTATATCTTTAGATGTGTTAGATTAGTACAGGAGCCTGACCCTCGAACTCTCCATTAATTACAACTATGCCATATTGGTATTTCTATGTGGAGTTTCATTTTCATTCTCTTTTCTTTGAGTGCATGTTTGTTTTGTTTTGGTAGAGTCATCAGTTATCTGTTCATCAACAATATGTAGGTACAGGGTTCAAAATACACAGTAGCAATTAGCAAGATATTCTGCTAGATATGTTGTTTCACTACCTAGTTAAAAATGTTTGCTGGCACAAATGTTGAAAAGAAAAACCTCAAAGTTATGCAAGATTTGAATGTTACTAATAAAAAGAAGCCATAAAACACACCTTTCTTCTGAAAAGGAAAATGGTGGAAATTGCCAATGTTTATATGAAAAGGAAAGTTGATAAATTTTTGGCATGGAATTTTATTGCAAGCACCTTCCCAATGATGATGAAGATGAAAATAGTATTGTTTGAAAAGCATTTATAACAAAAATCTGACAGATCAATTGAATGTGCATACAGTTGTCTTAACTTGTGTTAGGTGAAAACTTTTGCCACTTGGGAAGCCATTTTGCTAGCAGATTAAAATGTAGGTAGCAAAAATTTGCTGCCTGCTACATTAAGGAAGTATATACAATTTTGTTTAGTAGTGTACAAATTAAAATTTGTTACGTATAGTAATAATGCAGATTTCCCATCCATATATAGTGAAAACCTCATTAAATGTTAAGCAGAGTGAAGGCTTGAAAATGAGTCCAGTGACATATTAAACTGAGGCCTCTCTGTTTGTGTTTTTGAAGGGTATCTTAAATTTAACAAACCACAAGAATTATAAGCTTACAATTTTGGTATATTTTTGCAATGAGGTAATAACTGTCTATTTGGGAATTTGTATTTAAGAATGAATATCTTACTCCCTAAGGGAGTGGGAGGGTTTTTTAGTTGTGTTAAAGTAAAATACAATGTGAAATTGCATTTATTTTCAGAATGTGAGATTTTTGACTGATTTACTTGAGTAAAGGATAAGGATATAACAAGCTTCAAGTATGTATACTTTAAGGTGAGTAAAGGGCTGGTATGGTAAAATGGGCTTGTTTTCTAAGGCCAAACAAAAAAATATGTGTGTTTCCTATTTCACTGGTTTAAAAATTAGGGTAGGCAGGTAGGTTTTTAAAAAAAAAAATTTAAACATTATATATAAATAATATTTCAAGTGCTTCAAAGTACTGGGCAAAACCGGCTCAGTTAGATGCACAAATCAATTTCGGCGATGTGAATTTAAATTTTTTTTTTTTATTTTTTTTTATTTTTAAATTTAAGATGGGGGAAAAACGTGCTAGGGTCAGCAATGAGAAAAAAAAAACAGTTGGCCGACTGGAAACACATATATTTTTTTTGTGCCTAATATAAAATTGCAATTAAATTTTATGACAAAAATTTTAAAAGCTTGGTAAATGGAAAAAATTTCACAGTAGAGAAGTAGAGAGAAAGAATTTACCCATGTGTGTGTTTGTGTGTGAGTGTGTGTGTGTGTGTGTGAGAGAGAGAGAGAGAGAGAGAGAGAGAGAGAGAGAGAGAGAGAACACAAATGCTTGTATGTAAATATCACAAATAATGATAGAACCTAAGGGTAAAATAGTTTATAACAAGTTTTTGAGTCATCCTCACTGTAGCATTCTACACATTTTTATTAAATTATTACTGTAATAGGTTAGATGAATGATATAGCGCTCAGTCTGGACATAAAGGGACAAATTTATAAGATATAATTCACAAAAGATGAGGGATATACAATTTTATGCACTTCTTTGGTATGTTTTGAATATAGTATCCAATGCCATTTAATCTTTGTTAAAGGGACTGTTTACATGTTTTTATTAAATTTCAACGTAGAAAAATTGATAGAAAATGACCTACCTTTCTTTAAACCATCAAATGTAATTGGAAGCATATGATGGGATATTATTATCTGAAAGAGACAGTTTTTATTTATATTGAACATCAGGTGTAGAGACCATAATCATCATGTGTAATATGCAGGTAAATGCTCAACCCACTTATTCTCAAAGCTGCATGTACAATATATAAATCTGGTTAAATGTGTTCCATTGTGCCCCCATTGCTAATATGCATGCATCATTTATATTCGTCAAAAGTCGAGGCATATGTAGTTTACATTTTTTATCAGAACGAGTAAATTTTTTAATCTTCTCAATACCAGATCTATGTTATGATACACTGTACGTATATGTAATTAACAGAAAGTTCATAACTTTATCAGATCTATATAAGGTTTTTCATTGAACTTTCTATGTCAGAATTTATTAAAAAAAATATGTAAACAGTCCTTTAAATTTTGAATATAATATTAAACTCTATTTAAAGAGCTAAAAGATTATGTCTGTTGTAGAAATATCCCATATTAGTAATATCAGTGATTGTCACCATTTATCGTCACATTTGATCTTCAGCTCTTCAAAATTGTACATATGTCGTCTGCTAACACTGTCCTTGACACCTCTGTCCTTGACAACTGAAAACAATTTGGAATTCAATACTACCCTTTATTGTTATGAAGACAAATTATATCTACCAGAGATTTATAACTAGGTTAGAAATTTATGAAGATGACATTTACATGAGATTTATTATGATTCTAAATTTAAGATTTTAGTATTGGAAGCACCTTTGTATTGAATGACATGACAATCCCTTTTGCTCTGAGCAAATGGATTTCTAAAGTCAGGTGGAGAGCCATTTAACTGTGTACTATGTACCTGAAAGGATAGCAGGATGGTATTTCAAGTCTGTACATTGGATTGCTTGATTAATCTCATTGAACTTCTGTCATAGGTGTGCTGTAGATATTGTTATGTTCCACTTACAGTGTAAAAGGTTGTTGCTTTTAAAAAAAAAAATTATTATGAAGAGAATGAAGAAACAACTGTATCACAAAGATGACGAAGGCGATGATTAACGCAGTTTGAGATTTGTATTTGTTTCCACAGATTTTCTATTTACTCCACCAAATAATTGTAAACTCACTAGGAGATGCTATTAATTATTTGTGATTCAAATTATTTTTATCTGCAATTAGGCAGAATTTGGCCCCTGTATAAATAGTATACTTATAAAAACATAGAAAAATTTTATATATAGATGGAGTATAAATAAAACAACAATTTGGAGTGTCTAATATAGCATATACAAACTAGCTCAAACTGACAATAAACTATTTCTACTGACTGTAAGTGTTATATTAAATAGAATTACTTTAAAATTGGTATTTCATAGTGTTGCTGATGATGGGCTCAAAATGGCTATCAGTGGAATAAACTTTGAAACATAATGTTTAGTTGAAATGATTTTTTTAAAAAAATTCATTTTATTTACATATTAAGCTATAAAGAGTTTGCATTCTTGAGAGACACAAGGCAGTGTACTAAAGTGATTAAAAATGGGATTTTATGACATTTTTTTTTAAAAAAAAGGAAAAATTTGGATATATTGAAAAGCCAAGTCCTTAAGTGTCTGTAGGTCAGGAGCAATTCTTTGACTGTGCTTAGATTGTCTGCCTTAGAGATTATTAATTGGTACAAACAGTGGCAGCGCAATGCATTGAGGCGCCCGGCCGGGGGCAATGTTCTTTAGTGGCACCCCTACTGAGGTGCTTGGGGGCAAGGTTCTATAGTGGTGCCCCTACATTGTCAAAGAGAACAGTTTTTTTTGTCAGTTGCCAACCTCCATCCCCCCCCCCCTTCGATTTAAATATAAGTTTTGTGAAGAATTGCCCTTCCCCCTTTTTTCTTCCCCCCCGTTACCTTAAGGTGGGGTGAAATACTGAAATACTATAAAAAATTTCAACTGCAACAAAAAAAGCTCCTGATGGTGGCCCCCTTTGGCTGGTGCCTGGGGGCAATTGCTTCCTCCCAAACCCTCCCTTGCACCGCCACTGGGTCAAGCATATAATATTTTGTTTACCTGCCTTTTATCATAATTACTTTAAACATGTAAAATTTGCTTAACATTATATGTGTGTATTGTTTTTTGTCACTGAAGTAAACATGTTCTTCCATACAATTTAGGGTGACTTTGAGTTCAGGCAAAAGGTTGAAATGGAGTGCATTTAATCAGTTCTTGGGACTGCTTTAAAGTAATCTTACTAGAGGTACATTTTTCATCTATGGAGAAATTTGTACAGGTATATGTATTCGGGGAGAAAATTGCAAATGATTAAATATTTTGACTAAATGAAGGTAGATAAACGTCACTTGGATTGTGTTTACTTTGTTTGGAATTGAATCAGGGTTTATTCAACACACCCTGGCAAACATAAAAAAAATAGCTCAAAGAAATTGGTTTGAATAGTTTATTCTGATGGAGATGAATTTGTGGCTATAGCATTCATAGACAGAATACTAAAGAGTACATTAAAGATTGAAAGAACTGTATGCATGATTGCCCAGTTGGTAATATTATATAGTAGTGCTGTGAACTTAGGGTCTGGTGTGATTGAGAGCTGTACTTAAGTTTTCATATAATATCTTATTAGCTCGCTAACTCATCTAATTCTGTGTTAATTCTACTGTCCTTTTTTATTCTGGATCTTGGAAAATATAGCTATCAGAATTTATTTCCAAATGCCAATAGGATATGCATCGAGTTGGATTAAAATATGAGTTAGAAATACATTCTACTAGAAGAAACCAGTTTGTATTCCGGATTTGATTAATTGCTGGTAAGTACAAATGAAATAGTCATTATGAACATTCATGATTCAGGAATTTTCATTAAAAAGAAAAATCTTTTCATCTTAAGATGTAAATCGTGATATTGTAGCAGCATTAAATTTGAGCAAATCTTTAATTTCAACATATTAGCAACACAAAATAGTGCGAAATACTGATCAGATCAGTATAAATATAAAATGTTGGTGTTGGTCTAAATACATGTAGATGGTATTTAAACAGAGGCAATGTGTGCTGCTATGTACGAGTTAGACATGAGGAATAAAGTGTGGTCACTTTATTTCAAAACAAGGGATTATCAAATCGTGTTTAACATGAATCTTTACAGAGAGTGAGGGATGTTCAAATACAAATATAGACAGAATATCCATTAGAGCATTCCTTTAAACGAACATCCTCAAAATCTGTCAGCTCATTTCTTGATGTTACATTCAGATTATAACATAGGGCTTATGAAACTGTGGCTACTTGTATCTCAGTAGACTCGTTACTACAGAAACTGTCCACCCTGGCAGTCATCAGTATTTAAATCATAGCTGTCATTCATAACAAAGTTAAGTGAGCATACAATTTTAGCAAAACTTGGTTTCCTCACTAAATCTGTTAAAATTGTATGGAGACTAAAATTGTGCGATTTACAGCAATGTTGTGATGACAGTTTCAGGGGTGTGCAAGTAATTGAATCTTCCATACAATCCAGACAGTGGCTTTATTACTCTTAGATTCATTTAAGTACATAATGTGTGTTCATGCAATTTGGATCTTTTTATGTATCATTTGTGTTGAACTAAATTCAGGCTCTATTGATTCCCTCTGGATTTACATATCTTTTCAAGTCAAAGTTATTTTACACAATCCCAGGAGGAATGGTCCAATCATAAATACATAGAATAAAATCTAAAATTACCAGTCATGGATTGATGATATAAGAAGGCACATCAAAACAGTGAAGAATAATTAAACTCGGTTCAAATAAATATTTCTGAAAGCTTGTTCAGGATAAATACTGCCAACTTGTCAAAAAGTCCCATCTTTCTAGAACATAGACTATCATCAATAATCAGATAAAAACTTTGACATTTGAACAAATTTTCATTATAATTCAATACAGCATGGGAGGATTAGTGATAACAACTTCAGCTTCCTAAAACTGGACTTTCAAAATACCTCTGTTTCAAACATGTTTTAAAGAAATTTGCCAAAAAATCGAGGCAGAGAAAAAAAGTAAATCCATATTGCGATTCTAAACCAACCACATTACTTGGCATCAGTGTAGAGCTGTATCCATGTTCCTTTCTATAAATACCATCCGCTTGGGTCTATCATGAACTGTGATGACGTCACAGGCCTTTGAAGAAGGGTAGTACCTCGTGACGCAAAATTATCTCTTTTGGCCATAATAAGTTAATGCATCCTTCTAGCTTGTTTACACACTCTGATTCCCCTCCAGTCAGACGCCTAGTTCTCCACATATGGTCCTAAATGTAAACAGTCATTTATTTCAACTAATGGGAGGTTTTATTCAGTTTAAAACATCTAGTGACAGCTGAAAGCTTGGGGAAGTAGCCTACTACTGAATAGCTCAGTACACATCTTCTTGCTTAAAGAGAAAGTTACTTTGAAAGTATAAAAAGTATAAATTGGGAATAAGGGATAAAACAAATCATGGATAATAGCAGATATGTTTTATGCATCTTTCTAGCCTGGTGTACATACTCTGCTCACCTCCAGTCAGCCTCCTAGTACTCTCCACATATTTATGGTCTACATTATAAAGTAAATATTCACTTACTCAAGAAGGTTTTTTTTGTTCAATTTAAAACATCTAGTGACAGCCGAGAGCCTGGGGTCCAGTGGCCTACAACTGTATAGCTCTATACACATCTCCTCACTAAAAGAGAAAGTTACTTAAAAAATAAACATCGAAAGTATAAATTATTATAGATTGGGAATAAGGGATAAAACATCTATGTTCCACGTATGGTCCTAATGTAAACAGTTTTCTCAAGAAGGGGTTTTATTCAGTTTAAAACAGCTAGTGACAGCTGATAGCTTTATGGGAAGTAGTCAGCTACTCACTATATCTCTATACACATCACCTCACTGGGAGAGAAAGTTACTTTGAAAGTAATCTTACTAATGCTGAAGTAACTCTTGACAAACTGTTACTTCATTATAGAAAAGTGATTAATTGATCATAAGGTTATTTAATCATTATCTTTGAACCACTTGTATGGTTAATATGAGTTAACCGATGATGATAGACTTTTTAACAAGGTAGAAATTTTACCTATATAATTGTGTTTACTATGGCATGAAGCTACAAGAGATATACTGGTCAAATTACAAGTCAATAACTGTGAAGAACATGAATTTAAATTTTCTTATTTAGGAGACTTTTGTTGGACCACATGATCAGTCCACTTTTAATTTAAAATTTCACCCTCTGAGTTTTACACTACAGAGTCATCAAATTTCAAAGGTCTTTTCACAATTCTTCCACTGGAAGTTCTGATAGCATTGTCTGCCTTGGAATCATTTGATTTATTAGTATGATTAGTTACCTGTGGTGACTGAGGCAACTGTTTGGGTTAATTTCTTTATTTGTAATTACTTCTCTTATCTGCAGAAGTTGAATTTTTCTGCAAAGGAGCTACATGTATATGTTGTTATATCTGCGATTCCAGTTGGAATATTGGCATCATATGATCTGTGATCAGTACATGTATTTGCATTAGTTCCAGTACCTTTCCTTGACCATTTCTTATTACAGTTTGTCTTCAGGGGCCCTGGGGGCCTGAGTGGTCTAAGATGCATGCCTTTACAGGTCACTCACATCTCACCTCTGTCCATGTGGGTTTGAGTCTCGACTCAGCCAACATGGGTATATGAGAAAGCTTGCCAGTAGCTTCCTGTTGGTCGGTAGTTCTTTTTGGGTTCTTCCTCCACCAAATATACTGGCCATGTATAGCCTATCATGTGCTGAAAAATGGTGTTAAACCCACAAAACCCAAACCAAAACCATACAGTCTGTCTTAATCTGCATGGAGTCCACTGGCTTTAGACCCGGTAAGACAGTGGTATTTGTAACTTCTAGCCAATTCTTTGATAATGGCACATTTCAGTTCCAAAGAATTTCTGGATTTCTTCTGGAACCAAATGTTTTTTTTTTCAGGCCATCCAAACCTTGTTAGACTGAGAACTTTTTGCCGTTAATCTGAGTCTTGTTTGATAGCATGTTGGATTATCTACAATAACCATATGTTTCTGACAATCACTGGGTTTTGTAACTTTTTCTATATCACCCTAGTGAATTATGCTTTCCAACTTCTCCTTGACCTTTCCTAGAAGCAGAAATGGAACTTGGCACAAAGTACTCACACTATATGGTATTTGATTGCACGACTACAGCAAGAATAATTGTTAATGAACAACAGGGTCATTCGTATAGGGAATGCATGATATTATTCACTGGTCAGTTGATTGCGTGATGACTGTCTGATAACACCGCAAAACCACATGCGCGTGTTGGCGTTTTATTATTTTTTAAAATGTTTTTATAAATCATTGCCCCATATTTTGAACAACCTTTAGCAGTGAGATTGACTTTGATGATTCTCTTTAGAGCAACAATTGTACACAGAATACATTGAAGAAAAACACAAGGAAGACTTACTAGCCTTATTGTTCATGATTCAATAATAATAAGATTAACACTTAGAAACTTTTTAATGAGCTGACATTTTCAAAAATGAGCTAAGATCAAAATGCAGTGTTGACTACTGACAAATTTGAAATGATAATTCACAAATAGAAATGTTTAACATCTTTATTCATAGAAAGAAAGATGCAATCATAAGACACTTTTTTTTTTAAGAACACAAAACATCTTGCCAAATTATTGAATCAAACTCGTTTATTTGGCACAAAACTTTGCTGTACTTCAAGAAATGTGTGAAATTATTGTAAAATTTTGGGAGCCACATCACAATCGTGTTATATCTGAATTCATACATGATCTCTACCCCAAAATGATAACTAATTTTGTACACATTTTTCATATTGTGAAATTTTTTATTTTTTTTCACGTACGAAAAAATGTATGAAATTTTGGGAACCATGCCACAATCGTGTTATATCCGGATTTATGCTATAACGAAGCGTGCTATAGCGGGGTTTCACTGTATCAATCTTTACAGGCTTTTGTAACATTTCATCAGGCCACTGTGTCCAAATACATAGCTATGAATTTTCCCAATTCAAATTAGACCAAGATAGTGTGCCATGTCATGATCCAGCAAATTGCTTTGATTTGTGTCTGCAATCACAATAACTCTTAAATCTGTACTGTTTTTATTTTGGTATACCAACTGAGTGATAAAATGGTCTTTGCAATTTAATCAACCACCCAGACTTATAAAAATCATAGATGATTTCTATAGCTGAAGCTAAACACAAAGGGAATTGTATGTTGCCTCTGAAATGACAGTTGCATCAGCACCTGTATCAGTTTTAAATATGACCTCAGCATTGCATATTTTAATTTTAGTGTTCCATGGTTCCCCAGAATCATCTCATATATTGCATACCTGCAAGATCACGATGTGTCATGTGAAAATCATGATTTTTCACTTCCAAAGCCCCCAACACAGTCATGTTTGTAAAAATATGATTTCAAATAAATCTTATTTATAAAGAGGATAGAGATCTTTCTTGACACTGCAATATGAAAATAACCTTTAGCATGTATAAATAGTAAACAGCTGTGATTTGCATAGCTTCATGCCTAAATACTATCACCCCTGGGCAGTTCATATGGTTAATCATTATAGAGGTGATCATTAGGTAAAGGCAGTCAGAGATAAACAACTGACTGGCAATAGTTAAGGTGATTTTGTGCCTTTTTTAATTGCAGTTGGGAGAGTACATTATACTAATTTGCATAGGTAAAAGTACACTAAATAGAACAACCCAATTTGTTTGAGTTTGGTATGTTGGGAATGCATGTTAAAGAAACAAAAGTTTGTACACTTCATTACCTTTAATGAAAATGCTTAAGCCAGCTTTATAAAGATTATTGTGTCTAGTTCATGATCAATGGCAATGTTTCTTTAAAGTCGTATTTTACTCCTTACATAAAATGCAAAAGGTGATTATTTTGCTAGTTGGAATGATAAAGCTAGCATGGTGGATGTGTCATTTATTTTTGAAGGCAAATGTCCAAACTCGTTGAAGGATGAAGGCAAATGTCCAAACTCGTTGAAGGCAAATGTCCAAACTCATTGAAGGCAAATGTCCAAACTCGTTGAAGGCAAATGTCCAAACTCGTTGAAGGATGAGGAAGCAAGCAGAGTCAGGCAGAACTAAATTTCAGAACTTCTGGTTGACAGAGTTTATGACTTTGTGAAGGTCAGCAGCAAGGGGGAGCATTTTATACTTTTCACATACTGCAAACACCATATTGTCATTAGTCATTCTGGTGTATATGACATCTGTAGACATAGTAACACCACCCTGCATCGACACAGGTGCAGAAAGAGCATTTTTGAAGTTGAGAAATTTTTTTACAAATCTTTGGAGAAGTTTGAAGAACGCAGTACCATCCAGTCTCTAATGAATGCAAATATGAACACTAATGACATGTGCATCACCTTCAAACCACATACTGAACTAGTGAGAGCAGCAAAATTTTAGTCAGCAAGTACAAGTTAATATTCCATTGTCCAGTGGATTTTAAAGACATAAACTTTGTGTATTTTTTGTATTTAATGTCTGTGTGGTTGTGATTATGCGAATGTATGCACACCCATGTGTGTGTGTGTGTGTTGATGATACATGACCATGCCAAGTCTACCAGTTATTTTATGCTTGGAAGTGTATTAAATGCCTCAGAAAAAAATTTCTTTTCTTTTTATTCAGATTTGAATTGCCAGTCATTTTCTAGTGTCTAATGTAAGTAGATAACTTTTTCTCAATTGTATGTCACTTATTTGGGTCACACACACTGATATCCCAACCTTGGGAGCACAAAACACACTTTTTGAGTCTCGAAAAACCTCTAACGCTGTCTGCAAGATTGGCAGATATGGTATTGATCCAAGGTAGAAAGCATCATCATCAGGGGCAGATCCAGAAATATCATTTAGTATGGGGGGGGGGGTATGTGGGATGGAACCACCTGTGGGGGCCCATGAGGCAAAGCACCAACTGCATTTTAAGCATTTCCAGGGCATAATTTTAACCACCTAGCTTTAAAGGAAACTGTTCCAGTTATTTTGCAATCATTTTTAGAAGAAGTACATGATATATCCATCTTCCTCCATCTGACCCTGGTCATATCCACTCACTTATGGTGGGTCCAGTTTGAATTCAACTTTGTGGACAGTCTTGCCTTGGCACTGATCTGGTTAGACTGAAAGCATACTTAAAAGTGTCTGATCTGACTGCATTTTATTCCCACTGCTAGGCAGTAATAAAATTGTCTTTGATCTGTGTCGCCGGCAGTAAATCAGGACCATTCTGGGTTTGTGTTCACTTTTTGGTCATGGGATCTACTATTTGGGCATGTATGGCTTTTGGCTGCTGGGTGGACAGAAATTTTGAATGCTGTTCTTCTCTGATAATATTGGACATAATGACAGATAATGGTTGCAGACCTGAGAAAAGGTATTTTGTTTCCAGCAAAGGAAGGGTCTGACATTTTTTTCTTTTCCCGATGAAATTCCAGGCCCATGATTCACAAATGATAAATGGTCAGTTTCCCAGTCTAAAACTTATAGTAAAGGGGATCAGTATGCAGAAAAATGCATTTATCAGCATTTAAACATACATTTGACACTTAATCTAGGATTACCAGTATATACCCATGCTGTTCATAGTATTTGGGATAAAGTGTTTTGTTCTTTATATTCTTAAAATCATCAGCTTATTTATGTTCATTCCTCAATTCGTGCATTAAATCAATTTAGATGAAAAATTTACAGTCCAATTTATTAGGCCATAAACTTTTGTTATTGACCTTAATGTGTTTTTGTTTAAAGGATTTCTATGAAGAGGTTTCCTTTTCAAGAGGTTTTAATGGGTTTTAATGATTTTATCTGA
This sequence comes from Margaritifera margaritifera, assembly GCA_029931535.1. NCBI lineage: Eukaryota > Metazoa > Mollusca > Bivalvia > Unionida > Margaritiferidae > Margaritifera > Margaritifera margaritifera. The sequence goes on along the minus strand of JAQPZY010001699.1, from coordinate 8,084,632 downwards.
AGTGTTTGAAAAGTTTTAATGTTCAAGTTGTTCCTCAGAGACTGTACCTCTTAGCTAAATTGAAGGCACATTGTTTCATATCTGTTGCTCACTTGATTGAAATCTTGTCATTATTGTAATAGGGAATGAATTGTCCCCAATAGAATCCATTAAACTAGGTCTAAAGTTTTACTAAATTGAGCAATGTCATTGACCATGCAAGTTTTTGGAGATAAAGTTCTGTTACTGTATATACTCACATATAACTTGGATCCAGTGGCAAAAACACAGACCCTTATCTGCCATTGCATAATGCACTGGCAGATCTGTGTCTGTGTTGTTCGTTTTACTGATCAGTCCTAACAAGCTGTATAGACCCAGATCTGCCTGTGCATTATGTGTGGCAGATTTGGGTCTATGCAGTTTGCAGTTGAATCAAACTTGTACTTGAGTATATACAGTAATAGTTGGTTTTGCATGTACTGTAAAACTAGTATATAAAGGACACTCGTGTGATCATAAGATTTTGTCCATTGTGGATAGGTGTTCCTCCTTGGAAAGAATTAAACAAACTGGGTAACCTTTATGAAACTCTGTCACTCAGTGTTAGGGATATGAAATAGTGTTATGTGAGCATGTGTTCATTTTGCTCTTTAAATGTGTATATGTATGTATGTACAATGCAGACTGACCACAAGAACTTAAGTAAAATTTCACAATTATACCACAAAAAATCCACAAATTATAATTTAAAAAATATAATTAACTGGGATAAAATTCCATTTTTTTTATGCAAGTCTGCATTTCCTTCAGTCAGGGAACATTTAATTATAACAAAAAATGTCCACCTATGTCCACCAAGGCAAGCAGAAAAGTCCTTAAATATAAAAGAAATACCAGAAAAGAGAAGAAAAAAATGTGCAAAATTTGTCAATTCGGCTACAAATCCACAATTTGTGGCAAACCCTGCAAGTGTGGTCACCCTGATGATGTAGGTTTTATTTGTAAAGAATCCGTATTTAAAATTGATCTACTTCCATTTTCAGGTTGGCTCATTGATACAGAACTAAGTTTTCAATATTATGGAAAGTAATACCCATCCTAAGATTGATGACAAGGCGCTAGAGTTTGAAATTGACATCAAGGATGCCCAGTTTAACCATGAAGGCTACTATTACCTCCAGCTCTCCATTCAGAGCTCCCTCACTCGTGACTACAGTCAGATTCAATTGCGAAAGGAAAGTGATGCAACATTTGTTCGCCAACGTGTCACCAAGACTGATTTCACAAAACAGGAGGAATCGAGCCCCTTGACATTCTTTCATGATAAGAAATTTTCTTTCCACTTACCAAAAGGTAAAATTCTTCATGCCATTGTATTTGAAGTAATTAATGGGACATTTCTTACACGTAATAATGTTTCAGGTGTCATTACATAATGATCAAGTAGATCTCTAACTGGTGCACCAGTGAATATTATTGAAATCAATAATTTTATTAATTATGTAATATCTTATCTTAACAATCAATTAGAGATCATTTATGGTTTACTTGCACAGATGATTTATTAAACATCTATTCATGTAGTTTAAGGCCTGTAACTTGAATAATAAATGCAATCATTAAACGGTGTTGCTGTTTGCTTTAGGAGAAATAATGTTATTAAATACAATGCACAACAATCTTCTAAGTATTTAATCAAATAATTGGGAAATAGCTGAAGTTGACATCTTAAAAACTCATTTGCGAAATTTGTGCAGAAGTGAATTTGGGTGTACACAGTATTTCTCACGTCATAAGCTGGCAGATAGGGGTATAGCCATTTTTAGCTTTCTGGCCATAAGGCCAAGTGAGTTTATGGTATGGTCCTTCGTCCGTTGTACATTGTCCAATTGTTTCTTACAACTTCTTCTCTAAAACTTGTTATGTCATCCAATATGGCCACCATTGTTAAAAATAGAAAAACCTTTAAACAACTTCTCAAAAACCACTGAACAGAATTTTACCAAACTTAACAAAAAAAGCATTCAAGCATAGAGACCTTTCAGTTTTATATAAATAATGTTGATCTGCCATCAAGTGTGGCTGCCACAACTACAGAAAAAAACAAAAAACAAATAGTTAAAAAAAAATGCTTAACAGAATTTGACCAAGTTTGATAGAAAGCATGCTGGCATAAAGATCTTTACAATTTGTTCAAATGACGATGATCTGCCATCAATTATGGCCACTGTTACTAAACAGAAATAGAAAAACCTTTAAATGACTTCTCAAAAACCACTGAACAGAATTTTACCAAATTAAACAGAAAGCATCCTAGCATCAGGGCCTTTCAATTTCTTACAGATGATGCCAATATGCCATCAAATGTGGCCACCACAACTACAAATAGAAAAAAACCCCAACTTTAAATGGCTTTAAAAAATGTTCAACAGATTTTGACTAAATTTAATAGAGAGCATGCTGGCATAATGGTCTTTAAAATTTGTTTAAATGATGCCGACCTGCTGTTAACCCTTTTCAGACCAAAGCCCAATCAGCCAGGCAGTTGAGAGAATGCAGTGATACTGGTCAATCTGGCTGGACAAGTTTTTCAAATAATTTTTCAAAGTTATAGACCACTTTAAAAAGCATACAATTTTCTTTAAAGTCATATTTTTTCATTTAAAATTTTCAGATGTAAAAAATTCAGTTGAAAGTAAAGTTAAGTAAACTAAAAATCACACTTGACATTTTTTTTTATAACTTACTTTCAATGCAATTTTTCTATCTGCAATATTCATTTTACCATCTGTATGTAAGTGTATGAAATGTGTGGAATTTTACGCTGTTCAGGATGGTGACAAAATAATAAAAATCCATCAAGAATGTCAAAGGTTATTTCAATTTTATTAAATTTACTCACAAGAGAATTGGAGAGCAAGCAGAACAGATCCTTACTGTAAAGTCCACAAAGCTGTTCATTTTGTTTCAGTATTTGTACTCCATAATAAATTCTAATGTAAAAATATCAGAGTTTTGATGGGTTTATTTTGGTCCATTTCCAGGAATGCGGTAAAATTTCATATTATGCACACATCCAGCCTTGGTATACGGGTGAACTTTATGAGCAATGAAATTCACAAAATGTCCAGCTAGCTTGAAAACCATCAAAGTCATCATCATCATCAATATCCGAGTCCAAAATACCAATGAACTAGTTATCATTCGCTCAGTTCATTTCAATGTAGTCCAGATCATGATCCCCACTGCCTAAAATATCAATTTCCCCCACAGAATTGTCTACAATTTCATCAAAATCAGCATCCACACCACTGCCATCAGTACTATCTGCCATTTTGATCTCCACACATTAAAATTAAGTTTTGAAATAAAATTTTCTACTAACTAGTTACCATCATCTCTGTTGATTTTGTCAAAGTCAAGATCACTGTCTGCACTGCATAAAACATCAATTTTCCCCACAAAATTGTCAATATTTTCATCAAAATCGACATCCACTGCCATCAATTGCCGCTTTAGTGCCAACCACCATGTTGATCTCCATATGTTAAAACTCGTGTTTGAAATCAAATTTTCAAATAACCAGTTACATGTATCATCAACTCCGTTCATTTTGTTGAAGTATAGATAACAATCCCCACTACCTAAAATATAAATTTTCCACATGAAATTGTCTCTATTTTCAACTAATTCATTAAGCACATGACTGCAATCATTTGCCTCTTCAGTACGGACCGCCATTTTGACCTCTGTATATTAAAACTCAATTTTTAAATCGAATTTTTCACCAGTTTGGGGGTCTTATAAACTCATGCTGTCATTACATTTGTGTACTTTCTACCTCTCTTTCTTTCTTTTCAAAAGAGTACAATTAAAATAATGATGTATTACATCGTTAAATGCACACTTCCATGAAGTGGTAGATGGAATGTAGTGAACATATGACCGGAATCATATCTCGTCGGAATAGGTAAAGTACAACTGGAATCGTATCCCATCGGAAAACGGTTAAATATGGGCACTGTTACTAAAAATTATTTTATCAAATTTAACAGAAAGCATCCTGGCATATTGTCAATCCAAGTTTATACAAATACTGCTGGTCTGCCACCAAATGTGGCTGCCACAACTACAAATAGAAAGAAAAAAACCCCTTTGAATAGCTTTAAAAAAAATGCTTTTCAGAATTTGACCAAATTTAATAGACAGCATTCTGCTATAAAGATCTTTAAAAAAATTTCAAATGATACTGATCTGTCTTCAAATATGGCCACTGTTTATAAAATTAAAAAAACCTTTAAATGACTTTTTCTAAAAAAACCAGGAACAGAATTTTACCAAATATGACATAGCATCATAGCATTAATGCTTTTTAAATCTATACAAATGATCCAGATCCACCATGAAATACGGTCATGCAAGGTCATATAGTCTGTATTGTGTTGATCTGCTATTAAACTTTACTACTATTACACTCAAATATGGTTGCCATTACTACAAATAGAAAAACCTTTAAATAACTTCTAAACAAATTGCTGAACAGAATTTGACCACATTTAACAAAAAAGAAGTCTGGCATAAAATTTGACCAGATTTAACAAAAAAGAAAGCTGGCATAAAATTTGACCAGATTTAACAAAAAAGAAGTCTGGCATAAAATTTGACCAGATTTAACAAAAAAGAAGTCTGGCATAAAATTTGACCAGATTTAACAAAAAAGAAGTCTGGCATAAAATTTGTTCAGCTAATCTTGATCTGCAATCCAATATAGACACCATTACTAAAAAGAAAAGAGTTTATATGATTTCTTTTCCAAAACCACAATATAATTTTGACAGAAAGCACACTGTCAAGAATACCTTTCAGATTTGTACAAAAATGATGGCAATCCCCCATCAGATATAGCCACTGATGTCCCAAAAATTGCTGAACAGAGTTTGACAGAATTTGAAATAAAGTATTCTGGATTAAAGGACATTCAAATTTGTACAAATGATGCTGTTCCACAATCAAATATGTCCACCGTTACTAAAATAGAAAACTCTAAATTTGAAAGCAACTTGACCTAAAGGGCTTTCAGATTTATACAAATAAAACCAATCCACCATCAAATATGGCTGCTGTTGCTAAAATTAGAGAAACCTTTAAGGGACCTCTTAAAAATAGCTACATAGAATTTGACCAAATTTAATAAATAAATAAAAAAAACAACCTTGCATGAAGGACTTTAAAGTTTATACAATTGATGGCAATCTGCCCTCAAATATGGATTCCTTTACTAAAAATAGACGAACCTTCAAGCAAAAAGTTCTCAAAATCTGCTCAACAAGATTTGACAAATGTTGACAAAAAGCATCCTGGCTTAAAGGGCTTTCAGTTTTATATACATGTTGCCAATCCACTATAAAATATGGCATCTATTACTAAAGATAGGAAAATGGTAAACCTTTAAATGTATTCTCCTCAATACTGCTAAACAGAATCGGACAAAATTTGACAAAAAACATCCTGACATAAGAGCTTTGAATCTGATACAGATGATGCCAGTTTGCCATCAAGTATGGCCAGTGTTACTTAAAATAAAACAATCTTAACATGATTCTTTCTCAAAAACCACGGAACAGAATATGACTTGATCTGACAGACAGCCCCATGGAATGAAGAGCTTTCAGATGTGTACATGTCTGTATGTATATATGTAGTAGCATTTAATGGCACCTCAGCACAATACTGGCTATATGGTGCAGATTAAAAGTTAAATTCGAAATAAATAAAAATGAAGAATATCATGAAAACCCTTGGAAGATAAACCCTTCCAAGTAAACATAAGTATTTAGTATAGCAAGATAGAACAAAAAGGACAAAAATGTTAAAATTCTAATGCCAATCCAATACCAAATATAGCCATAATTACTTATAAAAGTAGAGAGATGTTTAAACAACTTTATCTCCAAAAAGCCACTCAAAAGAATTTGACCAACTTTGTCAGAAAGCATCATGGCATAAAATTGTTTCAGTATTGGACAACAGACGTTGATATGCCATCAAATATGAATGAAAATGTATTTAAAAAAATAGAGAAATCTTGAAACAGTTCTTTTCTTAACACAGTCAATCAACTGTATTTGAAGAAATTTCTACACCAAGCATCCTACTGACTCAGATTTATTTTGGCCAACTGCTCTTGCATTTGATTGGTCTTATTAGAAAAACGCTTCCTTATATGAACATTTTTGCAGAATTTTTGTTAAGATGGGGCATTGGCTTGTCATCAAGCACTGTGTTTTTCATTTGAGAATTTAAGGTTATCTGATACATATTGCTGAAAGCAGAATAATGTTTTGAGCTGCATCCCACCATGTTAAGTTTTATGCTTAAGTCATTTTCAGCATAATTTATGGTAATGGCAAATTTGTTACATGCTATGTCTTGGATCTCCACTATATTCAATAATATCTATATAATTTTAAATATAATGCACTCTTGTGGTTTGCAACTCATCTCATCTTGGAGCAGTTTCTCAAGCAATGTTAGCCACACAATTTTGTGGATGCATCCAGGTGTATCCACTATTCCACCAAAATTAGGTTACCATCTATATATTTGGCACCTCAGTGACTTAACAGAAGTGTTGTGTTCAGGTCAGTTTCTCAGGTATTGTTGGCTGTGAGCAATGTAACTTGATGTGTGGATGCATTTTTGTGAGTACAACACTATCTCAACAAAAGCAGGTCACTATTTTGGGGCTTTTCTGTTCCTTTAATACATTTCTAGATTTTCACTGACAATCTATTCTGACCTGTTGGTTTGGATTTCTTATCTTTTATTTTTTTGTTTATATTCTTCTGTTACTTAAAACATACCAAAGTATGAAAAATCGTCTTTTGAACTATATAAACTTTTGATTTAAAATAATGTAAATGATATAGAATGAAATGGATGAAAATAAATAAGTTATTTAAATAATATTCTTTTCAATTGCTGTAATTTCTATCGATGCCATAGGTACTTGTTTTGATAACTTAGTCTGTGTTGAATTGTAGGCTGGTTTTATATTCTAGCATACTGGTACTCTTTTCACAATTCAAGCTGGAGGGCAAGAAGTATAACTCGGGTTTTTTTTTTTTTTAATGCAATGAAATCCAAATCAAGGTAATGTTTTATACATTGCGCTGACTAAAGAGGAACTGTGAACAATAAATTGGATTAAATAACATGTCATTGAGAAGTTCCAAGATGAAAAGTCCAGTTGTTGCCACTTGTATCAATGTCATAATATCATAATCTAGTTGATATAGGAGTCAAAAGATTCAAATTCCTTCACATACATTTTGAATCTATGCAAGTAATTGTCTCCCTGAACACTTAGTGTAGTATATTGTGTTCCATTTGTGCAGGCAACACTTATACATGTAAGTGCTTATTTGCATGGTACATAATGACTTGTACAAAGGACATTTTTGAAAGATATTTTCAAACTCGTGTAAAGCATCTACCTATAGAAAGTAGAATAAGGTGCATTTTAATACAGGTGGCTACAAATAAAACACAGTTTCATCTCTTTTATACATTTTTTCATAAGGACTATGAGGAATATAAATGTTTAGGACAAGTGATTGCTTAATAGATTTTATACATTTTTTCACAAGGACTTTAAGGAATATAACTGTTTAGGACAAGTGATTGCTTAATAGATTTTTTTTTTTTTTCATAAGGACTATAAGGAATATAACTGTTTAGGACAAGTGATTGCTTAATAGATTTTATACATTTTTTTCATAAGGACTGCAAGGAATATAACTGTTTAGGACAAGTGATTGCTTAATAGATTTTATACATTTTTTTCATACGGACTATAAGGAATATAGCTGTTTAGGACAAGTGATTGCTTAATAGATTTTATACATTTTTTTCATAAGGACTGTAAGGAATATAACTGTTTAGGACAAGTGATTGCTTAATAGATTTTATCTAAGGTAGGTTTGATTGTTATTAAAAAATTTAATTTTGAAGTTTCATTTATTTTTATCCTTGATTTTTGTATAAGTTCTAATTTATTTAACATACCATACTTTAAATGGTTTGGAGGGTGGGATGATGGGATGAGGTGATTTTTGAAGGGAAGGCACTATGATAATTCACAGAAAACTGCCAACCTTGGTTGTGCCATCACCCTTACATTTGATGGATTTTGATTTTGGTTTGGTTTAGTTTGGTTTGGTGTTTCATGGCACAGCAACACAAATAGGTTTTTAGCACAGAGGAAATTGGAGTGACGCGCCTTGCCCACAGACACACCACGGTAGCCAACCAAGACTGATCTGATGGTAGGATTTGAACCCGCACCCTTTTGGTCATGAGTCTGGCACCCTAACTACTGGGCCACTTTGCCTCCTCATATCTGATGGAGCCAGGAAATGGACCCAGTAACACCTAGATAGAAAGCAAGTGCATTTCCATGATTGTGTTATATAGACCAGAGCAACAATTATTTATATGGAAGTTGTATCTTGCACCCATTTGGTGACAAGTCTGGCACCCTAACTACTGAGCCACTATGGCTTCTCGTACTTGATGGAACCAGGAAGTGGACACACTAATATAGAGATGCAGAGCAAGTGCATTTCCATTATTGTGTTATTTAGGCCTGAGAAAAAGTTATTTATATGAAAGTTGTATCAAAATAACCTTCAGTTTCATTAAATTTCTTTTCAAATTCAGGTTGTACTTTATTATCCTTATGATACTTCTTACAGTATTTGGATTTTTGGATTTTCATCAAGGTCAAAGATATTCAAAAGGATGAAAATATCTTGGACTTTTTAAAATTGTACATCTGGGAGTCATTCTATTTTTTAAAAGAGAGTTCAGAAATTGCTCAGATTTGAGGAAATGTTCAGAAATTTCTCAGATATAAACCAAGACTCTTCTCTAGAAAATTCAAGGTATTAATTCTTCATGTCCTAAATATTCAGTGAAAAAATGTATTTTGACAACCAAGAAATAAGAAAAATATTAGAAAGCTGATTTTGAGGAAGAAAATAAGTTTTTGTTATCAGTTGGGTCAAAATGTTTTTTTCTTCTTCAGAAAAGGTCATTGATTTTTCAAATTTTATGATGCATGACATATATATATATAATGTGAAACTCCTAACAACCGAAACCTCAGTATACGGAATACCATCAAGACCGAAATTTGATGGAGTCTCAAATTGTTCCTTCTTTAATATGATCATTTTTTCCCCAGTAAACTGAAACCTCTCAACTCCGAATACTGAAACAAATTTCGATCCCAAATTTCAATTTTACGCTAACAAACACCCCATAAAAGCGAAACTCACTTAAAACTTGGAAATGTATTTTAGCTGCTAAATTCCTAACACACGCTGAAGCAGATTTATTATGGTTAGCAAGTACTGTAGTAGGTTTATCTGTGAGACAAAGACACGGAAAATGTTCTAAGGGCACGCGAGTTTAAAACAATACTTTACACATGTGCTGACACATATTAGGGTTCACCACAGGCTAATCTGAAGTCTTTGAACCATAAAAAGGAGCCATCTTTTACAGCGAATTATTAATAGGTCAAGATGTCAGAACGACCTGCTAAGCATTGAAATATTGAACAAAACTTACAATGAAGAAACTACATGTAGAAGAAAAATTTGGCAGAGGAACATCTATTGTTACAGACATTCTAAAGAAAATGGAATTCTACAAGAATGAATCGGAAAATAACAGTGATGCAAACAAGTGTCATTTCAACAATGCTTCAAGAATTGACAAACTGAATGATCTTGTGTGGCAGTGGTTTATAGCCTCTCTCTCTCTTGACACATAAATGCTTAGAAAAAGACATATTTTTCACATCTGCAAAAACCTCAGTTAACCAAAAACCTCTCTCAAAACAGAACCTTTTTGGTGGTCTCAAGGGTTTTTGGTTTTGAGGAGTTTCACTGTATATATGTATAAATGTGTGTATATCTATATATATATATATATATATATATATATATATATATATATATATATATATATATATATATATATATATATATATATATATATATATATATATATATATTATTATTTATTATTTTCCATAAAAGATAGGAAAGTATTTGTTTGTGGGAAAATACAAAAAAATGTGTGCAAGATTCAATATTTTCCTTATAATAAACCCAGGGGGCCTACCTTTTCATTTGTTTAAACGTAGTGATGGGCTTATGGATAAAAGTTCTCATATCTGAACATTTTCCAAAATTTGATATAAGGCAGGGGGGAATAGGCTAATCATCAAACTTGAGTTTATTATGGAAGAATCACAGTATCTGTATACATGTATCCTGGCCCCAGTTTCAGTAAAATTCTCAAATTTCGGGAGTATAAAATAGTTTGTTTGTTATTGATCCAATTACAGGCAGAGTTACTTAATATTACCAGTATATCTGTTAAAAGAGAACAGATTAATTTTACCTCAATAATTGTCATCTGACAAAAAGATATTAATGGGTTTAACGTGTCATCCATTGAATAAAATAAAGAACTATTACATCCCATTCTATCTACAGTATGAAGGTAATCTGAGTGCCAACAAATCTTAAATATATCAGCTATCATAACCTAACACAGAGAAGCATGAGATATTCTTCCTGTTTGACAAATTACCTTGACAGCTATCATAACCTAACACAGAGAAGCATGAGATATTCTTCCTGTTTGACAAATTATCTTGACAGCTATCACAACCTAACACAGAGAAGCATGAGATATTCTTCCTGTTTGACAAATTACCTTGATGGCTATCATAACCTGACACAGAGAAGCATGAGATATTCTTCCTGTTTGACAAATTACCTGCACTGCTATCATTTTACTTGCCGTAAATCATAACATTTTAGAATCAGTATAAAAGTTTTGCAAACTCAGTAAATTTAGAGGATTCGTCATATAAAATTATTGTAAATTATTGATCTTCAAAATGCTTATTTATATATAATTTTAATACTTACAAATTAAAAAAATGCAATAATCAGATATGATCATGCTCATGTATTTGATTCATTTTAAATATATTTGTTTCTGTTTTGTTGGAACTTTTAGAAATCCTGACTTTGGTAAAGTTAATATATCGGGTGTCCTGCAAAAGGATCTTGATGCTGCTCATGTTATCATGAAGACATAAGTCATATTCCTAATTAGTCCCCTTTGACAGTATTGACATGGGTTCTAATGTTAAAAAACTTACTGCATTACTACATTGCAGTATATAATATATATTCTTTCACTTGAAATTACAGTGGCCCCATACTGTAATGGTGTTCAGGGGAGCTATAAAAGTGTACCATAATATAAGGGAGGTTGCCTTATACTGGGGTACATTATACTGTGGTACTACACTATAATGCTATTCAGGGGAGCCATAAAAGTATACCAGGATATAGGTGAGGTTGACTTATACTGGGGTACATTATACAGTGGCCCACACTATAATGCTGTTCAGGGGAGCCATAAAAGTGTAGCATGATATAGGTGAGGTTGCCTTACACTGGGGTTCATTATACAGTGGTCACTTGTTATAAATTAAAAATGCTGTTCAGGGGAGCCATAAAAGTGTAGCATGATATAGGTGAGGTTGCCTTACACTGGGGTACTTTATGCAGTGGTCGCACACTATAATGCTGTTCAGGGGAGCCATAAAAGTGTAGCATGATATAGGTGAGGTTGCCTTACACTGAGGTACTTTATCCAGGGGTCCCACACTATAATGCTGTTCAGGGGAGCCATAAAAGTGTAGCATGATATAGGTGAGGTTGCCTTACACTGAGGTACTTTATCCAGGGGTCCCACACTATAATGCTGTTCAGGGGAGCCATAAAAGTGTAGCATGATATAGGAGAGGTTGCCTTACACTGGGGTACTTTATGCAGTGGTCGCACACTATAATGCTGTTCAAGGGAGCCATAAAAGTTTACTGTGATGTACTGGTAGGTGAAATTCCCTTATACTAGTGTACATTATACAGTGGTCACTCTCTAAAATGCTGTTCAGGGGAGCCATTAAAGTATACAATGATATAGGTATTGTTGCCATAGTGGTCCATACATATAACAGTGGTGGAGAGTCATAACATAAAAGTATAAAAACAGTGATATAGGTGAGGTTGCCTTATGCTGGGGTACATTATATACAGTGGTTCACAATATAACGCTGTTCAGGGGAGTCATACAAGTGTACTGTGATATAGTTTATGTTGCGTTATACTAGGGTGCATTACATGGAAAAATATAAATCAAGCAGAACATTGAGATCCATGACGTTTTATCAGGAATAATTCTTTACTGCTGTGCTTTGGGACTTTACTATCCTCTAAAAATATATCAGTGATCATGTTTAACTGAGATGTTTTGCAGTGAGGGACTGCTGTGCTTTGGGACTTTACTATCCTCTAAAAATATATCAGTGATCATGTTTAACTGAGATGTTTTGCAGTGAGGGACTGCTGTGCTTTGGGACTTTACTGTTCTTTGTAAATATATCAGTGACCATGTTGAACTGAGATGTTTTGCAGTGAGGGACTGCTGTGCTTTGGGACTTTACTGTTCTCTGTAAATATATCTGACCATGGTGTACTGAGATGTTTGAGGGACTGCTGTGCTTTGGGACTTTACTGTTCTTTGTAAATATATCAGTGACCATGTTGAACTGAGATGTTTTGCAGTGAGGGACTGCTGTGCTTTGGGACTTTACTGTTCTCTGTAAATATATCTGACCATGGTGTACTGAGATGTTTGAGGGACTGCTGTACTTTGGGACTTTACTTTCCTCTGTAAATTCACAGAATTCTTATGCTTTTTTAAATTGTAAATTGTTTTAAAACTGTTCATTCATTGTCTAAGTTCTTTGTTAACTGTTTAGACTAATTGATCCTGTACACATAATGTGCACTGATGTCAACTATGATACATGTACCACTGTTAGCACAATCTTGGTCCGTTTTTATGGAAAATATAGTCCATAGAATATGGGATACAGTAAAACATCAATTTTCTGGACCTGTCAGATGACATTGAAAATATCTTGATAATTGGATATTGGGATAACAGATAATTTGATGTTCAATACATTGTGAATCTAAATAACTGACACATGTATAATTGACATTTTACTTTACAAATACTACTGGTAATGTAGATTTCCCTTGGGAGATTTCCACACCACTTTAGTCCCATTATCACAGTTTCATCGCTGCTAGGTAACATCTGTCAATAATATTTAGAATCACAGGTGAAACTATGTGCAATTTCAATACCCTTGAACTGCATGATTAAATTTCAATAAAAATATTACATGCCAAGTTGAGCAACACATTTTATGCCTCATTGCAGTAATGTTTTTAACTCAACTGATTCTGTTTTTCCCTAGATATATTTACTTTAAATTTTAAAGATGACAATAACAATACTCTATATATATATATATATATATATATATATATATATATATAATTTGGATAATCTCAGTCTAATTTGTTACTTATGTACATGTTATTTACTTAGTAAAATTATTATGAACTTGCTGCATGGTTAGATTTTGAATTCAGACTCTTCACAGGTAACATTGTCTTTAAATCTAGAACTTATTTGAGGCCAATTATGGGCACAATTTCCAGTGGAAGATTATTATTAAATATTGCAGAATTCCTAATTTTAACAAGTAACTTATGAAATTTTTGTTCCTGAGAAGAATATCTTGCAAAAAATTTGCCCCTTGGTGCACAAACCTGGTCAAAGATTGTCTTATTGTTGTCAACTTGAAGTGCATAATGTGACAGTTCCTGGCATGTCTAGTTAGCACCAAGATGTACCAGTTTGTAATACTAGAGCGGAGTTATTTTTGAAAGGACCTTAACTGTCTTTAATTTTTGTGGTGGATAATTGAAGTGAATTGTGGGACAATAGGCTTAGACAGGAATCCTTTTCCACTGTAATATGGTATTTCTCCCCTTTCTCAAAAATGTACACAAAATTTTGAATTGTGAAGACTTTGTCTAATGTTAAGTCCACCCCCAATTTAATTAGGGAGCTGTGGTAGCTTAGTTGATAGAGCAGTGGATTTGTAAAATAAGGGTCTTGAGTTTAATACCCACCCAGGCCAGTCTGGATTGGCTGCTTCATTGTGCCCTTGGGAAAGACACTTAGATTCCATTTCCTTTGCATGATAGTGCCAATAATGTGTTAAAAGTGCCGTTAAAAACCAAGCTACAAATCGACTTACTTTCAGTCACAATTTTAAGGCACTTACCTTGTGTTTATCATGAGAAAAATACTGTCAGATGTGTAATAGGCAGGACTCGTACTTGCAAAAAAAATAACAACTTCTAAGTGCTTCACTGTCTCAATCCTTGCATGCTTTGTTAGAAGGAATTGGATGTGTAAATCCACTTAGATGATAATAATTTTCACATAACCTATCAACTTACACGTGTATCATTAACATTTAATTTTGTGGGTTAAACAAGTCACCAAAACGTATCTTACATCACCTCAGTGCTTTTGGAGCACAGGAACTGGATGCAAGCTCGATACTGAAATGGGTCAGAATCATGAAAATATAAAAATGTAGAGTGAAGACAGTGGATTTAAGACCTTTCTGATACATGATCCCTTTGATAAATAGATAATAAGAGACAGGTTTCGAGTTTATACCAAAGGTACCATTATTAGTTTATGATGCCTATGGGTTGCCTTTGGTTACCTATAGGTAGCCTATGAATGTCTTTGCTCAGCTTTTCTCACCCATACTCTTGAGTGTGGGTAGCATTGGTAAACTGCAATTCAAAATGTCAACTCCATTGGAGTCAAAACTTGGTTTATGGGCAAATTATGTAATTAATATTCAAATGTTTGGCCATGGCAATCTACCTGTAGTGGTGTAAAAAGTATACTTTGTTTGTGGTGTAGAAAGTAACATTTGAAACATCAAATATGTCAGTTATTGAGTGGAAACTTTATTGATTTCCAGCAAAATAAAATGAGTCTTAAAGACTTTACTGGTTATATACAGGTTAGATTCTGAATGGTCACTATTTAGCAGGGTGACTGTTAAACCATTTTCAAGTAACACATAATAATTTGAATATTCTTGTACTTTTTAAAGTCTTTTTTCTTTTACTAACATTTTTTTCCTCCCAGCTGTCTGATGATAAATTTGTCAGGACTAAAATTAATTTTTTATATTTATTTGATTTATTTAAGAGTGTAGTCACTGAAATATTTTATGTTTTTAAAAGCCTTTTTAACGTCAGTAATAGCTTACTTTGTTGCTATTGCGTAGCTAATTTATTTCCTTGACGGGAAATACCCAACCGTATGATGAGAATTCATCCTCCCATAGGGTTGATTAGAAGTTCTAGTGAATAGGACTCTCTGTGTGAACCCCACAGTCTATTCATACTTCATTCTTTTCTGGTCATCATTTTGATGAAGATGGTGAAATTATCACTTGAGAAATTGCCTTCGCTAGATGAGTCCACGTAGCAAATTTCGCTTTTTCATTATGTTTTTTGTAAACTTCAGGTGCTATTTACCTTTGACCAGTATTTTTCTTGTCTGGAAATATTCAACTCTTTTGTGAGTTTGGCAATTTGATACCAAGAAACGTCCTGTTCTTAATCTTGGTTAGTCAGTTATTTACCCATTCACATATTGTTTGTGGGGGTTAATTATTGCCTTTTGAGAATTCCGTATTGTTTTCTTAAGCTAAGTAGGTAATTTATCCTTTTTCCCTATCCCTGTCACCAACCAGTTCATTTTCTTTTGTTTGTTTTTTTGAAAACTCACAAAAGCATCGAAAATTGATTTCCCTTAATTCTGATTGGTTGGCTATTTTTAAAGTTCGGGAAAGCAGGTCGCACACCAGTCTTTTCTTCTTATGTGCGTTTTATATTGAACTCCGGTTCAATTTTTAATTAATTAGCATAGGAAATTATTCCTTTTGCTGTAATATTAATTAAAGCAATTTACCAAGCTGGTTTTTTTCTTATTATTCGTATCCAGTACTCGATAAATCTGGTTTACGTAACCTTGTTTTATCTTACTACCTATATATATATATATATATATATATATATAGTTGTGCATATACAAAAAACATGTATATATACACCTCAGTAGTATTTCTGTCCTTTTGTATAAGATAAAAAAAGAGATAAAACTAGAGTTCCTGCTAAGGTTCGTTTCCAAGCAGTCATATATAAAATTATATATATCACCATATTTTGTTTTCAGTGTCTCTATTTTTACAGCTATGTCAAGGCAGGTGGGGAGTGAGTCGTGCCCTCCAGTGAGGAAGGGCAGCACCCTCCCCGATCTCTCCGGAAGGGAGGAGCAGCACTCCATTCTACTACAACAGAGAGCAAGTCGCATGAAAGAGAGAGAGCGAGTCGCGCCCCTCCCGGAAGGGAGGAACAGCACCCTCTCCATTCTACTAGGACAGAGAGCGAGTCTCATGAAGGACAGAGAGTGAGTCACGCCCCTCCCGGAAGGGAGGAGCAGCACCCTCTCCATTCTACTAGGACAGCGAGTCGCATGAAGGACAGAGAGTGAGTTGCGCCCCTCCCGGAAGGGAGGAGCAGCGCCCTCTCCATTCTACTAGGACAGCGAGTCACATGAAGGACAGAAAACGAGTCTTGCCCCTCCCGGATGGGAGGAGCAGCACCCTCTCCATTCGACTAGGACAGAGAGCAAGAAGTTGCGCCCTCCTGTTAAGGAGGGCAGCACCCTCTGTCATGTCGAAGGACAGAGCAGGGTCAGCTGAAAGTGAGTCGCGTCCCCCCATGAGGGGAGAACAGCACCCTTTCAGCCCCCATAGCCCGTTGTCAGTGACAGGTTTTTGCCACCCTGAAAGGGCTGAGCATCGATCTAAGTCTGTCATCTGGGAGAGAATCTTTGTACAGATCACCGGGTACCGGTCACCGTGCAAGAGTTACCAGTCACCAGTCATAGGGCTACGGGTACTGGTAATTAACGGTCATTTGAGGCCCATCGGTATGGGGAGAGGGTCCAGGTCGAGACCCCCCTCTCTCCAGACTACCGTTCAATCCCCCTAGGGATTTTGATTCGTCGTACCGACGTAGGACTAGGGAAGGGGATCAGATCAGCATCCCCCCTTCCCTATGATTCCTTTCAACCCCTACGGGATGTGGGGCCTTCCACCGCATGGCAACGATTGGACAGCCCCCTACTTTCAGCAATGGCCTTCAGGGCATTGGCCCCATGGCGGGTGAGATCGATGCTGCAGTCCATAGAAGGAGGGAAAGGGACAGACTCTCCCTCAACCAAGTTGGGTTGAGAGTCGCTCTCATACTTCTGATGTGCCTGCTACTATGGACAGGCCCCTGTTTCCAAGTGAGGAGTCACGGGTCGAGGTCCCTCTTACTCCCAAATCTCCCCAGCCTAAATATCAGAGAGACAATGGGTTACATAGTCCTGCTTCCCAGGTTCGAGTGCAGGATGGGGATGTCCTTTCTGTCCTCGTGGATTGCCACGAGTTTGATACGGAACCGACAGAGGTGGCACCCCCTTCCTTAGGATCTCCCAAACCATCAATAAGGCAGCAGAGGAAGAAGAGGTCTGGTCATTTGACAATGCGGGTAATGAGGTTTACCACCTATTGCCCAATGATTTGTGTCCCAAGCCCTCCGGCTCTTAGGACACTAAGATTCAATCCAGCTTGGAGAAACTAGCTGGATCGGCCTCCCATCCAGATTTCTTGTTGTTTCCTCACTCGGTTACAGAAAAAGAACTGTCCCAAAGGTTTTGGAAGGGCCAGGAGTTTCCTAGACAACATAGAGGATGGTCCGTCCCACCTTCTATGTTGAGACCTTTGGTCTCTTTGGCTAGTTATCGGGTTCACACCCCTTACTGGCCCCTTAAACCTCCCACTTTAGATGCTGCAGAGATGCAAGTGGGTATGTCCACAGGGACATGGGCTTGCTTTCCAGTTAAAACACTGGAGGCCATAGAGCAAAAAGCTAGGTCACTAGAAACCGTAGCTTCACATGCTGATCTCTTTTTGGCAGCCTCCTTCAGCCTGCATAGGAAGGAAACTCTGCTCTTCATCGTTTGTTGGAAGCAGTGGCAAAAACATTAAGACATGCGTCATCCTTGTCCATGGCTATATCGGCGGAGCTTCTCCATCTCTGCAGGGATGTTGCTTTGGACACATTCAAGGTATTACTGGAGCACAGTAAGAACCTTTTGAGGGCTGCTCCCCTAGAGGCAGAGACTCTTTTTGGATGGCTCATTCCCTCGGTGGTGTCTCAAGACTAGATTGACCAGCAACATCGCTCTCTTGCATCCACACCTGGCCCGTCGAAACCGGCCAGGAAGCGAAGTCATCCTGAACGGCCTCAGGGTCTTCAACCAAAATTTTTAAAAGCCACGCAGCCCGAGTCTAAGCAACAACATCAGTTCAGACCTCCCCTTCGTCAGTCGGCACCTAGAAGAATATGCCGCAGAGGCCAAGGGAAGAGGGTTATGGGCTCTTCCCCCTTTCCTAAGGAAAAGGGGGGTCGGCCCTAGGGACTCGATCCCTCTCCTACAGAGTGTTCCTCTTCCATGGGTTCCTGTAGGTGCCAAACTAAGCTTTTTTTCAGAGGCTTGGTCCTGGATCATGGCAGATGGCTGGGTCCTCTCTATCATATAAGGAGGATACCGTCTTCGGTTTTGAGATATCCCTCCTCTAGTAAGGACCTCCATGCTCTTCCACCAGTTGAATATGGTGCGGTTAAAGGAAGAAGTACACTCCCTTCTTCAGAAGGGTGCAGTGGAGAGGGTGTGAAACAACCATTCTCCGGCTTTCTAATACCACATTTTCGTGGTACCCAGTCATAAATGCCATAAGGCACAACCACTGGACGGTTTCCATCAATCTTCAGGATGCGTATCTTCACATCCCTTTCTTTCCTTCTCACAGGAAGTAACTATGGTTTTGCTTGGATGGAGAGGTGTTCCAATTTCGTGATCTGCCATTCGGTCTAGCCTCCGCACTCAGTGTTTGCCAGGGTCATGGGAGTAGTTGCAGCCCACTTAAGGTCGATTGGTTGATCCACAATGGCATGCTTGAGTCCCTCAGAATCGACCTGTCTTGCTGTTGGTCTATAGTGACCAGACTGGGTCTCTTACCCAACCTAGAGAAGTCAGAGCTTTCTCTGTCTCAAGATTTCATCTACATGGGGATGAATTTCCTTACCAACAAGGAATTAGTCCATGTCCCTCAGGACAGAGTAGACAAGATCATGTCCCTGTTGGAGGCGCTGGGAGCCAAGACCAAGTTGTCAGCTTGTCTTTTTCTTTCTCTGCTGGGGACCTTGAACTCCGCAGCGGACCTGGTCACCCTAGGTAGATTACACTTGCATCCTCCCCAGTTTCTCCTCTTGACAAACTGGAAACTGCACAGGGACCCTCTGAATGTCCGGATTTCTCTAGATCAGGCCTTCCACCATCATCTGTCTTGGTGGACCAATCGGGACCGGTTTCTTGCCAGAGTCCCTATACACACCCCTGATCCCCACCCCTACCACGTCAGTGGTGGCCTACCTCAGAAGATAAGGAGGCAAATGCCCCTTCTCTCTGCATGGAGGTTTGGAACCTCCTTTTTTGGGCAACCTTGGAAGGGATTTTGTAACCCTTCGAATTCGCCACATTCCTGGCAAAAAGAATATTTTGGCGGACAGTCTATCCAGGAAAGGATGGATAGTCATCATGGAATGGTCTCTGCACCAATATGTAGCAGATACCCTGTTCAGACTTTGGGGGACACCCTTGGTGGACTTGTTCACCACGAGGCTAAACAACAAGCTCCCTTTTACGTCTCCCCAGTTCCCGATCAAAGAGCCTGGGCAGTGGATGCTTTCTGCCTCAATTGGTATCGTCTGTTTGCCTACGCCTTCCCACCCTTCAGAATGATTCCACAAGTACTTCACAAAGTAAGGAACTCCATTGCTCAGCTCATGTTGATAGCCCCTCTGTGGCCCCAACGATTGTGGTTCAACGATCATTATTCAACGATCTTCTCAACCTGCTGGTAGACCAGCCCAGGATGTTACTCCAGAGGAGGGACCTTCTGTCACAGCACAGGGGTTCTCTTCTGCACAACAACCCACAGATTCTCCACCGTCATGCTTGGCTCATCTCAAATGATCTCTCCACCAGACGTTTTTGAGCAAAGTTGCCAAGTGCATCGTTCAATCCTAGAGGCAATCTGCGTCCAAGGTCTATGATGCAAGTGGAGAATCTTTTGCGATTGGTGCAGTTGGATAGGAAACAAATCAATCCTAGCTGTCCCTCTTTGAGCGCAGTGGCTGATTTTCTTCTCTTCCTTTTTGAAGAGAGACAGTGCTCAGTTTCTACTATCAAGGGCTATAGGGCAGCCCTTTCTAACACTCAAATTTTCGAAGGGTCCGGCCATTGGTGTGGACTCTCGCTTAGCAGACCTGATCAGGTATTTCGAACTGCAAATACCAGTGTCTCGCTTTCTGATGCCTAGGTGGAATCTCATGTGTCTTGTGGTCCCTTAATAAATCCCCCTATGAACTTTTTTAGTGAGGCTTCTTTTGAGAACCTTACCCTCAAGACTGTTTTCTTGCTCTCCTTAGCTTCTGCAAGACGAAGGAGCAGGCTTCATGCTCTATCCATAGAACAAGGCTGTTTGAGATTCAGTGGGAATTATGAGTCGGTTGCTCTCCTTTCCCAACCAGATCCCCAGTCTCAGTCGTACCTGTGCTGGGGATGATCAGGTCTGACTTTTATGTCCAGCTAGAGCTTACCAGTACCTTACCAAGAGGGATCTTTCTTTCATGAAATTTAATGTTCATGAGGTTCGAGCTATTGCTACCTCATGAGCCTAATTACCTCATTTGTCTCAGGAGGATGTGATGAAAGCCGGGTTTTGGCAATCACACTACCTTCTCCTCCTTTTACCTTCGCTTGTTGGCTCACCAAAGTGAAGGCATATTTTTCTTTGGGTCCACTAGTCGTAGCTCAAAAAGTGGCCCATACAGATACCATCTGGCAGTAGTCAACGCCTCTACAGTGTGGGTGAGTATTCCTTGTTATTTTCCTTAACCATTTGTGAGATCATCAGCCTTCCACCAAACTGGCAAATTCAGCTATGCAATAGCAACAGAGTAAGCTATTACTGATATTAAAATGTAGTTTTTTTTTGGGGGGGGGGGGTAAAACTAATTTTAATTATGTAATACTTACCTGTTGCTATTGCCAGATTCCCTCCTCTCTCCCCGCACTGATGTCCACTAGTAAGGTTACATCCTGAAAAGAATGAAGTATGAATTGTGAGAGTCACGTGCTCAGACTGTGGGGTTCACACAGAGAGTCCTATTCACTAGAACTTTTTAATCAACCCTATGGGAGGATGAATTCTCATCATATGGTCGGGTATTTCCCGTCACAGAAATAGATTTGCTATGCAATAGCAACAGGTAAGTATTACATAATTAAAATTAGTTTTACCCCCCAAAAAACTACATTTTATGGGATAGATTGGCTACCAATCCCTGGTCTAGGAATTTTAGTTCAGTGGGAACCCATAAAGAGCCTCTGGTAGCCTATGATACCTATGGTTACTGTATATACTCAATTATAAGTCGACTCGACAATAAGTCGACCCCCCCCTTTTTTTTAGGGCTGCAAAAAGCTAACGTCTCTTTGACCCTTCTATAAATTGAGGTGTACTTTGAAAATCAAATCCATCTGTAAGGGGTGTCTTGTCGTCAGTGAGTCAGAGTTGCACTTTGGAAAAATAAACAAGCCAAACTGAATGGATAGATAGAAAAATAAAGACAAAACCAGTGTAAAAATAATGCAATTATATTATTGACAGGAATATGTCACAAATAAATTTACAACATACATTTTGTCCATCCTTGAGTAATAAAATCCACAGAAATCCATAAATACATTTATATGATAAATCCATGAATTCTATTATAGGTCACATACCAGTATAAAAATAGTAGCCCAGAATGATTTGATTCACAATATCCTGTAATATGTTAATTCCATATGTCTTCCAAATAAACAATTAAAGTCAAGTCCACACTTTTGTGATTCACAATATCCTATAAATGTCAATGTCTAATGTCATCCAGTACAAAGCCCAGGAATTCATTCTCATTGAGTAACCAAATAAAGTTCTGAAATTCTCCATCGTTGTCTGGTTGTCATAAACATTGTCTGACTCGAATCCTTGTCTTTACTGTTGTCTTTGTGTACATATGTGTAGACTGAGCTTGGGCTCTGTAAGTGATACTTTGATCATACAGTCTGTGAAATCTATTAAAGGATGCAACTGAACAGGTGTCAATTATGGAGCATGATCAAAGGGAGTTCAAATAATCATTCAGCTTGGCACTGAAGAAGTATCAGATTAGCGGCTCCATCCAAGGGTTGTCAACTGGAAATCAAAGCAGGTGCTGCCTTTACAAGCAACGGGATTAGGTCAGACGTGCACAGGGAGTTGTAGGACTCTACATGGCACTGAAGAAGTATCAGATTTGTGGCTCAATCAAAGGATTGTCAACTGGTGAAACAACATGGGTGCTGCCTTTACAAGTCAAGGGCTTATCGGCCCACATGCACCGGCTGATAACTTAGGAAATATCACTTGGGAATTAGATCTGGCTTATGAAAAATGCAATTGTAAATCAAATCAAAACTTTTATTGCATCAAACACATATAGTGTTTATACAGCAAAAACCAAAATACATGTACGACTTGCACGGAAATGGAAGCAATATACTAACTAGTAAACACCCAAGTTAAACAACATTAATGGACACTTCACTTTGTGGTGGGTAATATTGAATTTATTATTTTCAAATTATTAAAATCCAAATAAATGTACATACAGGTATTGTGTAATGAATAATGGACCCAGATGGACTCAAATGAAGACATAAATGAAACTTAATGAACCCAAATGGAAATTAAACATTATAAAATGATTTATTTTTATATTTACAACAATAAGTGGTGAAAACAATTATTCAAATGTAGGCTAGGTTATTGGCTAGAGAAACCCATAAATTCAAGTTTTGGTTTTTAAGTACATGTATTAACTTATCATGGCCAGGAAATTATTTTAATTTTCACCTGAAACTGGGTGAAAGTCAAAGTTTCCTTGTTACTTGAATCCAATCATGTCTGATTCAGAGACTTTCATATATGTTTTATAAGTTGTTTTGGATTGGATGTTTTGCTCACACACGAGTAGATGAGCAAAAATTGGATTGGAGGGGGGGGGGGGCCTTATAGATCCATGATTTTAATGTCAAGGCCCCCTCTTTTACCAGATCTCAAACTTAACTTAATTTTTGCAAAGTTTCACCTGTTCATGTTATGTTTGAACCAGTCTGTTTTAGATCCAATGAGAAGAAGTTTAAAATCCAGACTAAAACTCGGGTTCTGGAACTGGTGATATATCATCTAAAAAAAATATCTGATCTCAAAAATGCTGCTTTTTTCCCCATATTTTTTAACATTAGTAGAAAGTCAGCTTTACTTGGCACCAGTGTAAAGTTAAATCTTTCCTCTTTTGTCTAATAGCATCTCCTTGTGTATATCATGATTTGTGATGACTTCACATACCCTGGAACAAGGGTATTACCTCATAATGATAAATTTAGGCATTTGGCTTTAATGTGCTGAGATATAAAGCAGCAATAAAACATCAGTAAACCATGAAGGTTGTATTTTTTTAAAAGAAACTATAATTATGTAAATCTTGAAGGTAATTTGGTACATTTTTGCACTGACAGAAATATGTGGCTATTATTTACTTTAGAGTACATTGGTTGCCAACTAATAAAGTTTCAATGATGAAGTAAAAATGTCCCACTTCGGTCCATTCAGTTCTGTTTGGGTCTGTTTTTGGTTACATTTGGGTCTCCATTTGGGTCCTGTAAATTCCATTCAAGTCCATTCGAATCTCCATTGGTTCAGTTTGAGTCCATTTGGATCTCCCTTTGGGTTCATTTGGGTATATTGATGGGAACACAACGACATAATCAGTGTGTGCTTATTACAATGAACTTTAACCTCAGGAAATGTACCCAGATAATTTTTAACAGCACCGTTTAGCTATTATGTTGAATATGGTAGATTTCTTAATGACATGTGATGAATGTCTGGCAGAAAACAGATGAAGATAGATGTGGTATTGTCTTGATAATTTTTTTTTTTTTTCAGGATTCTGTAAGAATGACAAGACTCATGATGTGTACTTGCTTGTGGAGGCATTCTTGGCTTCTGACTCTACAGTTGGCAAAAGCAAGAAAGTGGGGGAGGGTAAATTTCCCATCTACCCTCGACCCAATGCTCCCCGTATCAACCTGTATGCTGAGCCTGGTGAAAATTTGTATCATTATACAGATGTCTTGTCCTTAC
This sequence comes from Margaritifera margaritifera, assembly GCA_029931535.1. Lineage (NCBI taxonomy): Eukaryota > Metazoa > Mollusca > Bivalvia > Unionida > Margaritiferidae > Margaritifera > Margaritifera margaritifera. Next base: position 8,060,182 of record JAQPZY010001699.1, on the reverse strand, counting down.
TGCGAACAGTCAGTTCTGATAATATCCAGATGCATTGTGGGAGGATAAGATGTACATACACGCTGCGAGAATTAGTTCCATTACGAACCCCTCCAAAGACACCTCCTAAAGTTGTAAAGAAGCCCAAACCTACCACAACAAAGAAACTGGAGGAAAGGGCCCCAAGCCCTAAACCTCGGACTCCAATTCCACCTCCACCAACAGGGAGAGAAAAGAAACCACAGCCCCCACCTCCAACAGCAAGTTCATGGGGAGAAAACATTGGGACACTAAATTTGCCAGAAACTCCACCCCTTCCACCTGCTACAGACTGGAGAAAGGTGAATTGTTATGATTAAAAGTTATGTTGCTCAAACATTGTGATCTTGCATGTTGCGAGACTTGGATATGGATAAAACTGGTCATCTGATTATCTTCCTTCCAAACTTATAGATCTTGATCTTTTTGGTTACTAAATATAGTATTGTAATTGCCCATTTCTTGCCAGTGCCTAATTGTCCCAAGGTAATTTCTTGGAAGGCCCAAAACTTCTTTTGAAAATGCTGGTTCACTCCAAAATTTTCCCCTAGAAACTCCTCAGGCTGATTTTGATTTAAGATTATGAAATTTATAATGTCTTAAGTCTCGTTCATTCACTTAATTTCTTTCACTCTAGTTGAGAAACCTGACCTGGATCTCATTAACAGAAATTACGTCTGGACTCATTTGTGAAATCATTTATTTTTGTGGGTACAGTGCATCAGTTTTTGTGAGCTCTGAGTCTGACTTAAGCCAAAACAATAAAATGTCTCAAGTCTGGACATAAACCTTAAGGCAGGTGGATGAAATTGGAGATAAGTCTTGTAACTTCTAAGAAGACTCCAAAATGTAGAGTGATCTTTAGATGCTCTAGCAAGCAAGTAATACCACAGTTTGGGTACCAGTACCAAACGGGGTCATTATCTGAGACCTTATGGCAGAAAAGAAACTTAAACAACAACAATTTTCAACAGGAAAAAAGTAGCTCTTAAAAGCATATATACTTGCATATAAGCTAAAATCCAAATGCAAACAGCATAGACCCAGATCTGCCATTGCATTATTTAATGGCAGATTGGGGTTTATGCTGCTTGCAGTCGGATTCAACTTATGCATGAGAAAATGTGGTAGTTGTATTTGAAGTGGAGAAAACTGCAGTACCAGAAGAAATAAAAAAGAAAAGGTAAGGATAACCACCATATACCCTTGCACATCCTGGCACTTTGGATTGAACCTCAGCAGGGATGGCCAACTTGCAAAGTGAGTGATCTATTTCACCATTCAGGCCTGTCTAAATGTACTAGATGGAGGAATACTATGAATTCTTTTCTTTTTTTGCGGGTGTTCATTTTCGTGGTTTTGCAAAAAATTACATTTTTTGCAGGTATTGAAATTGGTGGATTTACAAATGGGTCCTATGGTTTATATAGAAGGATCTTTCTTTGTTAGGTCTTTAAATTTGTGGTTTGTAGCAACCCATCTCACTATCCAAGGATTGTCAATCCACATTGTTTCATATCAACCTTTGGTAGCTAGTCGAAACTGTTTTGAACAAGTGCTGTCTTGCTGATGAAAGAGTCACAGCCCTCTAAGCAAGCAAAATCAACGGACCATTGAAAGAGCTTGTTATGTAACTTGTTTGGTAATCAGTAAGGTGAGTTTGATGATGTCCACATGTGTTGCTTTGAAATAAAAGCTTGTGTGTGAAAGGATTAAATTGCAGAAACTTGAATGTGACATAAGTCATCTATGGTGCAACTAGTTATTTCTGATATCTTCCTTGGTAAGTGTCATGATCATTCCAGTTGGATAAGTTTCCTTCAACTGCATCCAATCAGATCATGTAAATACTGTTTCAGCCAGTAATTGAATATGCCATTGACCCTTGGCTATTGAAGATGATAGCAGTAATTAAATCTGCAAAAATTGGTACTCTATGAAAAATAAGGAATTAGCAATGGTAAGCATATTGGAACATTTCGTAGACTGATTTACATATGTTAATTTCAGAGACAATATTGTCCCTTTGTCCATCAAATAATACAAAGAAACCTATCTAAAACAAACATGGACTTAGAATATACTGTAGTTTCACTATTTTTTTTTTTATGGGGTACCAATTTTCATGTATTTTGTGTTTGCTTCAAACCCTGAATATAAAGATCCAATGAAAAAATTAGCCACATGTGATGCAGACCTCCTACCTCATTTTCTTACTGATACATTCCTAGTGATCAGCAATTCTCAGCTATTTGATAATTCAACTTTATTACTGTCATAAACTATTATCTTTTACATGTGTTTGTTTTATTTGAACTCATTTTCAAAATAAAAATTATAAATCAGTATATATGGTTTCAGTGCACATGTACAGGTATGTATACAGTATCTGGTATCTGTCTTTCCCACTCACTGCTTTAAATTGATGTGTGTTGTGAGATCCGTAAGGATAGAGAAAAAAGAGAAAGGACTAGTATTACCAAATATGAAAGACAGAATAATGAAATGATGTACGAAAACTAGATTTAATACTTATTTACATCAGTCCTCCATTCAAGTGAAACTGCTATCGAAAATACTTGTACGACAAACTCACACTTTATTCTCTGCAGTTTTCTGTGATTTAAGATTTAACCACAGTTGTGATCCATCAGAATGAGTACTCTACATAAAACAGAGATAAATGCAAGCATGCATACTTCTAATTACAGATAGCAAATCCTTCCTGTTAAAATGTTAAATCCATCAGAAAGTACATATCATTTTTATCCATGCATTTTTAATCCATAGGAACAATGAGAGTGTAAGATAGTAAATCTATTCCTGTGGAAGCACAAGTCCTAAATAAACACATGCACTAATTACAATACAGTATGAATTAAACACTATGTATATACGCTACACAGTATTAAAGCTCACACTTCACTGATTTATGGACAAAACCAATGAATAAAACATTGTATCAGTCAAGTCTCCTGGCACACACAAATGTTTGTCTTGTAAATAATCCAGATATTGCACAATTACACAAGTCCAGCTTTCTCACAGCCACAGATAATTAGGACCGATCACTCAGACATTTTATTGTGAGCTGCTTTTCTCTAGTACACATCAAAGGTTGCCACAGCCTGTTGACTGCATTGAGCAAGGGACAGTTGGTCACATGTTTTGTTCATATATGGGATGATGACATAATCCACATAACATGAACATCGTAACATATTGACAGTGGTTTAAGTAAATGATCATATTGATATGTTTCAGTAACTGTTTGACTTAGTGTTGTTGGCTGCGGCAAATTTGACGTTGAGCACTCAGACAAAAACATGGAGCAATGCATTGATCTTGTCAGGTGTTTGATTTGTGCTCATACTGGTGCCAGTATTATTTTAACCATTCAAGTGATCTCCTTTTGTTGTCATCATATTTTTGTTCTTTTATATTCTTTATTTTGGGTATTTGTAAAGGGTAATCCAGGAAATAAAGTACCAATAAATGCACTGTATGTAAATTTTGACAGAGGAAAATTCACGAATTTAAGTACCCACAAAATGTCTTTGTTTTTGCAAAACCACAAAAATTGATACACATGAAAATAAATGAATCCACAGTGTTTAATTATAAACAAAATTCCATGTAATTTCACATAATTACATAATCTGTTCATATCTTTCTTTTTATACAAAATTCTATTTATCATGTTTACATTTCAACATCCCCTTGAGATTTCAATGTTTAATTTTTTATTTTATTTGATTGTTTAGTTTTTTCTATCACTTCGTCAGTCTTAATTTGGGGACTGAAAATTTATATTGATTGCAATGAAGTGGTATTAATACAATTAAATATCATTTAAATCTTCTACAGATTCCTGAGGTACCCTTGAGGCCTGAGGACAAGCATACTTTCAACGTTGGCCAGGGGTATAGACATGTGTCAGAAGGGGGAAAGGAACAAATTGACATCATAATTCATGGTGCTGCTAACTTACCTCAGACACCTAATGGAAGAATCCCCCAACCATTTGCGGTGGTGTAAGTGTATTATTGTGCTGTTAACTTACCTCAGTCATGTATTGTAAGAGTTCCTTAAGCATTTGCAGTGGTGTAATTGTATTATAGAGAAGTCTACACAGACGTGATGCACCATTTGTTCATTACAATGAATACAGTAAAGCATGCATTGAGAGACAACCCCTTCTGGCAACAAAAAGTGGTTGCTCAAGACAGGTGGTCTCGCATAACAAGTCTGTAGGAGGGCCAGTTTTCGTTTTCAAGGTCAGAATTCAACTGGGTTTAAAGAGGAAAAATACTCATAATTACTGTACATATATTTTGTACTTTATTCATAGTTCTTGTTACTCATAATTACTGTACATATATTTTGTACTTTATTCATAGTTCTTGTTACTCATAATTACTGTACATATATTTTGTACTTTATTCATAGTTCTTGTTACTCATAATTACTGTACATACATTTTGGACTTTATTCATAGTTCTTGTTACTCATAATTACTGTACATATATTTTGGACTTTATTCCTACTTCTTGTTAAATATTACATGCATTCATAAAAAAATATGTATATAGCACTAAAAATACATTCATAAACATCATTTTTTTAAACAGTTCACATGTCTTTTGGCATTATGGCATATAAATTGCAAAGTTAACTGTAAGGTGATACTTATTTATCCTGTCCATAAATTGTAAAGTTAGCTATGATAATACTTACTCCATGAATTTATTTACAGCCAAAAGCCAAAACCTAAGTCACTGACAACATAAATAATAAATAGATCAACTCAATAAACAAAAAGATTCACAGATGCACTTAAGGTGAACAGATGATGAGATCTTGGACCGTGGCACTTCAGCCTCGTATGCAGTTCTAATAACAGTAACATTGATAAAGCAACATATCTTTATAAGAGAAAAGACAAAGACCTGATTCACCCCGTAATTACGTATTGTAACTTCATAGAATAGCAATTTAAGGCAGTACCCATCATACTACAGTGAAAACAGGGAGAGAAGATCTCGCCTTAAAACAATATAGTGTGGGTTTTCACAACAGATAAACAAACAATAGAAACCATTGAACTGACTGTGCATCCATGATTGCTAATCCTTTAAAGATGGAATGCTTAAATTGTAATAGGGATTTTGATGACTGTGGAACTGCAATGGTGGTTTGATGAGTACACCAGTCTGGTTTATGGACTTCCGCATACAACTCTACTTCATAAATCTAATGAAACCAATAACCATACTCAACTTTTTCCCTCATTTTTTTGTGTGTGCATTTCAGTTCAGAAATCTGCATTCTGCCTGTAGACTCCGCTCAGCAATTGTGGTTAAAAATGATCTGGTTTTATGATATGGTCATTCATAGCAGCGTTGAAACACATATTGTGTCAAAAAAGACATGGTCACTGGTTGCATTTAGCAGGTGGTTGCTCATGCCAGTGCATTTATATAGTAAAATAGATCAATGCGTGATGATATTGATTGTAGACAACAGGTGGTTGCTCATACTAAAAGTCACTCAGATCGGGTTTTACTTTATCAGTATATGACCTGCACTCAATGACCAGTGGCATAAACCCATATCTGTAGTTGCCAAATATACCAGCAGATCTGGCCCCTTCATCATGAAACATTACTTAACTCCAGGTCTAATACTAGAAAGCATTCTGACCAATCTAAAAGCTGCATTGGTGTATTTAGAGTGACACTTTCAAGTCTGGAGTAAAATTAATTGAAATGTTGAGTAAAGTTTTATGATGGGCCAGTTAGAGTAAAATCTATTATTTGAAATGTTGAGTAAGGTTTTATTATGGAGAGACCAGGGTCTTCACATTTTGTTATGCTCATTAGTTTCTGTAAGAATAAATGTAGACTCTGATCTGCTGGTAGATAATGGGTCTATGCTTTTTAAAGTTGGATGTGTTTTATATGTTGTGGTGTAACAATTATTCAAAAGAATCAAAGATTGGTCCTAAAAGTCACGTGTCCAAGCATTTTAGTATGCTTTTCCTTAATCAAATAAAAAAGATTAAAGTTTTCTTTTTAAACTATCATACTTTTTTGGATGAAATCTTCCTGGAAAGGTAAAATACATGAATTAAAGCTTCCAGTTAATATAGCCTTCCGTTGCCTAGTACAGCCCAAATGAAGATGACAAATGTGCCACTGAACTTTTTGACATTCCATGATACAGGCAGCTACCATGTAATTCTCCATGAAAACATAATATAGGAAATATTTCCAATTTATGATCAATTAGTTCTAATGAACCAATCATCGATCTTTACATTTGAACCTATTCCAACAAAATTATAAGTAGATAAATATGGTACTACCTTTTCATAAGAGTTCAATATTTAAGGCAGTAAATGACTCGGATTGTTTGACATCAATATTGCACAAAGTATAAGAATCATCTTTTTTTATTGCTCCTTAAATTAATTTGGAAACTTTTGAAGATAATATATTTTTCTAATACTTTTAGAAGTGTGTTTTAAGTTTCAGTTTCTTTCCAAAATTATTTAATGGTTTTATTTTTTTCTAATATTTGCCATAAGAGATAGAGGGAGTTTTCAACCCAAACAGAAGAAGGGTCACTTGAAAGTCCTTGATCTGGATGTGAAAATGCCTCATACCTTTGAGAGTTGAATGAATGAGATTGTATCAATTTTTAAGAAAATTAACTCATTAACCCTGGGAGATTCTTTTCATTTTCGCCTGAAATGGGGGTAGGAAACGCGTTTTTGGGGTTACTTCTGAATGCAGCAAAACACATCTGCTTAAGAAAGTTTTTTGTTTAGCCGGATGCTTAGGTGTATCAGAAACATTGTTTTTGATTGGCTATTACACTTGCGTATGTGCAGAAGGGAACAAGTTGGACTTCTTTTTTTTTCTTTTTTTTCGTATTGGACCCCCGATTTTTGTGTCCTGGCCCCTTTTTACTCCAAATCTGAAAAGTATCCTACTATTTGCAAAGGTTCATCTATCCGTGTGCAGTTCTGACCGGTCTGCTTTAGATCTAAGTCCAAAAAGTCTAAAATCCTGACACAAACTCCGGTTCCGAAACTGGCAATATTCTACCTAAAAAAATTGGGTCTCAAAAATTGCATTTTTTTCGCTGTGTTTTTTAATATGAGTAGAAAGTCTACATTATTTGGTATAATTGTAGAGCTACATCTGTCTACTTTCCTGCAATACCATCCACTTTAGTGTTTCTTAAATGATGTTGACGTTACAGAGCTCGGAAGTAGGGTACAACCTCATGACGCGTAAACGTGGCGCTAGGGGTTCATGAGTTAAGTGTCTAAAATTCCGTAAACATTTCTAGAAAGCCTTTAGTTAAGAATTATTTGTCTTATGGAACTGCTTGTAGAAAATCCATTACACTTACATCCAGTATGTTTTCCACATCCCTTAGATACAGCAAGCTAGCCCTCTTGGGTTGAGTACATCTTTAGGGTCATAGAGACCTGAGTTTAAGTCCTGTTATATACACTCATTTATTTTTTATAGTCATTCTTGATGCCACCTGTGGGATTAATCTATGCCTGAAACAGAAAGAATGTGGAATCTATCTTTCCATGTCTATAAGATCAGTTAGAAGTCAAGATGTTTATAAGAAAGAATGTGGAATAAATCGGTACATATATCTGTAAGATCAGTTAGAAGTCAAGATGTGTATCTAAAATAATGTGGAATAAATCTGTACACATATCTGTAAGTTCAGTTACAAGTCAAGATGTTTATCAGAAAGAATGTGGAATAAATCTTTACATATCTGTAAGATCAGTTAGAAGTCAAGATGTTTATCAAAAATAATGTGGAATAAATCTGTACACATATATGTAAGATCAGTTAGAAGTCATTATGTTTATCAGAAAGAATGTAGAATAAATCTTTACTTATCTGTAAGATCAGTTAGAAGTCAAGCTGTTTATGAAAAAGAATGTGGAATAAATATTTACATATCTTTAAGATCAGTAAGTCAACATGTTTATCAAAAATAATGTGGAATAAATCTTTACACATATCTGTAAGATCAGTTAGAAGTCAATATGTTTATGAAAAAGAATGTGGAATAAATCTGTACACATATCTGTAAGTTCAGTTACAAGTCAAGATGTTTATCAGAAATAATGTGGAATAAATCTTTACATATATCTGTAAGATCAGTTAGAAGTCAATATGTTTATGAAAAAGAATGTGGAATAAATCTGTACACATATCTGTAAGTTCAGTTACAAGTCAAGATGTTTATCAGAAAGAATGTGGAATAAATCTTTACATATCTGTAAGATCAGTTAGAAGTCAGTATGTTTATGAAAAAGAATGTGGAATAAATCTGTACACATATTTGTAAGATCAGTTAGAAGTCAGTATGTTTATGAAAAAGAATGTGGAATAAATCTTTACACATATCTGTAAGATCAGTTAGAAATTAGGATGTTTATCAAAAATAATGTGGAATAAATCTGTACACATATATGTAAGATCAGTTAGAAGTCGAGATGTTTATGAAAAAGAATGTGGAATAAATCTTTACATAACTTTAAGATCAGTAAGTCAACATGTTTATGAAAAAGAATGTGGAATAAATCTTTAAACATATCTGTAAGATCAGTTAGAAGTCAAGCTGTTTATGAAAAATAATGTGGAATAAATCTTTACATACATCTGTAAGATCAGTTAGAAGTCAAGATGTTTATGAAAAAGAATGTGGAATAAATCTCTACACATATCTGTAAGATCAGTTAGAAGTCAAGCTGTTTATGAAAAAGAATGTGGAATAAATATGTACACATATATGTAAGATCAGTTAGAAGTCAAGCTGTTTATGAAAAAGAATGTGGAATAAATCTGTACACATATATGTAAGATCAGTTGGAAGTCATTATGTTTATGAAAAAGAATGTGGAATAAATCTTTATATACATCTGTAAGATCAGTCAAAAGTCGAGATGTTTATCAAAAAGAAAAATATGGGTAGTGACTGTTACAGATTTTATCTTGCTGATGTGACAATCTTGATTCACTTACATCATGCTACTACTTAGTAGTGTTGTGTCTTTTTAGCCTTTTCCAAAGCAGATTTGTATTCCTTTATTAAGACAATGTTTGTACTGTAAAATCTCTTTAGACCCAAAGGCCTTAAACTGAAATAGTTTTCTGAACCCGAACTACCCAGTTTATTTTATTAAAGTTAACTGAGCTGATAAATGTCAAACCCCTAAAAACCTGAACTTTAATTTGGTCCCAAGGGTTTTTGGCCTTGAGTGGTTCCACTGTATTAAATTCAGTTTCACTGTATTAAATTCAGTTTCATCATGGACTTCAGAATTGGTTGACTTTACCTACATACACAATACAAGCTCCAAATGCAGTATTGATTTTCCCATTTGCTTCAATCTGTCCTTCTAGTATAAGGCTTGAATTTAAATCATTTTTTATCGGTGTTTTCTGAGTTTGTCCTCTGTGATTGTCAGATTATTTTGTTTAACCATACCCTTCTACTACTTTCCGTTATAAAGTACCATATTATATGTAATTTAACTATACCCATCCACTACTTTTCATTATAAAATACCATATTATATGTAATTTAACCATACCATTTCACTTCTTTCCATTATAAAGTACCATATTCTATCTAATTGAACCATACCCTTCCACTTCTTTCCATTATAAAGTACCATATTCTATCTAATTGAACCATACCCTTCCACTACTTTCCATTATAAAGTACCATATTCTATCTAATTTAACCATACCCTTCCACTTCTTTCCATTATAAAGTACCATATTCTATCTAATTGAAAGATACCCTTCCACTACTTTCCATTATAAAGTACCATATTCTATCTAATTTAACCATACCCTTCCACTTCTTTCCATTATAAAGTACCATATTCTACATATACCCACACATGCCTTTTTTTGTTTAAATTTGCATAAATGTATCTCTTCCTCATACATGTGACAGAACAGAGAGGTCAGCTTAGGACAGATCAGGAGATTTGCAGAATTTGATCAGGAGTTTTGACTTCAGATCAGGAGGATTTTCATTGACCTGATATTTAGCATGCAAATGGACAAAAATGACAACTATTGAACAAATTTACTTTTTCTGTATTAAAATATGGACATCATTTCATCACATCAGTCCTTTCACAGTAACTTCTTGTCTTTCATACTCTCATTATATGTAACACAAACATTTTAAGCCTTTCTTAGTACATCATTGCCTGGATTATATTTGTGGCAGTCCTCATCATTGTTGATCTCAACACAGGAGATAATGTGTTGCTACAGGATCCAGGCTTTGGAGTCAGCCTGAAGTTTATATTGTTTCCTGCCTGTGGGTAGATTCAGGTTGCAGACTGCCTGCCAGAACTGTTGCTGTCTGGGTTGAATTTGGGAAGTTCTTCTTAAAATCGACTTTACAGGAATGGCAGAATGCATATTCATGTCCTTTTGAACTTGATTCCAACCACTGAAATTTCTGTTTCCATCCATTATTGAATTCCATTATATTTTGGTTGTTTAGATTTTGGTGCTTTAGCATTCGGAGATAACGCACGCTCAGATATCAACAAACTTTAAACACCGATACCAAGCCAACATGTTTTATGAAAGTTTTAAAGTTTACCACTGAACATTCAAAGCCAAACCGACCCTGCTGAAATAATCCAAGTAATGTTAATTGTTTTATGCTCCTTGAGCTCTTTAGTTATCCAATTATAATTCATTAACGCCTTTAATTCTTTCCAAATTATTACTGATCACAAATACTATAATCCAATGATTAATTTTAGGTTATTGTCTGTCGAATTAGCAATTAAAGTGTCATGCTCAAAGGGTAAGCCAGTTCATAGTCATGTGATCACAGGCAGTCTTTAAGTCTTTACTGGAAATTTACTACACTGGAAGCAAGGTGTGGAAAAAAAATGGAACAATTTTTGTTCCAGAATTTTTTGGCCTAGGTCCATTACTTCAGAGGAAGTTGCTTCAGCTGCAATATACAGCACTCCTAAAGTTAGTAGGCTCCTTTATGGAGTAGGTCCAAGACCCTCTAAGCTGAGACATTGTCATGGGTCAGGGTAGCTTTGAAAAGGTCCAAGACCCTCTAAGCTGAGACATTGTCATGGGTCAGGGTAGCTTTGAAAAGGTCCAAGACCCTCTAAGCTGAGACATCATCATGGGTCAGGGTAGCTTTGAAAAGGTCCAAGACCCTCTAAGCTGAGACATCATCATGGGTCAGGGTAGCTTTGAAAAGATCCAAGACCCTCTAAGCTGAGACATCGTCATGGGTCAGGGGTAGCTTTGAAAAGGTCCAAGACCCTCTAAGCTGAGACATCATCATGGGTCAGGGTAGCTTTGAAAAGGTCCAAGACCCTCTAAGCTGAGACATCATCATGGGTCACAACCCAGGGCAAAAATGTTGCCTCCATTAGTTGCCCTTTTAATACGCAAGAGCTAGAAAACTAGGGTACATCGGACCTATTCTATATCCCCAAGCCTGTAGATCACTTGTGATTGGTTGAAAGTAAATCTCAAGCTCAAACTCAGTCTCAAAAGTTTTATAATTTCCAGGCCAGACTAAAATGTCACCAGGACAGTTTTTAAAGTTAACTCTGGACTTTAGATATGTGATTGGTCAATTTTAAGTCAGACTTGAATTTCAGTTAATCAGATCATGGGATTCTAGACTTAGGCAGTTTAAGTTCAGTCTTAATTTCTGTTGGTGAAATCCAAGTCAGATCTTGGTCTAAGCTATTGACAGTTTGGTGCATGATATATACAGATCAGTACAATGTCATATTGAATGTTAGACCGCCTTGATCCTTTGAATTTGAACTCATAAATAATGACTTGTCAGTATTGTTAAAGAATTAAAATTCTTTTTTTTTCAGCATTGTCAGGAATTAAATATAGCATACTTTAGGGGTTTTTTTTAAGTTAATGAGCAGCAACATAAATATTAAATGCATTATGTTGCATCAAATACTTGAGTGTTGAATAATATTTGTGTAAACTTAGTTTCTTGCTAAATTTAGAGTAAAAATATGTTTGCTAATTTTGTGATTTACAATTGCCTACTTTCTTTAATATTTTTAATTATTTTTCTTTCCCAGAAAAACAAAGACAGATGATGACCAGGATAAGAAGACAATGAAAACTACACATGCTTCCATACGGCCAACCAATGCTCCTTCATTTGAAGAGATGCTCACACTCACTTTAGATGAGGCCACAGCTCCAGATGAAAGTAAGCATATACAAATTCGTATAATCTTTTTTAGGGTATTATACATGTGAAAGGATTTTACATAAGTGTTCATTAAATATGAAATCCATGATAAATAATATCACTACAGGTAATAGTGCCACAAGCTTTTTATGTTTAGTGTCATATTGTATAATCAAGCTGAGCTTACTAACAGAATATTGGTTACTTTCTGGACTTCCAGCACACAAGACATTAGTAAAATCTAGATAGTAACTGCATATGTGAAAATAAGCATATACAGAAAGTAGGTGCACATGTACTGTCCAATCTTTTTCTTGTAGCAAAAAAAAGTGCATTTATTATATATTTCATAGTGAGATATTGAAATATATCAGTGGAAGAAAAATGATATGCCACAGTGGTGATACCACTTTTATCACCACAGTTGTGATATAACTTTTTGAACCACTTATGTGTATGTTATTCAAATCTGTATTTCCATATTTAGGCCAATTTCATTTTTCTTCTTCTTCTGCTCCTTCTCTCTCTCTCCCCATCAGGATGAACAGATCTTAAAATGTGTCAGGACTGTAAACCCTCCAGTATACATTTATTTACTCCATCAGGAGGTGCCATAAAAAAAAAAAAATGCCTAAAAACAAAATCCAAACAACAAAAAGTAGGCTTCAAGTAAAACTTTTCTTAACTAGTTTTCCACATGAATCCTGCAAATTATTATTGACAGAACTTACATGAAATGTTGCTATTCAGTATTCTGTCACCCATACAGTATCTTTATGACAAACAGACACATTTTTATGAAAAACGCTTGGTTAAATATAGTAATAAAATTGTTTAAGTAGAGATCATAACTCTCAAGACAATCATAATCAACAATCATAATCATGTTTGAAAATGATAGAGAAATCAGGCACTGATGAGTGTTGATTGCAAACCCTGTAGAAATCAGGCACTGATATGTGTTAATTGCAAACCAAAATTAAGTGACAATCTAAATTTGGGTGAAGCGTCTGTTACCAAACTAGACTGCAGGCTTGCCAAGGCCACACAATTCACATTTGAATGCAGAAATGAACCAAATAAAGAACCAAAATCCAAAGAAGTAAACTCACAATAATTACAATCATTTATATAAAGATGTTATGCTCTGAAATCTGTTGGATGCGACCACTCTGTGATGTTTCTGTGCAAGAAATGTGTTCATGAAAATAAAAATATCTTCATTTTTGTTTGAAAACAGTCATTAATTTGACAAAATGCACAATTTGAAGCATTATTTGTACAAGCTAAATTTTTTAAAAGGTCACTGTCCTAAAATTATTGTAAATTTTTGAACTTTTTATCGATGTAATAATGCAGCCATTATTTGCATTGTCATAGAATGGAGAAGAAAAAATCCATGTAAATTGATGGTTTTTGCCTTAAAAAATATATTTAAAAAAAAAGAAAATCTACTTTTTTTTTGAGTAAACATAAGGAAATATTTCACTCGTGAAGTGGAAACATTTTCACGAACACGAGTTCAAGACTTGTCCTAGAACATCAGTTCTTGAACAATTTGTGAACCTGCCATGAACTGTTCAAGAGCTAATATTCTAGAAAAATTCTTGAACTTAAGTTCTTGAACATTCAGTTATTTAATGTTCATGAATCGCTCATGAAATGTTCAGGTGCATTTTATGATTGGTTCATGAATAAGCATTTAGAACAATTCATGGAGAATTCAAGAACTGTTCATTACATTTTCACAGGGGTTATAAGTGACATATATATAGGTGAATTAGGCATTTCACTTATAAATGAAGTGTAAATCATTCACTTACTACACTTACACGTGAGAATTAAGAGCGATATCCCGCTAAATTTGATGTATTTGGGTTTTTTTAAAAGCTGCTCCTCCCCCTCCCTCTGAAAAGAAAATTGTCTTTATATAAATACAGGTCATCAGTTTGATAGAGTGTATACATGCAAATGGCTACTTATAAGTTCTGGCCTTGTAGAAATCTCACATTTCCATTTAAAAGGCAATTTGTGAAATGATTCCAACACATTAGCCTGCTGCCTTGAATCACCAGATTTGAAACAGCTTGCTCAATATAAATTTTTTTGCTGAAATAAAACAAAAGTTATAACCATAAACATAATTTAATCCCCAAGTAATACATACAAATTTTCTTTCAAACATACATTTCGGGCAGAATCTGTTATCATCAAGTTGGCTCCTACAACAGAATTTCAAAGCAGGTTTCAACTTGCGGGCGGCAGTGTAGTTTTTTTCCAGAATCAGATGGCCATTTTACTTTAGCTGTTAAATGAAGACTGTCCCAAATTTGATTGTCTGCATATGAACCCTATGATATCTGTGTATACCACATGATGCTGGAAAGCACAAGAGCAAACAAAACAAAACTGCCATAGGTAACAATTCAGCATAACATAATTCCACAGATGCGTAACCGTCAATGGTTTAAATTCCGGAAACAGAAAACAACCGTGGCCAAGTCAAAATTATGATAGCAACACCACGGAAATCTTTCAGGCTACGGATTTTTGCCGTTGATAATCTTTTCAATGTAAAATAATTTTTCAGTATCCAACAAAAAATTATTTTTTATGATCTCATTAGATTATACACAGCTGAATGTTTGGTGCCAAATAATTTTGTTTTAAATAAAATTACAGGAAATAATTTATTGATGGATGCTGAAAAAGTCTTTGTTTACAAAGTGTGTCTGCAGTGTTGGGTTGTGTATAGTCACTCAATTGTCCCCATTTTGCAATTTACACACAAATGTTCCTTTATTCTAGCAGTGATAGGTAAGATCCATAAAAGTTGGAAGTTTTATTTCAATGTTTTGGGGTTGGGATTTTTAAATCTCAAAATATTTTTTAAAAAACATGATGAATTCTTTTTTTTTTTTTTTGTTGTTGTTGTTGTTATCGTTGTTGTTAATATGACTCATTGAAATTGATAAATCTGGTGGGATTTACATTTTGGTACAAAAATCATAGTAGTACCTTTGTTGAACTTGGATTGTATTTTGCAGTAAACCTTGAACTAGAAACTGCATTTTGTAGTAAACTGTTAGTCAGAAAATGACAATGTCCATGAACTTACAGTTCCCTTATTCTCTACTGATAAAGGCAATAAGGTGATCATAAATAATAATACTATCTGATTTCATTATTTTGTTAACTTTAAGCCCATACAGAATTACATATTAGATTCTTATTCCTGTTGTCATCTTTTTCAGGCATTGTTTGGTCTTATAATTGCCTAGAACAAGTTTCATTTTAAGTAATATTGAAAACAGGGAGTGTTAGCTTGCAGTTAAAATGTTAAGTTTATGACAGAAATAGTCTCTTTCATTGAACCATGCTGCATTCAAAATCAAATGAACATAAATTTTGTATTTAGTTTTCAGTTATTTCAACTGCAACTTTTGTGCAATATAGACCCTGATCTGCTGGTGCATTATGTGATGGCAGATCAGGATCTATGTTGTTTGAAGTTGGACTAGACTAATAAGCTAGTAGTAAGTAATATAAGGCATTGTAACATCCTTCAAATCACTTCTTAAAGCTTGATTTTCCCAGTTGGTTCCATGCTAAACTAATTAGGACCTTTCCTTGTTAAAACAAAGAGGTAAAGGTCTAAATTATATACGGTAGATTGCATAATGCAATATGAGACTGATTGTGAAGAATGGTAAACTGGTCTGTTCTTTTCTTGCAGCCATTGTTCTTACGATGGCAGATGCTCCAAACCAGCAGAGTTTGGTGACATACAAGATTCCTGTCTCCCATCTGACACCCTTCCATCAATATCATCTGGAGCTAAATCAGGTAGAATCATCTTCCTCCAGATTTAAAAAGAGAACCCTTCATGAGTGTTCATTCAGAATGTCATTTATGGAACAAGTTCAGTAATATTATATAGGTTATAATATCAGTGTCATTACATGCTTGAAGCATGAACATATAGAACAGTTTTCAGTCTGAAAATTCATAAGATTTTAGTTCTTTATAAATGAGTTTCACTGTAGGAAGCACATTTTTTGGGAGCCCACATTAGTGGGAAAGTGTGACATAGCAGTCACTTTTCTGTTGGCACTGTTTGCATCAACAATTTGCTAAGATTTATGTTAAAAATTTTCAGGCAATGCTTTGATCATGGGCTCAACATGCAAGCCCTGGCCTCATTTTTATAATTCAGTAGCAAAAACAAGTGAGAACATTTCATCTTTGAGCAGTAGATTTTTGTTAAAGACCCACATTTAATTTTCTCTATTAAAATTTACAGCCTGCCAAAGGAATTCCTGGTGGAGTGCGGACATTTGCAACTATCACCCGTAAACTTCCACGCATCCCTCGTGATCCATCATCACCTAGATACCTGGGTCTTGAGGTAAAATATTTGCAATTTTTTTCTTGTTTGAATACATCTTTACTCTGCAATAAATTTATCACTAATTTTTGGTGGAGGTTGAGAAATTAAACTGCAAGAATTAAGATTTTTGTCAGGTTTAGGTTTAGCAAAATCATGTAAAGTTAGCTTGTTCCAAAGGGTTTTAATTTTCCTCTCTTTGCCAAATATCAGCTTTTCTTTATGTTTCTTGCCAAATATTTCATTATTTCATCTCGATATAAGTTGGTTGGATTTTAATGGCACTTCCAGCACATTATTTGACTACATCCTGCCAATGGCATGGGAGCTAAGTGCATTCTCCAAGGATACATTGAGGCAGCCAACCCAGGCTGGCCTGGTTAGGTATAGAACCTAAGACCCTTGGATTACAAGCATGATGCTCTGTCAACTGAGCAACCACGGCTCCCGTCAGCTGAATGTGTGGAAATATTAATTGTGAAGTAAGAAAGTACACATGGCATTGTATCCTCTTGTGTGAGAAGTAAGAAAGTACACATGGCATTGTATCCTCTTGTGGCTTGTAATATATTTGGATTGCCTTGGGCATAATGTCTATGCCTTTTTTTTATGCCTATTCTGCCTGGTATGACATCATAGCATCATTTTTGTTGATGTGATGTTTAACTGGTTTACATATTAAAATAAGAGTTGGATGAAAGCAAATTTGCTTGAATGATGTGTTGAGATAAGAAATGTACAAAAATCTGTCAAGTCATCTTGATGTTTGATCTTAGTAAAAAACTGTGAAATAGTGACTTTTAAAGTTGGAAGGATGGCTAATTTGAGATTTGAAACATTTTTGTCACTGGAGCTTCATAACTTTTCTCTTTCATGTGACAAGTATATAAAAATATACAATTTTTGAAAGATCATAAAATGACAAGCATAATCAATCATAATGTTACTCTTTTTTGCTCAAAGGGACAATATTTAGAAATCTGGACATTACAGTTTTAAAAAATCTTTCTATATATTTTTTTGAGTGAGGATTTTTCTGTCATCTTATAATATATTAACACAAAGTTTTGTGATTATATAGCTGGATATATGTTCTAGAGAACTGTGTCTAGGATGTTGGAAGAAACAGTTTATTTTTATGTTGTAGCTATTTAATAAAAACTGAATTCAGTTTTTTAAAGGTACCAAACAAATCCTTGTAATTTCAAATAAAAAGTCCGTGACATGCTTCATTAACTCATATATATATATATATATATCAGTCTATATTATCACAAATTTAGAAGAAAATATCTTATAGTATTTCAGGTTTAATCATTAAACAAATGTGAATAAACATAAAGTCTCCTAAAAGTAATTATCATTCAATCTCGATTTGATATGCATTCTCCTTTTCTGGACCCACATAAATATGTATACTTGTAGATATGTATCTTGTATGGGTAAAGATAAGTTTGAAAATAAAGATAAGTGCATTAAATTTTCACAATTTGTCACCCATCTTACCTCAAGGAGAATAATAAATTAAGTTGAAATCGTATTCTGAATTCATGTATCTCCCCATGCTTTCAAAACCATTTTTCATCAATTGATTTCATGGAATCTTTTTGCTCACATGTATCCCTTGGCAAAAATATTAATTTGTCTGCTGCATGTAATATTTAATATGCTTCTTTTCAGGGGAAATTTCCACTGGATTTTCAATGTTATAGAGAATTATCCCCATCTGCAATCTGGTAAAAAAATCTGATACTTTTTCCCCACACTGGATAATCGCATATATTTAAATATTCATGAATTGGATGGATAAAGGGATGTCTTCAGATTCTTTATCACCTTTTCTCAACAAAATCTTTTTTGTTCAGTTTTTGTTTGTCCTGTATGCATTATGCAAAGGTATTCTTAAAAGGAGTGGAGATATTCTCTCTGACACAAAAAAAGAAAACAAAGGATAAAAGGCAAGTGGTGATTTTTTTTCTGTCCTTACAGGTACTGTTACAGTCTGTTCAAAGACCAATCAGAAATCCCCTTGGTCCTTTAATAGCTGTTGCAAGGATTGTACCAGACTATTACAACTATAAGTAAGTCCATAATACATGTACTGACTTCATATCCACAGTACACAGCCAGATAGAAGTACAGGTATAGTATGGAGTTAAAATGATTTTTCTCTCACCTGTGAATGGTGAGATAACAGGTATCACTTTTCTGGCAGCGATGGCATTGTTGGCGTCAACCATGTCAGGATTTTAAGGTTTTAGCGTGAAAGTTTTTGAAAGTCACACATCTTCTACATCAGTAATTGTATTCAATTAAAACTTTGGGACATTATTACTATGTCTCTAAAGTTTATAACCTGATATACCTGGAATTCCTGTATTACCTGGTCACATATTCTCAAAAATGTATAAGCATGAAAGTCAGACTCAGGCTCAAAAGCTCAAAATCAGATTTCCTATTTAGAGTATGCCAACATACTAGGAACTTAGTTTGCTAATAGAGGAACCAATCAATCAATCAATCAATGAATCAATCAATCTTTATTTCCTCCATAAGGAGAGTTTATTTACAAATATAAAACAAATAGAACAGAAAGAAAGAAATTTAACTATTTTCGTTGCTAATTATGGTAAACATTCCAGAAAGTCAATGATACATATTAAACTAATACAGATGAGGAAGAAACTAATGGGATATCAACAGTTAGAAAATACATGCAAACATACCTAGTGGCATGTGATCAGTGTACATAAATCTCAAGTAAGTTTATCATTACAGTTCAGGTCCATTAATGAAAAAGGCTTTGTTTTTAAAATGAAGTCTTATAGGTTCAGGTCCATTAATGAAAAAGTTTTAAAATGAAGTCTTATAGGTTCAGGTCCATTAATGAAAAAGTTTTAAAATAAAGTCTTATAGGTTCAGGTCCATTAATAAAAAGGCTTTGTTTTTAAAATGAAGTCATATAGGTTCAAGTCCATTAATGAAAAAGGCTTTGTTTTTAAAATGAAGTCATATAGGTTCAGGTCCGTTAATAAAAAGGCTTTGTTTTTAAAATGAAGTCTTATAGGTTCAAGTCCATTAATGAAAAAGGCTTTGTTTTTAAAATGAAGTCATATAGGTTCAGGTCCATTAATAAAAAGGCTTTGTTTTTAAAATGAAGTCTTATAGGCTCAGGTCCATTAATGAAAAAGGCTTTGTTTTTAAAATGAAGTCATATAGGTTCAGGTCCATTAATAAAAAGGCTTTGTTTTTAAAATAAAGTCTTATAGGTTCAGGTCCATTAATGAAAAAGGCTTTGTTTTTAAAATGAAGTCATATAGGTTCAGGTCCATTAATAAAAAGGCCTTGTTTTTAAAATGAAGTCTTATAGGCTCAGGTCCATTAATGAAAAAGGCTTTGTTTTTAAAATGAAGTCATATAGGTTCAGGTCCATTAATGAAAAAGGCTTTGTTTTTAAAATGAAGTCATATAGGTTCAGGTCCATTAATAAAAAGGCCTTGTTTTTAAAATGAAGTCTTATAGGTTCAAGTCCATTAATAAAAAGGCTTTGTTTTTAAAATGAAGTCTTATAGGCTCAGGTCCATTAATGAAAAAGGCTTTGTTTTTAAAATGAAGTCATATAGGTTCAGGTCCATTAATAAAAAGGCCTTGTTTTTAAAATGAAGTCTTATAGGCTCAGGTCCATTAATGAAAAAGGCTTTGTTTTTAAAATGAAGTCATATAGGTTCAGGTCCATTAATAAAAAAGGCTTTGTTTTTAAAATAAAGTCTTATAGGCTCAGGTCCATTAATGAAAAAGGCTTTGTTTTTAAAATGAAGTCATATAGGTTCAGGTCCATTAATGAAAAAGGCTTTGTTTTTAAAATGAAGTCATATAGATTCAGGTCCATTAATAAAAAGGCCTTGTTTTTAAAATGAAGTCTTATAGGTTCAAGTCCATTAATAAAAAGGCTTTGTTTTTAAAATGAAGTCATATAGGTTCAGGTCCATTAATGAAAAAGGCTTTGTTTTTAAAATGAAGTCATATAGGTTCAGGTCCATTAATGAAAAAGGCCCTGTTTTTAAAATGAAGTCATATAGGTTCAGGTCCATTAATGAAAAAGGCTTTGTTTTTAAAATGAAGTCATATAGGTTCAAGTCCATTAATAAAAAGGCTTTGTTTTTAAAATGAAGTCATATAGGTTCAAGTCCATTAATAAAAAGGCTTTGTTTTTAAAATGAAGTCTTATAGGTTCAGGTCCATTAATGAAAAAGGCTTTGTTTTTAAAATGAAGTCATATAGGTTCAAGTCCATTAATAAAAAGGCTTTGTTTTTAAAATGAAGTCTTATAGGTTCAAGTCCATTAATGAAAAAGGCTTTGTTTTTAAAATGAAGTCTTATAGGTTCAGGTCCATTAATGAAAAAGGCCTTGTTTTTAAAATGAAGTCTTAAAGGTTCAGGAGTTTTAGTACCAGCTGACCTGGGAAGTTTTGCTTTTGACAAAACTTGTACTCATCAGGCTAAGAAATACACTCATGATACAAGGACGAGAAATTGGAATGAACAGAACTGAAAATGATGAAGTTGTGTTATATCCAGTCTAGTTTTGAGGTCAATTCCTAAAACTTTGAGTAACTGTGACTTGTTGTTACATTTGTTGTGTTCTCTGTGTAGTTTAGGTTCAAACTTGTCAAACATGTACAAGTGAAAGTTGTTGGCAATTTGTTGTGTTAAGAGACATGATGTGACCACATGCTGGGGAAGGTCAGTATAATGCTGACCACATTTTTGACAGTGAGAGACATCAAAACCTAGCTTTAATGATCACAGGGATGCTATAACCCTAGTTAATTTACATTTGTAATTATTCTTCACAGTTGTAAAAATATCATGTCTGTTGATTCTGTCGCAGCAAGCAGTCTCTTCCTTTTCAAATATAGTTGACTAATTGTTTCCACTGAGATTTGTTAGGAAAAATTGATTGACTAATGAAGTTCAAGAGGAAATCTGTAAGCTCATATTTCTGAAGTAAATTCCAAATATCTGGAATAAAACTGGTTTGCAGAGATTGGGCGCTATCAAAATACATCTGAAGACATATGAGAAATATTTACTTGGCAATGATGTTATTGGGCATGGTTAAGAGTTTACCTAGGAAGAGGAGTTTATGCCTATCAATTCAATTGTGATTCTTATTGTCTCCAGCATTGACTCACACATATCTGAGCTCATTTGTTGAGGTAATGTCCAAATATTCTTTGCTATAAAGTGTTGCAACTTGTTGAGCTCTAGTAGTTCACTTTTTTGAAGCTCATTCCAAAGTTCTCAGCCATAGAGTAATGTTGGAATCATGATTTTCTTATATAAATTGGCAGCATTATTGGGTTTAGGCTTGAGGTATCCATCCCAACATTTGCAAGACCCAAAAATTCTTGCCTTGCTCTTCTACATGTGTTGTGGTACAGTTAATGTAATGACGTGACCTATCAAGTAATATTCATTAGTGAGTAATGGAGTCAGTTTAATGAATTATTTCCTCACCAAGTATTAGAGACAGCTAATAATTAGAATTTCTTCTCTTACCAAAAATAACTATATATGACTTCGCAGCATTTATTTTGTAGTGCCGTTTTTTAGAATATTTGAGAGTAATCTCTAACATTTTAGCTAAGTTATCTGGAGAATTTGAAAGGCTCGTAAAGTCATCAACAAGCATAGGGCAGCAGCACTCTAAACTTCCAATTTTACACCCTCGTATGCTTTTTACTAAGTCATGTAGCAACTTGTCTATAAATACCAGATACAATTTTCTCAAGTGATTTGTATAGCACTGGCAACAATGATATTGACCGATAACTATCAGGATCGGCTCTATTTTTCCCATCCCCTTTGTAAGACCTTTTCTCCTTGTATCTGGTCTATACTCATATTTTAATATTGAGTTGAACAATTTTAAGATTATTTTATTTATTAGAGGACCACCATATATAATGTGCTCATTTTGAAGGAAATCATGACCATGTGCTTTTGATTTTTTTATTGTACGAAGTGTTATGCATAATTTCTGCTCACTGATTTCATCATCTAAGAATTCTTGTTTATGCACGTGCCTCTTTGAATAATGTTTGACATCACGGACTGTTCTCTCTACTGAGTTCTAAAAGTCTTTGTCATACAAATTATAATCTTTTGGTGTGTAAAAGTCAGCAAAACAATCTGCAAATGCACCAGCTACCAAAGGTGGGTCAGAATAGGTTTTACTACCATAGCAATTTCAACACATGATTTGCGTTTGTTTGGCTTGCGCTTTTTAATTAGATGTCAGAAAAGGCATAAATCATATTCGGCTGCTTCTTGAATTTCATTCAGGGAATTATCTAGAAAAGATTCACTAGCTATTCACTGAGCATTCCTGATTTCACACTTTGCTTTTTTATACAGAACATATGTTTTGTGCTGCAAACCTCTTGGCCAGTTTTGTTTGACCCAGACTATGCAAGATTTGCATTCTGTTTTATTACATCTATTTAATGTTTCATTACAGTAAGGCTTTGTGTGTGGGTTAACAGGCAGGGCATCTTGTGCAGCTTCTAGCATGCATTCTGTTATATCAAAACACGGTCAGTTTATTTCATGTGGACTGTTAATCTCTCGCAAAGTTTTCTTGTAAGTTATGCGCTAGTGCATTTTAATAATGACCAATTGCATTGTTGTTGAATTTGTGCCATGCCATTAGATGATGCCGTTTCAGTAAATTTATGATTATATTGTTTTGCATCTGAACTGAACAAAATATAGTTAAGTGGTGTGATTTTGTTGAAATGTTACCTTCCTGCATTATTTTACAACATTTGACATTGGAACTAATGATGTTGTCAGTCAATATGTAATCGAGTATGGTTTGAAGAGGAACATATGAATATTTTGGACTGATAACAGCTTGGTGCAATATTTATTGCCTTTATCTGATTTCAGACCAAGAAATCTTTTAATTCTTTACATTTACGGGCATTAATCCTAGAGCAGTCTATCAAACTTGTGTTCATTGTCACCTGCAATAATGACATGCCCCTCTTCTGAGAAATGCTCATACAAGTCATCAAGGATCTCTATCATTTCATGGTAGTTCCTAATATCATTCTCTGAGGGCATGTAGACACAGAGTAAGTATAGAGGTTTGTGAAAGAAACCAACAACCTTTGCACCTATAATTCTTTTTTCAACATAATGGAGACCCCTGATTTGCCACATTTGATGGGTGTCTTCGCAACAGGTAGAACTTGCATATTTGAAATGTATGGACTCCATAAATTATGCATTTTGGGGAGGAAGCTTGTGTTCATTTATGAATGCAATGTCAGAGTCATATTGATCCAATAAATTGTCAATGACATTATGCCTCTGACATTCCATACAAGTAAATTTAAAGCTATTGTCACGCTTACTTTACATAAGTAAAGAATTAAAATTGATATTGTGAGTTTTCTTGTAGATTCAAACATCATGTGAGTAATCGATGAGTGAGATCTAATGAAATGAAATATGTCATCTGTTACAATAGTTTTAACAAGTGATTTGGCTCTTGTAGCAGATTTGCAGTGAACGTAAAAGATCACAGGGGGCCAAGAGAAATCTTTTGATTCCACTATTTCAAATATTGTGACTTAACATTTACATGTGCATATAGTAAAGAATATCCTGAAAGTTCACCTATTCTAACTTCATTCTAAACAAAGATACACAACATGAAAATCTTTAGACTTTGAGTTTCATGCTTAGAAACTTACAAAATATAGGACATGGATGGGCAGAAGCCTTGTTGTGAAGAATTTTAAGGTACTATGTTCAAGTTTTTGAAAGTCAAATATCATAAACACTTGCTATATTCAACTGAAACTTTGAGATAATATTACTATATTCCTGAAGCTTGTACTTTGATATGCTAGGGTTTCCTGTTTTGCCTGAGTTAACATCATCATAATGTTGTTCACAGGTGAGACATTGCATTGTGCAGAATAATTGTTACAAAATAGATGCTATCACATAGCATGCATTATAATTCAGTTTTTCTAACTAGTGTAAATTCTATTTAATTAACTTTCAAAACAAATAAGATTCCTTGGTGAGGTAATGTCCCTTCATAATTTTATATTGATAGTTTAAACTAAGCTCTTTATTTTGTTGGTAATTATCAAATGATAATCTATCTTGTTATTTCTTGATGGTTTGAAAACTAGGAATAAAATATACAGTTACATTTATGTATGAGTTTTATTCTCTTTCGATAATTTTCATGTTATAAATAAGGTGGCTAGGTTTACAAGATTTGTTAGCCATTAGCTATGTATTTTGTACAATTAATTAAATATTATAATTTTATTTTTACATTTTGTTTACAGGAGTGATAATTTGCTTTCCCATCCTAGAACAGCCGGTGTGACAATGAACAATGTTACATTTCCATCACCTCATCCACTGACATTTGCTGTCACGCAGAGAAGTCATCACGGACATCCACAGGTACAGACCTTTTTGTGCCAACTTTATTCACATTCTGTAGTAATGTTTACGGACCAGTCTAGTATGTAAACATACATTCAGAGAGGTATAATTGTTTATTTATATGGTTTTTATTAATTTCAAACAGTATGTTTTAATATAAACTTCATTAGAATGACTTTTACTGTATTTTGCTGAGACTTTAATTTGGATAAGTCCATATACAAACACTGAATTTCCTCACCTTCAATGAGAGTACAAGAAAGGATTGGTTACTTTTTATAAACTCATGCATTCATTTGCATTGCAGTCTTTGTTTTTTTTACCCCCATAGACTACAGTGATTGAGGTAATGATGTAATAATACATTTTAATTGAATTCTGTTGATGATTGTTTTGTTTTGTGACAGATAAGTTTACCTGGGCATCCAGATCAACAGCCTACCTGGAACCATCCATACCTGTTTGTGGAAGAGAGGGACAAGGCCACACTCTTCACCCCTGGGGCAGCTCTTGTTATAGAATACTATGTAGCCTCCAGTGGTAAGTGTCAGATGACTTACCTTTAATTATCACAAGATGTGATCGATATGATGTTTCACAAACCAATAAAGCATTACTTCATGGTGTACAGAAAACAGAGAATTTTACATCTGTGCTAATTTTGTATGAAAATATGAAAATTTTGAAACAATTTCAATTTTTGTTTGCCAAAGCTTGCAAATTTTTTGTATGTGTTGTATCAGTTTCATATGTGTAAAATACTGGCCATATAAAGTACAATCATTATATCAATATTTATAACACATTTTTCAAAGAAAATATCTCTGTAACAGGAGTGCAATTTTCTTCACATCATTATTAAGAAGAAAAAAAGGGATAATGGCTGCTAATTACAGTATAGATTGTACCATTAGGTGGATTTATTCAAACCATGACTGTCATGCTCAATTACCAGCACAGTTTTATGAATTCTAGGCCTGAACACACTATACAATTTTAGTTTTGGAAGGAAAAAAAAATATTTCAATTCAATAACTCATCTGCTGAAATCTTTCTGATATCTTTGTGCATTTGATATCTTACACATAATTCATCCCCATGCTGGGCCTCACTTATAGACAGTGACACTGTCACATGGTGGCCTGCACAAAATGGGAGTCACACTAAAAAATCAACGTGGTGAATCGTTCATGACAAGTGAAGCAAAGAATTTAAACTTATTTTAGTTATTGGTAAGTTCATGAGCACATTAAATATTTCTTGCTTAGCAAGTGTAAGTATTTTCTGAGATAATTAGGTAACTATTCATGACCAACTGAGATGAATTTTATCTCTGTTTAATTACCAGCGCAGGGACTCGTATTGTGGCTTACAGTTACCTATAAGTAATACATTCACTATTTATTTATATTGTTACATGTATATTTATTGGTAAAAAAGCAATGATACAAGCCCCTGTAATTACTGGCAAGCACACTGAAACTATTGTTTGAAAATGAGACACAAGGTCTCCTAAGATTGTGTCCAAAAACAAAAGTTCTGGAAATAAATATTGTAAAACATTGTCAGAAACTTAATAGTCATGAAAATATTATATTGGCAAACAATTGTTGGTTTCCAAAAACAAACAGGGTCTGAAAACTTTCAGAAAGTATGGTAGGTTTAAAGTAGATAATTTTACACAAAATAACAAGTATCCTTGCTATAATGTGGATACTGGTTTTTAAAATCCCCAAATTTTTCCATTATCTTAATTTATAGATGGATTATTTATATACATTTTCAAGTTAATATTTCTTTTAGTTTGGATCATGTGTCAGTTCTTTTGTAGTTTTGTATATTAATACTTGCATTGGTATTTTTTTAATATATTTGTCAGAAAATCATGTAGACAAGTTAGATTTACAAGTCAGTTTGTAAAATTGCTTTGATTTTTTTACAATTATCTGCATATCTGCAAATATTTTTTCACGCAAAGGTATGGAAAGATTCAGACGTGGTAAGTTATTATGCTAATGTGTGTATGTTCAATTAATAGTTGAAGTGTTTTCAATCTGCTTTCAAGGAGGTCTTACTTTACACAAACTGCGAAAGAGTTAATGTGTGCAAATAAAGAAATATTCAGATCTTTACAAAGGAACTAGGGGTTTTGGTTTATCTTCATTAGCCAGTCTTTGCTAGCCAGGGGAACCCGGCACAGTATTTTTCAGAATAAAATTTATGTGTTATTCAAAATGATGCCAAAGGTAATTGAATAGTGGTCATTTTTCCAATAATCATGGTAGATATCAAGACATTTTTTTTAGAATGACTAAATGTTCACAAAAATGTATATAATGTTGACTGTACAAAAACCCAGATTGGATGAAAGATTTTAAATTTTTTATGTGAAAATAGTTGACTTGATTTCGCATGTAATTGTGCTTGATGCTTACCATCTATATTTGCTTCTAAGTCACGTCCAACTGCAAACAACATAGACCCTGATCTGCCATCACATAATGTGCTGACAGATCAGGGCCTATGTTGTTTGTTCTGCTTATTACTCCTAACAAACTTAATAGACCCAGATCTGCCGCCACATTATGCGATGGCAGATCTGTTATGTGCAGTTTGCAGCTGGATGCGACTAATAAGTGATTATATACAGTACTCTGAATTCTGATTATGACCAATAAGTGTTGTGGTATGATTGTATGTGATTCACAGAAATCATAGTTGAGCATTGCAGTATTATGCCTAAATTATGTTCTTAAAATTTTTTCAAGATGTATTAAGTAAAATTTACTTTTTATGATATATACCATTATTCAAGGGCAAAAAGTAAGGTTAACCTACTGTTAGGTTCCCCAGTGCTTGAGTTAAAAAAAGAGAATTCTTATACATAAGGATAGTGGTGATTGGGTTTATTTAACTTCAGTTATTTTTTTAACTGGACTGTGTGAGTGAAATATTTTTTGCACCAGATAAATGTATAGTGATGTCGTGTAACCTGGAGTGGATCTTGATTTTTTAAAATAACATTTAGACATAGACACATAGATATAGACAAATTTTATTTAGAGTCGGTTTGCATTTACATAATAAGAAACATTAGCTCATTGGAGCTTTCTTACTGACCATAAACAATTACCTTGAGTTTGTACCTAATTGCAGAATCATTCACACCCATAGAATGAAATCTATTTTGACGTTTGACATATCAACTTAAGACGGAAGAAAAAGTCCAACAGTTCAAATGGCAAATAATGATCCAAACATCTGTTTTGTTCTATTAGTTATCTTGAGGTACTTTTTTTCTTTGTATATAAAATCTTTTTTTTTTTAATATCATATGAAAATTTTAAAAAGCTTATTTCTGGTTTTGTTTATAGAATAGGTCTAAATATTGAATGCATAACTTTTTTCATTCATTCCATTACATCTTTTTGATTTATGACTCACCAGTGCAGGCTCAGGGATGTAAAATAGGCATGATGTATCCTCCTCCATGTTTTAAGAGGCAATGAATGGAGGCAACCTTTATGTCCTGGGATGCATAGAACCATGTTGATGATTCTGTCTGTGAAGGTTTTGGACTTTTTACAAGAGTGCAGTTGATATAAAAAAATTAATTTGTATTTTAAGGATTTTACACTTTTTTGCCTTTATCTTTGTTTGTATACTTTGGAGGGGGGGGGGGATAATTGACCTCTCCACGAACTTTGATTGACAGTTTCTATCAGCCAATCAAATTGGGAATTTCTAATTCAGTGCACACATGCTTACACCATCTGCCATTACCTTAGACAAGCTAAGCTCTATCGGTCGTCTAAGTAAACAAACTTATCGATCGTTTTTTAAATTTTGTATTGTGTGTTACTCAACCATGTAAACTTTTGTATGTGATAAGTGGGCTTTAAAAATGGTAAAGAGGTTTGTGTAACAGCGATGACCAATATCTAAACGATTAGAAAATAGTGTTAATTTTGTGCCTTTTTCGAAGCCAAAAGCAAACTAACAGAAATGTCTGAGATGGATTAAACTATGTGGAAGGCCTCATGAACATTTAAACCCATCGAAAATCAACTCAAATAAATACATTTGTACAAATATAAGACCTGGCGATATTTACATGCAGTTTATAAATATCCTTATTGTTAATTAATGTATATCCTTGTCTGATGCCCCTAGAAACCTTCACAGGATCCCCATAAATCACTGATATTTGAGTGTTCATCTATGGTTAATCTTTTTATAACCCTTACACGGGATATGACACCTACATGCATTTCCAAGCACCCAGCAATGTTTTTATTTACTTGACATAATGTTACATAATCCCGTGTAGTCTCAATGCTATTAAAAGAGCATCTGTAAAAGTGTGGAATATGGAACTGATTCCAGGTGATCTAAATAGTGAATGAAAAAGAGAGAAAGAGAGATAAAGAGAGAAAATAAAAAGAGATACATTTTTTATTTCATTAAAGAAATTAAATTGTAAAATTTGTGGCATTTCAGCAAACATTCTTACAGGCTAATTTGGCCATAAATTGGAAGGCAACAATTGAATTTACTGTGGTTGAAGTTCTTAAAATTCAGCAATTTGTATCACGGTTTCATACCTACAGAAACACTTACATTTTCTAATGTTTCATCCATGCAAGAGATATCTCAGTCTGCTTTATGTCAATGTGAATCATACGAGGCTTTTCATTCTTTTTCATACTTCTGTGGCATTTTGCAGATGTTAAAATGATGCTGTCCTCAATCCAAAACATGTTTTCATCATGAATATACCCTTCACTGAAATACTTGAACCGCTGTTGTCTGCTTTTCAATGATAAATCTATATCTCTCAAAAACTCATGAGAAAAATTCGGAGGAAGATTGGCCAATTTTGCTCTGTGTTCTAGTGATGAACACGTCATATTTAGACATGTTTGTCTAAGGTAGCAACACAAGAGTTATCTCCCATAAGGGGTGGAGCTATGTATGCTGTACGGAGAGGTCAATTATACACTATACAGCCAGGATTGTGCTGATATGCCATATAATCCTATACATACATATTGTTTGACTTATGGTAATGGTTTTGGTGGTGATAATGATTATAATGATGATTCATATTAGTTTGCTAGCAATAACATTAATACACATTATTGCATGTTCTGGGTTTTTAGCATTACCATAATTTCTTAAATGAAAGATAAAAAACAAATAGCTGGAATTAAAGAAATATTTTGTTAATATTCAATATATTAAATAAAAAATAAACTGACCAATGCTGGTCGAACAGTGTTTGTACCATTCATCTTTGGGGGTCCTAAAATGTGGAGTAATGGAACAGATGTAAAACACAAGAGATTGTCATTGATTTTCATATCCACCTGTAGAGAGGTCAAAATTTAAGATTATTTCCTTTCCATGATTTAACATATCAGTTCAAGACATCTTGGAGTAAAAATAAGGACTGTTCCAGTTAAACATGCTTGGGATCCATGGAAGGCACTTTTAATGTGGAATAGTCAACCATACATGTAGATGCACTTCAGAATTCTTTATCGTTTTCAAATGAAACTCTTTGAGTAATCAGAGTACCCTGGCATATATTTTTTAAAAAGTGCCTTACCTGGGTACCATGTATGTTTAAATGGAACAGCCCTAAATAACTTTTAGCACTTCTGATGTTAGGCAATTACATATATATATAGTTCTTGGGCTGCTAAATATGCACAGAACTAAGCACATTAGTTTATAAGAATATCAAGCATCTAACCTTTTTACTGAGTTCTAAAAAGGAAAAGTCACAGTACACTGTGTACAAACAATAATGCAACAGAGAAGTCTGTAACATGTTGGACAAGACAAAAATAATGCGTAGGAAAATAAATTGTACCTAGCATCCGGTGGGAAAATGTGCAGGCAGTTGTTGAAAACTGCAAAAACTGCCACAGTTAAGTTTACATAAGTAATGCACAGAACCCCAAAATTAATGCACTCTTTGTCACTTTTGTTGTATACACCTACCTATTTCCACTTTTATTTGAGAACAGTTAGGTATGGTAATTTCGAAACAATCTCTGTATTGGCACATACTATTTTTATTTTTTTTGCTTTATCAAATTAATTGAAGAATATAACATTTACTTCATCAGAAGGGCACCTTGTAACATGATCATAAACTTAGCTAGTCTAGAAGATTTAAAAATGATGGTATGGTGGTCAAGAAGGTGCCTGTTTTGTAAGTTCTTTGGCAATTGACAAATGGTTTTGACAAAATTTGTGAACATAATGCCAATGTGACATGTACAAAAATGTTTGATCATATTTTCTTTCCTGTTTTAACCCACTTTAAGCCACAAATGAACAGTTCTGGAAGATGCAGTCTCCAGTGGCCTTCTCAATGCTTCCTATGGATAAGGATATGTATACACAGCTGATCCAAGACAATGCCAAACAAGGACTACGGGTTGAAGGGCTACCTGTACAGGTGTGTGGGATGTGCTTTCATGCTTGATTTACTATAGAACTGAGAAACTTTCATGTGTGATGTACTGTCACTAATCAAAACTCAAAAGTATTTAATGATTATTACCTTCTTCAAGGAAGACTGTTGACACTTCTATGTCATATTTGAATAATATTATGGCAGTTACCATTCATAGTGACCCATCTTGACTTGCAAAACACAGAAGTAAATTAGATGCATAGGTTTCATGTTTACATTTGATCTCATATCATTGATATGACATATTCAAAACTAAGCTTGTATTTATACATTACTTATGTTTAATAACACATAAATGATAATATCTGTGGTAAAAGTGCAACATTTGAAATGTGCAAATTTAACTAAAAGACAAATTATTGACATTTTTTGAGCATTTTCTTTTTTCTTTTTTCAAACCCTCAAATGTTATCAAATAAAAATGTAAAAAATCTTAGATCAGGTGAAATTATGAAATTTACTTGTATAGTTAATGTTTTGCTCACCAGGACTTACAAATCAAAGAAACTATTTGTTAAATAGCATGAAATTCTTCCAAGTCAAGCACTCATGTAATATCCTGTACATACAGTAGGGAACATTTATTTTTTGGTTTGGGCATCACCTTCTTTTATAAATTTTAAATGACATGAGCACTTGTGGACAATCTTCTATGTCTATTTCATATAATTTACTTTGATCTTCAGTTGAAAGTCATCAGTGCTTATGATGCACATTAGATGTTGTTGGAACCTTTTCTATAATTTTATTTTGAACTAGTCACTTATGCAAGAAGTTTTTTTTTTTTATTATTGTAGGCGTTAAAGGTAAGGATTATGGTCATGGGATAATTATTTAGTCCTCCAGAGAAACTTTTATCTGTTTTGTCGTTCATTGCTCTTTGTGGTTTAACATTCAGAGTTGCTCGGTGATTCTTTCCTCATCCTCATTATTATTATTCCATAATTCATGGTGAAAGCTGTGCTTATCTCTTTTTTTTTTTTATATGGATACTTTGGTAGTGCTGGAATACTTGCTCCATGTGTAAAGGTGGCATTAGATTTCACAAGTTTTCTTGACATTGGCAATACTTCCATTGAAGCAGATGTAGATAAAACATGCACACCTAGATTTGAGACTATCCAAAACTGTATTTCAGATGCAGTTTTCAAAAACCTGTGCAAAAATTATGTATATCTTGCAACTTGTGTGCTTTTCTAACTTATTTGCGTATGTTTATTTTCTTTACAATTTTAAAATCTGGTTCCATAGGAGACTTGTTTAAATTAACCAGTGAAAGATGCCACCTTTAACACAAAGTTGCATATTCTCTTACTTCTTCTCCCTATCAATAGATTTCTTCACACCATTTCTTGCTAATAGTTTCTTTGTGTTTTTAGGTTTCATGCTTTACAAAGTGGAATCTCCAAATTTAGAACATCTACAAAAAAGCAAATATTTATTGTTGTTGATTTCTATTTTTTTTTTAGGTGATATTTAAAAATTTAAAATAGGTAAAATTAGAGGTTCTACTGTGCAGTATGTGGATAATTAGCAAAAAGTTTCTCAAGAATATAGATTCTAAATATGATTCTGTTGCTTGTAAAATCTCATAATATTAAAAAATCATCTCATGGTGACCACACCTATGGATTTTTCCACAAACTGCAAATCTTTCACCAAATTTGCATATTTGTAATGCATTTGTCAGTTTTGCAGATTTTTCTAGCTATTTTACATTTATAGAATTTCTTTAAAGTTTACAGCATTTACTATTACTTTCGGCAATAAATTCAAAAATTTCATATCTTGATGGTTAGATATATTTCTGATATTAAAGTATGTATTGATAATACTAGGTTGCATATAAAGTAAAATGTTTTTGGAGAAAATGAACTTTTGCTCTTATTCTTTAAAAAAATAGATATTATGGGCAGCAAAGTTTGAAGTTTTTAAATTCTGGATTTTCTGCTGAAAGTTTGCTGAAATTGTTCATGAAATTTTTGTGGTCACCCTCTAGATGATACTCAGAACTTGAGATCTGTTTCAGGTAAATAGTTTCTAGCCAAAAAAAGTGGATTTGTTTAAAAAGTGTTAATTACTTTGGTTCAGTAATATGAAAAGACATTTCCTCATGACATAAAAAAGGCTTCTAGTACATCTACCTTACACAATTAGTATCTCCAATGGATGGAATCCTAACAAAAACAATTGTAAATAATAAACAGTTTAGTCAGACAAAATTGGCATCAGTTTCCTCATACTATATATTACAATAATCAGAGTAGGGCTGAACTCGATGAGAAATAGGGAGAAAATATTTAATCGTTGATAGCAACCAGAGTGTAGATGAGACTTTTTTCATTACCTGTCTAATGTGTTCATTCCATATTAATGTTATCAAAATGGATACTGAGAATATTATCATATGCAGCAACCTGCAGTGAACTATCCTTGTAAGAAAGATCGAATGTTGCTTCAGATAACCTTGATCTTATCTGGGCTGTTGTAATCAGATAATCTTGATCTTATCTGGGCTGTTTAATCAGATTACTTGTAAGAAAGATAAAATGTAATCAGATAATCTTGATCTTATCTGGGCTGTTGTAGTCAGATTACTTGTAGTCTTTTGTACATTTAGAGTCATTTCATTCTGTTTACGCCAAGTTTCCAAATCATCTAGGGCACCTTGCAAATTAGTTTGTAGTGCAGTTGTCTTGATAAAATCCATGAATTTCATGACTTTGATTCCAAATTCACGTGCCCAAACTGCTTTTTTTCAGTGATATAACGAGCAATATTGCAAGCTTTTATTTACCACTTTTGATCACGAGTTTTAAATGTTACGCAAATAGGAGCCTACTTTTTGCCTTTGCTATAAGATAAAAAAATAGGGATCCACACTTTCCACTAAATTACCATTGGATTTGCAAGTTATCAAGGCATGGTAAAACGAGTAAGCAATGTATTGTACATAATGGAGGGCCTCCAGGTACCCTTTGTAAATAAAATAGTTATTATTATTATTATTATTATTATTATTATATAAAACTTGTTTTTGAAAATTTTGAATAATGCATTGCTATAGAATTGCAATAGGATTATTTGTCACTCGCTATGAAGTTAGAGGAACTAAGTCCATTGTTATAATTCATAAGCAATTTTAGGAAATACAGTCCTGGACATTTTTCACTTTTATGGTATTCTTTTAACATTAAATTCTATGTATATGAGATAGGATGCTTTCGTTTTGGAATCTGTTTTAAACATATTCTGTTATACTTTATGATACTGCATATGGATTTGTATTCCACATACTAGTAATGATCTAATAATGATGCTGTCGAAATTCTATATTGATGTGTCCAGTTTACATTAAACTGCTTGCTTTAAGTTTTATATTGAAATGTTCATCTGAGTTTTGAGTTTTTGTACTAAAAATGCTTACTTAACATGCTTCCAAATTTGTTAATGTTTTTTTTTTAGCATTATAATGGATTATGACTCAGTAGGCAGGTCTCTGAATTACATATTTCCATGGAATTTCTTTTGATAAAGCACATGAAATGCCAATATTTTCCATAATGTCCATTTGACATTCTATGGACAACTTTCAGCAAAATGCAATACCGTATTTACCGTATATGTTGGGACACTGTATATGTTGGGACACCATAAATTAATTTTTAAAGTAATTTTTTTGTGCACTGTAAGTTCTGGGACAGATCGTTTTTCTCGAGTTGTAAGTTTTGGGACACCTTTTAAATCATGATATCGATGCTTAGCTGGTAAAAAAAATGCACTCGAACTTATATTTTATTAAAAAAATAAAATAAAAACGGCTGTCAGTGTTGTTTGTTTACATTTGTCTTCTTATCTGCAAACTTTTGAAGAACAAAATTTGATAAATCTATGGGGAATATAGGAGACTAGGTGTTTGCACTACGTACAAAATACATGCAAGTCGGAGCAACCCGTACTTGTATTATATTTTGTTTTGCTGTATAAACACTGTTTGATGCAATAAAAGTTTTGAGTTGATTTATATTTGCCTTTTTCACAAGCCAGATCTAATTCCCAAGTAATATTTCCTCAGTTATCTGCCAGTGCAAATCCCTTAGCTTGTAAAGGCAGCCTCACTTTGTTTTCCCAACCCTTTGATCGAGCCGCTGAGTTGATACTTGTTCAGTGCCAAGTAGAGTCCTATATTCAGCTGACAGAATTTATTTGAACTTCCTGTGATCATGCTGCACAATTGATACCTGTTCAGTTGTGGCAAATCCTTTAATACCAGTACATTTGACAATGTATGCTCAAAGTGTCACTTACAAACCCCGACTGTTCCACTGTTTCAATTTATTTTCAAAATTCCTGTGAATACTGCTAAAAGAAACCAAAGCCGGCTTCCCTTGGTCTGCACATTTAAAAGAATCCAAAGTTGGTTCCAGGATCTGCTTGCTTTGTAATAAAATAAACTTTGTATTTGAAATCCTACTGGTAAGTTGAAACAATTAGTTTATTGCTCGCTACCAGCTGTGTTTATTCACCACCTGGTCTTCTGTTGTTTGCCATCTGTAATCGTAACTGATACAAACAGGCATTGATGTCTGCAGGGTAAATAATATACACGGCATTAATTGTCTTTAAGAATACATTCTGTATCCCATGCAAGCGAAAATATTGTCATTTGCTCTCAAGGTGAATGTATTTCCTAATAATGATTTTTATTTGCGAAATGTTGTTATATTGTTAACCTGGATATAATACACTCTTGGTTATTTTGCACCATACACCGGATCATGCATGAATTTCTGGTGCCTTCAAGCAATCGGTTGTTTTTTCTCTGTCTCTCTCTTTCTATTGTTTGTGATTTTGCTGGATCCAATTTTAAGTTTGATAATATACCGGTATTCAAACTTCTGAGGACAACCAAACATGATTTGTGTATCTATATTCAC
The DNA here is from genome assembly GCA_029931535.1 of Margaritifera margaritifera. Lineage (NCBI taxonomy): Eukaryota > Metazoa > Mollusca > Bivalvia > Unionida > Margaritiferidae > Margaritifera > Margaritifera margaritifera. Next base: position 8,023,590 of record JAQPZY010001699.1, on the reverse strand, counting down.
GTCAATAAAATAATGTGTCAATGTTGTTACCTGACATAACCGATACACACGACCGATACTCTACATTACCGGACCATGTGTTAGTGGATACGTTTGTCTTTTGTACATAAATTGCTTATGAAGAACAAAAAAGAGGAATAAATGAGAACAGTACAAGGTTAGTTTCTTTCAGTTTATTATCAAATAAACATTTAATTTACCTACCTTATTTTAACATGAAGTGCTGGGGGGGGGGGGCAAATTCAACACAATTTGTTTCGGTTCTTAAGTTTTGGGACATATGATCTAGTTGAAAAAAAGTTTAACCATAAGTTATGGGACAGGAAAAAAATCATTTATTTTATCCTGTCCTAATATATACGGTACAATCTCTTTTTCTTTTATTTAGGGATCAACATTAAGGACCTCTGAAGGGAAGCAACCCACTGTTGGAATGATTCTTAGATTAATTACAAGTGATGTAAGTAATATATTTTAATTTATTTGTATATTTGCTCTCTTGCTATCTCTCTGATCATATATTTTAATGAAAAATGCTGTGAAAGCTGTGGCCTTCATTTGGCATGATACAGCTCTTTCATTCATACAGAAGCCCTTTGGAAATTGGTATATTTAATTGTCTTCACAAAATTTTAAACATGTATAAATAAATTCCTGATAGCATGCCATTTTATTTCATAAAAATGAATCTGATTTTTAATAGGTGAAATATTCTTTTCATCACTAAAATCCTTTCCTCATATCAAATTAATTCATTAGGAAAATCAGTTGATTACAATTATTTTTCTTTGATTTCAAATATTTATAGGATCTATCATCTTTAGCACAATATTAAAATTTCTCCCTCACCATTATACACCGCTCCCTTGATAACTCACGCCCTGATAACTCACGAACCCACTTATAACGCGGGGTCAGGCATGGATCCCATTTTTTTTACTAGAAAATACCAACAAAATTGGCCCCTATTTGTTGAACGTGACAAAAATCGCAATTAAAATTAGTAAATAAAAATTGATATATCGCTCGTTTTATTGTCAAAAACAGTGGTCAGTACCCGGAAATTTGAATCAACATCATGAAATTTTTAGCTTTTAATAAGAAGTCATATATTTTGTTCAATTTTCTTTCCAAACAACATTGTCAGTACACTGTTAATAACAATATTCAAAGAAATTTCAGTCAATGAAAATGTCACTAATGCCTACTAGTGGCAACATTTAAAAGTGAAATTTGTGCTTTAGTTCTATCTTTTAATTTGGTTTCAGTGTAATAATCATAAATGCAATATGCCCTCTTGTATTTAAACATGAAAAATATCATTCAACCGTCACAGCTATGTCCGCAAGCGTTTCCATGAGAACCTAATTAAGTGCCGACTGTTTTTAGATCTTCAACTTGCGGAAGTATTTGTTGTGTTGTTACACTCAATTAAAAGCAGACCTGCTTTATATTATCACGTTAATTACGTCTTTTGTATCAAATAAAATAAAGGAGGTGGAATAAAAGAAAAGTTAATAGGTGTGCAAACCCTACCTGCTTAAGAGCTAGCGGTCACGGCCGTGTGTCAGGTCAACTCATTTCAATTGATCAATCTAAAACTGTTATAAATATTATTATGTAAGTAATATAATTAAACTACCTGAAATTAGCCTACTCATTCACAAAGATAGTAAGGCAACCAAGCAAAATGAGTACTTGGTGAATATAAAGCTTTGTTTCACAGATATGGTTCATTACGGAGAAGCTAGTTCCAGAGTTTGTATTGAACTTAAAATTTCTAAATTGCCACTCAGAGATTTCTTCAAGGACGAGAAGAAGTTTCACTATCACTTGCAATGAAATCACAGCATCCATATTTTATTAATAAAACAATAAATAAATCAAGTTTCAACGTTGATGGTTGTTTCACGAAATAAATGTCTCATGTTTTTGTAAAAAAGGTTTGTTGTGAATCAATAACAACAAAAAGCAGTGATTAATACACAATATTTCCGTGAACACATGTTGTTGAAACTGCTTGGACTAATGTTGCTAACGATCTTTCAGAGGTTGTGCATCTTGAAAATAAAGGTAATTTATAAAAAAAGCGAACAACTACATTAGAAAAAAAGCTCTTTATTGACAATTATTCCCAATGCAATTATAAAATGAGTATTCAGCCATTAAACAGCCGCGTTAACACCACCCCTGCTGTTTTCTTGATGTCTAGCGGGGATGGCATCCCCTTCTTAATTCTTTTTAGGTCCCTCGGTAACTCGCGCCCTTGCTTATAGTGCGTCTATGTTTTTGGACCCCGTTGTGCACGAGTTATCGAGGGAGAGGTGTAATAGTAAAACTGATCTTGAGAGACCACATATTTTGCCAATAAAAATGGTTTTAATAGCAGCAATACATTACCCTATCACTATTATATAGCTTATTACATTATTGTGTCGAAAAATCTCGTCCGTTTGATGTGAAAAACATCCTCCCACTTAGAGTGGAGATTTTGTCAACAAGACACGTCACACCCGTGCACCTCTCCGCGCCTGCGCGAACATTCATCTTTTTCATGGACGCCATGGCTAATGGTTGTGTCGTGCAAACGTAACCAGATAAAAATTGTCTGCTGCAGTTTTCAACCACGTTCGGGTTCTCCCTTCAGTCTATATTCATCTGGGTTACATTTGTCCATCTCGTCTTATGTGTCTTATGCTGCCCGACGTCAGTGTTTGTTTTAGAAAGAGTCTTTCTAGATTGCCACGTGTATTCCGTCCTTAGGGGTTAGGGTACACCACATATTTTTTCTTTTCAGAAGGAAGGGATGAATACAATTTTATATAACAATTGTTTACCTTTGAACATTCACTAGGGTGCATTTAGCACGCAGTGGATGCAAAGAGGTCAGATGAACTGGCGAGTTTTCACATGTGGAAATAATACAATATTGTTATTATTATTATTATTATTGTTCTCCTTCGGATAAATTCTTAATTCAGGGAACAATTGGTTACCTTGTGCAAATGTACTGGGGGTATATAACATGTTTTATTATTGTATTATATTTCATTAAACATTTATTTCAGAATAGAACGATGTCGGCAAAACAGTCTGTAGGAAAGTGTGGCCATAAGAAGGCTCCTTGGGATACACACCCAGACTGCCTCACATGTTCCAAGTGTAAGCGAAAGAATCGCTGCACCTTCTGCACTAAATGGACGAATGAAACCTGGAATCTTGCTGATTCCAGGCATACATATAGAGGGCGGAAGAAGATACTTAAATCTCCCTCATTGTCTGAATTTTCTGGTTTTTCTATTGCAGGTACTCAGGCAAAGAGAACGTACTGTAAGAAGACCACTATAGATCAGAAGAACATTCCGAGGCCCTAGGAGCCTATGGTACCAGCCCCCCCGGATATGGTTGAGGTTCCTCCTGTAGGAGGCAGTGAACGTTCCAAGAGTAGATCGCCTCTCCCGGGAAGGGAGAAGACGAACATGAACAGTATCATGTTGCTGCCTTCCACCAGGAAGGAAGTACACCGCTTATCTCAGAGTAACGCTCGTCTCAAGGTAGCGTGTTGCACCCTCCAGAGTGTGAGGAGTTGCACCGCACCAAACATTTCCAGAGTAGCATGTCGTACCGCACCCTGGGTAGTGATAAGACAACAGGCATCTGATATGTCTTCTGACCGGTGACCGGTCCGGTCACCGATCAGTATCGGGTGACCGGTCCGGTCACCAGTCAGTGTCTTCTGACCGGTCAGTGTCGGGTGACCGGTCACCGGGTACCGGTCATGGGGTACCGGTCACCGGTCGAATCGGGTGACCGGTCTATGGTTGATAAGGAACCAGTGACCGGTCCGGTCACCGGGTATTGACCGGTCCGGTCAATGGGCATTGACCGGTAGAAATGACCGGTCAACTGTGACTTCGTCCCGGTGGCTGCTTACATCATCACAGGCCGTCGGTCATCTCAAACCTTTCAAACCTTATACCGGTCATCACCCAGAGGCCCCATAGTGCGGGGATAGGGGATCGGACCGAAAAAGGACCCCATCTCCCAACTCTACCATCATACCTTGTACAGGGTTCAGACGAGGGAAGGGATCGGATCGGGATTCCCCCTTTCCTATTATCCCAATGAATCCGTACGAGAGGTGGGGCCCAGAGTAGAGGCGATGCCGCGGCTCGTGTCCCGCCATCGCCTCCTTGTCAGGTGGTATTCACCAGCAAGGCGAAAGCATAGCATCATCCACGAAAAACAAGTGGTCTCGTCTTTATCCTGGAACATCTAGAGGACATAGACGAACAAGTACGGGAAATGGTGTCGGGTACACCTATGTCACTGTCTCAGAAGGGCAAAATGATGTCCAGCCACCTCCTGCTCGGAGTGTTCTAGATGATGATGCATTTATCTACCCTTGTTAACTCCAGTGAGATCGAGGTAGAAACAGCTCTTTTGTCGCCTCCTATCAGTCCCACTAGTTCCTTTAAATTAGATGATATGGAAGAGATCTGGTCTTTTGATAACGCTGTAACTTGTGCCCAAAGCCATCTTGTGCACAGCCCAAGAAGATCCTTTCCAGTTTAAAAGATCTCCGGGATCCAGCCACAACCAGATCTCCTGCTCTTTCTACATTCCTCAACGATTGAGGAAATGTTATAGATGTTTTTCCACAGGCCAGCCTGTACTAGACGGCGTAGAGGATGGTCTGTCCCTCCTTCTACTTTGAGACCTTGGTCTCTGCCTCTATTTACTGGGTACATTCCCGAAGTGAAGACCCATTAAGAACCTCTTCAGTTGGATGCAGATGTCTCAAGTGGGTATTATAATTGAAGCCTGGGCATGCCTTCCGATTAAAATAATCAAGCCTTTGAGCAGAAAGGCCGGCTTCTGGTTACCATAGCTTCCCATGCAGGCCTCTTCTCGGCTACTTCGTTTAGTATGCTGAAGGAGGCTGCTTTTAACCCAGCCGCATTACTATGCGTGCTGGAAGCTGTGATCAAGACATCCCGGAATTCACTCTCTGTTGCAATGGTTTTATCAATGGAACTTCTAACATCCACCATCTCATTGTGCTGGACTCCTCAAAGGTCTTATTTAACCATAGGAAAGACCTTCTAAGGGCTGCTCCATTGGAAGCCAAGAGCCTCTTCGGAGGACTCATCTCCACTGTGGCTTCACAAGATTTGAAGTATCATGAACATAGATCCTTCACAACTGCACCTGGCCCATTGTAATCGGCCAGGAAGCACACTAAGGTGAATTGCCCCCAGGGGGCACCCACTAAATTTTAAAACAGATGCAGCCCCAGTCCAATGCACAAGTTCAAATGAGACCTCCTCCTCCTGAGTAAAGTCCTCAGGAAGAACTTCCCTAACCCACCTTCCTTTCCCAAGGAAGGCAGTGTGTGGGGGGGAATGGCCCTAGGGACTCGTATCCTCTCCTGCCGTGCATTCCTCTCCTATTGTGCCTGTAGGTGCTTGTCTAGGCCTCTTTTCAGAGGCTTGGTCAAGTAACTTGGATGATGGGTGTGTCCTTTCTATGTAAGTGAGGGTTACCGGCTTCAGTTTCTGGGAACAACCTCCTTTATCAAGGACCCCGATGTTCTTCACAAGTCCAATTTGGGGAACATTAAATGAAGAGGTGCACACCCTTTTACAGAAAGGGGCAGTCAAGAGGTTCCTGAACGATCAGTCTCCTGCATTCTACTTCCAATTCTTCCTGGTCAGCAAGAAAAGTGGGAAATTGTGTATCATTTTCGATCTCCCCCTGTTAAACCGGTGGAAATACCTCCGGGTTTGCTTGGACCAGGAAGTCTTTCAATTCTGGGTTCTGTCATTCGGAATCGCTTCTGCACCCCGAGTCTTCACCCATGTTATGGGAGTTGTAGTGCCCTATCTCTGATTACTGGGAACCCCGATTCTCCAGTATTTTCACAAATAGCTGATCCATAATGTTCAGGTTCAGTCTCGCCATCAGGACCTGTTCCGTTGTTGGTTCACAGTAACTCGGTTGGGTTTGTTTTACCCAACCTTGAGAAGTCAGAACTCGTCCCATCTAAGTTACGTTGGGATGAACTTCTTCGTGAACCAGAACTTATTCCGGGTTCCACCGGATCACATAGATCGAATCCTGGCACTGCTAGAGGCGCTACGAGCAAGAACATTGTTGTCTGCTTGCCTTTAACTATCCCTTTTGGTAACTTTGAATGCCGCTGCAGATCTGGTTCCCTTAGGATGACTCCATATGCGCCCTCTACAGTTTCTCCTTCTCGCAAGGTGGAAACCACACAAGGATTCTCTATCAGCTCTGATTCCCCTAGGAACAACCTAGATGCGAAAGCTGTATTTCTAGTGTTGCAAGGGTGCATCGACAGAGTAAAGGGGTTGATCTGTCATGGTCTCCTCCGACAACACGCCCGTCGTAGCGTATCTCCGACATCAAGGAGGGACACATGCCCCTTCTCTTTCCGTGGAGGTCTGGAACCTCCTTCGCTGGGCCACCTCATAGAACATTTCCCTTCGAGTTCACCACATCCCAGGGAAGAAGAACATTTTAGCGGACAGTCTGTCCAGGTCAGGCAAATCAGTTCTCATGGAATGGACTCTTCACCGCGAAGTGACAGAATCCCTTTTTCTCACTATGGGGAAGGTCCCTCGTGGACTTGTTTGCGACCAGGCTCAACAACAGACTTCCCTTTTTACGTCTCTCCAATCCCGGACCAGAGAGCTTGGGCAGTGGACGCATTCAGCTTCCAGTGGGATCATCTGTTCGCATACGCAATCCCACCATTGCAACTACTACCACAAGTTCTGCAAAAGTAAGAACTTCCACTGCCCGGATCATTCTCATAGCTCCATTATGGCCCCAACGATCTTGGTCAACGATCTTTTAGACCTATTGATAGATCAACCCAGGTCTCTTTCTTACAGGAGGGATCTTCTGTCAGCAACACAGGGGCTCCCTCCTACGCAACAGCCCACACATTCTCCACCTTCACGCTTGGCTCATCTCAAGCGATCTATCCGCCAGAACAAGTTTTTGGGCCGGGTTGCCAGTTGCATCATTCAGGCCAGGAGAGCTTCTACATCCAAGGTCTATGATGCCAGGTGGAGAATCTTCTGTGATTGGTACAGTAGGAAACGTGTTGATCCCAGCTGTCCCTCGGTAACTGCCATTGCTGATTTCCTTTTGTTCTTTTCGAGAACAAAAGATGTTTCAGTATCAACTATCAAGGGCTATAGAGCCGCCATCTCTAACACACTTAAATTTTCTCAGGGCTCGGAAATCGGTTCAGATCCGCACCTTGCTGATCTCATTCAGTATTTTGAGCTGCAGAGACCTGTCTCCCGCTCTCTTACACCCAGATGGAATCTATCTTGTGTTTTATGGTCCTTAACCAAAACCCCCTATGAACCATTGAGTGAGGCTTCCTTTCAGGACCTCACACTCAAGACTGTGTTTTTACTCGCTTGGCGTCTGCGAGAAGACGTAGCGAGATTCATACATTGTCTGTTGACACTGGCTGTCTCCGGTTTAATGGCAATTACGAATCCATTTCCCTCCTTTGTCAGCCAGGATTTAAAAAAAAAAAAAATTCAGTTACCTGCGGTAGCTTCATCACCTATAGAGATCCCCAGTCTCAGTCGAATCTGTGCTGGAGATGATCAAGATAGGCTTTTATGCCCAGTTAGGGCACTGCGTTTCTATCTAAATCTTCAAAAGTGAAAAGAAAGGGCAGAAAACGTCTTTTCCTTCCCCTTAAGGGTTCCGTTGATATTTCGGCCTCCACTATTTCACGGTGGATTGTCACCACAATTAAAAGAGCTTATCAGTCCTTTACTGATAGAGACCTCTCTTTTACGAAACTAAAAGCCTATGAGGTTCAAGCCGTCGCTGCCTCATGGGCCTATCTAAATCACTCTTCCTTAGAGGATATCATGAAGGCAGCATTTTGGCGATCCCATACTACCTTCTCTACCTCCGCTAATTGCGCAGGTACTCTCTCTTGGGACCCATAGTTGCAACACAACATGTGGCCCAGAGGGACTCCAACAATTTGTAAAGTGGATCTCTCCCTCAAATGGTGAGTAATTTCCATTTTTCTCTGTTTTTGATCAGTTTAACATCAGCCTACCTGCCTAACTGACCAATTCAGCTATATAATAGTGATAGGGTATTGTATTGGTGCTATTAAAATGTAGTTTTTTTGGGGGGTAAAACTAATTTTAATTATGCAATACTTACCCATCACTATTATCAAATGCCCTCCTCCCACCCCGCTCTGATGTCCTGGCATAATTTCGTCTATGAAAAAGATGAATGTTCGTGCAGGCGTGGAGAGGTGCACGGGTGTGACGTGTCTTGTTGACAAAATCTCCACTCTAAGTGGGAGGATGTTTTTCACATCAAACGGACGAGATTTTTCGACACGAAAAGTAATAAGCTATATAATAGTGATGGGTAAGTATTGCATAATTAAAATTAGTTTCCCCCCCCCCCCCAAAATAAAACTACATTTCTGAAGGCAGGCGTTCTATCAATAGAGGTCATCACTTTATTATCTTCCATCCAATATGTAAAAAGGGGGGATATAGCTATCACTTTGTCTCACTGTCCATAAATATGTTCATTTTTGGAGCATAACTCTCAAACTGATCAAGACATCTTGTTGAAACTTGGTACACATATAGAGATCCAGATGTACCTTTTTGCCATCCACAGTTTTTCAGCCTCAGTTTTTTAAAATGTTTTTGTCCACCATTCATTCGGACTTTTATTTCCAGAGCATAACTCCAGAATCTTTCAAGATATCTCTGTGAATCTTAGTACACACATTAGACTAGTGGTATAGGCGCATTCTTTGCTATTCGGAATTCTTCAGTTTCAATATTTGTAATGTTTTTATCCTTTTATATGTCCATTCATCCATCCATTATCCACATTTTCATTTCCAGGGCAAAACTTCAAAACTATTTAAGATACCTCCATGAAACTTGGCACACATATTAGACTAGTAGTCTAGATGTGTCTTTTGCTTTTCACAATTCTTCAGTTTCAATATTTGTTATGTTTTTGTCAGTTTTGTCAGTTTTTATTTCCATGAATCCATGCAATATCCACACTTTCATTTCCTGGACAAAACTCCAGAACTGTGCAAGATATCTTTGTGAAACTTGGTACATGTATTAGACTAATTGTCCAGATGTGCCTTTTGCAATTCACAGTTTACTGAGTTTTAGTATTTGTAACATTTTCATCAGCTGGTCTGTTCATTCATCCATCCATCATTCACACTTTTGTTTGCAGAGCATAACTTCAAAACATTCAAGGTATAGCTATGAAATTTAGTACATAGATTAGGCTATTGGTCTAGATATGCCTTTTGCGATTCACCGTTCTTCAGTTTCAATATTTTTAATGTTTTCATCTGTCTGTCCATCCATCCAATATTAAAACTATGAATTCCTTGAATTATCAACAGCTAGTTCATGTATCCACTAGAGTAACAGAGACAGAGGCATCTTAAACACCAATCTATACTAACAATGTTGACAATATTATTGAAGCTGCAGTTCCCCCAATATGCTTTAAGTGATCATTATTCTATATGCTGTACACAAAAATTAGGTAAAAAAAGTAAACTCTATCATCACAGATATATCAAGAATTGAATAATGAAAAGATTCAATGCACAACTATTCTTAAGGAACTGAAAGATATCCCTTGGTCAATAATTGAATCTTTTGATTACCCGTCACATATGGTTAAGTATGCTTACTGACATTTTGAACAGTCATGCTTCACTTAATTTCAAGAGAGTTAAGCAACAAAATCAACCCAATTGGATTACAAGTGATGTATTGAATGCTTTTAAGAGAAGGGATACATTTCATATATTAAAGGATACCAACAATTACAGATTATGGAGAAACGGAGTCAATTCAATGATTCACAAAGCAAGGAAAACTGACTATGCTGCTGAAATATCAGTTAGTATTATAAAGAAAACAAAAACTTTAAAAACGCTGGAAAACCTTCAGTGACTTAAAAGGCATACCTGTCAAAACCTGCCATGTAGATCTTTTAGTGATAAAAATGGTAACATTCATCAAGAACAGCTTGAAATTGCAAATGCTCTCAATGATTACTTTGTGAACATAAATGAAAAACTTGTGGATCTCACAGCTCATAACAGATTCTCAAGGGATGAATGAAATGAGCATATTTCCTCAAAACTTAGCAAAGAAAAGTTCTTCAAAACACCTCAGATAAGTCTAGAATTTATTTTAAATGAATTAGATGAACTTGATGTCAAAACATTTACAAGTCTAGATGATATAAGTGCTAAATTCCTAAAACTCTAATCTAAAGTGATTGCACCATATATCTTCAATCTAAGTATTTCTACAGGTATTTTTCTAAATAATCTAAAGCTGGCAAAATTTAGTCCAATACACAAGAAGGGAGATCTCTCCGATATGAATAACTATAGCCTTATATAATTTTATCATCATTTTCCAAGATGCTAGAAAGACCTGTTTGTAATGAATTTAGAAACTACCTGGAATCTTTTAATTTATCATGACAATCGGACTTTTATGAAGGACATTCATGCCACAATACACTAACTAGAATGGTGGATGATTGATTAACAGCAGTAGATTAAGATAACCTGGTAGGTACAGTGTTTCTTAACCTTGTTAATCACAAAATCCTTCTGGAAAACCTCAATATATCAAGTTAACCATGAAAGTTTAACTTTGTTTCAATCCTATCTCGAAAGCAGACAACAAGTTCATATTTTAAATAAACTTTCAGATAGGAAACTCATAAGTCAGGTGTTCTGCAAGGATCAGTTTTAAACCATTTCTTTCTGCTGTACATCAATGATTTATGATATCACATTGAGCTATTCAGTACAAACTTGTTCATATATGATATGACATTGTATAACATCAGATCAACTGACCGTGAACTTAACACTAAATTAAACTGGGATTTGGTTAAAATAAACAACTGGTGTGAGACTGGTGTGAGCACAATGGTATGAAGATAAATGCAGCCAAGAAAGAAGACATGATCATAGGTACAGTACAGCTCACTTGATTTTTTTATTCCCAATGCTTTGCGATGGGGGACTTAATTCCCTCCACTTACGCTCCGTGATAATGCTCCTTGGTGGAGGGATAAATACCTACAAATCACCACCGCCTCGGCAGGCACACTGATGGCAACTCCACAATGGAGGGTCTGGTCGACATTACTGATTGACATTTGAGCAGCCACTGAATGAAGACCACCCATGGAAAGACTGAGACATCAAGAGTGATTTACAATCGGATACCATTTGAAGAATCAATCATCTTTATTTCGATCATATATTTGGACAATAAAAAAAATAATTTCAAAAATCTTGTATATTCAGTACATGGATATTTAGAAAAGGTTGATTGACTTCTTTTGCAATAATTTTACACATTTACTTTATTCAAAGAAATTTTAACAAATGTACGCATTGACTTGATGAGAGGCACACCTTCTTGAGCTTCTCTTGAACAGCATACATTTATCCTATTGTTACAAAGGAAAAGTAATCCACTGAGATATGGACAGTTAAATTCCAAATGACAACCGCTTCTGTTTGAAACAACAAACAAACAAACAGAAAACACTGAATTGACACTGAAATGCAAACCACGTGTTTAGTCCCTTAGCAGTAATGGCACAGTCATGAGGCTCAATATACACAGCTTTGAACTAGTTCAATTCTGACTGCATGTGTGCTGTAAGGGACTGACCATTTAATTTATGGGGCTAGAATGTTCTTTCCAACTCAGATATTTTTTTTTCTCACGTCACAAGATAAATTTGTTTCATGTAAAATAAGGAATGGAATAATGTCTCTTTTATACTACAAATCAGAGCAAGACAATTGTTTTCAAACATTTACCCCCCCCCCCCACCCCTTTTAGAAAATTAAATGGTTTCTCCCTAATAAAAACTTCACTTCAGCGGATGTTATACAGTAATCAAGACAGTGACCATTGTCAACACTTATAAAATATTGACAAGGGTTAGCATCAAAAGATGATGTCAATTTTAGCTTGGGAAAGGTGTATTTCTATCACACAAAGCCATCTGACTTGGCACATTGTACTTAACAGCCCCAATTATGGTCCCACCATTAACAACAGATGTTTGATAATTGTTGGGAAGAAAAACAAGGAAATATGAATCTTTCCTGGTTAGTTCACGGACTGCAATCATAAACTTATAGAATTAATCACAGTAGAATAAAACACTGAATACAAGAATAACACGGACAAACCTCCTACTTCTATTCTTCTTATATTTACTTTACAGTGCCACTTGTCAGATGTTGGGTCATGAAAATTGCCAAGAAAACAAAGTTAACAAACAGCTGAACCTAATTTGTCACCTGTGCAGCACATGTTTTAATGGTTAATTAACATTGTACAATACTCTTCATTACATTTTTCATGCATTTATTTCAGATGATTGAAAAGAAAAATCTTAAAAAGAAACACACAGAACAGAATTATTTTTATTTTATCTCTCTACTTGGCTGGGGGGAAAAGACTTTAAATCTGTATCACTTTCCACATATAAAGTTGTATGGTTTGGTTTCAACAGTATTTATTGCAAATATTATGACAGAAAGTACATCAAATATTACATCGAGAGACAGAGGATTGATCAAAAAGATTAAACTTTGTTTTTGTTTCTATACAATATTTATTAAAAAAAACATCTTCACATACAATTCATAACAATGCAATATCTGGGGATTCAGTAGAAAGCTGGAAGTTTATTAAAAACTGTATCACAATGGCATTCTACCAATCAATATTTGCCAACTGTATAAAGTAGATAGATCATAACCTAAATATAAATACTGTATATACATGATTAATTCAAATATTATGTAATTATTGCAGAGATCATATAATAGAGATAAGATAGAACAGATAGGTGTGGTTGTGATCCATGTATTAATTTGAAAAACATATAAATGATTTTAGGAAGGTTTGCACTGCCATAAATATATGTGTATTAATTTCATCAGAGTACATGGAATTGCCAAATAATAATGTCTTAATTGTAAGTCAGAATGGTAAATTGAAAAGAACATGATATCTTAGAGTTGTATATTGTTGACATTCTAATAGAAAGGGTTCAGCTGTTTTGTTATGTTCAGTTTTACAGTACCTACTGTTGGAAACATGATTCAAGAATAAGTTGTTATTTAAATGAGTACATTTGGTTCCCAGGAGAGCATGCTGGAATTGGCCTACCTGATCATCAGTGTTAGAATACATAGGAGTAATATGTTTATCCCCGGTTCATGTAAGTTTTGAGATTTTGTATAGATGGGTTACTTATAATTTCTGTTGGTAATGTGTTCCACTGTTGAATTGTAAAAGGCAGGAATTAATTTTGATATAAGGTAGTTCTACAGAAAGGGAGCTGGATGATTGAGTGCTGTAGGTCTCATTGTTAATAACAAAATGTCGAATTACATCTTTGTAAGTAGTTCGCAGCAAGATCATTGTCCATTTTAAACAACTAATCTTATTTCAAGCTCTCTTTCCTTATTAATGAATAATCTTCACTTAGGTGATCTGACTGACACAAGGACAGGGAGACAATAAACAGATAAATGCAAAAATTTAATACTAGCTGTTTTGATTATTGCACAAGTTCTTCTTTCTATAATCACTGATTTTTCTTTTACAAGAATCAAACAATGGAATATGTGATTTACAGTATGATTCAACAAAATGCTCATTCAATGAAATAAACACTGTTCACTTAACCCCAAGTACATTGTTTATTGTCAACATAATGGCAAAGAAAACAAACCTGCAGAAGAGCTGCTGTTGTGCTTTTAGGTTATCAGTTTGCACATGAAATTAACACATCAATGGCAAAGAAGACAAACCGTGTTGATGGCTTCTGTTGTGCTAGGTTATTAGTTTGCACATGAGCAATCTGTGTTCAGAAAGTGTACGTGTGAATCTACATGTATTTAGGATGACTTGTTGCGACCCTCTGTGAAAAAAAACAAAAAACCCACCAATTTCATAATTAATACAAAACAGTTTAAATCAACGATACGAATCTTAATGCTCTCTCTCTCTCTCTCTCTCTCTCTCTTTGACACATATATCTGAGACTAACATACATATGTGTAGTGTCCCTGCCCATACACACAGATCTGTTAAGTGCATGAACATATCTTCTTTTCTTCACAACATATAGAAATTCAGTATGAGAATGAGCTTTACTTCATTATCTTCTTTATATTTCCGGAACAGTACATGGTCAGTTAGCTCTTAGCAATAATTTTTGTTTTTTGTATGTTCATGCAGCAACCACCACAACTATGCTTTCTTAAGTTTTAATAACCCCTCTATAATTCTGTGATTGGATGTCAGAAGAAATCGTACATTATGTTAATAAGAACTTGTGCATGGGGTAACGATCAGAACTTGTGCGATTTTGTTTCACTTAGGTATGAATGCGATTTTGTTATTAATTTGTTCAATGTTTATTGTTCTTTTCACTGCAGGGAGTACAATATCACTGACTTTCATATGATCATTAAAAACATATATTGCATGAACTGCAACAGAAATAAGGACATGAATGCATCTGTAGATTCCGATAACATACATGTAGTATTGAAAAAAAATAATTAGATTCATTGCACAAAATGTAGTATTAATACAGTTTGTGAGGCATTGTAATTATGTTAATATTATCTAAAATTTGATTTGGCATTATATATCGTACATTAACTTTGTTAGAACTAGCAAATGTTTATAATTACCTGAATGATCACATTTTTTCTGTTTCAAAAAGTAAGCAAATTGCTCCCAAAAGAGATGACGATGTAGATAAATCGGTGTCTCTCTCTCTCTCTCTCTGACACTCTTTAGGGCATGCTTGCAGGGGTCATAAACAGTGAACCATGTCCATTTTATTGAGACCAAGTCCACTTGGCGATGGTACTCAGATGTGACTCCGCGAGAAAGCGTGGTGTGAAGAGCTATTCTCTGCAAGATGCTGTGGCAACTCCATCAGGATGTGCAGAGAGATGGTGGAGGTTTTTTTCTTAATATTCTCCACTCTCTGTCATCCCCCTCAGCGAAGCGTGGGGAATAAAAAAAATCACGTGAGCTGTACTGTAGTCGAGCCAAAGTAAAGGTTGAGAAAGAAAACTTCCAAGTAATGCTAAAAGGAATAGATATAGAACAGTCTTGAAATGAAAAACTACATGGCATTATGATTGACAGTATCATGAGCTGGAAAATGCAAGTTGATAAGGTCATTAAAAAAAGTAAACTCACTGCTTTATTTCTTGAACAGAATATAATCTTATCTCTCTCAAGAAAAGAGAAAGATATTCTACAATGCCTATATCATGCCACATCTGGATTATTACATACAAAACAGACACAGCAGCAAATAACAAACAAACGCTAATGCCACCTTTAACTATAAGATAAAGACCCTGTACTTTACCCTCAAGTCTACATCTGTGGCCAAGACGGTGACCCCAATGCCACTACCAACTGAGAGATCTTCTGTAATATTCACTACATAAGATGTTTGCATGAACTGTGGGGCATTCAGGTTTCGTCTTATGTCAACAGTAACCTCAGCATAGTCACTTAAACCACCATCATCAGTGACCTGCACCAGCAGCTGCAAGATACAAAAAATATTTTCCAGGTATTGGCATTCTTGTAACACAGTATCAACATTGTATGTAGATTCTGAAATTGGCATTCTTGTAACACAGTATCAACATTGTATGTTGACTCTGAAATTGGCATTCTTGTAACACAGTATCAACATTGTATGTAAACTCTGAAATTGGCATTCTTGTAACACAGTATCAACACTGTATGTAAACTCTGAAAAGGTTAAAGACAGCCTGTAAAGCTAAAATAATTACACTGGTCTACAATTTTTTCAAAGTCGTCTGCTTCAGAGATAAATTGTGCTATTTATTAGGGATTTTGATGTGCTGAATTCAAATATGACAATTAAAACAACTGATTGGCTACTGTTTCCAAGATATTTAAGTTTTTACATTTTACGTCTATGTATATTGTGTACATAGTAGACTTTTAATCATAACTTGTAAACCTAGGTCTTTTCATGTGTTTATAGTTGCTTTACATGATAATATTTCACCTGTTCTATTTATGTAATGCTTTAAAAAACAGCAAAAGGGTTATGTAAATAAAAAATGTATTGAAACAAAAATAAAAAAACTATTATGTATATATAGGTATATTTTACAGTGGATCAGTTATCTTGTCTTTAATAGCTTTGTTGTCTAAAGACACCACAACTTGTAAAAATTGTACATCATATGAAGGGGTATTGAAAAGGTTTGGAATAATAATGCACTATACAACAAAAGTTCTTTTAAAGTGAACAGTGTGTCAGTACATCCTCTCAGAGTACTCCCCATTTTTAGTGAACAGTGTGTCAGCACATCCTCTCAGAGTACTCCCATTTTTAGTGAACAGCGTGTCAGTACATCCTCTCAGAGTACGCCCCATTTTTAGTGAAGAGTGTGTCAGTACATCCTCTAAGAGTACTCACAATTTTTAGTGAACAGTGTGTCAGTACATCCTCTCAGAGTACTTCCCATGCACCTCTACACATTTTCTCAGTCTGATTATCCAGTTATTAAATGCCATTTTGTATTCACTTTTTGATATGTTGTTCATAAACTGCAAAACTGTACTTCCAACTGCGCATAG
The DNA here is from genome assembly GCA_029931535.1 of Margaritifera margaritifera. Taxonomy (NCBI): domain Eukaryota; kingdom Metazoa; phylum Mollusca; class Bivalvia; order Unionida; family Margaritiferidae; genus Margaritifera; species Margaritifera margaritifera. Next base: position 8,006,794 of record JAQPZY010001699.1, on the reverse strand, counting down.
TGGCTTTCAAGTCATCTGCCCCACAGTAAATCTGTGATAATGGGATTAAGCCAAAAATCACTAGTGAGTTTAATCAGGGCTGTATAGAGGCTGTGGCAAAGTTTGGATGCTGTGCTCCTTCAGGAAGTCTGTCACAATGGCAGATTTATGTGCAGGTGCATTGTCATGGAGTAGATCAACACCTTGGGTACCAGTGCATGGATGGGTGGTTCAATTGTGTCCACAACTTTTGGCAATACTTTGGAGGCATAACAATGTCAGGTACCTGGACAACCATCTAAAAATATTGCATATAAAACTCGCTTGACAGGTCTGACTGTGTTAAGCGATTTGTGGACTCATCTAATTATTTTCAAACTTCATTTTCTCTTCAGTTCAGAAAATTAAATCCATGTTTCATCACCTGTGACAATCTCATTCAAAAGCATCTGGCCACTCTTTTCAGTGGGAGAGTACCATAAGAGCACCCAGATTTCACAGTATGCTCTTTGCTCAGTAGCTGATTTGTTCTCATTCTCCTACATTTTTAGGTCACTGTTACTTACCTATGTTACATCAGACACATATATCAGCAGGTGTCTATCGATTAGCATTATGGAGGAAAAAAAAGGTATTTATCTTGCACAATATTGATCCCACTTTTGGAGGTGCATGTCACCAACAGGAACACTTATAATGACATAATATTGTGATGTCATTACAAGAATAAACAGCTAGTCGTTGAGTCAGACATGTGCTGTAGTAATAGGTTATATAATAGAATGCAACTGTGTGGAAAAAAGCAATTTGATTTATTTTCCATGTTAGAATCGAAATAATGAATTAAAACGGGTATTTATTTAAAAAGATAAATACCTTTTTTCAATGTTGCAATTTTTTTACATATTCCCCTTACTTTGGTGCACTTGGGGATAATTTCAAATTGCAATGTATTTATCTAGATATCTCTTTTCAAGTCATTATTTCTTAAATATGAACGCTTTCCTTGAAATTGAAGGATTATTGTATTTAAAGTAGAAGTGGGCTGGTTTTCTGGCTTTGTCATTTTGATGTGCAGTGAAACACCAGCTGCTAAAATTAAGATAGTAAATTATGCTCTTTTTTTCTTACCAGACACCAGATACTATGAAATCAGTTAGCAACATTGAAAACTTGCCTCTACTGGACATGCACCCAACTTCTGGTGACCCTCCACCATTTTACCGCAATTCTCCTGATATTCTGAAGATTGAGCCAGGTCAGCCCCCTGCTGACACCATGTTCACAGACACGACAGAGCCAGAACCCCAGGAAGAGTCGAGACAGTCTCCCCAGGCCCCAGCTTACTACCTGCAGAAAATTAGAAGGAAGGCACTCTCTGTAAGTCATTCTTTTTTTCATTTCCTCTAAAGTAGTATTTTGAAAGTATTTTGAATTTATTGGTGATGCAGATTATTGTGTATGAAATTGACCTTAAGACTTAAATAGAAGTGCATTAGAACATATCATACAAAGACATGGATTCAAGAGAACACATGTATCGTATCCAAACATACCTTCCCAGTATATAACCTTGTAAATATTTGCACAATAATATTAATGTTGATACTGCCACTACTGTCATTACCAATTATATTAATGTTGATACTACTGCTACTGTCATTACCAATAATAGTAATGTTCAGATACGACTGTTACTGTCATTACCAATTATATTAATGTTCAGATACGACTGCTACTGTCATTACCAATAATATTAATGTTCAGATACGACTGCTACTGTCATTACCAATAATATTAATGTTCAGATACGACTGCTACTGTCATTACCAATAATATTAATGTTCAGATACGACTGCTACTGTCATTACCAATAATATTAATGTTCAGATACGACTGCTACTGTCATTACCAATAATATTAATGTTCAGATACGACTGCTACTGTCATTACCAATAATATTAATGTTCAGATACGACTGCTACTGTCATTACCAATAATATTAATGTTCAGATACTGCTGCTACTGCATTACCAATAATATTAATGTTCAGATACTATTGCTACTATCATTACCAATAATATTAATGTTCAGATATTATTGCTACTATCATTACCAATAATATTAATGTTGATACTACCACTACTTGTAATAAAAACAGCTGTCATGTTCCACAAGCCATGATCACGAATTTCCCTGAACAGAACTATCAGCATCTCCAACGCATGAGTTTCACACCACTGTTTCTTGTCATCTCAGTTTTATTCATGGGCATATTTCCCCCAATAACCTGATTTTGGATGTAGTTGGTTCTGTTTTCAGACGTATGGTAGCATTAACAATAACTGTATTCAGTGATTAAAATGCTGAACCAGTCTAAGTGAATTGGCTCATTTGTTTATATGGGTGAATTCTTGTTATATTTGGAGTTGTAGTGTCCAGATCATTTAAAGTATTTTTAAAGAAAATGTGGCTTATCTTTCAAAATTTTCAGAGTTGATTTTGGGGAGGGGGTTGATGGCACTTTTAACACATTATTGGCTATATCATGCCAAGGAAATTGGAGTTAAATGCCTTTCCCAAGGACACTGTGAGCAATGGAAATCAGGTAGTAAGAATTTGAGATGTTCTCGATTTTTCCTCACACTGTGAAATATCATTGGAATGAAAGCATGGGGGATGACATAAATTGATGAATCAGTAATTTGAATGAACAGGGCTAAGATTAATGAGGTTGTACTGTGCATGTAAAATTAAGAAAAATTATATTTAAAAAATTTGAATGGTTAGAGGGCATTTTGAATAATCTTTTTATAACCTTGTTATGTATACCTTATGTCATCTTTATGCCAAAATAGGGTAACATAGCTTTATAGCTTCTATTAGTTTTCTTGCAAAAGTTGTGCAAATTTCATCATTTGAATCAGTTGGTTGAATCACATTATAAGAACAGTTCATCAGACTTCAACAGGTTCTACATGCATATCTTTATTGGTTTTTGTCTTCAGAATTATTATCCAGTAAAACTGGATGAAGCATAAACTTATTTTATTTGCACTGCTGTGATTAGGTACTAATTCTACATACCATGTATACTCACTTATAAGTCAAGTCCAACAGCAAACTGTACAGACTCTGATCTGCCATTACAGTCTGTGTAGTTTGTTAGGAGTAATTAGTAGAACAAACAACATGGACCCTCCTTTATCTGGTGGTGCATTATGCAACGGCAGATCAGGGTAACCCATCTATGTCGTTTACAGTTGGATTCAACTGATATGCGAGTATATATGGTATTAAAAAACAACTTATTGCCATAAAAACAGTTTTAACAATCTTTCTTCTATTTTCTACATAAACCTCGCTTTTTGCACAGCTCTGTAAAAGCTTTTGCTATGATATTTGACTTTGTGAATATGCCTAATGCTCAACACCACCCCATGTATTACCTTGTATCTCTGATTTGCCCATTGATGTAGCTAATTCAGCTCTCTTCAGGTTTTCTTCATGGTAGGAATTCTAGTGAAGGGTGCGGAAAGTGAAATTTACTGTCATACCATCTTTTGGTTATCAGCTCCATGCTTGAGTAGAGTAAACATTTCAACCACTCATTTCTAATTGTTACATCTTGTATTTTCATTCATCTTCTCTGATTTTTGCCTTTTGTTTAAACTTTGTATTCTTTGATGCTTTATTTGTAAAACTAAAATTAATATTCAAATAAGAGAAAATAATCTTGGTTGAACATTATTATCCAAGTTAGAAATATTTTTAGAGTATTTTTTACTTAACCCTATAAGTTGTGTAGAGAAAGCCTCATTCTTTTCTTTAGGTAGAAAAAAACAGATGACAGCTGTTTCATCAGGCAGGTTAAAAAATGAAAGCAGAGGTTTTAGAATTTACAGTTGTTTTCATTCTTACATTTTACAATCTTTCTATTAACATCAGCAGGAAAATTTAATGTAAGCATGAATGGTGAGTTTCACAATCACTGATAATAAAAGATAATGCTCATTATTGCATTTCTCGATCATCAAAAGATCAAAAGCTCGGTTTAGGTGTATGCCTCATGCATGCATCCTAAAGACAATAGTAGATTATTATAGCCAAACAGCCTACTTAGCTCTCTTATTGGATATTATTGGTCCTAGTTTGAGAGAAAGCCTTTAAAATCAAATTAAAATTAATTAATAACAAATGATCCAAGGATAAAAGCATTCATATAGCTTGATATTGTGCTCTTGATCCCTTCTCTGAGGCCAATAAATCAAGCGAGTGTCACATGCATGATCAAAACAAATGTACAAGCTAGTTGGATCTTGCAAAATTAAATTACCTCTAATGACCTTTCAAGGTTGATAATTATATTAGATAATCACCATAAATTCTTTCCTCAATGTAACTTTCATCAGCTGTTGAACTTGCTAGTGAGGACATGGCAATGTGGTTATATAAAAAGTAAATGGTGTTTGCTGCAACTGCAAAAAAATGAGATTTTCTATTGGTTCTTTAAGGAAGAATACATCAACTGGTGTGGAATAAGGGATAGAAAATAAAATTGTTTGAAAGGGAAAGTGAATGTATCAAGAAAACATGGGGAATACAGAATGATCATCGTCTTTGTGACTAGCATTATTTTTTATTGACCCAGGTGTTCACTCACCCTCCCCTTTGATTGATTGTAATCACATGAATATTAATAAATGAAATAAATATATGCTGTGTATGTACTAATGGCATATCCTTTATTTAAATGAACTGTCACTTGGAGAAATGAATAAATAAATAAAGAAATATCCTATATGATATTGTTAAGTTTGCTGACATATCATCACTAATAGCAACATATGCAATAGTCTGAGCCTATAAAAACTTAACATTTTCTTCATTTTTTCATTAAAAAAGTCACAGGAATAACCTTCTGTCTCTTTTTTCAAATTATTTTTCAATATTTTTGCTACACTGTTGTCATGTTGAAATATGTTGCAATACTTGTATCATGTTAAGTTGTTAGAACTTGTGCCCAATCCCATTGTATCATATTGTGACAATAAAATAAGTTTAAACTAAAACAGGAATAACATTAAAATTTAAAAGTGGAGGTATTTCATTGAATATTGAAACCTCATTGAGTGTTAATCTCAGTGCCTATCTTTCATTATGAAGATCTGTTCTTGACACATCTTACAGCTGGATATTTATCCACCAAAAACTGCCCAGTTTGGAAAGTATCACTATGATTATCTCTAAGTCTGTTTTAGAGAGTCAAAGTTATTCAGCTTGCATTGGAAAGAGACAAAGATGTTATGATTGGGACTTTGCATTGGAAAGAGACAAGGACGTTATGATTGGGACTATACTGTTCTTTGTTTAAATTTGCCATATCAAGTTGACATTCTATGGTTTGATCTGATCTGCTGGCACATTATATCCTGGTAGATCTGGATCAGTGCTTCACTGTAAGGTCTCCACATGTTTGAACATGGTAAGAACTTGCATTGAAACATACATTAAGGATGATTGCTTTTGAAATGTTAGAGTAGTTAACCTTTTTTCAAAAAAGTTGATATTTTTACATTGTAAAAGATCCAAACAATCCATAATCACTAAAAATGTACAGGTTAGTGTGTAATTTATTGCACTACTCTTAGCTGAATATCTGTCACTAGGTAAGGGTAATTATAGAGAAAAATATGGGAAAATGTGCCTCGTCATCAGTTGCCCATAAAATAATAGCACAATGAGTATTTAAAAATTCATCAAATTTGCACAGGTTGAAGATCAAAGACTCTTAGCAAATACACAAAGAAAATGGTATGTTGGTCAGTGATTTTATTCAAGATGACAAAATTATTGAGATTACATTGGTTTTTTGCAACAGAAAGCCCGTGTAAATCTTAAAGATGTCCAAAGGTTTTGTATACTTTTCCTTGACTATATCATTTTCTTTCACAGGACTGTTGTTATGATTTTTAAAATTGTATAAGAATTTGTAAATAAGAGATGGAAATCGCAACCATGTCATTTTATATCGTCTCACCCTATGTTCATAGCACTATATATAGGTAAAAAGTGATGTCATATCAATGATATCATTATGCAATTATAATGTCATTTAGAACTGCGCAGTAAGAGTTGATTTTACAAAAGCAGATTTTTTTTTACCTTAATTAGCATGTGTTCATCAATCCGAAGAAGGCAATTTAATAGTATAGATATCTTCTCATGAAGAGCAGGTTTTGAAACATCTTATTGGAGCCTACAAGGAGATTGAGAGGCATCATGGCCAATGGTGTCCACTGCAAATGCAGGACCCAGATCTTCCAACCCTTATGGTTTGACTAAGTCATACTGAAATAACCTTAAATTATGGACTTATGGAATAATAGCAAAAATTATGAAAATACAACTGTTGTGGTCGGATCTGGATTATGACTTGTCTGTGTTAGGTCCGGATTTGGGTTTCATATTAGATTTAGTGGAGTTGCTAAGAGAACCAGACTAACTTTACAGGAATATGTCAGATGCTTTAAACTGTCCATATTTTTCATGCGAAATGCCTGCATGATCAAGCTGTTGCTTACAGTATTTTCTAGAAATGGCATCCAACAAACTGAAACAATTTTGTTAAAGGTGAAAGTGACAATAAGCCTGAGAAAATGTTTAAACAATCAACACAGAAGTATTAAAAGGAATATTCATATTCTTGAAAAAAAGCAGGAAAGGCAATACTTGCATTTATTGGATTTCATGTTGTGTTGATTTGAGTATGTCTCATGGTGGGAAAGTAGACTGCCATTGCCACTTAAAATTGAAACAACCCAGAAGATAATGTCAGGTTGAGAGATCTAGCAAGAAGCCATTAAGCTCCATGGGGTTTGGAACTGCAGTTTCTGAAACTGTACTGGAGGTAATTAAGGTTTATGTGTACTTCACAAACTTTTTAGTTTAACATAGTCTTTGCCTTTGCTGCGTCAGTCACAGATCATAGTTCTGAACTTATTAAATGCATGTTTTCCAAGTGGACAACAGCAGTACATGATAATTAGTTACACCTTACTGAAAATTTTTCTAAATTTCAGAAAAATATTGACTGCCTTACTGAGAAGGAAGGTCTTGTTATGGTTGGCTGGTCTGAGGATCAGAAGGTCTTGTTATAGTTGGCTGGTCTGAGAATCAGAAGGTCTTGTTATAGTTGACTGGTCTGAGGATCAGAAGGTCTTGTTATAGTTGACTGGTCTGAGGATCAGAAGGTCTTGTTATGGCTGGCTGGTCTGAGGATCAGAAGGTCTTGTTATGGTTGACTGGTCTGAGGATCAGAAGGTCTTGTTATGGTTGTTACGTCTGAGGATCAGAAGGTCTTGTTATAGTTGGTTGGTCTGAGGATCAGAAGGTCTTGGGTTCAAGTCCCATATTGAGATTGCTATTGTGCCATTCAGTGAAGCACCTGACCTGGCATGCACCATTAGACCTAGCTTTTAATTGATAGCAGCTTCTGCTTGGAGCTTAGCATGCAAATGACTGGTGTCCATAGTGTGGGACAGTTATGCTCTCTCAGTTGCTTTCCACCATGGAAAGCTCTGGAATTGTGCACCACTTGTAGGTTTATAAAGATCTTAACCTGTAAGAGGGGATGGAATATTTGTATTTTCCATTATAATATGGAATAATAATTGAGGTTGATGAAAATGAAAAGTCAACTTTATTCATCACTTTATTATGATGTTGTCATCAGGTATTTTCTTCAGAATCATCAAGTAGAAATTCTTGTAGCTGGAAAAGAAGACATCCATACTACTGGTCTAAGGTAACAAAAATAAAAAATAATAATAATGAATGTTAGTTAACTGTTTTGTTTCCTGTCAGCAAATTATCTGTGAACTCAGGCTTGGGAGATTGTGAGTTAAAGTGTCTAAAAAATCTGTGAACTGAGGCTTGGGAGATTGTGAGTTAAAGTGTATAAATAATCTGTGAACTGAGGCTTGGGAGATTGTGAGTTAAAGTGTCTAAATAATCTGTGAACTGAGGCTTGGGAGATTGTGAGTTAAAGTGTCTAAATAATCTGTGAACTGAGGCTTGGGAGATTATGAGTTAAAGAGTCTAAATAATCTGTGAACTGAGGCTTGGGAGATTGTGAGTTAAAGAGTCTAAATAGCCACCATATTTGTGACCTTGAGCAAGTTGCTTTTGAATAGGTACCACCATCCAATGCAGCACTTCAAGTTGCCACTAAAATGGTCACATTTGCTACTAAAAATTCAGAATTGGTGAGTAAAAAGTGTCAACTGGTTGTCCTCTGGTGATCTTCAGAATCATAATACAACAACTAGAAAATGACACTAACATTGTCTGATTACAAGTATATACATGTTTTATATTTAACACACTAACACTGTCTAATTACAAGTATATACATGTTTTATATTTAACACATTCAGCAGATGCAATTTAATTCACAGCATAATCCCTTTTCAATTGTAAAACTGCTGATCCTACATTAATTTGCCATTTTTACATATGACAAGTCTGGCAAGCCTATAAGTGCTAATACATGACATGTGCAGTCAACCTAAGCTAATGATACTGATCCAGAAAAATGTGGACATGAAGACAAATATGGAAAATTTTGTCAGCAGTAAAATTAGTGTCAGTTAAACTACCTTAAACACAGATATGACTAAGGCTTCCTTAATGTAACTACCATCAGCAGAAAATAAAGGTTAAGGCCATTTATCAGTCAATCTGAAGCCAGGCAGTATGTAGAGATGGCTATGTGAACTCCAAATAATAAATTTTAAGAAGGTTGCCTAGTGGCTACTAAAGTTTGATAGGTACATGGAGCACTACAATGCAGGTGGCGTGGGGAAGAGGGTATCCATCTTCTGCAATGTTCATCTAGCCATCTGTCCATTTTGGGGACCATTTTGTTTGTTATTGCATTCTCCCTCCTGGAATCATTGCAGCCTGATTGTATAAAACCTGTTTGAATCTAATAAAGTAAGAATTTCTACACTAAATATTATTCCAGGCATGGCTTCAAAAACCTCCATTTTTTGGAACAAGTTAATACCATTTTCTTACTGCCAATTTGGACATGTTATCATATCAACAAAGTTATAATCAGAGTAACACAAACATATTTTCCAAACTATATTTATTTCATGCAAAAACTACTCAATATTGTAGAAAATCTTTTTTAAAAAATCACGACTAAAAAGAGAAGGAATAAATACGTGTAGTAGAAATCTTGACCCTTTTCATTATTTTTTATTACAAAGAATTCTTTCCTTCCAGATATTGAACTGGAAGTATGAATTTTTTGTTTTGTAAACAAGACTTCAGTTGTCTGGAACTACGATGGCACAGTGGTTAGCGTGTTAGCCACAACAGAAAGGGGCACAGGTTCAAATCCCACTATCGGCTGTGCCTGGGTTGGCTACTGTGGTGTGTCCTTGGTCAAGGCACTTAACTCCACTTGCCTCAGCACTAAAAACCTACTTGTGTTGCTCTAAAACACCAAACCAAACAAAATCAGATTTCATTTATCAAAATTACATCTAAAATTAAAAATTATCTATACCAAACAAAATCAGATTTCATTTATCAAAATTACATCTAAAATTAAAAATTATCTGTACCAAACAAAATCAGATTTCATTTATCAAAATTACATCTAAAATTAAAAATTATCTGTACCAAACAAAATCAGATTTCATTTATCAAAATTACATCTAAAATTAAAAATTATCTGTACCAAACAAAATCAGATTCCATTTATCAAAATTGCATCTAAAATTAAAAATTATCTGTAAATAATAAAATGTCTCTACGAGAAATTTTTTTTTTCTCATGAAAATTAATTGAAAGAGAGGACATGTCAATGTGATATATTATTCACAATTCCCCCTGTGTTACAGATTCTTAATTTTGTTGGTTGGAGTTTAAAGATGTTTGTAGTAAGTGACTTCAGTTAAAATACCATATTCTGTGTTAGACATTTTTGCAAATGTTTTTGATATAAATTAAAGCATCAATTTTTTCAGATTTAGGCTATTTTTTAAATACAGTGAAATATTCCTAAACCACTCCATCGGAAACTGGCCTCCTATAGTCTCATTAAACCAGGTCTCTCGCATATTTCCATGATCTCCACCAAATGAGGATTTGATAACAAAACTTGAGTTTTCCTTATAATGCCAGAATGAGACTTTCCCAAAATTTGGAAATGTGATTTGATTAGTTGATGAGATCAAGTGACATAATACGTTATTATGATGATGAGATGATGTCATGTTTCACTGGTTGATTGAGACCCAACTCCAGCATTAGCATCTTTTTCAAAATGTTGGCATAATGAGTGCAGAAAGTGTATCTAGATAAATTTTGAGATAGCAAGGAATGTCTTTGTAGTTACTTCTACAAAGCACCTTCTATCATTAACAGTAATCAATGAAGGATTTTGCCAGAGCCTCTTATGGCAGAAATCTCACAGAGACACTCAAGAGTCTGGTTGAACGAGACCAGGCCTTCTCCAGACTGGTCAAAAATAGTTTTCCCATGAGTGCTGTTTTAATTTAACGTACATATACTGGCCACCTATCTTAAAATGCCCAAAATCTTTGGTCTCTGCAGTGTCCACTTTAGGGGAGTTTCACTGTTTTATTATTGTTATTGTTGCTTTTTCGTTGCACAGTGTTACATTTTTGAAATTTATGACAAGGTTTCAAAAGTTCAAAAATCAAACCACAAAGAAGTATAATTTACATTCTTACACTACTTTGCTGACACTTCAAAAATTAAGGATTAGTATTGAAAGAGTATACAGTTTTCACATTTACTTCTTGTCTTTCCATCTGACAACAGTATGAAGAGAAAATGTTGTATCTTTCTTTTTAGAAGTTGAAGAACACCATTTCATCAGTCCAGGTTTCTCCACATTCTTTACATATGTCTTTCATTGTATTATTAGACCAAATAAAGCTGTCTTTATGTTGAAATTTTTTTTCTAATCCACCATTAGAATAAAAATGTTGTTATTGAGGCAGACTTATCAGTCTAAATGTATATTATTAAGTGAAAAAACATAGTGGCAAGGATAGCTTTGAATTCTGGGAGACCAAAACCTTATAAAATCTCCATGAGCAACTAACAATTTTCAGATTATTAATTTTCTCAGATAATAAAAATAATAATAATAATAACAAGATGCCTATCCTCTAAATTCTGTCAAGTTAATTGTCCTTAATTGCACATCTACATCGACACCTTACTTAACATACAAAGTGTCAGTAAACTCTTCTATATAACCCACAACAGAAAAATCTCCTACCAGAAATTCTATTTGTTCTAATATACTCTGTTTAGAAATTTTTCAGAATTTCACACAAAAAAGGCCCACAGGAAATTGGTAAAACCTAACTGTACAGCTTCACTACATATACCAGTTTTTAAGCCTACAAAAACTTGAGTGCCTTCCTTTCAGATGTTTAGGAAAGAAGTGATAACAACCACCTGATCTCTCAAAATACCCCTTTTTTTTTGTTGGTACAATTTTGAAGAAATTTGCCCAAAATGAACTAGAAAATAAATTAAAACTTTTTTGCACCTCTACACCAACCATTTAATTAGCCTACATAGTTTCATTAAAATCCATCAATCAGCTTAGGAGGATATGTGAAGACAATCTTCTTTGTAAAACCTGACTTACCAAAATCTCTCTTTTTTGACAGTTTTTTTTATAGAAAATTACCAAAAAATGAGGCATAGGGAAAAAAGTGACCATACTGCCCCTCTATACCAGACACTTATTTAGCTTTCACAGTTTAAATAAAATCCTTCACAAACATCATATCAGAAGAAGTTATAACAGGCTTCTTCTCAAAACTTAACTTCTCTCCTTTTGTAAAAATTGTTGTCAGATTACCTAAAAGTGAGGCAGATGAAAAAAGTCAAGCCTTATTGGGCATATAAACCAACCACATATCAAGCTTGCAGAGTTTCTGTCCTACAAAACAGTTTAGGAGAAGTGATGACAAGTTGAATTCTAAAAATTCTCTCTTTTTTAAAATAGTTTTTCAAGAAATAAAATTAAAAAAATGGGCCAGAAGAAAATGTTAAACCTTATTGTGCATCTACACTAACCACATATCTAACCTACAAAGTTGAAGTGAAATCCTTCAAACAGGAGGAAAGCAATGACAAGCTAAATTCTTAGAATTCCACCATTTACAAAAAGTTTTATGGAAATTTGTCTAAAAATGGGCCAGAGGAAAAAGTAAAACCTTTTTGTGCATTTACATTAACCACATATCTAGTCTGCAATTTTCATTTAAATTCTCCGAGCAAGCAGTGTGGGAGGAGAAGCAATAGCAAGCAGTGTGGGAGGAGAAGCAATAGCAAGCTGTGTGGGAGGAGAAGCAATAGCAAGCTGTGTGGGAGGAGAAGCAATAGCAAGCTGTGTGGGAGGAGAAGCAATAGCAAGCTGTGTGGGAGGAGAAGCAATAGCAAGCAGTGTGGGAGGAGAAGCAATAGCAAGCTGTGTGGGAGGAGAAGCAATAGCAAGCTGTGTGGGAGGAGAAGCAATAGCAAGCTGTGTGGGAGGAGAAGCAATAGCAAACTGAATTCTCAGAGTTCCCCTCTTTTCAAACACTTTTAAAGAAATTTCCTCAGAAATGGGCCAGAGGAAAAAAGTAAAACCTTGTTGTGCATCGGCACCAACCACGTATCTTAAATCAACAATGTTTCATTAAAATCCTGCGAGTGGTGTGAATTATTCTATGCCCACCATAAGGCAGATTGTATATTGTTATTGTAGTAATTGATGTAACTTCAGTTGGAATTTAGACATGTGAGAAGATTTTATGATCCCAGGTTCTAATGCTGCATGCTGACTCCCTACACTATGGTTGCCCTTAGTTTATAAATGAAGCTAGCTAGCGGACCTTGGACCTCAGAGAAAGCATTCCATGGGAATCATGCTTAGGCTTGATGCTGAGCTAAACTTATTGTCAGATTATGTAAACTGTGGATATTTATCTATCTCCAGCTCTATCTTAAGCACTTTACACCTACTGAAACTTGGCTACAAATTTCACAACAAATGGTCACAAAGCTAAATGTTTGTTATTGCAAGCTTTCAAACACACTATTCCTGCCAAATAAAGGGTTAATTTGTTTCAGTGGGCTTCAGGACCTAATTGTAACATTCCCCACAGTGAGGCCAGGGTGAGCTAAGGGTAATACCACGTGTAACATGATTCACAGTTAATAAAATAACCAGTAAATAAAAATGTATCCATCAATCATAGCCAACTACAATACAACAAGAAATAATTAAATGTATTGAGAGGGTTTATAAAAATATATACAACTGTATCTTTTCATCTAGCTAAACACAATACAATATGAAATAACTAAATTTGGCAGTATAATATTGTCCATCTGTAGTTCTCTACATCTAACCATCATCAACCTTTGTAAATAGCTTGCATTTGGGACAAGGAAGAAATCTATCAATTTCTGGCTCAAAAGGTCAATGGTCAAGGTCACAGAGACTAAGGGTAGAAAAACTGTTTAAACGTAACTTGACTTCTATTCCAGATATTGTGACCAAACTTAAAAACACAACTTGCATTTGAGATTAGAAAGACCCCTATTGATTTGGGGGTCAAAAGGTCAAAGGTCAAGGTTATGGCAACACAATTAAGAAAAATAGCTTCCACAATATATTTATTTCTGTATCATCTACATTGCCCAAATTTTGTAGATGACTTGCATTTGAGACAAGGAAGAAACCTATTTATTTTGGTGTAAAAGGGAAAGGTCACAGAGACTGAAAGAAGGAAACATAAGACTACTAAAGTTTTGTTCTACATCTCTTGTCCAAACATTTTAGATGGCTTGCATTGGAGACATAATTCTTAGAGGAATATGGTTTCCACAAAATAACTTAAATCCTATGCCGCAAAACGTGACCAAACTTTTTTTTGTGTGTGGAAGGTTTGCATTTGAGATATGAAGGGCACCTTAATTGGTCATAGATCAAAAGAGCTTATCGGATGGCCTGTTGTCTGTCGTCTGTCATCTGTCCATCATCTGAAGTCAGTTGTCCATCCATCCATTAGCACATTTGTTATTGCTACTACTCCTAAACTACTTGGAGGATTGCCATGAAATTCTACACACACATTCATCCCATGGTCTAGTTCAGGGGTCTCCAAACTTTATCAGACGAGGACGAGGACCTTGTTAGATTTCTGAAGGGGGTTTGCGGGCCGAAGCAACTGTGAAAAATTTAAATATATGCAACATCATTTTAAAAAAGTACAACACCATGGGCCAGACAAATCGAAGCCACGGGCCACAGTTTGGAGACCCCTGGTCTAGTTAGTCCTATCACTACTTTTCCCCGCATGGATGGTCAAATCGACATGGAGTTTTACTAAAAGAGTTCTCATGATGTCTAGTTGGTCTGAAATGAAAATGGTGCCGATCTGACATCCAGTATGGCCACCAAGGCAGCAATTTTGAAAATCTAGTTATCACTACTCCTCCTGAACAGAAAGTCATATCAACATGGGGTTTTCACCAGACTTATTATGATGTCTAGTTGATCCTATGTTAAAATGGTGCTGCTCAGACATCAAATATGTCTGTCACAGTGGCCATGTTGAAAATCTTGGTATTGCTGCCCTTCCTCAATAGATAGTCATACCAACATGTGGTTTTGACCAGAACACTTCTTAGGACATCTAGATGGCCTCAGTGAAATTGGTGCTGATCTGATGTTCAATATGGCCATCATGGCAGCCATCTTTAAAATCTTGTTATCCCTACTGTTACCAAACTGCTCTATAGGAATCATATTTAAATTCCTATAGGAAACTCATAGGACTCCTGTGATGATTTCCTATGGGAAGCTTATAGGTAATTTATATGCAAATTAGTTGGAATATTCCTTGGAAATTTGTAGGAATATCATAGTAAATTGCCCTATAGAAATTCTCTAAGATTCATGTTAGATTACTATAGGATTCCTCAAAGATTCCATTAGGGCATTTAAAAATTACTATGCATATTTTCCTATAGCAAATTAACAACTGTACTGGAGATCCCTGGTCCTATATATAGTCAAATCCTATAGATAGTAAATCCTTTTAAAAAATAATATTCAGACATACTTGACAGGTAATAATTGCTGGTATAGGAGAGGATTTCAACATTAAAAATTGCTTTGTTCATTATTAGCAGATGATAAAGTAACATCTCTAACAAAGACCAGCATATCATATTCAGTTTTAAAAAACTAACATTGATACAGAATTAACTAAGGAAGCACACGATAAAGAAAAAGAAAGATATTTTTGTTAGATATGGCACTTTTAATCATGAACAAATTTGCAATTGTTCTATTATCATTGCATCTGGAATTAGCAGTGGTAGCTGAGTTCAAATACTGCAGGCTGCTTAATTATTAATTTCCCTGAGTTTGCAATTTTTTCTTCAGCATCTTTCTTGTGTTTACACAGTTTTCATTGATTTTTTAATCATTTCAGACTCAATTGCTTATGGAAATCTCTGGTATACAAATGCTTAAAAAAAATAAATTGTAATCCTTGATTTCCAGTTTGTAATTGTTAGCTCTTACATATCATGTATGTATTTGTGTTTAATGGTACCTCATCACAATAATGGCTATATGGTGCCAATTAAAAGTAAAGTAAATGAAATGAAAAGGTAAAAAATATCAAATCCTTAAAACATATGGTCAAATTATGTTTTATATAAACCATATTCCTGCATTATACTGAAATAAAATGTATACTCAGAAAACTGTTGTGCCATAGGCTTCAAAATTATTTCCACTTTAATTTCAGAACATCAATATTTTGGTAAATAATTTTGAAATTCCACCTGATTGCCTAATTATTTTACAGATGTACAGAACCAAATGTTCTGTGATAAGTGGAGGCATACAATTGTTTGCATTAATGGAACAAATATTTGACGAGCACCTTATTCAGACATGAAAATGATGTGAGCTAGTTGAATGAAACGAGTGGCTAATTTTTCTTTTCCACCAATTTGGCAAGACCAAATCAATTCTAACCCCAAACACCCAGGAAACCAGAAACTGATATCAGATGAAAACCTGCAGATGTATTCTCACCTGGCACATGCAATGGTTTTGTTTAAGGGTCTATTGCCATTGGGTTCACTGCCATCATGGTTTCTGGTAGGTTATGTGCAAAGAGAAGTTTCGCACAATGTTAGTTAAGCTGCATTGAATCATAATAATCAAATCATTTCCTTAGCTTTATTGCTGGCAATAATAAAAATTATGTAAACATCTTATAAGTATCAAAAAAGGCATCTAGCATGGAAAAGAATCGTTATGACAAACCCAACCATTGAAAACCACCTCCCACAGTATTTTGTGCAATTAAATAGCAAGGAAGTCAATTTAGAAGCGCCACTCCCTGCAGATAATAGAGCTGAAACAAATTCAAAATTTTACAGTTTGAATATTCTTTGAACATAATTAGATAAAATTTGAATATTCCTTCATGTTACTAAAGCTTTCAAATCTAGCTTTTTGTCTACTTTGGTATATATTGACACACATGCCACCCCACCTCTAATTTTCCAAATCGAATATTCGTTAAATATATTCAGATGGAATTTGAATATTTATTGATGTTAATAAAACTTTTTGTCAACTTTGGTATTTACTGACACACACCTCGGCCCCAGCCCCATTAAGCTGCACCGAAAACACTGAACTCTGACAGTCATCCAAATCTAATTAAATCAATGTATTAGTGTTTGTCTTCAAACTCAGTATGATAAAATATGTTTAGTGTATAAGATGGACTAAAGGTAAAAAAAAGGGCAGTAACTCTCAATTGTTCAGTTTAATGCTGGGACTATCAACAAATTCAATAGGCAAGGTTCACAATGAAAATCGCACAAATTTACTTTTGATGTAGCTCTACCAGAATGCAAAAAATGTGAAAACAATTCATGCATACAGTTGATGACTCAATTGGTATTGAAAGTTATTATTTTAAATCACTCCCTTTTATTTTATTTGTAGTAATGATGTGCAGAAAATACTGGAATGAAATTAGGACATGTTGATTAATACATAAAAGTTTTGTTGACTTTGATATGATCCCTATTTTATGCCATGTTCTTTGTCAACTTACATACTGCATATTATCTTTACAACAGCACCTGACTGACAATAAATAGATTAATGCTGATGTTGTGAGCATTGTGACTATTCCAAATCGATACATTATAATTACTCTTTTGAGTAGGTGTCTGAATTTTAGATGTTTTAGCAATTTGAAGTTGTCCCCTTGTACAGTAATTCAGTGTTGCAATATAGTATACATTTTGCCTAAATGTGTTTTACAAAATGCTACCATTAATTTAAAACACCACTTGGGTGTTCCATGGTCAGTATGGTTGATTGCTGAGTTTGGTTTTATGTGTCACTACTCACTCAATAAACAAACAGATATTCAAATAGCTATTTTCTATTCGAATATCCATGAAAAAGTATTCTCATTTAAATAAATCTCATGAATATCCATGAAAAAGTATTCTCATTTAAATGTTAGCATACTCGTTTCAGCTCCAGCAGGTAATCTAAAAAAAATGTCTTTAATGTCACATGAAGGTTGTATAAATATAACTTTCATATAAAGACCAGTATCATGCAAACCTGTAAGTCACTTGAGCAACTTTCACTTGCAGTCTGAGGTTATGGCTCACTCAGATATTGAAATGATCCAGTTGCTGCAATTTTGGATGATTGACTGCTGTTATAAATCCTGGGGGAGGTTGGCTCACTCAGATATTGAAGTGATTCAGTTCCTGCAGTTTTGGGTGATTGAAAAATCCTGTGGAAGGTTGAAACATTATTCATTAGTGTCATATTTCTCACTTGAGAAGTTTAAACACTACTATACTGGACTGTGCCACTTGCTGTGTGGCAAGAATAATCAGCACCCTAGCAAAGTGCCTTGAAGTTGTTAAAGTAGGTCTTTATGCTTGGAATTAAGCCTCATTGCTTCTAACATGCCTTCAACCTGTTCACTTTGTGAGGTGGTAATGATATGAGATGCCTTGGCCTCTTCTAAATCAAAAATTTTCTCTTCCTTTTCCTTCAATTTTTCCTTTAACATATCTACCTCATCCTTCAGTTGTTTATTTTGTACAGTAAGTTTTTGGTGTAAATGTTAATCTCATGAACTGACCTCCCTCCAACACCAAACTTTATAAGGAAGGTTAAATATACTGGCCTATACCAAGTAGCATGCACTTGATTTTCAGATGCTATGTACTGGAATATGCATTTTTTGTAATTTAAAAATAATTTGGTTAAATTAAAGTTCTTTTTTCTTCCAAAAAGTACCTATAAATTCCAGTACACAATCAATAAAACCTGAATGCATGCCATCTGCAGAAGGTCAGCAAATTGTAACATTCATTTGCAACTATTACCCATACAAATGAAATGGGTTTTTTTCCAGTGTCATTATCCAACTACACTAATGTAGGTTATAATGCCTGCTATCTTAGCAGTATGTAATGTCAGCTGACCCATTGTACATCCGAGTTGTATCAAACTGACCCATTGTACATCTAAGTTGTATCAAATTGACCCATTGTACATCCAAGTTGTATCAAACTGACCCATTGTATATCCAAGTCGTATCAAACTGACCCATTGTACATCCAAGTTATATCAAACTGACCCATTGTACATCCAAGTTGTATCAAACTGACATCTGCATTTCTGAAACTGAAAAGGATTGTGTCAGATTTTGAGCATATTCATAATTCCACAACTATATAATGACTTCAAAATTGGAATACTGTGAATATATACTGGAGTTAACATTTCAACATTAAATGATGAAATTCAGTATGTAACTGACAGGACGTAATAAAAATCATTGCAGCCCAAAAGAAATGGGGTCATTAAACACAAACATAAAAACAACCAACTGTTGGGTACCTGGAAATTGTCAGTTTGATGATTTAAACAGGCTGTACTGTAAAGCAAATTTACAAAGTTATAACTGTTGAGCCTGCACTTGTCACACTCAGTACTATTGCCTGGTAATGACAATCATGTGACTCCCACAAAGCTTCCTACTTCTAATGTGGATTTGTCTAATGATCTTTGGCTTTGTTTAAAGCTCTTTCAATTTCCTCAAATGACTGTACTACTTGTCATCCAACAATCTAACCAAGTCATTTGGATTCTCATCGATCATCGATTTGTTGTCATCTATGAGTTTGACAAGGACATGGGGAAATGCAATTTGACAACAAAAAAACCCCCCATGATTTATTATTCACTTTCTTAATATTCCTTAAAAGAAAAAAGCTTAATGACTAATGCTGTCCTTTATATTTTGTGCACAGTGCCTTATATTTCAAAACATTAGTAGTATGCTAAACTCCCCATCATGTCAACCCATTAATTTTAACCCACCCAGACTTGAAAGTGACCCAATTATTAGCCATAACCCCAAATCAGTTGCTGTTATTAAAATTTAAATAATTTAATTACTTCCAGTCTCAGCTGGAAAGTAACTGTTCAAAGTGACATGATAGCTCAGCTGTGCATTGTTTGATTGTCATTTCAACATTAAGGCCATAATTATAAAGTCCAATTTTGCTTTTCTTTCTTGATGTCACACAAAGAATTACCACTCAGGGAATTACATTTAGGCCACAACTAATTTCGACTTGAGGTCACGTTATAATTTTCTTGCACAAGAAAGTAAATCAGCACTCATGGGTTGTGATTGGAGCTCAGCCGCATTAATGATCTATTAATTAGTGATCAGTTTGTATTTTTTACCCGTTTTTTTAATTTTTATTTGACACTCATATGTGCCTTATTTGTTATACCAGTAAACTACTCAGCAATTATATGAGGATTGTGCTCAATGTTCTGTTAAACCCTCCAAATATACACAGATAAAAAATATACTAATGATCTATTGATGTATCAACTTCCCCAACAGCACTACAGCCAGATTCTTTTAAAGCTTTTAATGTCCTAAATGGTTTTAAACTAATGAATTGTTTTAAAACTAAAAATGTTATAATTGGATTAACCATCCTATAGTCCAGTAAAACTAAAAATGTTATAATTGGATTAACCATCCTCTAGTCCAGTAGGTTTAAATGAGATAGTTTGTTTGATATAATAGATTGTAAAAAGGGTGCTTAGTTATTTTAAAACTGAATTCAATTGACGCCATAATCTGTTTTCACTTAAATCATGTAGTGCCAGCACATATGTTTGGAATACTATAAAGAAGCTTTCAGACATGGACAAGAGGATTTTTAAAAAAATAAGAAACTGTTCACTTATCTCTGTAGAGGCATGAAAAAATACATAGGAATGACATTTGTGAGCAACATTTTAACAGGACACCAGTTTGTTTTTGTTCACCCACCCACCCCTCTTGCTATTTCCTGAGTCACAGCAGTTCTATTTACCTTTACTTGCAAACACAGTTGACAATTCGCCTCATATATCTTCTTTGTAGACAGTTTCACTCTTTTCACTCGCTTGGAGGATGTGGTTGCTGTTCCATAATGATTTAAGTGGAATATTCTTTTTTTTTTCTTTCTTTAAGGATCGCTCTGATGCTAAAATAATGGTGCTAAAAATAGTTTGAGACTGGTGCATTATCTAGCCACAGCTTCTGGCACTAACTGCATCTTTGTCTAATTGTCAGTATTTCTTGAGAAATCAGACGCTGTATCCTACAACCCATCGATGCAGCTTCCGCAACTGAGCATGAATGGCTTTTCAAGAGCCAAAAGAAAGAGGGTTAGCACATGATTCAACAAGTCTCTTAGAACCGAAAATCCTTTTAATCCATTGCCTATTTATTGAAATTTAATCCATTCCCCCAGTCATTGAAATTTAATCCATTGCCCCAGTCATTGAAATTTAATCCAATTGACATGGAATTAGCTCTTAGAACTGAAAACCCTTTTAATTAATTGCCCAGTCATTGAAATTTAATCTGATTGAAATGGAATTAGCTCTTAGAATCGAAAATCCTTTTAATCCATTGCTCCAGTCATTGAAATTTAATCTGACTGACATGGAATTAGCTCTTAGAACCAAAAATCATTTTAATCCATTGATCCAGTCATTTAAATTTAATCCAACTGACATGGAATTATCTCTTGAACTGAAAATCCTTTTAATCCATTGCCCCAGTCATTTAAATTTAATCAGAATGACATGGACTTAACTTTTGGTCCTACAGCTGAAGAATCTGGAAATTAAGTGAGTGGGAATTCAGAAATTGCAGAAAGCTTAGAGCATCTTCATGATTGTGGAGCTGGTCATGAGAATGAACAACATCAAGATGTTACTGATAAAAATGGGTTTGTAATGTTTACATGCAATGTTATGTACCAAAGTATTTAAAAAAAATTTTTTTTTTAAAGACAATAGTTTGCAAAGATAATGCTATTGATAGATAAAACTACATGGGCTAAAAAAATCTTTGCTGAGAATGTAATTTATTGTTTGTGATTTAATCAATTGTAATGTTTAAATAATGGAAATTATTAGGTATAACACTAATAATATAAGAAGAAAGTGTGTTCTTGTAGAGATAGACTGTGATATACTGTTTATTTCTAGAATTCCAAATGTTGTAGAAGAAAAACTTAAGACCAGCCTTTTGATACAAATAGATGTATTTAATTACTGTTCTGTTGTACATAATTCTCAGACAATCTGCTAAGCAGACTTAAAGTTCAAATTACAAATCACAGTCAGCATCTGAATGAATCTGGAAAATATTGTAAATAGTTATTATTTGTCTTGCAAGCTAAGAACTATCTCACATTTATTACTACAGTGGGAATTAAACTGATCAATCAACCAATTTTTCTTAGTTTTTGATTGTACTGTTTTTCATCATAATCATAGGTCTCAAAAACCCACTGTAGTATTAGCCATGTTATATACATATAGGCTTTTGCTTAATTGTAATTATTAACTTTGAAAATATCTGGTTAATGAGGAAATAAAGAAATAGTTTTTAATGAGAAGTCATGGTTTGAGATTGCCTTTTCATAAAGCACCAATTTATTAATTAAAGTATTTACATATGCAGAAGTAAAATCTGACAAACTGTCAAATTCTCTTTTATTAATAAGTATATTATAGTTCATTCTTACAGTACATATTACTGTCTCATAATCTGATAATCCATTTCAACTTTTTATGTTTAGTCTGTTCAGAATCCAATTAGAGTCTTTTCTTGTAGGAATGACCTTGTTGGATTCTTGCCATTTAGCTATTGTCATCAATTATTTTTATGATAATGTTTTTGATATAAAGAATTACCACCCTTATCTTATTACAGTCATGGTCACACTTGCATATCAGGATATGCTTTCTAAGTAGAACAAACAACATGGATGCCAAGAAATAGTGCCATTTTCTTATGAAATGCTTACATAAGTTGTGTGTAGACTTGAGATACATTTTCATAGATCCATATTTGAAAGAATGAATGTGAACTGACTGATGGTAGGTTCCCCTTGCATATGAATACATGTCAAGTTCATGTGTTGTTCGGAGCATGTGGAACCATACAGATCTAAAGGTTTTAAGCTGGGTCACTTCAAAGTGATTTTTCTCTCATCTCCATTTTAAGATCTGGTTTTTTTTGGACTGCCTTGTTTTATTTCCCTTGGATTATGTTTCATATTTTTTTTATATCACTGCTTATTTTTAAAGATATAAAATAAAATATAGCAAAAAGTAATGTGTGAGATCTCAAACCAACATGTGTAAATTAGACGAATAAATCTGAAAGTTTATTTTTCATATTTATTAATATGTAAAATAAGTATTTTAATTTCATACATATTGTCATACAATTAAAATACAATTTTCTAGAAATGTTCACAATTAAATAAAATCCTCTGGAACAATTGTCTTTGTAAGAGCAGTATTGCATTCATCTGTCAGGATCTGATTGCAATAAATGTTTGTAACTCCGAATTTAATATTAGGGTGGGTATAACAATATTTGTCTAAAGATCAAATTACCATTGGACAGTTTTGTTCCCATTTGTCTGTTGGAAACTGGGTATTACCTTTTAATTCAATATTTTTGTAATGAAAGTTGACTGCAGTCAAGATTCCAAGTTACACATTTGGTAAATTAAGACATTAAATGTATTAAATGACGGATTTACTGTCAAGGCATGTACATATGTGCATTTGACCTTTTAATTTCTGTCAAAATACATGTCAGTTCTTGCTATTGCCTTTGTTTCAATTCAGATCCATTACAGTTTTTAACATTTGAACTCTCGGGCAGTCATTGCATATTGCTTACAAATAAATTTACCAATGTAGTTTCCTAGGAAATCCTACTCTGCAGTTTTCTAGTTTGTTTTCCTATAAAGATCATACATGTATAATAACCTCTTGTCCAGCTCTGGTCCTAATAAATTCCTATTAAACACTTTCCTAGTTGCTTAGGAAAATGGTAGAATAAATAATTGGAATTTCTTTTCCAAGGAATGCCTACTATTGGGTCATGGGACCTATATAAATCCTATAGGAATCTTGTAAGATCAGATAGGTTTCCTTTTTGATTCATTTGGAGGATAGTATATGGGTACTTCTCCTGAACAGACTTCTTATGATGTCTAGTTGGTCCTAAATGAAAATAGTGCCAATTTGAAATCCAACATGATAACCATGGCTGCTGTCTTGAAAATCTTGTTGCTGCTCCAAAACGGAAAATAATATCAACATAGGGTTTTCATGAGAGGACTTCTTAGGAAGTCTGGTTGGTCTTAAATGAATGGATGGTCATATCAACATGTGGTTTTCACCAGAACACTTCTTATGATGTCTAGGTGGCCTAAGTGAAAATGGTGCCAAAGTGATGTTCCAATATGGCCATCATGGCAGCCATCTTGAAAATCATGGTATTGCTACTTGTCCTCAATGGAAAGTCTTATAGACATGGAGTTTTCACCGTAAGACTTCGTATGGTGTCTAGTTGGTCCTAAATGAAAATGATGCTGATATGATATCCAGTATAGCCACTATGCTGGTCATCTTGAAAAATCTTGTTATCACTACTCCTTCTGAATGGATGATCATATTCACATGCAGTTTTCGCCAAAAGACTTTTAATGATGTCTGGTTGGTTGTAAATAAAAATGGTGCCAATCTTAATCCAGTCTGGCTGCCACAGTGGCTAATTTTAAAATCTTGTAATTGCTCAGAAATGTCAGATATGGTTTCAACACTCAGCAGTTAAAAAGAGGAAATTGTCTTATCTTGAATTCCTGGAAATGTCAGAGATGGTTTCTACACTCAGCAGTTAAAAAGAGGAAATCATCTTATCTTGAATTCCTGGAAATTCTTTTTGGTCAATAGAGCATCAGTCCCTCTGATGAACTCTTCTTCAAATTTGTACACATTTTTTAACTTTTTTGACAAAAGCCACTTGAGGTAGACAAATGAAATCTGGTAGGTGTATTTGCATTTATATGAAGATAACCTTATTAGATGTTTATGCCGCTATAGTAATTTTTCAATTATTTTGTTTACACATTTTAAACTTTTGAGACACATTTGACAAAAACCCTGTAAGCATGATCATGTAAAGTCACTTGAGGTAGACAAATTTGGTATGCATGTTTGTATGCATAAATAGATCACCTGTTTTCATGCCATAATGGCATTTTATAAAAAAATTGTTTGTTTTTACCATTTTTACTTTTTTTTGGGGGGGGGGGCGTGGACAATCATAATTTGATCTGTGTGTCTATAAAAGTGGCATACATGTTTTACAAACACAATTTTTTTTTTTTTTTAATTCTGTTAATTTGCTTCTAAGATGTCAAACTTTTCAACATATTTTAAAAGCAGATGCTCAACATGTTGTCAGAACAATCAGTAGTACGACTAGAGTCTTGTCCATTGAAAATGCACAAAGTAAACGTTTTTTTAAAAATACCTAGCCCAATCTTCATTTAATACTGCAGTACACTTCCACTCCCCAAACTGATAACATATACTCATACTATATACATAGTCTTTACAATGAAATTTAATTTTATATGTTAGTGTGCCATTTATAGATTTGTCCTGCCAGGTAGGTCTAGGTTTACACAGCAGTCAGTATATAGGTAATAGCCAGGTATGTCTGTTTTGTAACCAATCAGATGGAGTGCAACAAGTGGGCTTACCTGTTGAATGTACAAGATTGTTTACCTTAGATACAAGAAGAGTAGTCAAAGTAAACTACTCAAGTAGTACATGTATGGAATTGAAAAAGCCCAAGGCTTATTTATTTGCCATCAAACTTTTATTGAATGAATCCATTTTTGATAATATTTCCACTCTTTGATAAATGAGCTGAATGTCCTATTGAGTAAAAATGAAATGTAAAATTTAGTTGAATAGTTTCAAGTGTTGTGTACAGATTTCTCATGCCTTAGAGAAATTTCCCCACTGGTACCTCACTCTACCTGGTGTGGCCATTAAAGGGAAGAAATTGAGAAGCTTTATCAGGGCCAAGTTCCAAGTTGTCTTTAATTATATTGGCATCATTAATCAAAATGTAGGAGAAACTGAAGTCGGACTGAGGCTGGCTGCTAATAATTGTTATTGATTAAGTGTAAGAAACTACAGGTGCTTTCAGACAATTGATATTGATTAGTCCTGAGCTGTGATTTAGTGTATTGAGATCAGCACACCTGAGGGTGGAATGCTTAAAGTGACAAAATGGCTACAATGTACTATAGACCCTATACATCAGAGGTGAGTATGACTAAATGTTGTTTTTCAAGTATTATAAGTAGTAAAAAAGTCAAGTACATAAACTTGTGTAAAGTTCTAGAGTGCTTTTGAAATTTTTTTGTTTATTACCTATTAATTATTCTCAGCAAGTGTGAACTGAATGGTTTGATAAAGTTTGCAAGTGAAGAGCATTATAAATAACTACAATAATTCTCATTTGTGGCATTTAAAATCAGATATAGATCTAAATGAACATACAGATTTTATTAAAGGGAACAGCTTGAATATGGGTTTAAATATAACATGTTTGGTGTAGGTATATTTGTACCCAACCAACAACAAAATCCCAATTGGACCTCACTTCCCACCAATTAATGTTCTATAATCTATCATTACACATGGTGGGATTTTCACACAAGTTTGTTTTCCTTTTTAGTACTGATGTATCAGTTTTTAAATTGGAATTTATGACAGTTGCCATACTTTTAAAAATTCCCTTTACTTTTGAACTATACAATTTAATATAATATCTGAAACCAAAATTGATATTTATCATCTGTTTTGTTGTTTTTGTTCAGTTTTCATGAGTTTACTGTCAAGCCTGCCTTGGCAGAACCTTGACACAGCAATCTATTTTTGGCATACATGTGCATGTGTATGTCCATCCACATTCTAAATTAATCACACTGTTAATGTTTTTTTTTACTAACCTCAACATTAAAGTTTTTAATTTAGTTTTTAAAAAAGGCAGGTTTGACAAAAAGGGGTCTCTTGTATATTCAAATTTTTACAAATGTATGGTATTTTATTAGCAACATTTATGTTTAGATGTGATATGATAAGTATTTTAAAAGTTGATTCATTAGTATGGTGTCAAAAGTGACCATTCATGAATTAAAAACATATTTGAAGTAAAAAAAAAATAGAATGAACTCAAGATACGTGTATCTACCAGTCAGACATTTTGTTGCTTATGTGTTATTAAAAATTTTGAAGTGAATAATATTTTTAAATGTTCAAATTTTACTCTAAATATGAACCAACATTTTATGTGTTTACATTGACCCCATTGGAGTCTAAGAACTTTTTTCATATTTATTTATAGTAATTCTTTTTTTCTAATTTGCTTTCATATGTAAAAATATGATGCTTTTAATTTTCTATTGTTTGCCTGGGTCGGCTGCCTTGGTGTATCAGTGGGAAAGGCATTTAGCTCCCATTTCCTCGGCATGATATCATATAGCCAATAATGTTCTTGAAGAGCCATTAAAAACCAACCAACCAATCATTATTTTTGAATTTTGATAAGCACAGGATCCAGTTATTTTATATAATCACACAACTCATTACCTATATGAATTTGGACATGGATGGTAAAAAAAACAAACCAAATTTACAATGAAAATACAAGAACTATATAGGTAAAATATAATACATAAGCTATATAGGGTAAAAAATAATATTAAACTATGGCTATTTTTTGTAAAGCACATTAGAATGGGTGCTAATGAATCATTAGATGCCTGATAACTTTGATTTAAAAAGTTCTGTACAAGGGCCTACAGTTTTTGTGTAAAATCAAATACCAAATTTGCCAGTGTTAGCCCTGTTATATCAGGATGTTTATTGTAAGTCAACTAGTTGATAATGGTGCCTTGTGTTCAAAGGGTATGTGAATTATATACCATTGCTATTGATAAAGTCAGTTATACACAGTATACAGCCTTGCAAATATGAAATAATTATTCTGGTTTGTATAAACACAAAAGTATTACATATATATGGCATGGCATTGTTAATTTTGTGAATCACATGGTGTTAGGTTTGCCTATCTTGAACTGTAAATCTTGCTTGTCAAATTTGATTAACATAATAACCTGCACATCACACAGCCAAGAGAAGGGGTTAAATAGATTAAGAATAACATGTTGGTTGAACTATTTACTCTTCCTTGACATGTATTAAACTAATTGTACCAAATTAATTTTCACAGCAATGCTCTATTTCCTGCACTGCACAGTTTTGATGAAAAATAAATGAATTTGCATCACTCCAATCAGATGCAGAGTAATTCATTCTAAGAGATTTTATTTTTTAAAATAAATTATTGGTATATGAATGAATCTTCACCACTCAAGGAAAAAAGTTTTTCCCTTAATAATACAAGCCGGGGGAGGGGGCGTGGCAGAGAGTACAGCAAGGGCACTTTTTGTAAGTAGGGTCCTTTCATGAGAGTTGTAATGTCATAATGACATATATAATTTCACAATGAAAGTTCACATCTGTATTCTTTTTCTTGTAATAAATCAAGCAGACTTTATAAGAAAAAAAAATTAAATAAAGCTAGCAATGTGGACATATTTTTACAGTATTTTTTAAATAAAGAATCAGGACAAAGACAAGAACAAGTTGTCAACATAATTTTATATAATAGACTGATTACTTTGTTTACATCATTAAATGACAACAAGTCAGCAGTATACATGTAAACAACAGTAATTATAAAGTAATGACATTTATTGGGGAACAAAGAAAATAGTATAACTGTAATTAAATTAATACCATCACCAGTTTACATGGTGACTTGATAAAAAGATCCATGTTTCAATGTAAATTATCATATTCAAGCAAGTTTACATGGTGACTTGATAAAAAGATCCATGTTTCAATGTAAATTATCATATTCAAACAAGTTTACATGGTGACTTGATAAAAAGATCCGTGTTTCAATGTAATTTATCATATTCAAACAAGTTTATATGGTGACTTGAAAAAAAGATCCGTGTTTCAATGTAAATTATATTCAAACAAATTTACATAGTGACTTGATAAAAAGATTCATGTTTCAATGTAAATTATCATATTCAAACAAATTTACATGGTGACTTGATAAAAAGATCCATGTTTTAATATAAATTATCATATTCAAACAAGTTTACATGGTGACTTGAAAAAAAGATCCATGTTTCAAAGTAAATTATCATATTCAAAATAGTTTACATGGTGACTTGATAAAAAGATTCATGTTTCAATGTAAATTATCATATTCAAACAAGTTTACATGGTGACTTGAAAAAAAGATCCATGTTTCAAAGTAAATTATCATATTCAAAATAGTTTACATGGTGACTTGATAAAAAGATCCATGTTTCAATGTAAATTATCATATTCAAAATAGTTTACATGGTGACTTGATAAAAAGATCCATCTTTCAATGTAAATTATCATATTCAAACAAGTTTACTTGGTGACTTGATAAAAAGATCCATGTTTCAATGTAAATTATCATATTCAAACAAGTTTACTTGGTGACTTGATAAAAAAGATCCATGTTTCAATGTATATTATCATATTCAAAATAGTTTACATGGTGACTTGATAAAAAGATCCATGTTTCAATGTAAATTATCATATTCAAAAAAGTTTACATGGTGACTTGATAAAAAGATCCATGTTTCCATGTAAATTATCATATTCAAACAAGTTTACTTGGTGACTTGATAAAAAGATTCATGTTTCAATGTAAATTATTATATTAAAACAAGTTTACTTGGTGACTTGATAAAAAGATCCATGTTTCAATGTAAATTATCATTTTCAAAATAGTTTACATGGTGACTTGATAAAAAGATCCTTGTTTCAATGTAAATTATCATATTCAAAATAGTTTACATAGTGACTTGATAAAAAGATCCATGTTTCAATATAAATTATCATATTCAAACAAGTTTACTTGGTGACTTGATAAAAAGATCCATGTTTCCATGTAAATTATCATATTCAAACAAGTTTACTTGGTGACTTGATAAAAAGATCCATGTTTCAATGTGAATTATCATATTCAAAATAGTTTACATGGTGACTTGATAAAAAGATCCATGTTTCAATGTAAATTATCATATTCAAACAAGTTTACATGGTGACTTGATAAAAAGATCCATGTTTCAATGTAAATTATCATATTCAAACAAGTTTACATGGTGACTTGATAAAAAGATCCATGTTTCAATGTAAATTATCATATTCAAACAAGTTTACTTGGTGACTTGATAAAAAGATCCATGTTTCCATGTAAATTATCATATTCAAACAAGTTTACATGGTGACTTGATAAAAAGATCCATGTTTCAATGTAAATTATCATATTCAAACAAGTTTACATGGTGACTTGATAAAAAGATCCATGTTTCCATGTAAATTATCATATTCAAACAAGTTTACATGGTGACTTGATAAAAAGATCCATGTTTCAATGTAAATTATCATATTCAAACAAATAAGAACAAGCATCTTTATAAGTGACCGTCCCTGCCCCATTGTAAAAAATTTTTCAGGCAGTTTACTTAATTTTCTACTTAAATGATTTATTTACCATTATTCTTGTGAAATTTGCAGTCGGATTTTGTGCTTTGTCAGTTTTTTATGTGATATGTATACGCTTTGATATGTATGGTAAAGCAAGCTTTGATATGTATGGTAAAGCAAGCTAGCTCTAGTTCTGCCTGTTTATTGCAGCTGAAGTGATAGACCTCGGCTGAAAATAGAAAAGTGTAAACACAGTGACTCCCCTCCCTGTGTGTACTGTAAACACTGTTTTAACTGGGGGGGGGGGGGGGTAGCTGGGGGGGGGGGTAGCTTTTAAGGGTGACAAAGAAATTAAATAGATCTATAAGACCAATGTAGCTACTTCTTCCTGAAGATAAAGAGAAAAGGTAGGGTTGGTGCATCATCGTTTTTAGCAATGACAAGCTAGGAAAATTTGTGCAATATCATAATAGGCATTGACATTACACAGGCAGTATTCTTTACTCATGTTATCAACCATACTGTCAAATATTACAACATACTATAATCATTAAAAAAAAGGTTTTATGGTGCAAGTGACATGGCTCTTATTCATGAATTGGGTTTATTTTATCTCCAAGCTCCAAGTTTCTCAGCAGCTGATGTAATACAAATGGCCATGGCTCAGTCTTTTCTTTTTATTATCAATGCAACATTTCATATACTTGCTAGGTACAAACATAGCCTGTCATTAATTATTCTTTCCACATCAAAATAAGCTGGCCACAGGGTCATGTATCAGTTAATATGACAAATACTGATAAACAGCAACAGCATCAATTTAATACAGAAATTTCATGAAAAGAAAAATGTTCTTTCCTGGAAGAGCTGTTGTATGCCAAAAATGGGGTTATTGAATGATTGTGCTTTTCGACTTTTCTGATTTTCAAGCTGGGAAACTCACAGTTATTCACTCTGTATTTTTGTACCATTTGTATAAATCCCTCAAACAACCATTATGAAATGGTACAGTTTATAGTTGCATTGGAGTTTTTGTAATTAAATAAAAATAAAAAAATTGGCTAATGCTTGGAATATTTAGGATCTGACAGTTATTCCTTAATATGGTGGAAAGAACAATCCAATTTATCTTTGGGTTAGTGAACTTAATGAGATAGATTTTTGTAAGCTGGACCACTTCCAGTAATGCCCATTGATCTTAAAGTTAAGCTCAGGTGAGAACATACATCTGCTACTTGGTGTTTTCATAATCCAAGTAGAATGTGATTTGCAGTCAATTAAGCAAGTGATTCACGTTTGAAAAGCAATTATAACAACTAATTTAACTAATGAGGCATGTACAAAATGACATAGTGCTTATAAAGTTGCTAATTTTGCAGTTGAAGAAAGTGGAGGGATGCATTGAAAGGATAGAGGGATGCACAGTGGGGATAGATGGGCAGGCCATTTTAGGGGCAGGGTGGGAGTGGTGCCCCTCTATTTCTTTTTAGCTCAAACACTGTGCTGTTTCTATTACATACAGTGTATCTGTTTTTTTTTGAGAAAAAAACTATGGGCATATCTGGCCAAAATTATGCTAATTTCATGGTTTATAAAAGTATATACTCTTTATTACCTAGTACTTGTGTATTATATAAAAAATGTGGAAAGTTCTTAATATATGGCATGGCTTATAAATTTAGAAAATAATATTTAGATTGAATTTACTGCATGTTTACATTAAGGGTTGTATATAACTACTAGTATTTCTTAAAATATCTGGTTTTGTCTTTTCCCTATTATTTAAAAAAATTGGATCATTTAAACCTGTTTTGTTACAGAGCATAAAAGTCATTATTTTTTCATTTGGTACAAAATAGGAGATATATGTCTTTTATATATTATCAACTTGAAATAATGGAATCATGTAATCATACATGTATATCATGGGGTATAGTTTGTTATTTACATGTAATTGTCTATAAACTGTTTTTAGCATATAAAGAAGACATAACATGTTTTGGATGTTTCTTTTTCAGAGCCTTTTTCTTTATAGTTCTGTTGTTTCATTTCAGACTACTTTTTGGACTCTTGTTTAATTTTTATTGATCAGTTTTATTTGCATACTTCTTAATACTAAATATACCTTAGATACATCTTACTGCTTCAGGACAAACCAATAATTAGAGTTGTTGCATGTACTGTTGCATACATCTTGCAAAAATTTTAATTCTGTATTTAAATTACACATTTTTGTGTTTTATTTGGATTGAAATGATAAAATGCATGTCTTTATTTATCAATTCAAAGTTTTCGTACATAATTTTTAAATCAATAAATTAAAGCTCTTAAAGTTTGCTTACAAATGTTTCTGATATTTGTTATGCCAACTCTAATTTACTGAAACAAATACAGGGGCAAATGCAAATGATTTACTGGAACAAATGCAGGGGCAAATGATTTACTGGAACAACGCAGAGCAAGTGATTTAGTGGAACAAACGGAGGGGCAAATGGACAGTAATTGCCAAATAATAAATGATTTCCAAAGCAGGATACTGAGTCTAATTGTTTGCTGGTGTTACCTGATATGATGATGAGGGTTCTGAGGCATTTTATGCTACATGCAACAGTACTTTTGTGATTAGGTACTATTTTCCGGATATGCCCATCCCACCACCAATTAAAATAAATTGTGGGAGAGGGTCTGCAAAAAAAAAAACCCTACACCGCTTATTCTTTATAAGCAATATATTACTCACTCATTGAATGAACTTTTCTATACTTTTCAGCCCTACCTTATTTATCCTGTGGCACTTTAGTTTCATAATTAATCAAATACAAAACATAATGACCTGATTTAAAGACTTGATCAGAACTGGTTCCTTGCTAGTTTTGCATAGTGGATGAAACCAACAACAGACAATTAATGACATTGAACAAGCCCATCTTATTAGATAGACACAGTTAAGTAGAATACAAAACTGGAAAATATACCATTATTTCAAATCTGACTGGTATAGGTGGGGCTCACACACATCAATCTTAAAAAAATATAAAGAAATGTGGTGTACAGATTTGAAATAAAAATTACAGAAGAAAATTTAGCAGGGAAAATGTGGTTATCAAGATTGGCAGAAGGAAGGGGAGGCCAGAGGAAATTCATTTTAAGAACAAAGCAAGCTTGTTACTTGATTAAGTAGAAGAGTGAAAGTTACTAAAGTTATCCAAAGAGAGCTTGCATAATTAGCATGACCAAAAATTAGAGGTCAAGTCCCAGTCCCATGACAAAAAGCCAGACAGCCCATGTGTGCTCTGTTAAGTCCCTCAAAAGTGTTAATTTTATGCCCAGGCACTCTAGTTTCATATTAACCAAATGCAAAACATGATGATCTTATTGAAAGACTTAATTAGTGCTGGTTCCCTAGCTAGTTTGTAGATTGGATGAAAAAAATTATTCCATTTCAAACCTGACCGGCGTATCATCACATCCACAAAACAATAATTATTGCAGTTTAACTTGTCTCTATCTTTTTCTCAAAAGTATGTATTTATCAGGTCCTTGTCCAATTAATACATGCATACCTACTTTTAAAAAAGCTGTTAGGTTTTGCACCCCTATTCTTGTTAATTAAAATATATGCCTTATATGGTATACCATGTCTGAAAGTTCTGAAAACGGTTATTCAAGGCTTGAAATAATTGTAGCATAAAATGTGGCTCATATATTCAAAAGATTAAAAATAATATTGTTTTATTGCAGCCCATCAAAGATGGGGAGATGCCACCAGTTGATGCCATGGAATCCATTCTCCCAGAGTACCAGTACATATTCTATGACCCCAAAGGCCCACAGGAAGCAACTGCCAGAAATCCCCCTGGGATGTCCACACGTAACCCCCCACTACAATCACCAACACGTGGGTTAGTATCACTTTCCATGTAGTTTTGTACTTTTATGGCATTGGTAAAAAGTAACACAAAGATTTATTCTTATGTATGACTTCCTTCCAATGATGATATACTATTACATTTTTCCCATGAGAGAAGCTTTTTCATTAGCTGACATGATGTCATGTGGTTTGTGACATTTCATGGTATTGCACTGTCCTCATATCATATTTTTGTGGTATCATGCAATAGAAATGAAATTTTTATTTTTACTAAAAAATTACACTTCAGATTTGTGCCTTAAATGATGTAATAAAACAATGATTGGCTTTTGTTTCAGTGAACATGAAGTTTTATGATTAGTAAACCGTTCAGATCGACCTCCACTTTGTGTTGATCAGTATCAAGTTTACTGGTTGATAAAACTTCAAATTGACCAAAACAAAGGTCAATAACTGTATACTATACACCTGATTTTATACTGTATGTTGTTTTGTTGTCAAATATAAGAGGATTACATGTATAAAGTGATAATATGTAAATTGTGATTTTGGCCTTTTTCCAAATGACCAGTCAAGTACCGGTACGATGCATTTACTCAATACCATATCTTATTTCTGTGAAATCAAAGATTTTCATGTGAAATTTTGCATATACATTTCAACAGCACTGTTGACTTCAAACTGAAAAGTTTGCAATAATTAGGTTACAATAAAGGTCAAGTTAAAACATAGGAATTATTATGCTGAAGTAAATGAATTTGCAAAGCAATAATAGCACCAGAATATTACAATTTACAGTAAATAACATTCTATGAAAGTATGAGTTCACTTAATAAGCTCTTTTTTGTGTTTTATTTTCTTCAGTTATCAACCCGAGGATTTAGACATGTCCACAATGACGATACTGGATCATCAAGGTAAAGAGCTTGACAACTATCGCTCGGCTGTATTTAAAATGGGTCAAGATATTATAGCACTGCGCCAACAAATACGGGACCTGGAGGCTAATAACAGCAACCTGAGAAGAAATCTAGCCAACTATAATGATGCTGGTAGACTTATGGTGGAAACTTCAGAACTTGAGGGACTAACAAAGCCAGAAATTTTATCAAGATATGGTGAGACATGAAACTTGAATAATTATGAACACAAAATAACACAATGATAATATGGACAGAAATAATGTGAACTTTATTTACAAACCATCTTAAGGGAATTTAGGCTATAAATAGACCCCACTAGACCAATCTACACATTCCCTGAGGTGTGAGAGTTATGTCCCTTTGCAATGGGTCTGTGGTCACCAGGGAAAAAAATTATATACTTTTGAAGTGATTTTGGTGAATACATGGTGAAATAAGCAGACTTTTATGTTGTTGTTTTTTTAAGTTTCTGTGTACTGAAAAATTGGGATAATATTATTGCATATTTTATGTATTGCTAAGTTTTCTGATGCAGTTGAATGAATACCTCATTAACAGTAATGCATTGTTTTCCCCAGTGGCCTAGTAGGACATATTGCAAAGGAACATTACTCATACATTGCCTTGGAGGTAGAACAACACAGTTTTTCTTATCAAAATTGAACCCAAATTGACAAATATAAAATGAAAATAATAAAAACAATTGTCAGTCCTGAACTTACATACATGAAATTACTTATAAGTTTTGAAGTTTCTCTCTTACACATGGCATTCCTTTCTGTCCTATAGCAGATATGTCCTAACACAAATTCTGATCTCAAATGCACACTTTAGATGGCCGATGCCAAACTTTAAAGCTTGGTGGGCATTTTCCTGGAGACTCATGGTCTGAATCAACAGAAAATTTAAGCAACTATGTTCATATATGCTTTTGAATGGAAACTGAATAGGTGTCATCCATCTCAAATTTGCACAATCTTACAAAGTGCAAAAGCTACCATTTCACCCTCAGGCTGAAGGAAGCAGCTTTGCAATTCAGCTGCAGTTTGGTATCTGCATCAAGTTGCAGTACCCTGCTCTGCAGGGAACCCTCAGTGGCCCATATCAGTTTTGACAATAACACCTTCACCAACAATAATCCATGTAGGTATATCTTTGTCTTGATTTCCAACACAACTACATGCATCTTAATTTGTGGTAGCTTTTTAGGTTTAAAAATTTGACCAGAGCCAATTTATGAAACTGATGGGAAACCTTTGGTTCCACTCTACATATTCGTAACTTGCATAGGGTTTGATTTTTCAAGAAAAAGAATTTCCCAGATTTTCCTCACTGGTAATCTTGGCTATTTCAAAAAGACCTTGTATATCCTAGTTATTGTTAAAAGAACCTTTAATTTCCTTTATTTTGGTGTATGATGATGGGTGTATTGGGTTAGAGAGTACTTACTTCAGATGTACACCTGTCTAAAGAACTCCTAGCTCTGCTTGGTCATTTTCATTTCCTGGACTTGAGAGGTAAATTGAAAAACTAACATAACTTTTATTACTTTTTATATATTTTATAATTCATTTATGTTGACATAGAAACATCTCGACAAGATATTGTTGAAATTTTCAATAATTTCTTCACAAGCATCTTCTGTAGCTGTATTCAGAACCAGACTAACATCCCAATTGAGCTTGATGACCTTCAGTCATTTATAAAACAAACATTCCTGATGATAAATATTTTTCAGTAGCTAATATTAGTGAAGCTGAGGGTTTTGATATGCTGAAAAAGTTGAGTATTAATAAATCCTCTGGACTGGATGGCATTGGTCCACAGATTCTTAAAATTTACTGCACCAGTAATAACAGTGTCATTAGCGCATGTTATAAACTTAAGTATAAAGAGTGGTAACTTTCCAGATACCTTGAAATGTACAAAGGTTATACCTATCTTTAAGAAAGAAGACGAGGAGGATCCAGTGAACTACAGACCAATATCCATTCCTGTATTATCAAAATTATTTGAAAAGCAAGTAGTTATGCAGGTCTATGAATGTTTTGAAACTTACTTTCTGTTTCATAAAGCACAATGAGGATTTAGAAAATATCACTCATGCCAAGCAGAACTCACCAAATTAACAGATCTTTGGCTACAAGAAATGGATAATGGTTCTTTGACTGGGATTGTTTTCCTAGACTTCAAAAAAGCCTTTGATCTAGTTGGTGATGAAATTCTGCTGCAAAAGTTGAACTGTTACAGGTTTGATAATGCTTCTTTAAACTGGTTTAGATCATACCTAATCCAAAGGTCTCAACAGGTAACTATTGGCAATATTAATTCACAGACTCACACTATTCCTCCAGGGGTTCCTCAAGGCTCTGTTTTAGGCCCTCTCCTCTTTCTTATTTATGTAAACAATCTTCCATTAAATAGTGAATCCACAAATACAGATTTGCTTGCAGATGATGCAACCTTGTATACATCTAGTTCTGATACTGAAGTTATCCAAACAAGATTAGACTCGGACCTTATTACAGTTGAAACTACATAAGTTAGGGAACCCAAAATTACCTCTTACAATAAAGAATCATCAGTCAGAAAATGTCAAACATGAAAAGCTTGTAGGAGTTTCTGTAGATAATAATTTACAATGGAATGACCATATTAACAAGCTTTGTGTAGCACCGTCATCCAAAATTGCCATATTCAGCAGAATCAAGAAATATTTACCTACAGAAACGTGCATTCTATACTACAATTCATATATTCTACCAACAGTGAATTATTGTTCAGCTGTATGGGGAAACTACCAAATCTCAGCTTGAGAGGATTTATAAACTTCAGAAAAGGGCTGCAAACATTATTTTAGATGCATCTATTGGTTATTCATCAAAAGCATTGTTTAAAGAACTAGAATGATTTACTATATGTGAAAGAATTGATTTTCATAAGGCAGTTCTTGTATATAAATGTCTACATGGAGCTGTACCAGAGTATGTAAAGGATTTATTCAGGCCATATTCAACACTTTACCAGTTGAGATCAACATAACATGGAAACCTTTATCCACCAAAAAAAAAAGAACAGAGCAATTTAAGAAAAACAACCAATACTCAAGTACAGTTCTGTGGAACAAGCTTCCACTGCATGTAAAATCTGCAGAAAAAATTACTGTATTTAAGAAGAGATATCATGAGTATGTATGTGTTACTAATAGATTATAATAGAATTTAGTATCTACATGTTAAAACAAATAGTAATTACTGTCATCTTTTGTATGATGCAGATTGTTATACTTTTTTCTTAAAAGGGGTCCAAGGGAAAATAGTCCTTGACTAAACGAGTCACCCTCCATAAATAAAGTATTATTATTATTATTATTATTATTATTATTATTATTGCACTTTCAGAAACTGGTATTGCCTCCATTGGCAAAATTCATTTTTCCAATTTTAATAACTGCTAAAGTTAGTATACTTTGGACAAGTTCAAGCTTATTTTTCAAGCACATGGGAGCAGCCAATTGATCAGCTGTTTGGTTTAGGTAGTGTACGATTTCCATAATTACATGTAAAGAAATTTCAGCCACAGTACATGAAAGTAGCATAGAGGTATGTCAACATTCTCTCCACTTTGCTTGTTGCAAATGCAGACAACTTTACTTTATATCTCACCCTCTTTCAGAAGTACGTAATAACTGTAGAGAGGAACCTTTAATAAAGAATGTGTTGATTGGGGTATTAGCACTTTTAACATGAGTTATCTCCCTTTATTCACTATTTCTTAGGTCTGTTCGTATGATCATTATATAGATTTGTTGGTTGTTATGGGTTTAACACCATTTTTCAGCACATGATAGGCTATACATGGCAGCCAGTATATTTGGTGGAGGAAGAACCCGAGAAAACCCCGGGAAGAACCACTGACCCATGGGAAATTACTGGCAAGCTTTCTTCACATACCCACATTGGCCGAGCCCAAGACTCGAACCCACGCGGACAGAGGTGAGATGTCAGTGATCTGTAAAGGCGAGCGCCTTAGACCACTCGGCCACCCGGAGCCCCCCATTATGTAGATTGAAAAGGTTTAATGACTTATTGTTTGAAATTCAGTTGTCAGATTGCTTCCAGTGTCCACTAAAAGTGCACTTTACTTTTCATGCTTTAACAGTGGTGCCAAATTGAAAATTTAAATTCCTGTTACATATTTGAAAAAACATGTCATACAATAGAAATGTTGTCCAACTCTTTGAGTTTGTGGGAATGATATACCTATAG
Source organism: Margaritifera margaritifera (assembly GCA_029931535.1). Classification (NCBI taxonomy): domain Eukaryota; kingdom Metazoa; phylum Mollusca; class Bivalvia; order Unionida; family Margaritiferidae; genus Margaritifera; species Margaritifera margaritifera. The sequence goes on along the minus strand of JAQPZY010001699.1, from coordinate 7,967,608 downwards.
TTTTTTCTCAGTATCAATTTATCAATAATGCAGATGACAGATGATTAAAAAAGGTATGTCTTTTAATGAATCTGATAATTAAATTAACTTGAGGATGATCACTTGTAAATGTTAAAGTATTTAACTGGTTTTAAAAATTGATATTTTTACATAGCTAAGAGTCCAAGCAAACAAAAATAAAAATATTATAGGTTAGTTTACATTTTCTTGCAATACTCTTACTTGAATATCTTACCTCAAGTCAGGGTCATTGCAAAGAGTAGTATGGGAAAAAGAACATTGTCCCTAACTGCCCATAAAAGAAAAACCTGAATGAGTATTTAAAAATTCATCACATTTGCATAGTTTGAAGATCATAGACTCCTCATACCTAATACACAAAGAAAAGAGTATATTGGTCAACGAATTGTTTCAGTATGACACATTTATTTAGATCACATTGGTTTTCCTCAACAAATAGGCTGTACAGTTAATTTATGGCAGGTTATAAATTGATAAAGTTTTCCAGAAGTCTTGTATAATTTTTTGTGACTTTTCATTTTCTTTTACAGGACTGTTATTGTGATTATTAAAACTTTATTTTAAAAAATGTTGTTATTATATAATAATAAGCAGAAGTCACAACCAAGTGATTTTACATCCAATCTCTCTCAGAGTTCATAGCACTATTATATATCTAGGTAGAAAGTGACATCATGTCGATGACCTTATAATGTAATGATCATGTCATTTTAAGCTGTGCATTGATTTTACAAAAGTGGATTACTTTCATGCACAGCTGAATAGAACTTGTTACAGTATAATATGAGGTGACTTCTCAATATACATTTTAAATCACTCATTTACATATATTGTTCTTGTCACACTAAAATTTTTTCTGGAGCATAACTCCAAAACCATTTAGTATATCCCTATGACACTTTGTGTGTGTATATATATGTATATATATACATATATATACACACACAAAGTGTCATAGGGATATACTAAATGGTTTTGGAGTTATGCTCCAGAAACAATATATCACACTATTAATCTTAGATTTGCCTTTTGCTATTGAGAAATCGTTGGCTTCAGTATCATTTTGGTGGGGCAGGGGAATATAGATGACATCTTTTTTCACTTACAAGAACACCTCTTCCTTGATAACTTGCAAGTAATGGGGTCTATAAACATGGCAGCATAAGTGAGGTTGCAAGATAATGAGAGAAGCAGTTTTTGGTTAGCATCAGTGAGGGTGCAAGATAATGAGAGAAGCAGTTTTTGGTTAACATCAGGGCTATGTTGATACATGAAAATTATAATCTCCTTGGTCCTACACAAATATTCATATAATGGATTTTAATATTAAAGGATGTTTGATCTTAAGAAGTCAAATAAAGTTAATAAACTGATGACCGACTTCTAATATAAATCGAGTTGACATGCAGCAATGAGAAATGTGTGCATCAGTAAAGTTTGAGTTGCTTCCCTCTTAGTTTGAAAACATGTGTATCCATTGTAAGCAAGTGCAAGTGAACTAAAGCCTCACAGCTAGAATTACATTCATAAACTAACAAAACCAAATGCATCAATATGGTTGCACTAGTGAATTCCCCAAGATAGCGATTTTACATGTCACCACATCTTTGTCAGTAGCACATGGCAATGACTACCTGGATGTTGTTTGTACTAATAAACACAGTCAGCAGTTGTCAAAATAAAGCCAGCTTAGCCACTGAGTAAGCATTTAATTAGTTTGTCATGGAAGCTCTCACAGGCATTGCCATGTCAGTTCAGATTGACTGTTTTCACATTTGAATAGATTAGGGCATGTAACATTTATGATGATTACACCGATTAAAAGATGAATTTGAAACGAGAATTTCACCTAACACTTCTTTAACTGCTTTTTATCTGTACAGTTTTGCCACCATGAGGCATTTACCCACATTTTCATTGATCGATATTTCTTGATGTGTTTTTTGTTTATAAAATATTTTTGTTACAAAAAATCATACAAAATATGATTTCTTATTACAATTTGTGAATTCATGATGATTCAGAATTTCCACGCACTAACTGCCATTTTTGATGATATATTTTGAGCTTTCATTTACTAATTTTGATCATGATTTTTCAATATTAAGCAAATAGTAGCCTATTTTTTGCCTTTTCTGTAAAAAGAAAAATGGGATTCACACCTCCTCATCATTGTAAGCAGATTTGCAAGTTATCCAGGCATGCTAAAATGAGGGAGTGGTGTATATGGTAATTGATGGGACTACATCACAATGAAGTTATCCAGGCATGCTAAAATGAGGGAGTGGTGTATATGGTAATTGATGGGACTACATCACGATGAAGTAGCTAAAATGAGGGAGTGGTGTATATGGTAATTGATGGGACTACATCACGATGAAGTAGTGTAGAAATAACAGAGACTATTAAGATAATCCAAACAGTTTCATTGACACATTTGCCATCGATCAACCGCAGTTAATGTAAGTGTTGAAAACTGACATGTACCATCTGCCAATAAAAGGGCTGTTAAAGCAGGATTGGAATTGTCTAAATGACAACTCCATTTTGGATAGAGTTAGGGCCCTTGACAATTAACTTCATAGCTCAAGAACCATTCAGCATATTCTGATGCAATTTGTTTCATACACTACATGTGCCTTTTATGTCTCAATTAACATAGGGTACTAGCTAGGGCTACCATACATCCTTTTTTTCCTGGACATGTCCTCCTTTTTGGTCCTTAAATCTCCTCTTTTGTCTCATATATATATATATATATAAAGAATATCCTTTTTTGAAAGTTCAAATATGGTAACCCTATACTAGCATAAGTATTGTACAAATTGAGTGTGCTCGAATATAGGGTACTTTACATAAGTGGGGGGCCAGGCGGATATGTCATCTCTAGATGACTACTGATCTTCATGCTTTCTGTCAGTGAATAAATACTGAATTAGATTTCAATGACTAATTTCGTGCTTATGATTAATTACCCATAAATAATAATAGGTAGCATATCAAGATAAATATTTTTGGACAGAATGACAATACAAATATAATGCAAGCTTCTTGATGCAGAAATGTTGGAATTTGCTTGCAGTCAAGTTTAAGATTTATTTACTATGCGGATCTGTGTGCGGGCTTTTTGTGGATTTCATGGGTATTTTTGGCTACGATCTCTTAGACAACATGTAGAGGACCCAATAATACTACTTTGCCTGAAACATACTGGTGCAGTTTTAAATTCGTTTTGGGTTTTACTTTGTTTGGGTATCAGAATGTTCATTTAGTTATTTTCTTTTTTAGCTGCAATCAAACAGACATTGTCTACACAGACAGCTGACATGAAGATATACAAGGAGAAAGTGCAAATTCTTCAGAATCAGTTGATTAAGGTAGCTTATAATATTTTTTATACACTGTTTTATCATCTACTGCACTAATTAATGTTATTTCCTCTTAATAATGCATTTGTTTCTACTTTGAAGACTACTCCATCCTAACCTCTCTGTTTTCATATAAACTTAACACAGGTTCCTCGAGTTTGATGTTTTATCACATATAGGCTATAATTTTTTCCCCAGGTTTATTAGTATGTTTAATTGTTCTCAAGTATAACTTGGTTTAGCAGATAACAGCAGTGTCCAATAAATTTAAAAGTCAGACTTTTGCCCACTAGACTACCGAGTAAAAAGTCCAGAGAAGTCTTTTCAAAATGAAACTGACAGCTAGATGACTTCTCTTTGTTAGCTCTACTGATTGAAGAGCTTTTACAATGGGTCTGCGTACATCATCCATTATCAGTTCATTATTATCACTCCTCCTCCTAAACTACTTGGTTTTATCCTGAGGTTTAGTTGGTCCTAGTTGGGACTGTTAATATGACTTCTGTGGTGGTCATCTTGCAAATATTATTATCACTACTTTTGAATGGATGGTTGTATTGACATGAGGTTTTCACTAAAATACTCCTATTATGTCTGGTTGGTTCTAAATGAAAATGGTGCCAATCTGACATCCAACATGGCCACATGGTCATCTTGAAAATTTTGTTATTACTACTTTTCCCAACTGGATTGTTATATTGACATAAGGTTTTCCTTGAATTACTTTTTATAATATGTAGTTGGTTCTAAATGAGAATGGTGCCCTTCTGATATCCAACATGGTGACAATCTTGAAAATCTAATTACTACTTCTCCTGAACAGATGCTAATATGGACATCGGGTTTTCACTTAAGATTTATTATCATATGTTGTTGGTCTTAAATGAAAATGGTGCCAATGAGATTTCCAACATTGTCATGATGGCAGCCATTTAAGAAATCTTATCACTACTACTTCTGAATGAATGTTTTTTTCACTGAAATACTCCTTATGATGTTTAGTTGGTCCTTAACAACAATGGTACAAATCAAACCTCCAATATGGCCTCTGTGGGGTTTTCACTAAAAACTTATGATATGTAGTTGGTCCTATATGAAAATGTTGCTGATCAGATCTCCAGTGGTGGCCATCTAAAAAATCATGTTATTGCTCCTTATCCTGAATGAATGGCATTTTCACTAAAATACTTTTTATGTCTTGTTTGTCCTGTACTGGTGCAGATCAAATCTCTAATTTTGCCACAGTGATGACCATTTTGAAAATCTTGTTTTTGCTATTGCTTCTGAATGGATGGTCATATTGACATGGGGTTTTCACAAAAAGGCTTTATATGATGTCTTAGTTGGTTTGATATAAAAATGGTGCCAATCTGACATCCAACTTGACCACCATGGTGACCATCTCGAAAATCTTGTTATTGTTACTTTTGCTGAATGAATGATCATATTGACCTGGGGTTTTCACTGAAAGGTTTCTTATGGTATGTAGTTAGGTCTAAATGAAAATGGTGCCAATCAGATATCCAACTTTGCTGCCATGGTGTCTTGAAATTCCTATAACTTCTCCTGAACAGATGGTCATCTTGACATGGCCTGGGGTTTTCACTGAAGACTTATTATGATATGTAATTGGTCCTAAATTAAAATGGTGCAGATCAAATCTCAAAAATGTCCATGAACTGGAGCATATCTAAAAAGTCTTGTTATCACCACTATTTCTCCAGAATGAATGGTTGTGTCAATATGGGTTTTTACTAAAATACTCCTAATGAAGTTTAGTTGGTTTTTAGCAAAAATGATGCAGATCAGACCTCCAACATGACGGCCATGAAAGACTTCTTCTGATATGTGGTTGGTCCTAAATAAAAATTATACTGATTCGACATCAAACATGTCTTGAAAATCTTAAATAGATTATCATGTCAACATGGTATTTTTTCTGAAACACTATATGTAGTTGGTCCTATTGAAAAATGGTGGTTATCTGTACTCACAAAATAGCTGCAATGGAGGCCGTCTTGAAAATCTTGCTATGGTACTTGGGATGGTAATGTATCAACATGGGGTTTCCACAGAATTATATCTTATGATATACAATTTGTCCCAAATGAAAATGGGGTTGATCTAACCTCACAAAATAGCTGCCATGCATATGGTGGCCATCTTTGAAATCTTGTTATTGCTTCAAAACTGAACAAAATGGGTTTTTACTAAAACACTTTTTGCAAGAAGTAGTTGGTCCTAAATGAAAATTGTTCTTATATTACCTCCAGAAATTGGTGCCACATCATGAAAATCTTGTTATGGCTAGTCCTTTGGAATGGACAGTTGTATCAACATGGAGGTTTTGGTATAAGGTCTTGCAACATATCGGTCGTATGTTAAAATGATGCCATTCTAACCTCCAAAATGGCTGCCTTGGCATCCATGTTTTAAATCATTTTATGGTTTACCTCTCCTGAACAGATGGTTGTATCGACATGGGGTTTTCACTTATACATTATAACAATATAATGCTTGTCCCGAGTGAAAATGATGCTGATCTGACCTCCAACATGGCAACCATAGAGGCCATCTAAAAATTCTTGCTATCACAACAGTCCACTTAAGAAATGGTGCTACTGACATGGGGTTTTCACTACAACACTTCTTGCAATATGTAATTGGTCTTGAATGAAAATGGTGCAGATCAGACCACCAGCATGTCCATGCTATAATGAACGAGTTAAAATTCCAGACCTGCTTAACCTTGGGATCCAATCAAGGGGCACAGTTTTCACTTTTGTACTTAAGAGAGCTTTTTAACACAGTGACTTGTGTTTTTGTGTGTGTGTGTGTCTGTCTGTCTATATATATATATATATATATATATACAAATCACACAGCAAATAACAGTTTTTCCACTCAAACCCAGCAGCTTAAATTGCAAAGAATCCAAACGGTCATTTGTCCATGCATAGGTAATTAGGACTTTAAAAGTTACCAAAATCACATTTTCCTGCCATTAATTCACTTTTTCAAACACATGGTCTAAACTATCATTTTTCTGTAAAAAAAAAAAGTCAAATGTAAAAAACACATAAAAATCTATTTAAAAGCATTTTTTAAGCAATCAATTAGTACCAACTCTTTAATATTACTTTTGAACTCATGCAGAGGAAATAGGAGCTATGGACACACCAAGGCTGCTGACCTGTGCTGGCCTTGGTGGGTATTGAACCCATGACCCATGGATGATTTGCTTTACCAACTGACCTACTGTGGCTGTCCAATACCAGCACATAAGAAAATAATTTGGTTACCAAATTTAGTATGTTTGAGTTTATAAAAAATATCTGAGATGGTTTCAATAATCAGCAGTTGAGAAGAATAAAAGGAGAGAAGAAACAGACCTTTGAATTCATGCAGATTTATTTCAACTAGTAGAGTGTCTGTACCTTCAAGGAACTCTTGTCTTTGAAGTGTATTGACCCTTCAGCCAAAAATTTGGCGCATTAAATAATGTTTTTCGATAAATACAATCTTACATTCGTCTTCATTACATATAAAATTCATGCAGTATGTTAAATGATTTCAGTGTCTTGCTCACCAAGTCTTGCTCAACAAAGAAATTATTCAACCTGTTTATAAATTTCATATTTAGGGCAAGTACTGGTAGGTATTATCCTCTCTACAGTAAAACTTTCATGACTGAGATATCAATCATTCAAATTCTTGACATCACTCGAATTACTTTTTAAGTAGCAGTGTAAAGCCTTCTATTGCCTGCAACTGCAAACACCAACAGCAACAAACAAAAAAAAACTGAACATGAAATTAAGGGCCCACTGTCCTTTTAGTTTTTTTAAAGTTTATCTGTATATAAAAGATGAAATCTACCTTTCAGAAAAATGATGATGAGAAGAAGTACCTGCAGCTCCAAAAGGCCCACAGTCAGCAGCAGGCAGTTGTACTGAAAATGCAGGACAAGCTGCAAAAAATGAAGAAGATGGAAGAGGCGCTTAAGAAGCAGGAGAGTGTAATAGAGAAAATGGAGAGAGTTATAGAGAAGTATCATAAGGACAGATCCAAGACTCAGAAAGGTAGATATTAATACCTTTTTGTGTGTGTAAACCTCGCTCAACTACAAATAACATAGACCTAGATCTGCTGTCATATAATGTGGTGGTAACTCGGGGTCTATGCTCTTTGCTCTACTTTCCAGCATACCTGGGTTATAGATCATAAAACGATGAGCTTGAGTTTAAGTCCGAGTTTCCACTTTCAGCCAATCAGAAATTACCTTTCAAAAGTAACATCATTCATGATTGGTTGAAACAAAATCTCAAGCTCACACTCAGGCTTAGGAATGTTAAGATTTCCAGGCCTGTCCACAGTTTTACTAAACATGTCAAATTTTCTTCCTCAAAATGAGATTCTGAATATATTTCTTATTACTTGGTTATAGACAGTGAATTTTGTCACAGAGCATTTAGCTTGCATTTGAGATACAGTCATAAAAATCTTTAATTTTCCTTAAAGGCATCTTGCTTTATCTCCAAGAAAATTGTGAGGAATTTCTCAACTTCTTTTCAAGATTAAAAAGGTTATTGTAGTGCAACATTATTGTCGCTCTTGTAAAAACATAGGCAAGACCAACAAGCTTTGTTGTTGTCACTGTCATTATTAAGATCATTGTTTTTTTTTTAACATTAACTTTTGCATTTAGCACCCTTTCTCAGAAAGTTTTGACATGTGTGGTCATGAAGTTTGATGGGTGAATTTATCTCGAGGAGTATTTTCATTGCCAGTAATAATGGGTCACAGTGACCTATTTTTTATATTGCAGTGAGTGAATGTGTAAAGTTCTTGCATTTAGCTCCATTTCTCTTACACTGTTTCATAAACAGTTATTGAACTTGGTAAGTCGGTACATTTCCAGGACTAATATTTACATCATTTCTTAATCTAATTTTTTTGGGGTTTTTTTGGTTTTTTTTTATCATGCAATAGCAGAGCAGGGAAGAGATTGCATTCTATGGAATTGTAAAGTCGTGCAAATCTAACTACTTTAATTTTCAGATACTCATGAAAGGGGACCATTTAATAACAAATTAAGTAAATGTTCAGTTCATTAATCCATCTCACAGACTGATCCAGTATTACTCAGGGGAGTAGTTTCAGTAATTAAAGAAATTAGATCATAATTAGGTGCTTACATTGTATTTCCAGTGTCATCAGCTTGCATCAGTTTTGGTTTTCTTGATAGAATTGTCTTAAGCTGTTGCTTCCACACAGTTTATCTTCTGGGAAAGCAAGTCATAGTTTCATACTAACTACTGTAATGACCATAGTGCTCAGGCTTGATAACTGTGGAAAGGTGCTTCCTGCCCCAAATTCGCTTGACTCTCCTCTTAGTGCCTTCTACCAGATTACCAAAATATGTTCTTAAAACTTGTATTTTCTACTAATTTCATTTATTTTTATTTATATATGAATGTGCATTATATATGTCTGTTGACATCCTAAATTTTTGTAATTGACAGAAAGTCCTGTGGTTCTTACAAAATATCTCTCAATGATTCCAAAAATGGCCCTTATCCTATAAGGTGGCTGTTACGTTTATATTTTAGTACTAGAACACAGGGATCTTGTGTACATCTTTATTTTAGCTAAGCTGACTAACAAGTGTCCCTTGCCTAATAGAGAAAACACTCTCAGACTCCCATAGCAAATTCCATTCCCAGGCTGTAAACTGATCTTCAATAATGACCTTGTTGACCTGAACTGACACTAGTAGGGTAGATGTGGGTCCATATGTTTCACATCATTAAGTGCCCCTCTTGTTCAACTGTCTGTAAAAAAAATTAATAGCTGTAGTTCTTCCAGGATAAGACATTGATTTTGTATCAAGTACTTGTTTGACACTTTTGAGGTCCTGTGTTCAGCTCCTGAAATATTAGCTTCATATTGGATTCTCGGACATCAAGATTGATGCTGACCAAGCAAATTCCTGGCATTGAGGTCATCATATAATTGTTTGTAACATTCATACTTTGTTTTCTAACATAGCAAGTTTAATAATACATTGTAACCATGCAATATTTCTTTGCAGATAAGGAAAGTCATGAAGCAAATGAGGTTTTGCTGCAGGAAAACAAGAGGTTAAGAGATCAAATGGCAGAAATGAGGGTATGGTAAATCTTGTCACTGTCATGGTAATAAAATCTGAATAAAATATAAGCATCTGGAAACAGTATAGATACTAATCTGCTGTCACATAATACACAGGCAAATCAGGGTGTAACTGTTCAATTGATATAATAAGTAGAACAAAAAGCATAGATCCAGATCTGCCGTCACATAATACATTGGCAAATCAGGGTGTAACTCTTCAGTTGATATTATAATTAGAACAAACAGTGTAGACTCTGTGTAGATGCATTTGTGATGGCGGATCTGGTGTACTGTCCACAGTTGGGTGCATGTTGCTGAAGAGTATATTCATTATAATAGTGGATCATTAAATAATAGGACCTTTAAATTGGATTTTCTTGTAGTATTCACTATCAGTATTTGTCTTTGAAGATTGTTGGTACATGTTTTATTTTAGTTTTCTTTTTCTCAGTATAAAATCAGTATATAAATTGTACCCATTCATTGTCTTCAAATATGGTTTGTAACACGAAAATTGGTACCCCTGTGGCCCACCGAGAATAATGAATTTGCAATAAAGTGAATGCTATAATGTGCTTTTTGATAAAGCTTTATGAATCTGAAACTATGAATTGATTGTTCAGGGGCAGAGTATGCATGAACATACATCTAAAGCAGCAGAATAAAATAACTTAGCATTCATTTTAAGTAGCAAACACAACACAATCTTGGCTTATTATGTCTGCATTACATGAATTAAAATCTGAAAAAAGTCATCTCTGCAAGTTTGAAAGAACAACTGAAATTTGCAGGAATAAATCTACAAATATGGTGAGTCTTTGTCCATCTATGCAAGCCAAGGGTCATCAGTCCACTTTATTTTCAATATGGAACGAACTGGATCAACAACCTTTGGCTAGCGAAAATGGTGTTTGTTCTAAGGACACTTCAACATTCAGTATAATTTATATGTCCAGACAATCTGCATACAGATGAGATGTTTTTTTTTTTAAACTCTAATTTCAGCATATTATAAAGTATATGTTGTCTTTTCTTTTTATAGGAGCAGCTAAGGGTTGCTGGACGTGGAGGTGATGACCTTGAGAAACTTGAACTGTATCAAGCTCTTGAAAAGGCGGAGGGCAGAATTAATGCGCTGGAAAAACAGGTAAGAGAGTGTATTAGGAGTCATGCATATAGCTTAGTAAGATATTCTAGTCATTCAGAAAAAGAGAAGACAAGAAAAGATTGTAACACTTTCTTGCAAGACCACTTGGTATAAATGGACTTGTAAATAAAATGCTTATCATAAGATTTTTCTTGAATAATCCAACCTAACTTAAGTCATCAGTTATATGCAGTCAGTAAATCGTAATGCACTAATAATTTAAAACTGTCCTACAAAGATAACTATTTGCAGGACACCAAAACCATGTCCTCAAATGTCTGTTTAGATCAAGGTTTGACTGTCCTTGGATCTCTCTATTATTTTTACCTAAAAAACCTTGGATGAAGGTCATCCTAAGACAGACAAAATAACTGAATCATGAAAATCAGATTATTATTGGAGTTGTCCATTTTGAGTGTATCAAATGTAATTCAGAAGTTACTAGAAAAAGAGTCGGTGTATTAAATTAACATTAGAACATTACTTCATACCCGTCTTTGGTAAGATTTGTAGGCATATAAAATTAAAACTTTATAAATAAAATATGAAAAAGTTGCATTAAATTTTGATAAGTGGTGGTTTCTTTTAAATATTTTAGATAAACAAATTTGAAAGAAGAGAGGTAGATAACTCTAAACTTTAGTGCATGGTGTTATTAAGTTGTGTATGTTTTGGATCCATATGTTTTGTTGCTTGCTTTTCTTTGAAAATATGAGACTTAAAGATTTTGCCTTGTATAATACAGTTTAACCTCCCCAAACAGTTGCTATACAGTTTAACCTCCCCAAACAGTTGCTAACTTTTAAAAGCCACCTTTCACATCCAGCTAGTTTTTCTTCATATCATATTCCTTGTTTATTTTACATCCATTTATCTGCTACTGTCCTAACACAGCCAGAATTGTCCCATTTTATAGTTTTCTGTTGGGGAGGCTGTTTGGTATCAGTTTATTTTATAATTACAAACTACATTGGTGTACAAAAGAAACCTCCATCAACCTGGTAACTTTGATGTTTAAACTAATGTGTTAATTGGTGAATCAAATGAAAATTTGCTTTTACTACAATGATTTAACAAAGGTTTCTCTAATGTTTGTTTATCATTCCACTTGTATTTATTAACGATGGTTAAACTGAAATATAATCACCATTTTTCAAGTACTCTGCACAATAGATTTAACAAACTTTCAGATATTTTCTTTTCAGACATCACAAAAAATGATTTTCTCAAGAATATGATTGTTAAAATTGATACAGTGTATAGATCTTTTGATTTTATTGACACATGTTCCAAACCTTATTTTTATGGGCATCTCAATTTATGTATGTGAAAGGGTTTAACAGCACATCAGCACACTCCTGGCTATGTAATGTTGATTAAAAGTAAAGTTCTAAAAATATAAAGGGAAAATCTGTGCAAAACTGGCTATTACGTTTCAGGCTATTACATTGAACTTTTTGGTAACTTAAAAACCTTTTTGACAAAAACCTTATTAGCATAAAGACTAAAAACAACTATAAGTAGAAAATGAAATTTAGTAGGCATGTTTGTATGCAAATGTAGATGAACTGATTAGATATTAATACCATGATATAAATGTTTCAAGTTTTTATAAGTTTTTGAACTTTTTTTTGCTTAACGCTGTTCCATTTAAACATGCATTGTACCCAGGAAAGGCATCTTTATAAAAATATATGCCAGGGTACTCTGATTACTCAAAGACTTCATATGAAAATTATACTAAATTCTAAATTGCATATATGGGCGACTATTCTACATTAAAAGTGCCTTCCCTGGATCCCAAGTATGTTTTACTGGAACAGCCCTTAGACCTATTGCTCTACAGCCAGGTGTACATGTGACACAAACACAAATCTATTTTCTTTGTGTAACTTTCAAATTGAAAGAAAACAATATACCAGTACCATTATTTTCTTTTAATGATTGCAACCACAAATATGTTTTAGAGCCCTACACACTACAACTTCTATTATACAAACCTGTTGAAAAAATGAGAATAGTTCAGATAATTGGAGGTTTGGATACCATACATAATCGTGTATAAATTGGGTCCAGCTGCAAACAACATAGACCCTGACCTGCCATCGCATAATGTGCTGGCAGATCGGGGTCTATGTTCTTTGTTCTACTGATTACTCCTAATGAACTGCATAGATCCAGATCTGCCAGCACATTATGTCATGGCAGATCTGGGTCTATGCAGCTTGCAGTTGGATCCAACTTATTGGTGAGTATATATGGTAATCAAGGCTAGTAGTATATTATATTTGTAGATATTAGATAGTTTTAGAGACATGGTGTTTGTTTGTATGAAATAAAAATGTGATCATTTGAGGTTTAGATAATTGAGGCTGTATTAAATTTTTAATTATTTATGCTAGGGTGACAGTATTTTCTTGGTGTCTGAGTTTTGGCCACTTCTTAAATAATCTTAGATAAAAACTTAAATTTTGTTAAATCTTGTTGTTCTGCTGAAACTAAAGTTTCTCAGGGTTACAATGCATCTAAAATATGATATGTAGCCATTATAGGAGCCAGAGCTGTATGATAAAATAATTTCTTTTTTGTTTCCTTTTTATATCTTTTGCCTGTATTCACAATTATCATGCAATTCATTTACAATATCAACAATAAAAAAAGATTTTGGAGAAAGGGACTGATACCAATGTAAAGTGTTTTTTGTTTACTTATTGTCAGAAAAAAGCAAAACAATATTACTGTACACAAACAATTAAAAACATAGTAAACAGACTTCATTGAAAATATCTTATGATATACACTGGACCCAATATGATATGATTATTTATCAAAGCTGGATGTGTTTGCTTGTGTATATGTGTGTGTGTATATATATACATATGTTTATATATATATATATATATATATATATATATATATATATATATATATATATATATATATATATATATATATATTCTTCTTCAGTCTTAAGCACTAGGCATGAAAACTTTATCTATTTTGTATGAGCAGCAATGGCATCAAATCTATTGCTAACTTTTTTTTTTTAGTTCTTAATACATGTACTTTTAATTGCAGTTGTCTGAGAATGCCAAATTGTGGGGCCGAGAGAGGGCAGACATGACCATCAAGCTTAATGAAGCTGAGCATGGGTTTGGCAGGTCTACTGGCATGGTGCTTCATGATTATCCAGTCTATGTAAGTACAGTAAATCACACAAATGTAATGAACATACAAGTTTTGTAAATTGGGGGGAGGGGGGGGGGCAATTAATTTGGCAAACAAAGTTGTCAATGTTAAAAGAAACTTAACTCTGTCCAAATACTTTTTTGCATGTTTTTCATCAATAACATAATTATTTGTAATCTGATAGAAAAGTGTCAGTGACAAAGTTTGCTCTGGACAACTACTACAACTTCTCAAATAGGTCACATCTTAATAGAACATAAACTTACGGTACTGATCGGGGAACAGTTGTGCACATTTTGACATTTTTGCAACAAAAAAAAAAAGTCTGTAGCCACACCCAATATCTATGTAGGTTTGAATAAATACACAATTACTCGTAATTCACCCTGACCCCCATTCTTATGGCTATATTATTTTGGTCATTATTCATCAGCTGGGGCTGTCTTGGAAACTCGTTTGTTTTGATGATCTTTGTTTTTAACATATTAAATCATTTTAGTTTACAAAATACAACTGATTTTTTGTATACAGTAAATAAATACATAATTTATGATTTGTAAACATTAAAATGCTTTGTAATATTTCTTGAATAAAATTTTAATCTTACAATAACATATAAGATAAGCATTCATTAGAAATTATGAACGAACACAAAACACGATAATCAAGCGGTTGAAGCCTCGCCTCATGGTTCCTTTGTTGTAATGTTCTCCAATGCATTCTTATCATGACTAATGTAATTCAGTAGTAAAGCATACTTTATATTAATTTATTCCACTTGTAGTTATTGGGTGTGGTTTACAGACTTAGTTTTTGTGTGAAAATGTCAAAATGTGCAAAATTCTTATCAGATAAATGATGCAAGTTTATGTTCTGTTAAGAGAGGACCTTGTTGAGAAGTGGTGGTAGTCCTGAACAAACTTTGTTACTGGAACTTTCAGTCAGAGTGATCATCAAACAAGAGACCCTCGAAGGGACTGATTCTCTACTGTCTGAAAAGAACTTCCAGGAATTCTAGATAAGACCATTTCTTCTTTATAACTGCCAAGTGTTGAAACCATCTCTGATATTCTTGAGCAATAAAATTTTCAGATTAGCCACTGTGGCAGCCATACTGGATGTAAGATAAGCACAATTTTCATTTAGGACACACTAGACACCATTAGAAGACTTTTGTTGAAAATCCCTTGCCAATATGACCATCTATTCAGGAGAATCAGTGACTATAGTTTCATTATGTTCATTGTGTCAGCCATACTGGATGTCTGTGGGGTACCATTTTCATTTAAGACCAACTAGATATCATAAAAAGTCTTTTGGTGAAAACCCCATGTCAGTATGACCATCAGTTCTTGAGAAGTAGTAATAACAAGATTTTCAAGATGTCAGATCAGCATCATTTCCATTCAGGACAAACTAGACACCTTAAGATGTCTTCTGGTGAAGATAAGACATTCCATTTAGGAGCAGCGACAAGAAGACTTTCAAGATGGCTGCCATGATGGCCATGTTTGAGGTCAGATTGGCACCATTTTCATTCATGACCAACTAGATATCATAATTAGTCTTCTGGTGAAAACCCCACATCGATATGACTTTCCATTTAGGAGTAGCAATTAAAAATATTTAAAGATGGCTGCCATGATGGCCATACTGGATGGCAGATCAGCACCATTTTCATTTAGAACCAACTAGGCATCATAAGAAGTCTTTTAGTGAAAACCCCATGTTGATGTGACTATCCATTCAGGCAGAGTAGTGATAGCAAAATTTTCAAGACGGCCACTTTGGCAGGCATATTAAATGTCAGAGTGGAACCATTTTCATTTAGAACCAACTAGATATTAAAATTTTTCTGGTGAAAACTCATGTCAGTATGACTTTCCATTCAAGAGTAGCGATAACAAGATTTTCAAGATGCCTTCTGTGGTGGCCATATTGGACATCAGATGGGCACCATTTTCATTTAGGGCTGTCTAGACCTTATAAAAAGTTTTCTAGTTAAAACCCCATCCCATGTTGATATGACCATCCATTTAGGTGAAGTAACAATAACAAGATTTTCAAGATGGTAGCCATATTGGATGTCAGAGCGGAACCATTTTCATTTTGGACCAATTAGACGTCATCTTCTGGTGAAAACATGATGTTGATATGACTTTCCATTCAAGAGTATCAGTAACTATTTTCAAGATGGCTGCTGTGGAGGCCATATTAGATGTCAGATTGGCACCATTTTCACTTAGACCCAGCTAGGCATCATTAGAAATCTTTTAGTGAAAATCCCATGTTGATATGACCATTCATTCAGGAGTAGCAATATCAAGATTTTCAAGATGGCTGCTATGGTGGCCATATTGGATGTCTGAGCAGCACCATTTTCATTTAGGTCCAACTAGACCTTGGGATGCATGTGTGTGTAAAGTTTCATTGCAATCCTCCAAGTGGTTTAGGAGGAGTAGTAATGACAAACTTGTGCTAATGGATGGACAATGGACAACAGGCCATCCTATAAGCTCTTCTAGTCTATGACCAGTAGAAACATGCTAAATTGTGCTTGAACAGAGTTTAATTATTCAAGATGCTTTATTGTATCAAATTGTAAAAATTGAATGTTGCAAGCATGCTTATTGTATCAAATTGTAAAAATTGAATGTTGCAAGCATGCAGACTTGAGTGAATTGCCCAAAAATTAAATGATGCCAATTTATTATGATTTAGAATATATAGGGGTACATTATATTTTGTTCAAAATGTCACCACTTTATCTCAAGTTGTAATAAACACATGCCATTGAAATTTACAATTAGCAGGAAAGGCATTTTCATTATCATGCTAAACTTTCAACAGATGATCTTTGGAAATAAAGTTTTCCGATAATTTATTGACATGTATTCTCTTTGGAGAAAACATCACAACAGTGAAATTCAATATCCAGCCTTTAAAAACACGTATGACCACCTCTTGCGTTAATTACTGCAATACATCTTTGGTGCATATAACAGGGGTCAAGCTAGACCTAAATTTTAGGGAGACATTACTTCTCCTTTTGGACAGAATAGGAAGAAGTGAGAGCTGAACGGGGAGAAGTAAGAGCAAATAAAGAAATGGAATATTTGGGTTATCTTATTTTAACTGTGTCCTCTATTTCTTAGTATGCATATTTGCATTTAACATTGTTTTTAAGCAGTAGTTTATCTTCAGATACAAATTCTCTTTGTTGTATATTTATCATAAACACATTTTGTAAGTATATGAAAGTGTGTATGTTTCACTGCCAGCAGGGATTTCCCTTGATTTTAAAAATTGAGTCAAGGACACCTGGTTCCTAAAATGGGGAGTCTCAGGGAAAATCCTGGGAGTTGTCAACCAAATAATAGTCGCAGCTCCAGTGTAAGAATTAAATATGTTCTGATCTATACTCTATGCAATACAACAATTGTAGCACAATTTGTTACATTTTTAGTATACAATAATTTTTGTTTTGTTTTCTTTTAACGACACTTTTAACACAATTTTGGCTATATCATGCCAAGAAAGTGGGAGCTAAGTGGCTTTCCCATGAACACACTGAGGCAGCCAACCCAGCCTGGCCCGAGCGGGTATTGAACACAAATCCGAACCTGTACCATAAAATTAAAACAAAAAACAATATAGGTTTTTTAATGTTGTAGTACAGAGAGAAGAAAAAAATCTGTACTTGTGATGTTTGTGAACAGAACTATTTTGTTGCAAAACTTTTGTTTCAAGCAGAATTGGTAATGTTGCCTTTTTCTCCCAAGCAATCCTCTCTGCAACAGCATGTACATGCTCTGGGTTCTTCTTATCTCATCTCGGTTAAATGCAGAAAACTGCAAATTAGTACATCCATGGATGAAAGAGTTTATCTTTTCTCACTCTACACACCAGGAACAAACATTATTTATATCACTGACATTGTTTTATTTCTTTCTTAGCCAAGGAAAATTTTCTATCCAATCTGACCGCCATTGTCTTTTTCTTTAACCTCTGACTGTCATTTAACTTAGCAACCTCATTCTGAAGTCGCATCTGAGACTTCTCTTGGATCTCAGGTGAGATATTTGCTGGACATTTTTTTTAAAAAAACTTTGCAAAAAAAGCAGACTCATGACCACTTTGAATACTCAAAAGAAAATTGAAAGTAATCCTCGTCTGAATAATCCGGAATATATACCAGTCAAAGTAAACTTTATTTATGATGATTGGTTGATTAAGAGCACTCAATTCACTTAGGTCTAATGTCAACAAGTTTAGTTTTATGATTGAAACAAAACTCATTGGACATTATTAAATCAACAGCAAATTTACAACTCGCTCAACCAAACAGACAACAAAGACTTAAATAAAGATAGCAGTAAAAACAAAGACTTCAATAAAGATAACAGTAAATCTTTTATTTGATCTATAGGAAGCCACATAATTTCCAACAGTTCATGGTAATCCTCCGCCATGCAATTTGGCATCACACTGCTGAGGAATTATGTCATGCTATTAGGCTGTTATTAGACATCTGCATATGTACTTACTGAGGGCAGTTGATTGATTGTTGCTTGAAAAGTTGTCAGTGTGCAGACAAAGCCTTTTATGTAGTACATGTACATTTTTTATTAGATACTTGAAAAAAGCATAAGGAACCCTATCAAAATATGCTGCGTCCCGGGAACAGTATTGCAATTACAAATAGGTAAAAATACTTAATCAACTGCCAATTAAACAAGTGAATTTCATTGTCGGTTGTTTTTTTTTTTAAAAAGTGTAACATGCACAAAATCATCGGAAAAACTTTATTTCTGAGAATCACAAGTTGACATTTTAAAACAATTATGAACATATCTTTGTCTGCTAAAAGCATAAATTTAAGTTTCATGCATGTATTAAATAGTTGATGACAAGTTAGAAATTTTGACCAGTACATTTTTGTGAATGTAATTGGGTGAACTACCAGAATTTAGAAGTAGCTACTTATATCTTTTGTTTTGCCTTTCTATTGTTTAGTTGCATGTTTGGATGCAAATTGCTTAAGCTTTACTATTGTTTTCTGGACTGCAGTATATTCAGCATCTGACAGTAGTAAATTACCAAACCGATCATTAAAAAAACCTAGTTGACAAAAAAGTTGGTAAAAAGGTACATTCCGTTTCCTTTTGAGGTGCAGGACACAGATATCAACCTAAAGGGTAGGTCATGGGGCTTGTAGTTTTTGGAGTCACCAAACATGTTGATGGAAGTTGATAGCGTTATAGTATTCCTATTATGCTGCATAATGAAGAGATTCTGTTCTTTACCTACCTTACACCATCAAATAATTTTTAATCAGGGTCCCAGCATCAAGATGTGGGAGGTCTATAGTAACTGTCTACTTCATGTACATGTACTTTTTGAATGTTTCGTCTTTTCATGTCTAATTTTGATGGAGGTATTGCCCTTATTCCATCAATTTTAAATCACTGCAACAGGGCCTTGTAACCAGGATAGATCAGGAACCATTCAGCATATTCTGATGCAGTTTGGTGTGTACATTGTCTTGTAGACCTAAAAGTGCTTTCTGTGGTTTTTGTCTTGTCAGATCCATTTGGATACATTTATGGGCCTTGACAATTAACTTCTTATCCTCACATGGGATGCAGTTAACTTCATATCATCACATGGGATGCATTTACCTTAGTATCTTTACATAAGATGCAGTTACCTTGGCATCTTTACATAGGATGTTACTTGTAACCAGTACAGCTCAACCATTTTACATATTCAGAATGAGTTTGGTGTGTACATTGCTTATAACCAGTACAGCTCAACCATTTTACATATTCAGAATGAGTTTGGTGTGTATATTGCTTCGAAGACATGGATGTGCCTTGTGTGGGTCTTGTCTTGTCAACTCCATTTGGATATATTTATGAGCCTTGACAATTAGCTCCATATCTTCACATGGAGTGATGGTTGTAAACATCATTGTGCAAGAACCATTGAGTATATTCTGATGCAGTTTGTATGAATATTGTCTTGTAGATTCGCATGTGCCTCTTACTTATTCAGTTTATGCATAATTTTCAAAGACATATATAATCAGGACAGAAAATACATCAGTATCTTTGTTTATTCCAGGGTGAACGCTTTGGAAAGACTACACAAAAGAGGTTATCCCCTATGTACAGATAACTTGAAATACTGCAGTGTTCATGGGGACTGTCAGACAGATGGATCTACAGACACTTGTATAGTGTTGAATGCTTCAAGTTTTTTTTTTTTAAATTCACATCATAATAAGAAGGCATTTACTGTTATTAGGAATTGCATGCACATTAGGTACTGCACATCCCATTAATTTATAGGATTGAAAAAGATTTAAAAACAAAAAGGTATTTTCTGACTTGGTCAGGTAATGAACTTCAGGTTAAGATGGCATTTAAAACACATCTCCTATGATGGAATGAATGGGATTATTTCTGGTTTTAGAAAAGATACTTGTATTTTGAAATCAATTTATTATATGTATTATCCAGGCTCCAGTTTCACTAATGTTCTCAAAATATCTCCTCAAATTGAGATTTAAAATTATCTTCTTGATGATCCTTCTGGAGAAAGGATGAAAATTAACTCAAATTTGAGGAAATTCTCAAATTTTTCTCGTTATTAAAACAAATAAACTCTTGTCATGAAAATTGAAGATATTATGACTATTTTGATCCTCGATTCCTGTTGAATATTCAGTGAAACATTGACTGTCGCCATACATATAAGAAAGATAATCAATAATCTTAATTTGAGGAAGAAAATTTTAGATGTTAAGTGAAGCTGGAGCCAGATCATAGGATATACAAAAAACCACAACAAAAGAAAATAGTCAAAACCGTCTTAAGCAGCCACATCTAGGAGGTAATATAAATGGCCTCCTAAGATGAGTAGTTGCTTGGTAATAGTTTATATCTGAAGTAATTTGGTTTATGGAACCCTGACAATATTGCTGTTGAAGACAGGTGTTTGCTTAATATATGTGACCTTGAAAGCAGGTAACTGTACAGTATAACCTGTCTATAAAAGACATTCGAGGATCATAAATCTCTTTGCTGTGTCCTCTACAGAGAGGTGAAATATACAACTTGGAAGAAAGGGCTCATAACTTGTCCTTTATATGGAAGTGGCAAATAAGGCAGGTTTCACTGCACTACAAAGTCAGCATCTGTATGCTTTTTTCAGATTGCTCTGGTGATCAGTGATAAAGTATACTGAAAAAACAGAACAGTTAAATAATTGTGGTGCCATGTTGATATTTTCTAATACCTTTTTCAGTGGCTTTTGTTGATGAATATGGTTTAAAAAAATGTGTGGGAACAAATAATTGAAAGTATTAAAAATGAAAAGAAGACAATTCAAGTCAATCAGATCTATATTAGGCATATATCCAGCTGGTCTGGATTGACATATTCTTTAGGTGAATTCATTACATTTAAATTTGATATAAACCGAATGTTAATGCTGGGGTTTTAGGATTTGCCTGAATGGTAGCTATAATCATCTTAAAATGAGATTCAATTTGTCTTAAAACTGCACACATTTTGAATG
This sequence comes from Margaritifera margaritifera, assembly GCA_029931535.1. NCBI lineage: Eukaryota > Metazoa > Mollusca > Bivalvia > Unionida > Margaritiferidae > Margaritifera > Margaritifera margaritifera. The sequence goes on along the minus strand of JAQPZY010001699.1, from coordinate 7,946,143 downwards.
ATGATAATTTTGTTAAATGACTATGAGATATTATGCCTCACTGTGGCACGTAAACTGTAAGACATGAAGTTATGACACTTCACACCATGGCATGTAAAGTGTAAGACATGAGGTTATGCTACTTCTCACCATGGTATGTACAGTGCAAAACATGAGGTTATGACATTTCTTACTATGGCATGTAAAGTGCAAGACATGAGGTTATGATACTTTCTCTGTGACATGTAAAGTGCAAGACATGAGGTTATGATACTTTTCCTTGTGACATGTAAAGTGTAAAACATGAGGTTATGACACTTCACACTGTGGCATGTAAAGTGTCTGAGATCAGGTTATGACAATTTTCAATGTGGCATGTAAAGTGTAAGACATGAAGTTTTATGACGCTTCTCACTGTAACATAACAAGTAACAAAACCTGAAGTTATGACACTTCTCACTGTGGCATATAGTGTAAGACAAGAGGTTATAACATTTCAGAACATTATGTATTGAAGGAATGAATAGCATTACCAAAAACTACATGTATATCACAAGTGACCCTACTGCCCACTCCACCATGGCAAAGAACTGACCAATCACATGTCAGCGGTGATTGCTACCAAGACCAAATTAACTGCACAAGCCTTAGATGCTTAGACAACTGATCATGTTTCAGTTGAATTATGTAGTAACTTTGAACATTAATATCTAAAAAGACTAAGGGCCACATTCTATGAAATGTTTTGGTTAAATTCAATCTTATCAACACTATCATACTTAAAATATTTCTTTACAAATTTTTAGAAAATAAAAATATGAAAATGTTAATAAAGTAGAAGGTAAAGATCTTCAGTAGTAGGGTCAGTTATTGCTTATGCACATTGACAATTTCGAATGTATATTTAATGAGCTAAATCACTTCAAATTGCATTTTTTCATAAAAACATTTTGATCTTGAAAATAACAAGCATATTACACAATCACCCTTAGTTCAATAATTGAAGGCCAAAAATTTGTTGGTGTGACAAGCATTTGTTTTGGTGTTAGATCATAGATCCATACCCATTATTCCCCCCCCCCTCCCCGATTTAAATGTGGAGGAAAAATATGCATTTATGCTTCATCAGCCAGAGTTGTCCTAAATTATATCTGAGGTAATTTTGTTACCTATATTCTTTGATACAGGGCAAACAAATATTTGTGGAGAATGTTGATGTGGCTTGACCATTGCTATCACAGTGTTTTCCAAGTGTCCATTGAGTGTTGAGCAGGAACATTCCATTAGTTTTCCTTTTGATGGTTTATATCAGACTTTGAACATATGTTCATAGATCTGTGTAACTTCATCAATTAACAAGAAGATTTAGAAGTGTCAGTTTTTGAAATCAGGGAATGATTACTTGTATACTTTTCAGTGGACATTTTAGAACCATTTACTTTCATAAGGTATATCAGTACAATGTGCCATCTTTTCATACATTTAAAAAAAAAAAAAATTCAGCTATTTTCTGAAGAAATATGACTCTTCAGAACTCGTATACAACCAGAAACGTCTTAAATTAAGTATATGTAGTTAGCAGAGAGCAGACAAAGGTTTTAGAAAGCTAAAGTTGGAAGAGGATCTTTGAGCATCTGTGAGATGTCAGAAAACATTTACAGTATATGATGAGTCTCTGTGTTAAAGTCACAGAGGTAATATTTATCACATGCAAGTTAATATTTTAGCCATAGTTCAGAATATTGTGTTGCATGTATAACATATCCTAGCTAACACCACTGGGTTTTATTGGCTGTATTCTAGATTTGATGCAAGAGAACAACATTTTTTGATCCAAAAGTTCATTTCTAAATATTATTTTTAAATATAGCATTAAGTCTGTGATATTTGTTGTTGGTTACTAATTGTTAGTTTTCAAGAAAGTTCAGGATTGTGCCGTCCATATAATTGTATTGAGATTTGTTGTGAGTTTTGTACATATTAATCTTTATAAAGCTGTTAATGTAGTTTATGCCTAATAATCAGTTTAAGTTATTGTAAAAATCCAAACTGTCTCAATTTTTATCAGTTCTGAAATTTTCAAAATTGTTTCAATACAACTACAAAGTGTATAATTATCACATGACATGTATAAGGAAAATAAGAAAGAAAATAATCATAATATTCCATATCTGCATTATGTTCTTGCTGGCAGTCATTACAAGAGACAATTATGACTATTCATTAGTAAAGAGTTGAAATATACAAATAAAAAAAGGAGACTCCTTTAACAGAATAAAAACATGTTAGCTTAATGAAGGTTGAAATGCTTTGAAGTTGAATAACATTCCTACTATGTTCGCTGACAAATTTCCATGTACATAAATAAAATAGCAATTTTTTAAATTGTCTAAACAAGTGAGGAACATAGCATTTAAATAAATGTCTTCCATAAGTATTCATCTCAAGGTTGATTTAAATTTGTAAGTCTTGGTAGGTAAAGATTTAAAATAGAATATTTAGTTGCAAAAGAAAAGCAACCCGATTGTCACCTTGTTTTTATTAAAAGAAAACAGTTTCTGTGTTTGTTAGTTTTAGTCAAGGCTTAGGGACTATAGAAAAAGTTAAGTGAGGTTTTTAAAACTTCCTGTATAAACCTTTTGATTTATATTCCTTGCATGTAAACACAGTAAAGCATGTTATGTATTTCAAGCTTTTCTTTTCTGCGTTGCTCTATTGCATGACGGTTTTGGTTAACTTTTATGGCCCGATAGTTGATTGGCCATACATTCAAGGATTACAAAACCTTTCTTATGGATTAGAAAATGCTCCCTTTCAAAATATTTAATGTTCAACTTCTAGAAACCTAATATTACTGAATACTAGCATAGTACACATGGTAAAACTTGGTTTACAAACCTTAAAACCTTGCTTTTACAGTGTGTGCTTTGTTTATGAAGCTATTTTATTATGTTTATTTATTTAAAGGTTAAGTACTGCAACCTGCCATCAATTATTTTAAAGACTTTTCTAAATAAATTCATCAAATACATTTAAGTCATGATATGGAACACCGCAAATTTGAAATTTACTAAAGCTTTTGAATAAACTTGAGACAGACTCTAAAGCTTTGACTATCACTTACAACAGATAAAGCAGGTAAAACTGTAGTAACAGCAACTGATGTACACTGGTCTTGTTCAACAGAAACATGTCTATTAAGTTTTTTTTCTTGATAATATTTGAAGGTGAGGTAGAGACTTAAGAAAAGCCAAAGATAAACTGTTGAGCGAAAACTGACATGGTAAAATTCCCTACATACAACAATACAAGACACCTGCTATTCCAGTTTTGAGAAATAAACATGTCTTTAACTGTAAACATGAACAGTATAAAAAAAACAATGGAGCTGTAAAAGCTGTTTGCTAGAATCTTTTGTATGTTAGTTTTCAAACTATTTTTTTTACTCTTTCATAACTTTCTTTACATAATTTATTACTTTGCCAAGGTAACACACTAAGACTCAAGCTTGTCTTGACCCCTTTCAAGTACATGTTTAAAAAAGTGGTTGTTTGTCCTTGCATATGGCTTATGATTTATGAACTTCTAGTTAGAATGTTAAAGTAAGTTTAATGTTATTGGAAACTCATCTTTACCTTCTGTTTATAGCAATATTATTCGCCACTTAAAATGTATACTCAGTTGTGTTATTTGTTAATAAGTCCTCATCTCATCATGTAGATAGATCATACTTTTTTTAAACATATTATGTAAAATTTTCTATACTGAAATAAAAACAGTTAAATATCCATTGTCTTTATACTTGCTTGTTCATATATGCATCACAATATTACATGCACTAAAATTGAAAAAATTAATCTTAAAAAAAGTCTTAAAAAAAGTCACGCAATGGTTTTAGTTTGCCTTGGACAATTCTCTCTGTGTGTCTCTCTCCAAGTACTGTATTGGATTTGCTAATTTTCATGAGATTAAATTTCACGATATCAAGCTCACACCAGCAATGTCAGTGTCCCCATGGTAGATAGTAACGAGACAAGCAAGCATGTGTGGTGGTAGAACAATATTCTATGCAGATTTTAGTAGCTGCTTCCTTCCCACAAAGCTGAAGTGTTTAGTATGATATCCCCAGCAACATCCTGGAATCTGTTAGTGTACAAGAGTATCAGATCCATTTTCACAACTGACCTTTTAGAAAATGTATCGGATCTGATAATCTTATTTATTAACAGGATGTTACTGGGGATATGATAATTTAGCTGTTCCTACAAACTATGGTTTGATGAACCTTTGCTAGGGATTGGATGTCAATCCACTTCATCTTATATCAACCCTTGGCATACATAGTCAAAACAGTGTTTTGAACAAGTGCCCACTTCTGGGTGAAACCGCCTGTAGCAAGCAAAATCAATTGACCAGTGAAACATATTAGGCATTCAATACAGGCAACTTCCATGATGTCCACATGCCCTGACTCAAAAGGAAAACTTGTGTGCGAACAGTTTGATTAGGAGAAACTGACATGCAACATGTCCATTTTACAGAGGCTGCAATGATTATTCCCAGCAATCTTCCTATGTAAATGTAAGATGTGAGGAGCAATCTGATTGGATTAGTTTCTTTCAGCTGTATCCAGTCAGAAAGCAGATATTGTTTCAGCTAGCTACATATGCGAAGGGTCAAGGTGAAACAAAGTGGATTGATGTCCCTTGGCAAAAGAAAATGTGTTTGATGATGCTTGCAACAATCCAATCAGGGAACAGAAAAGGTCATTAGAGACTTAAATGACAATCCAACATGTGAAAATCTTAATAAACACTATATATACCAAACTAAAGCCTGTGAGAGAGCATGATAAAACATGGAAATCCCAGGCCTCTAGGTTGAATTCTTGCTACTCCATAAATCATTTATGAAACATTTAAAGGAATCACAAATTGGTCACTACACTACCAGAAATTTCAAACACCATTGGCTAAAACATTCTCCAAAACTAAAAATTCATCACCAACTATTCTGAAAACTTCCACCATATCAAAAGTCTGAAGGAAAAGGTTACTCTAAATGTTAAATCTGCTAATGCTGAAGATGACACTAAACCTTTCACTCTTATATAACTACAAGACTCTCTTGATTGGGCCCATGGCACATAAGCAGGACCAAATGATATCTTATATTCTGGCAAGGACCATACCGACTCCTCCAATCATTGATCTTTGCCAATTCAAAAAGTCCCTAACCAATCCTCTAATTTTTCAGAGTAAATCAGATGAAATCAGAGCCTATTATCACGGCCATACATTCCTGTATATAAATGGTTCGAAAGATGGAAATAAGGTTGCAGCTGTTGTTGCAATACCTCATGGCACCATCTCCAGCTGGTTACCAGATAAAGCCTCCATTTCTACTGTAGAAATTACAGCCATCTTGCATCTGAACTACACTTAAACCTCTCATAAAATAAATTTCACCATCATTCTTAATTCCTTTCCACACTGAAAGCCTTGCCAAACCTTAAATGTGACAACCTGCTAATATCCCAAATCTTACAGAAACACGATTTGCTCATACAATCTGGAAAATGTATTCTGTACTGTTGGCTACCTAATCACATTGGAATTTGGGTAATGAAAGGGCAGACAAAGCAGCCCAAGCTACCCTATAGTCCCCTGTTTTTGAATGGAAGATTCCATATACTGACTTGAAATATTATACAAGTTGGCATGTTCTACATACTTGTCAAAATATGTGGAATGAAAACTTCAACAATAAGCTTCAGAACATCAAATTCATCATTGGAGAGTGGCAGAGATGAGGTGGTATTGTGCAGGGTTTATACAAAGTCTGGAAAAAGTATGGGCAAAAAAGAATGCTTTTTCCAGACCTGGAAAAAGTATGGAAAATAAAGATTTTGCCCTAAAAGTCTGGAAAAAGTATGGAATTTTGGGTTGCTGTGTTTTATTTTGCTGAAGATGCTCGTTGCCTGGGCCACCATTTGGTGTAGGTACAGCCCTGCTGGTTCAGTGCGGTTGGTGAGACACATGACCTTGTGATTGGTGGATACTATTTTATATTATGCGGATACCACATGCCCATTTATAGTGACACAGATTTCGAGTACATGTGCTAGAAGGGTCTGGAAAAAATTGCAAACCAGTCTGGAAAAGGTCTGGAATTTGTTTTACTAACAGCTGTATGAATCCTGATTGTGCCAACTGCATATAGGACATGCATACCTCCTAATGAGTGAACCTCAACCCAAGTGAATACCCAGAAACAGTGGAACACATTCTTGTTTGAGTGTATAGACTTCCACCCTGTGAGACAGATGTATTTTGACATAAACTCAATTAAGAAACTTTATGATAATGTACAACCAAAGAAAATCTTCACACTTTTTGAGGGAATGTGGTGATTTTGTGAAAAATTTTGACCATATATTCTATGCATTTTGTATTTTTTACCATAATCTTTTATTTTATATACCTTTTAAAGAGTGTTAACATCTGTACCTTTTATTTTGTAGTACTAAATGTTTACATTCATTTTGAAGACTTTATCTTCCTAATTTTTTTAAAATTCATTATCTTTACATTGTATGAACTGCACCATATAGCCAGTATTGTGCCCTCCCACTAGGCATGCTAGGATCAAGACAAGTGCAATTAGAAATGTATAATTTTAATGCAAGTAATGACCAAAAAAAAAGTATGTACATTCATTAAGGCATGTGCAGATATTACATTGAATAGGGTACTCATTTATTTTGCATGCCCTGATGGCTCAATGATTTTGTGTGTCCTGATGGCTCAATGATTTTGTGTGTCCTGATGGCTCAATGATTTTGTGTGTCCTGATGGCTCAATGATTTTGTGTGTCCTGATGGCTGAGTGTTTTTGCATGCCCTGATGGCTCAATGATTTTGTGTGTCCTGGTGGCTGAGTGTTTTTGTGTGTCCTGATGGCTCAATGATTTTGTGTGTCCTGGTGGCTGAGTGTTTTTGCATGCCCTGATGGCTGAATGATTTTGTGTGTCCTGGTGGCTGAGTGTTTTTGTGTGTCCTGATGGCTCAATGATTTTGTGTGTCCTGATGGCTGAGTGTTTTTGCATGCCCTGATGGCTCAATGATTTTGTGTGTCCTGATGGCTCAATGATTTTGTGTGTCCTGGTGGCTGAGTGTTTTTGCATGCCCTGATGGCTCAATGATTTTGTGTGTCCTGATGGCTCAATGATTTTGTGCGTCCTGGTGGCTGAGTGTTTTTGCATGCCCTGATGGCTTAATGATTTTGTGTGTCCTGGTGGCTGAGTGTTTTTGTGTGTCCTGATGGCTCAATGATTTTGTGTGTCTTGGTGGCTGAGTGTTTTTGTGTGTCCTGATGGCTCAATGATTTTGTGTGTCCTGGTGGCTGAGTGTTTTTGTGTGTCCTGGTGGCCAAGTAATTTTGTGTCCTGGTAGCAGAGTGAGTTTGCGTGTCCTGGTGGCTGAGTGATTTTGCATGTCCTGTAGCTGAGTTATTTTTCATCTCCTGCTGGCTGAGTGATTTTGCGTGTCCTGATGGCCAAGTGATTTTGCGTGTCCTGGTGGCTGAGTGATTTTCTGTGTCCTGGTGGCTATGTGATTTTGTGTGCTGAGTTTCCAACTTGTTGATGAATGAACTCTGATAGGCTACTGACCAATGTTGCTGAGTTCTGGCCCAGCATATGGAACAAAGGTGTTACATCTCAGGGTCTACCTTACCTCTGATGACACAGTAGTTTACTTCATGTACCCCTGTTTCCTCAACCACCCTAAGGTGGTCTCCCATCACTTTCCCTTTCATCTGGGTTGATAGCTGACGAGTTGTAAAAATAGAAATCCCCTTAGCCTTAAATGCATGATCAAGGTTTGAAAGAGTCAAGATGATTTTTTTAAAACTTATTAGTTGATGGTGTTCCTGACAAAGTAGGAGTTTTCAGCCAGACCGAAAATCTTTCTCTTAATTTGAAATCCTTGTGTTCATATAACATAAAACATGTCAATGTTATATGCTGTGCTCACCTGCTTTTCTTTTATCATGGAAGGAAAAACTAAACAGTATCCTATTACATTAGCAAATCAATGATAAGAACCTGCAAGATTTAAAATTCTTTACTGCAATTTATTTAATAATTTACTGTCTCATCTCTAACAGCACTTTCATCCTCATTACAATGTATTGAACACTCCCAGTGTTTCCTGCACATCACTTTTTCCCTGAAATATTGAGAAAAAAAGTATATGCATTTACTGGAAAGTATCAACATACTGTTTATCTATCTATCTGAACACTTACAATGTAAGACTGAAGTCACACAAGTTATTTATTGATGGCAGTCTTAACCTTCAAGTCACTAGTACTGTATATACTTGTGCATAAGTCAAGTCCAACTGCAAACAACACAGACCCTTATCTGCCATCGCATAATGCACTGGCAGATCAGGGTTTATGTTGTTTGTTCTACTGACTACTCCTTACAAACTGCACAGACCCAGATCTACTGGTGCATTATGCGACAGCAGATCTGGGTCTGTACAGTTTGCAGTTGGACTTGACTTATAAGCAAGTACATATGGTATATGATAGGTATATGAGTATCAAAAGTAAAGAATGAAAACATCACTAAATTAAATGAACTGAAAGTGGAACAAGATATTAATAACAACTGATTCATAAATATTCTGCTATGATTGTGACACACATTTATAGGATAATATAAAGAGCCAAATGTTTATTAAACTAATCATTAGAATCCCAAAATTTGCTAAAACCCTTGTGAAAAAGTGACACCACCAAAGATAGGAAGGTAATAATAACTAATGTATGTGGCCAAAAGTCTGTAGATTTTAAAAAATCACTCAGAACATAATATTTCAAATACCTGAAAAGTTAGCATAAAATCCTTTTAAATTGTTGGTTCTGCAACAGTCATTCTTATGAAAAATATTAGCTTTTCAAGAAAACAAAGCATATTTTTGTTCCTAAAAGATTTCAGGGAATTCAAATTCACCAACATTTGTTTAGTTCTATGTTGTCTTTAGACGGCTGATGTAAAAAGAACAAAACTCGAATACAGTCATAAGTGTACCACTACAATGGAGTTTTGTACTCTGGTTCTCTCTGAATTCAGACAAGTAGTGCAGAAGGTGGTAAAGTGAGGAAAAGCAAGTGTTTTACTGTCACTTGCATTTTCAAATGATTAGTATCATATAAGGAACCCCTAATATACTTTTCAGGAGAAAAACCCCAGAAACATTAATTATTCATTGTAATATCTATGATTCATCACTAAATGAATAACAGGACCCCAAGAAAATACAAAATTTAGTGAATTCATGATTAATGGTTGTTGCAAAAAGCATTAATTAAATTCAATGATGGTGATGATAATAATGATGAAGGTGATAATGGTGATGCAGGCGGATAATTCCCAAACTTTATGGTCAAATTTTTCAAGTGCATTTTAAAAGCGGCCCATTTGATATCTAAAAAGCATTTATTTGCTTAACATACTTTTATTTTCTTACCAAAATGAATCAATGTTTTAAGGCATCACCCACATAAATTATGTCAAATGATTAGCATTCTAACAACTTTTTCAAATACTATAAAAATCTATGGGAAGTCAATTATGGTCACATACAGTAGTTGCAAATGGGTACCAGTACCTATTAAGAACAATGAGCTGTTATTCTGTTCACAGAGTCTTAATCTTTCAGACACTTTGGCCCAATGACACAAAGAAAACTCTAATCTTCTGAACAACTTTTGGGCTAAGAGCGACTATAACCTTTTTCATTTACAAAGGTCAACCAGCAGCATCATTCTTTTAATATATGATTGCATTAAAGAGTATAAATATGGGTAATTTACAAGAACTGGAGAGGGCTGATGTAACTAAAAATTACATCAGGACTGTAAGACTAATGCCCACCCATTTTAAACCACTTGGGTAATCCAGGCTTGGCATCACTTGAAGCAACAGATGAGGAAGAGCAGCGAGCTGTAGAGAAGGAGTCTTCAGTGGTTGAAGTATGTGCATTAGCACTGGCAGAGCCACTTGCTGATGCTTTGCCAACAGTCCTGACAATGTCTTTTTCTCCTTGAGGCCTGTTTGGTAGGCTAGAAGAATTTTTTTTAAACAGAATAAAATAAATTACTGAAAATGGCAAGTTTTAAGATGACAAAACAGACAAATTTAGTCAAGTTACAAATGAAACTCATTAAAATGTATCTAAAACTTGCTCATATTCCAATTACTATAACTTTAGGCTTTATAATATATAATATTGTCTACTGACTTATTAGAAACTAAGTACAGTGAAAATCAACTTATTCCAGTTCAGCAGAAAGGCATGGAATCCTGTGGCCTAAGCAATCCACCGCAGAGCTGAAATTTTAGGCTGCAAATGAGTCCCATTTCCTTATGATCAAATCATTTTAATCTAACTATTTCAGATGAATAATATGTTAAACTCAGAATTAAGTATAACTACAATATATACTCGCTTATTAAGTCAAGTATATTTTACTGAAAATTCTATTCATGCAGAGTAGGGGTCGTCTTATAAGCGCGACATACAAATTTTTTTTAAAATCTAGGGGTAATGTTGGAAACTCTAGATGTTTGCAGTACATAAAAATACTGTAAATTCAATTTTTTAAAATGTTTTTCATGCCACTATTCCCATTCAGAAATGCATATATGGTATGCACCATGTTTATCAGTTTCATGACAGTATTCATTACACAATACTTGTATCTAGTTATTTGGATTTTAATAATTTGAAAATATTACCGGTAAATTAAATACGACCTAACGGAAAGTGAAGTGTCCATCAATGTTGTTTACCATGGGTGTTTACAAGCAAGTATATTGCTTCCATTTTTGTGCAAGTCGGAACAACCTGTATTTGTATTAATAGTTGTGTTTTGCTGTATAAATACTGTGTTTGATGCAATACAAGTTTTGATTTAATTTGTATTTTTCTTTTCCATAAGTCAGATTTAATTCCCAAGTGATATTTCTCAAGTTATCTGCCAGTGCACGTGGGCCGATAAGCCCTTGGCTTGTAAAGGAAACACTCACTTTGTTTTTAAGTTGACAATCCTTTGGATCAAGCTGCAAATTTAATACTTGTTCAGTGCCAAGTAGAGTTCAACAACTTCCTGTGCATGTTTGACCTTAATCCAAACAATAAGCTTAGTGGACTTAACTTGTAAAGACACCAACCTCTTTGTTTTCCCACATAACAACCCTTTGATTGAGCCATGATTTTGATACTTATTCAGTGCCAAGTAACAGAGGGTGGTTATTTGAACTCCCTGTGATCTTGCTGCACAACTGACACGTGTTCAGTTGGATCCTTTAATAGATTTCTCAGACTTTATAATCAAAGTGTTACTTGTAGAGCCCAAGCTCAGTCTCTACATAAGCACCTGCATATGACAGTAAAGCCAAGGAGTCAGACGATATTTACGATGACTAGATGATGGCGATTTACAATGACTAGATGACCATGGAGAATTTCAGAACTTTATCAGACAATGAGGATGAATTCTTGAACTTTGTACCAGATGACATTAGATAGTAAAATTTATAGGATACTGTGAATCACAAAAATGTGGACTCTATTTATTGTAAGACATGTGGAGTTAACATATTATGGGATATTGTGAATCGGATCATTCTGAACTACTATTTTTATACCGGTATGTGACCTATAATTGAATTCATGGACTTATCATATGAATGGATTTAAAATATCAAGCATTATGGATTTCAATGGATTTTATTACACAAAGATGGACAAATTGTAATTTGTCCATGTATTTGTGATTTATTCCATTCAGTAATATAATTATATTTTAAACTAGTTTTATCTTTATTTTTTCTATCTATCTATTCAGTTTGGCTTGTTTATTTTTCCAAAGTGCAACTCAGAGTCAATTATGACAATTCACACCTTCAGACAGATCTGACTTGCAAAATACACCCCAACTTATAGAAGGGTCAAAGAGAAATTGGCTTTTTGCAGCCCTAAAAATGGGGTGTCGACTTATAGTCAAGTCAACTTATAATCTAGTATATACGATATATGTACATTTCAGTATCAAGCAACGCCTCAAATCTGTCATGACAAAATCATAACAATGCATCAATGTGTGATCTATCATGCAAATAAACATTTATGCATATTATAAGACAATCTTCATGTAATACAACGATTATCTCAGCAAATGGCTGCAAACAATACCACCATTAATATATTTCTAATTTTCTGTAACTTTTTGTCTACTGGGAACCTTTATACATCTGAAAGTAACAAGATGATTTCTACAGTTAAATATGGATAATTTATCAAAGATTGAGAGTTTCCAGTCTTGATTGTATTCTAAAGATCTGAATGATTAACAATAGGCCCAAGTGGGCCTGACATTGTTCACCTGGCTGACATCTGCCTAATAACCAGTTGGCCAAAAAACCTGTGTCAGTTGGATACTGTCTGCTGAAATTTCTTCCAATGCTGTTGATTGCATATGTTATGAAAACAACTGTGTCAAGGTTTCTCTAGTTTTTCAATCTTTACCCATATTTTATGGCAGATCAGCATCATATGTCCAATAATAAAAGCACCTATGCCAGGCACATCGGCATCATTGTATAAACTTGAAAGGTCTTCATGCCAAGATGCTTTCTGGTAAGTTTGGTTAAATTCTATTCAGCGGTTTTGGACAATAAATCGTTTAAAAGTTTATCTATTTTTAGTAAAAGTGGCTTTTCTGTTTTGAGTAACGGTGGCCATATTTGAAGACAGATTGGCGTCATTTGTACTATAAAAGGTCTAGGATGCTCCTTCTAAAATTTGGTCAAAATTGATCCAGTGGATTTTGAGAAGAATTTAAAATAGCAATTGACACAATAAGTATGGTGGATGTAGGGCCATACAATAAGCTCAATGGCCTTATGAAAGGTGAGCTAAAAACAGAAGATAAGCAATCATTTAAATGTACAGGAAAAACTTAATATGGGTTACCATTCAACCATGAGACTGTCAGCCTTGGCCCTAGGACTAATTTCAGTTAGAATTGCTTTAGACAAGTAGCTCTCTGGAAAGAAAAAAAGGAAAATAAATACAGGATACAATAATGACGAGTACTGTCTGACAGTAAAATAATAATATACAATCATGACATTGACCAATTAAGGGTTCATAAGAATGAAGAAATGCATGAAGTGAAAGAGATAAATGTGAATTTGTTTATTTTTGAAGGTATCAATTTTTGTTGTTTAGTGAAAAATTACATTTTTGTTCATACTTAATATAAAGGATTTGAAAAGAGAATCTGTTATTGTTTATTGGGTTATTAAATTCATGGTTTGCAGCAACCAAGAATTTTTAAAAAATGTTACCTCATAAAAAATAGTGAATGCACAGTATGTCAGATGTATCACTACTATGAAAATCTTCATGGTGATTATATCATAACTTTAGTTTGTTCCCTTCTCAGCATGCAGCATGGTTTGGGCATTGTCCCCAATCCACTCAACTTACAGACATAAGTTATGGTGACTCTGCCTCAATACAGTGGTAATTCTGCCTTAACAGTTATGTCAATCAGTCAGCCATATTGGCAACTCCGCCTCAAACATCAGTAATTCTGCCTTGAAATTATGTCATTCAGTCATACTGGCAATTCCGCCTCATAGATAGTGCATGTCAGCTATTCGGCCATAACAATTCTGTCGTTCAGTCATACTAGAGATTCCACCTCATAGATACTGCATGCTTCTCTACCATCTTACCGCAACTAATCTCATGCAGTGGAGGGTAGGACCCAAGGAATGCCGAAGATATATACGTCTTTACTGTTTAATAATCATATAACAGTTGTTTAATTCAAATTTTGATAGACTACTTCTCTATTATTTCTTCTTTTGCTATAATGTATCATATGCACAGTTCACCTGTCAGTTCATCTAGCTGTACATGGGTATTGAGTGAATTGGCGATTTAAGTTCATAGTCCACCTGTCCATCATTCCATCTATTTTATATTGTGTAAACAAATGGGTGAAACAAGCTATTCCTTGTACAAATGGGTGAAACAAGCTATTACTTGTACAAATGGGTGAAACAAGCTATTACTTGTACAAATGGGTGAAACAAGCTATTATTTGTACAAATGGGTGAAACAAGCTATTCCTTGTACAAATGGGTGAAACAAGCTATTACTTGTACCAAATGAGTGAAACAAGGTATTACTTGTACCAAATGGGTGAAACAAGTTATTACTTGTATAAATGGGTGAAACAAGCTATTACTTATACAAATAGGTGAAACAAGCTATTCCTTGTATAAATGAGTGAAACAAGCTATTACTTATACAAATGGGTGAAAATTACATGTACATTGGTTCTATTAGAATTAACATATTGTGTACCATATCAGAGTTTTTTGTGCATATTGTGCAGAATTTTCTTCAGGCAGTTAAATTAGATACTGATCCATGTTTTGTATCATGAAGAGTAACTTTTTCATTAAATAAAGCCCCCCCCCCCCCATAACAATCAACTAAATTGCTTAAAATTGCAAATTATTTCAAGATTGCAAAACATACAACTTTAGGCAGAAACCCTTTCCTTTTGAACTGCATGTATATTTTAATTGTTAAAGGCAATTTGTTTTTAGTAAATTATGTTTTTCCGAGAATACTTACCCAATCACATTCATCGTAGAAAGAAACTCCACTACCTGTTTAATCCAGCAATCATGGAAAGATGAAAAATCCATCTATATACCATATAGACAAAGGGAACAAACTCTTCCCAACCCTTTCACTTACCTTCTCTCACCACTGGTACATGACTAAGGTTGTTAAATTCGTTTTGGCTTGAGCCCACATTTGGGGGAGGTGTGGGAGGGTTTAATTGCAATGTGATCAGATAAGTATTCTCCTAGAAACATAATTTACTAACAAATTTGCTTTCTCCTTTGAATACATTCCCTGATCACATTACTTTTGGAATATACATGTATAATAGAAGGTGGCAGTGGTCACCCTTGAGGGAATAAGGATTTCTTCCCTGTATGAGCATAAACCTCACTCCTAATATGAGACCAGCACAACCGCCAGTCACGTAATCTGTGATGACTGCCCCCAGATAAAAGAAATGGAATCAAATGACTTTCTTACCGAGTAAAATCACCACACATCCAACAAAAGCACTGTTCTACGCCCATGGTTATGTTGTGTGGACTTCAAACTGGTCTGGTGATGGTCTGGGCTGCAGCCACTGGACCTACCAGATTCGATTCTTGTCTCTACAAGCTAGATCATGCAGATGAAATCTTGAGAAGGTTGACTGTGCATGCCAGCCAACTGCATCTATTATGTCTCAGATCAGCCCATTACATTTGAACACGAGTCTTGCAGAGACTGCTCTAATTTCATGAGCTGAGATTTTCATGAGGTGTACTTGATCTTTTGAGATCTTGGAATATGCCAAGAATATTACCCACTTTAGCCATGATGCCACGGCTTGGGTGGTTATATCCTCTTTGCCTGGCTTGATTGGAAGAAAGAGGCATTGCCAGGCCCCACAGCACTTTTCTGTGAGATACACATGGACTTGGTCTTGCATCACAGTGTCACTAGACTGACTGATGGAGGAGAGGGGATTGGATTACCATGCTTTGATTGCCCATTGACTTCAGCCTGTTCTTCGCTACAAAGCCTGGTTGTATCATCGTGACACAGAACCATGTGATCCGAACTGGAGATAGTTTGGATCCAATGAAAGGGCATGCAACTCGCTCAGCCTGCATGCCAAAGCTAGAGCTATCAAGAAAAACGTTTTGTATGATAGCAGCTTCAAGGAGGTGCTGGCTATGGACTCAAACTGATCTGAATTGAGCCATGTCAGTACCCAAGACAAATTCCACTTAGGAAACGGTGAAAGATTTTGGCCAATTAAAGTCAAAATTGGATAATAGGTCTGATAAATCCTTATCATGATCTATATCAACTCTCCCGTGATGCATAAATGTGTCTGAGATTACAGAGCTGTAGCCTTTGATTGTAGTGGGGCTAATATTTTCTCCTCAAACAGCTAGAGAAAAAAGTTAGCCAACCGTGGAGCTTAGACACTCAAGGGATGATGCAGTTGTGGTTGCACCAGTCCCTGAAAACCTGCCACTTCCCCTCGTACACCTTCAAAGTGGAGGGCCTTCTAGAACTCATGATATTCTCTTGCAGACAGAAGGGTTAAATTCTTTTCTTCACAACGCTCTTCTGACAAGAGTCAGGTTTGAAGGAGCAGCCTGTCCAGGCATGGATGAAACAACTGTGACTAGATGTTTGAGGAGATTGTGTCTCTTGGGTATTTTCCGGGGAACATCTATTGCTAGACTGTGCAGATTGTTCACCCAGGATTTGTCCCATATGAGAGGGACTATCAGAATCACTCTGCCTTTGTGGCCCCTCACTTTTTTTAAAATTACTTTTGGTACCAAGACTGTGGTGGGTGGGGGCGACATAGCCCCCAAACTCCTCCCAAATGACTGAGAGTTAAGGCTGCAGCATTTACCAAACTTTGTAAACATGTACTTGGTATACAATAACCGAAACAATTCCAAACTATACATTTCACCCCATCTACTAGTGATGCTTAATGTTCATCTGACAACAATTGATATGTAAGACATTGACAATGTGCATGCCGTACCTCGCTCAATTTGAGATTATTTTATTTGCTATACGTCTTTACTTCTTATTGTGACTAATTCAGTTTATAAGATGTGTCTTTGGTGAATTCCTGTTTATATGACTTGTTAGATAAAACATCCTTAGGATCATTGTGAACTTGTATCCCACTGTTACATATAGGTATATAATTAAACAAATAGGATAATGCAGCCGGACGTACTTCCTGGACATGCGCAACATTTGCTTTCTTAAGATATACAGTGACAATAGAACTGCTGCATTGCAGTGGCATTTAAAGCTGAAACAATGTTTCTTTAAAATAAAATGTTACACATCAAAGGTCCTGTTAACAAACATGTTTTCCAAGGTAAATATTGCAGTTTAAGGATGTTTTGTCGGCATTGTCAGTAAAAAAAAAAGACCTCATGTGTAACATGCGGTACAAATAATTCTCGTCGACTTAGGCTAATTCCAAGCGATGCCACGTTTTACATAATTTAAGAAAAGAATTAAGAAAAAAGTCCTACCAAACAGTCCAATTAAGCAGAGATGTGGAAATATGTCCTTTAATTGGAACTGGCAGTTACTGCATTACTGAAAGCCACATGCATGTTCATTTACACGGTTACTGATTTTGTAAATGTTTACAGGCAGTAAACAAAACTAAGCCGTTTACATGTGTGAATGTTGCAGCCTTACTGCAAATGCATTCATGTCTCATAGCCTCTGGGTCCTGAACTTGTGAGATGAAGGTGGGCAGTTTGTGATTCCACCTCTTTGCAAACAGATCTATCAATGGGCAGCCCTAAAATGTACAAATCAAGGTAGACCACAAGAGAGAGACAACACAGTTGATGATCTTGGTGAAAGCCCAAGGGCTGATATCGAGACTAAAAGGGAAAGCGCAAAATTGGTATATGGTTCCTTGGAAACCAAACCGAAGGAACTTGCATGAGGATGTGTGTATTGGGATGTGAAAGTATGTGTCAGTTAAGTCTAAACTGACTGCAAATTCATCCCTTTTTAATGAAAGTCTCACTGATCTTCCCATTTCCATTTTGAACCTCAGTGCAGCTATGTACTTGTCGAGTCAGCTGAGGTCTATAACTGGTTTAAGATTCCTGTTGGCCTTGGGTACTAGAAACGGCCTGGACTGGTTTAAGATTCCTGTTGGCCTTGGGTACTAGAAACGGCCTGGACTGGTCTAAGATTCCTGTTGGCCTTGGGTACTAGAAATGGCCTGGACTGGTTTAAGATTCCTTTTGGCCTTGGGTACTAGAAACGGCCTGGACTGGTCTAAGATTCCTGTTGGCCTTGGGTACTAGAAACGGCCTGGACTGGTCTAAGATTCCTGTTGGCCTTGGGTACTAGAAATGGCCTGGACTGGTCTAAGATTCCTGTTGGCCTTGGGTACTAGAAACGGCCTGGACTGGTTTAAGATTCCTGTTGGCCTTGGGTACTAGAAAAGGCCTGGACTGGTTTAAGATTCCTGTTGGCCTTGGGTACTAGAAACGGCCTGGACTGGTTTAAGATTCCTGTTGGCCTTGGGTACTAGAAACGGCCTGGACTGGTTTAAGATTCCTGTTGGCCTTGGGTACTAGAAATGGCCTGGAGTAAACCCCAGAGAGTTCGGCTTGCAAACTCTCTCCACCACACACTTATCAAGTAATGACAAGATCCCCTTCTATGAAATTCCTACCTTCTCCAGATCAGATGGCATGACCTTCATGGAGGGGGAACTCAAAAGGGGAGGGGGTTGGATAAATGAAATCTGAAGTCCTTCAGAAACAAGTTGGATCACCCATTTGTTTTTGGGAAACAGATTGATCCATGTGGTTCAAAAATAAATGAGTCTGGCACCTACCAGAAGGCTGTTTGCGGGCAGCTGGAGTGGCAAGTCAATATTAGCTGTTAGGAGGCTTCCTTTCCCCTTTATTAAACTGCCTCCAGAACTGAGAGGCCTGGTGCTGCCTGAAGCTGGATTGAGGTCAAAATTGTTGCCTTTGAGCAGCTTATTATCCTTTTGCCTGAGATTGTCTCTTTGTTATGGCAATGGTCTCTTCACTGAGGCTAGACTGGTTTGGTATGAAAGTAGGTGTAGGCGGCAAGACATGTTGAAGAGGCAGTTCTTGTGATGCCTGCTTATGTACTTCCTCAATTTTTCCACCAAACAGCAATGGCAGGCCAAAAGGTGCTGACTGAAGGATCAAGGCATGATGCAGCTTAAGGGTGGCAGGTGTCTTGTATCACAAGATCCAGGTAAGTTGAAGCTGTCAGGCATTAGCCATCATGTGATGCATAGCCCTGTTAATCATCTTGGCAATGCAGGCTGTGGATTCCCATGCATGATCGCTACCTGCTTTTTTGGCCAGTCGAAAAATTGCTAGCAAAGCCAAATCTAGCACTGGGGAGGTAGTGATCATGTTTTGCACTAACATGGAAATAGCAGTTTGTGAAACTTACCAAAAGATCCTGCAAGCCCACAGGACCAGCAACCTGAAAATGTTACTGGTCCTGTCCACAACCAACTGGTCTTACATTTCATCATACAAGAAGAAAAAATGTAGTCAATGACTCAGTGGTAAATGCAGGTAGACATGAATATCAGCCCTTAGTAAGGCTCTTTATATAATGAAACGTGGACACTAAATAAAAAAACACAAAATAAGATATATTTGTATCGTATGTCAAATTTATTAAATCCTTTAAAAATTCAGCATAAAATGGCCACTGTTTACTGACCAGGACAATATTGCTTACTGTCCAGCTGATCCAGATCCATACATAACTCATCTAGAGGCTGGATATCAGAATCTGTTGCTGCCATTGATGACCAGTCTTTATCATACTCAAAATAAGAATCAGGATTTTCATCCATTGACTTGTCATCAGTGACAGTATCAGAACTAGACATAGCCTCCAAATATGAGGTTCTGGTATCCAAAGTACAACTGCCCATGAAATTAGGTCTGTGGAAAGGTGAGTTCCAGTAGTAGCTTGCTGGAACTGGATCAAATGCATCCACATCAGCAGAATGCAGCTGAACAGTTAACAGCATTGTCATGTCTTAGCATGCATCCTGTTTCAATATACCAAGCGAATTCAGTAACCCAATTATTTCTAAAACATCATTTTCATTTGATAGTGTCATATTCCTTTTGAAAAGTTCTTTTTTCCTTGGCTGTGTTTGGTTTTTGGCCTCACAGGATGCAACTACCTCCACATGTTGACGCTGTGTCATCGGATATCACATAGATGCTTAAGAGTTTTAATTGGAGTTACAAGTGTCTACTGAATGCAGACTACAAGCAAGGTATTTATCTTCTCATCTCATCCAGATTTACGCTAGAGATGGCGTGCAAGACATTTGTGTCCACCTTACAAAACAGAGGGCTGGTCATAATGACCGCCACAATGTTTTTGTCCAAAGACAGCAGTTCAGTGCTGAACGTCAGAAAAGGGAGGACAGTCTCCTGTAAGCTCCAAGCTTTCACTGGAGAAATAAGAGGAATGGCATCTGCGACTCTGACAATGCCTGTGAAGATTGTGTGGGTGGCAACTCCGCAACCCCTTGTTCTTATATCTGCAGCTGACCTGATGTAATGGTCACTGGGGGCATTAGACACATCATGTTCAACTGAGGTGGAGGGACTCTCAAAGTGTCCCCCTCTATGCTGGCAAATGAAAACATCTTCAGTTGCAAACTCAGCACACTGTGGTCCATCTATCTGGACTTGATACTTCTCTCTTTGGTCTTAAGCCCTCATCATAGTACTGTGGTTTCTGACCATGATGCACAAACACTGGACACAGTGTTTGATAACACTTGGTATTTTGGTACATGCAAGGCAGTCCCCATGCATGTCCTTAGTTGTCTTGAATCTTTTGCATTTTATGCACTTCGTCAACATGGTTTAAAAATTTTCTGAAAGGCAAGAATGACAATAAAATGTTGGAAAATAACATAATAAATGTGTTCATCTGCACAAATAATCAATACTTGTTATGTAATAAGCAAAGAAATATCAGCAGTGTGCACAAAAAGAACCAACAAAGGGCATCAATGATACTGTGTTGGCGCACAAAGTCAGACAAAAAAAGAATGAAGTCCACAGCTGCAAGAAATTCACATAAATATCAACAAATTTCACAAAATAATGATTGCAACATGTAGTAAATACCTTTACACTCAATACTATATCGACTTTGTTGATGGTTGGTCAATAATCCACAAGATGTGACTTTGATTCTATGAGAGGTACAGGATATGATGTATGTTGTATGATGATGATGCTTGAATTAACGTCGTGTGCGCCCATTCGGGCATGTACGACGAATGTATGTTGTATCCAGCAAAGCTAAAACTAAGTAAACAACTGTTGCCATCTAGTGGTGGTTAAAGGAGGTACAGGGAAAGGTTGGTAAGAGTTTCTTCCCTTCATCTGTATGGTATATAGAATAAAAAATTTCATCTTTCCACAACTGCTGGATTGGAGAGGTAGCAGAGCTTCTTCCTAATGTTAATGTGATCAGGTATTCAAAGGAGAAACTCAATTTTTGTCCAGAGCAATAACAAGTAGAAATTTACATTCTGACTCAAGGCAATATAAGCAGAAATGTACCTTCATGATTATGAAATTTCTTTCACATTGCAACAATTTGTGTGTTAACTTCACCATTATCAAGGTCAGCCTATCTGAAAGTTTGTATCATAAATTTATACTGGCTCAAAGCTTTTTTTACCTCTGGTTTCTTGTGATCCAAAGTAGACAACTGAGGCAGGTACAAGATGAGCCTGCAATATTAACAACTGGACACTGTATCATCTGCATGAACATCCACAAAACAACACACGAGGGGTATATAAAAAGTTCTGAATATTAGTGCGCTGTACAACAAAGTTCTTTATTAGTGAATAGTATGTCAGTGCATCCTCTCAAAGTACTTCCCATGCACCTCTATACACTTTCTCAGTCTGATTATCAAATTCTTAAATGCCACTTATTATTAACTTTTTTGGTATGCTGTTCATACACTGGAAAACTGCACTTCCAACCACATCTTGGCTTTCAAATTGTCTGCCCCTCTGGAAATTTTTGATAATGGGATTCAACCAAAAATCACCTGAAGCTAAATCAGGGCTGTAAGAAGGTTGTGGCAAAGTCTGGCTGCTGTGCTCCTACAGGAACTCTGTCACAATTTGTATCCTGGTGTGTTGTCACAGAGTAGATGGACACTTCTGGTACTGGTGCATGGACACTTGGAGGCATACAAAATGTTCAGTGGCACTAGCAGAGTCAGGTACCTGGATGACAGGGCCATTTGCATAGAAAAATAATGCATATAAAACTCTCTTGAAAGTCTGACTATGTTGAGTGATTTGAAGTCTCTGCTAATTTTCTCTGATCCAAACTTTATTATTTTCTCTTAAGTCAAGTTCAAAAAAGTAAATCCATGTCTCACCACCTGTGACAATCTCATTCAAATGTTTCTGGTCACTCTTTTCATATTTGGACAGTAGCTGTTTGATGATTTCAACCCAAGTCTGTTTTTAATCAGTCATAAAGAAATGCAGAACCCATCTTGCACAAACCTTTCTGAGCTTCATATAAATCTTGAATATATTAAAAACAGCTGATGAATTAATGCCCATGATATTAGAAATATCTTCCAATGTGTATCAAGCATCTTCATCATTTGCTCCCTTCACGACAGCCACTTTTGGCTTATCAATCAGACAAAAGTCTTCCAAAATGTGGGTCATCTTTCATGGATTCATGACCATCTTTAAAACAATGAAACCACCTCAAAAATGTAGGATATGACAGAGAATTACATTTGTGAACTTTATCCAAGTCACCCTTGATATCAGTCAGAGGAATACCCTAAGAGCACTTGGATTTTACAGTATGCTCTTTGCTCAGTAGCAGAATTGTTCTCCTTTTACATTTTTAGGTTCATGTCATGTACCTATGTTATGCCAGATATTTGGTCTTTTACATTTTTAGGTTCATGTCATGTACCTATGTTATGCCAGATATTTGGTATGCTACATTTTTAGGTTCATGTCATGTACCTATGTTATGCCAGATATTTGGTATGCTGCATTTTTAGGTTCATGTCATGTACCTATGTTATGCCAGATATTTGGTATGCTGCATGTGCAGCTGCTGATCATTTTGTAGAATGTTATTTTGTCTATCATTCAATGTTAAATTTACTGACAGGTCAAAGAAACAAAAAAAATTATAAAAAAATATTCATAACTTTTCAAATACCCCAAGTACGTGTTTTGTTCCAAATGTATGGAAAGAACAAGTTTGACAGAGTGTAGGGATACACTGAGATTATAAGGTCAAGACTTATTTATATGCCATATCTAATGAGTTCTTTCCTCTGAATCAGAACAAAACATGAATGTGGTTTTGTATTTATTACATACCTCCTCCTTTACACTTTCCAAGTATGTTTAGTTTTACAGTGTGAATGAAATTCAAAACAAATTGGGATTTATAAAGGTTCAGTTTGATGCTTCTAAGAATATCTATGTGCAGTCAGTGAAAATATCTAATTAGTTCCAATCAGGGTGTGTGATACAGAAATACATATTGAACATCTGTATCGAATGCCAGATCAACCATTTAAAATGAAATGGGAATGTAATAAATTGAACTATCAAACAGTATTTTTTGTAAAATAAAAAAAAATATACAATTACATGTGTAATGATAAACAAAATCAAAATGGTTATAACCTAGAATAGGAGTATAACAGAAATTCCATGATTTGATATATTTTACTTCATTACAAATTTGTTGGAGATTAAAAGCTTTCTAAACAAACCCTGCTGCTTTATCTGCCATTATTATAGCCTTTAAATAGGAAGCAGTTACAGCACTTCACTCTACTGATACTGTTGCTTCATCTGCCATTACTACAGCCTTTAAGTAGGAAAAAGTTACACCACTTCACTCTACTGATATGATGACCATCTGCCATTATTACAGCCTTTAAGTAGGAAGCAGTTACACCACTTCACTCTACTGATACTGCTTCATCTGCCATTATTACAGCCTTTAAGTAGGAAGCAGTTACAACACTTCACTCTACTGATACTGTTGCTTCATCTGCCATTATTACAGCCTTTAAGTAGGAAGCAGTTACACCACTTCACTCTACTGATACTGCTTCATCTGCCATTATTACAGCCTTTAAGTAGAAAGCAGTTACACCACTTCACTCTACTGATACTGTTGCTTCATCTGCCATTATTACAGCCTTCAAGTAGGAAGCAGTTACACCACTTCACTCTACTGATACTGCTTCATCTGCCATTATTACAGCCTTTAAGTAGGAAGCAGTTACAACACTTCACTCTACTGATACTGCTGATTCATCTACCATTATTACAGCCTTTAAGTAGGAAGCAGTTACACCACTTCACTCTACTGATACTGATGACCATCTGCCATTATTACAGCCTTTAAGTAGGAAGCAGTTACACTACTTCACTATACTGATACTGTTGCTTCATCTGCCATTATTACAGCCTTTAAGTAGGAAGCAGTTACAACACTTCACTCTACTGATACTGTTGCTTCATCTGCCATTATTACAGACTTTAAGTAGGAAGCAGTTACATCTGCCATTATTACAGCCTTTAAGTAGGAAACAGTTACACCACTGCACTCTACTGATACTGATGACCATCTGCCATTATTACAGCCTTTAAGTAGGAAGCATTTACACCGCTTCACTCACCTGATACTGTTGCTTCATCTGCCATTATTACAGCCTTCAAGTAGGAAGCAATTACAACACTTCACTCTACTGATACTGCTTCATATGCCATTATTACAGCCTTTAAGTAGGAAGCAGTTACAACACTTCACTCTACTGATACTGTTGCTTCATCTGCAATTATTACAGCCTTTAAGTAGGAAGCAGTTACACCACTTCACTCTGCTGATACTGCTTCATCTGCCATTATTGCAACCTTTACGTAGGAAGCAGTTACAACACTTCACTCTACTGATACTGATGACCTACTGAGATCAATATATTGGAAGTTTAAATATATATGGCTTCATATTTTGCAGAACAATAGGATAAAAATAAACCAAGACTGATTACAGGCCAACAGATGTCATAACTGACAAATATGTCTCTTTTATGCACTAATTATGCTGCCAAATTATGCACTCCATCACTATAAGGCCCTTCATTATAACACAGTTCCTGTTATAAGGTAGTGTGGTCATGGTCATTCATTATAACACAGTTCCTGTTATAAGGTAGTATGGTCATGGTCATTCATTATAACACAGTTCCTGTTATAAGGCAGTATGGTCATGGTCATTCATTATAACACAGTTCCTGTTATAAGGTAGTATGGTCATGGTCATTATTTATAACACAGTTCCTGTTATAAGGTAGTATGGTCATGGTCATTATTTATAACACAGTTCCTGTTATAAGGTAGTATGTCATGGTCATTCATTATAACAGTTCCTGTTATAAGGTAGTATGGTCATGGTCATTATTTATAACACAGTTCCTGTTATAAGGTAGTATGGTCATGGTCATTCATTATAACACAGTTCCTGTTATAAGGTAGTATGTCATGGTCATTATTTATAACACAGTTCCTGTTATAAGGTAGTATGTCATGGTCATTCATTATAACAGTTCCTGTTATAAGGTAGTATGGTCATGGTCATTATTTATAACACAGTTCCTGTTATAAGGTAGTATGGTCATGGTCATTCATTATAACACAGTTCCTGTTATAAGGTAGTATATCATGGTCATTCATTATAACACAGTTTCTGTTATAAGGTAGTATGGTCATGGTCATTCATTATAACACAGTTCCTGTTATAAGGTAGTATGGTCATGGATCCCATTTCATGAAGTGGTAGTAAAATTCAATGTACTTTACTGTAAGGTAGTACACTCTATGGCTCCCACAGACAGCGTTACAACATGAGAGTGATGTACATAAACAGTTGATGCTGTATCTGTTAAATGGCTCCCACAGACAGCGTTACAACATGAGAGTGATGTACATAAACAGTTAATGCTGTATCTGTTAAATGGCTCCCACAGACAGCGTTACAACATGAGAGTGATGTACATAAACAGTTGATGCTGTATCTGTTAAATGGCTCCCACAGACAGCGTTACAACATGAGAGTGATGTACATAAACAGTTGATGCTGTATCTGTTAAATGGCTCCCACAGACAGCGTTACAACATGAGAGTGATGTACATAAACAGTTAATGCTGTATCTGTTAAATGGCTCCCACAGACAGCGTTACAACATGAGAGTGATGTACATAAACAGTTGATGCTGTATCTGTTAAATGGCTCCCACAGACAGCGTTACAACATGAGAGTGATGTACATAAACAGTTGATGCTGTATCTGTTAAATGGCTCCCACAGACAGCGTTACAACATGAGAGTGATGTACATAAACAGTTGATGCTGTATCTGTTAAATGGCTCCCACAGACAGCGTTACAACATGAGAGTGATGTACATAAACAGTTGATGCTGTATCTGTTAAATGGCTCCCACAGACAGCGTTACAACATGAGATATGTACATAAACAGTTAATGCTGTATCTGTTAAATGGCTCCCACAGACAGCGTTACAACATGAGAGTGATGTACATAAACAGTTGATGCTGTATCTGTTAAATGGCTCCCACAGACAGCGTTACAACATGAGAGTGATGTACATAAACAGTTGATGCTGTATCTGTTAAATGGCTCCCACAGACAGCGTTACAACATGAGAGTGATGTACATAAACAGTTGATGCTGTATCTGTTAAATGGCTCCCACAGACAGCGTTACAACATGAGTGATGTACATAAACAGTTAATGCTGTATCTGTTAAATGGCTCCCACAGACAGCGTTACAACATGAGAGTGATGTACATAAACAGTTAATGCTGTATCTGTTAAATGGCTCCCACAGACAGCGTTACAACATGAGAGTGATGTACATAAACAGTTAATGCTGTATCTGTTAAATGGCTCCCACAGACAGCGTTACAACATGAGAGTGATGTACATAAACAGTTGATGCTGTATCTGTTAAATGGCTCCCACAGACAGCGTTACAACATGAGAGTGATGTACATAAACAGTTGATGCTGTATCTGTTAAATGGCTCCCACAGACAGCGTTACAACATGAGAGTGATGTACATAAACAGTTGATGCTGTATCTGTTAAATGGCTCCCACAGACAGCGTTACAACATGAGAGTGATGTACATAAACAGTTGATGCTGTATCTGTTAAATGGCTCCCACAGACAGCGTTACAACATGAGAGTGATGTACATAAACAGTTGATGCTGTATCTGTTAAATGGCTCCCACAGACAGCGTTACAACATGAGATATGTACATAAACAGTTAATGCTGTATCTGTTAAATGGCTCCCACAGACAGCGTTACAACATGAGAGTGATGTACATAAACAGTTGATGCTGTATCTGTTAAATGGCTCCCACAGACAGCGTTACAACATGAGAGTGATGTACATAAACAGTTAATGCTGTATCTGTTAAATGGCTCCCACAGACAGCGTTACAACATGAGAGTGATGTACATAAACAGTTGATGCTGTATCTGTTAAATGGCTCCCACAGACAGCGTTACAACATGAGAGTGATGTACATAAACAGTTGATGCTGTATCTGTTAAATGGCTCCCACAGACAGCGTTACAACATGAGAGTGATGTACATAAACAGTTGATGCTGTATCTGTTAAATGGCTCCCACAGACAGCGTTACAACATGAGAGTGATGTACATAAACAGTTGATGCTGTATCTGTTAAATGGCTCCCACAGACAGCGTTACAACATGAGAGTGATGTACATAAACAGTTGATGCTGTATCTGTTAAATGGCTCCCACAGACAGCGTTACAACATGAGATATGTACATAAACAGTTAATGCTGTATCTGTTAAATGGCTCCCACAGACAGCGTTACAACATGAGAGTGATGTACATAAACAGTTGATGCTGTATCTGTTAAATGGCTCCCACAGACAGCGTTACAACATGAGAGTGATGTACATAAACAGTTGATGCTGTATCTGTTAAATGGCTCCCACAGACAGCGTTACAACATGAGAGTGATGTACATAAACAGTTGATGCTGTATCTGTTAAATGGCTCCCACAGACAGCGTTACAACATGAGTGATGTACATAAACAGTTAATGCTGTATCTGTTAAATGGCTCCCACAGACAGCGTTACAACATGAGAGTGATGTACATAAACAGTTAATGCTGTATCTGTTAAATGGCTCCCACAGACAGCGTTACAACATGAGAGTGATGTACATAAACAGTTGATGCTGTATCTGTTAAATGGCTCCCACAGACAGCGTTACAACATGAGAGTGATGTACATAAACAGTTAATGCTGTATCTGTTAAATGGCTCCCACAGACAGCGTTACAACATGAGAGTGATGTACATAAACAGTTAATGCTGTATCTGTTAAATGGTTCCCACAGACAGCGTTACAACATGAGAGTGATGTACATAAACAGTTGATGCTGTATCTGTTAATCCTATGTACCAATTACCTATTCCTAGCATTTTGTGGGCAAGGATAAAAATAATTTGAAATTGGAGGTAAGCACTATTCATATAAAAAGCAGATAATTTTGAAAAATTCATATTTCCTACCTGTAATATTGTCTGTGACATATCATTCAAAACATTCTTTGGAGGTGCAGTGTCTGAAATTAAAACAGAAAAGATACATAACATTTTAAGTTACCATAAAGACTCCGTATGAAATAATGACTGTGCTGATCTTAAAGTTTGTATAAACAGAATTTAAAGCAGACTAGAAAGCCAATAATTTTATTTTCCTGAAAAATATGTTGTTTTTTTTTACCGTGGAAGCAGCTCAGTTGGTAAAGCAATGGACTCGTAATTCAAGAATTACAGGTTAGATACCCATCCAGGCCAGCATGGGTCAGCTGCCTTTGTGTGTCCTTGGGAAAGGCACTTAGATCCCATTTTCTTGGCACGATATACCCAATAATCTATTAAAAGTGCTGTTAAAACCAACAAAAACAAAAAATTGTCCCAGCTCACTAAGCAGCCAAAGGAAATTATTAGTGAAAAAATGTTTCTGATGGATAGATAAATAGAAATTTCAAAATAAAAAATAAAAAGTCCCTTGAAGGGACTAGTGCTCTACTGATTGAAAAGAATTTCCAGGAATCCATTTCTTCTGTCCATTTATTTGTTTTAACCGCTGAATATTGAAAACATCTCTGATATTCTTGGGAAACTCCAACTACCCAATTTGGTTAAAAAAATAATACTTTTTACATGTCCCAGTTAACATGTTCACAAGATAACTGTAAGTGCAGTACAAAATTCTTTGTCATGGTTTTCGACCTTGAACCTGATGTCATAGATAGTAAATCACTTAACTTGTCTCACATAATGTCAAAGATATACCCACATGCTAAGTTTGGTTAAATCTATAATTAATATTTAATTGTGGGAAAAATAAAGTTATTTAAGTGGCATCATTTAAAGTAGTCTTCTGATATATCTACAAACTGGGTTTGATACAAATCCATTCATATTTGTTTCTGTTATCATGCTCACAAGTCAGAACATGTAAAAACCTGGGTCAATACCTTTGACCTTAAATCAATGTCAGAGTGTTGACTATCAACTTGTTTATTGGAATGCAACTAAATAAATAAACTGGCCAAAATTCATTTGTGTATGTACAAGTCACTGTGTTCATAAGCTGAACGAAGTACATAAATGGAAGTAATGACCTTTGACTTGATCCCAAGGTCAATTAGATCTGGTTTGCAAAACTCCTTCACAAATGTGTGGATCTCTTGGTGGTGAGATCTGCACCATCATTTGTATTCAAAACCAATTCAATATTGCAAGAAGTGTTTGAGTAGAAACCCCATGTCAATGTCACTGTTCATGCAAGAGTATTAATCACAAGAATTTTGAAATGGCCAGTCAAGGTCTGATGAGCTCAATTTCATACAGAACCAGCTACATACTGCTAAAGTTCTTTTAGTGGAAACCCAATGTCAATACATGTACAATGATCCAGTAACCATATAAAGATTTTCTGAATGTCTGTCAAGGCAGCCATTCTGAAGGCTAGATCAGAATCATTTTAATATAGGAACAACTATATATTGCAGGAAAGAAGTGTTTTTCTTCTTCTTCCAATGTCAGTATGGCCATCCATCTAGCTGTTACAAGATTTTCAAATTTTGGGAGGTTACATTGGCATCATTTCATTTAGAACCAATTACTTATAGTGAGAAGTGTCAATATGACCATCCCAACAAGAGAAATAGTGACAAGAAGATTTTCAAGATGGCTGCTACTGATCAACACCATTTTTTAAAAGAAGAAACAAAATATCATAAGAAGTCATTTAGTGAAAACCAAATATCTATATGACTATCTGTTCAGGAGAAGTAAATATAACAAGACTTTCAATCTGGCTACTACCATGGTGGCCACATTGGGGGCCAGATCAGCACCCCTTTCATTTAGGACCAACTACTTATCAATAGAAGTCTTTTTGTCAAAACCCTATGTTGCTATGACTTTCAATTCAGGACAATTTGTGGCAACAAGATTTTCAAGATGGCCACCATGGCAGTTATAATGGATGTCAGCTCAGTACCAATTTTGGTTCAGGACCAACTAGACATCAGAAAAAATCTTTTAATGAAAACTCCATATCGCTATCACCATCTGTTCATGAGGAATAGTGATAGCAAGAGTTTTCAGAATACAAATATTGCAGTCATGTTGAATGTTTGGTCAGTCTCATTTTCATTTAGGACCAACTAGGCGTCATATGAAGTCTTACAGTGAAAACTCCATGTCGATATGACCATCCATTCAGAAGGAATATTGATAAAATCATTTTTTAAATTGCTGCCATGGTGACCATGCATGTTGGAGGTTAGATAGGCACCATTCTAATTTGGGACCAACATCATATATCTTTTAATGAAAACTTCATGTCGATATGACCATCCATTTAGGAGGAGCGGTGATAAGAAGATTTTCAAGGTGGTCACCCTGATGGCAATATTGGATGGAAAATCTGAACCATTTTCATATCAGACCAATTATACAGCACGAGAGATCTTTTAGTGAAATCCCCATGTTACGATGACCATTCATTCAGAAGGAGTAGTGACAAGTTTTTCAAGATGGCTGCCATGGTGGCCATATTGGCTGTCGAAGAGGCAACATTTCCTTTAGGACCAACTAGATATCACAGATCCTTTTGTGAAAAACCCATGTCGATATGACCATCAGCTCAGCAGAAGTAGCAATAACAAGATTGCTACTTTGATGGCAATAATGGATGTCCAAATGGCACTATTTTCTTCAGAACCAACAATACATTATAATAAGTCTTTCAGTGGAAACTCTATGTCAATATGACCAGCCATTCAAAAGGAGCAGTGATGACAAGATTTTCAAGATGGCCACTATAGCAGTCATACTGGATGTCAGATTGGCACCATTTTTATTTAGGACCAACTAGACATCATAAGAATACTTTTAGTGAAAACACCATGTTGTTATGACAATCTGCCCAAGAGAAGCAGTGATAAGATTTTAAAGATGGCTACCATAGTAGCCATATTGGTTGTCTAAGGGGCACTATTTTAATTCAGGACCAACTATACATCATAAAAAGTCTGTCAGTGAAAACCCCATGTTAATACGACCAGCCATTTAGAACAAGTAGCGGCAGCATGATTTTCAAGATGGCCATCATGGTGTCCATTTTGAATATCAGATCATTGTCATTTACTTAGGATCAACTAGACATCACAAGAAGTCTTTTAGTCCAAACCCATGATGATATGACCATCCACTCAGAAGAAGTAGCAATAACAAGATTTTCAAGATGGCCACCATGTCAGATATGTTAGATGTTAGGTGATCCCCAATTTCATATCGGATGTCATATCGGTACCATTTTCATTTGGGACCAACTATTAATAAACAGAAGACTTTTAGTGAAAATCCCATGTCAGTATGTCCGTACATTCAGTAGTAGTAATAAGAAGATTTTCAAGATAGCCACTATGACGGCCATACTGAATGTCTGAGAGGCACCATTTTTATTTGGGACCAATTAAATCTTGGAATGAAGGAGTGTGTAAAGTTTCCTGGCAATCCTCCCAGTACTTTAGGAGGAGTAACAATAACAAACATGTGATAACAAACAGACAATGGACAACAGGCCATCACATGAGTTCTTTTGGTCTATGACCAGTCAGACCAGTAGAGCTAAAAACTTGGAAGTGTGGGCTCTTCATATAGGACTTTTTTGATTTTTCAGAATATGTCAATCTTAGATCCATCATGAACCCTGAAATGGGTAATGTTACCAGTGAAATGAAAACAGAATGCAAAATGGAATGCAGAATGAACACAAACAAAATGCAGAATGATGAATTATAAATGAAAACAGAGTAAAACATGAACACTTTTCATTAATGGATTTGAAAACAGATTATTTTTAGGCTGTCACTCAAGATCATATCAAAAGCCTTTTCACATGATAATCTTGGATCAGATTCTTTGAACTAACAGTTTCTTACTCCTTACAAGCTGTGACATTGTTCTTATTGAGGCAGACATAACAACCACCATTGATGTGACATTGTTCTTATTGAGGCAGACATAACAACCACCACTGATGTGACGTCTTTCTTATTGAGGCAGACATAACAACCACCACTGATGTGACATTGTTCTTATTGAGGCAGACATAACAACAACCACTGATGTGACATTGCTCTTATTGAGGCAGACATAACAACCACAATTGATGTGACATTATCACTGGTGGTTGTATCTGTACAACTTTTGTTTGAACAAAAATGAAATAATAAATAAAATCTGCTGGCAAATACTCTACAACTAGATTTTAACATTTATTAGAATTGAAGTTTTATTTTCATTCGTCTTAAATTTAAATGCAAACATCCCAACCATTATCACAAGTGAGATGTGCCAATGTGACGTCACCTGAAGTGAAAGGGAGTTAATTCATCTTGTCTCAGAGTACCTCAATAGAGCGAACATGGCAGTCCTGTGAAAATTAAATTTCTGCCTATATCTAGGTTATCTTATAGGCAAAAGCATTGAAATTTTTTACAATAAGTTAGAATTTAAGTTATAAACAGAGAACATGTGACAAGAATTGTCTTTGTGAAGGGGATAGCCCTGAGCGAGGTTAAATAAGACCATTTGAGTTAGTGTTCTCTATATGATTTGTATTACTGGCCAGTATTTTTCCTGACTCCTCCCACCTTACCTGTCTGTTGTGTCAATTAATAGCTTGTAACATGGGCTCAGTCATATTCAAACTCAGCCCATCAGCTTCTTTTTATGTCTATCTGTACCAGTTTGCACTTGACTAGAAGCTTTCCCAATTCATGTCATCTGTTGGTGTATATTTGGTATGAAAGTTAAGTCTATCTGTACCAGTTTGCATATGACTAGAAGCTTTCCGAAGCATATAATCTGTTGGTGTATATTTGGCATGAAAGTTGCACAAGGTACTGAAGTACTTTTCATATATTGTCAGTTCACATCATGACAATGAAAACTGCCTGCACTGACAAAGATATTCAGCTGTCAAAAACTACAGAAATAATGGAAAATTCTTACTTAGCCAATGTTGAAGAACATAATATGCTATCCCAGGCAGCTGAACAAACAGAAAAATCTTACTTTGTATTTCTTGAGAATAATATTGACTTGTTACAAGCCTTGAATGAATTTGTGCCCAAGGATTCCCCAATGTTTGAATTAGATTTCAATCTTGGACTCAATGTTTTGGACACCTGGGCTCATTCATCAGTAAACACTAAATGAGGACTGGCCATCACTCTGATTGTTTTTTTTGTTTGTTTTGTTTTGTGGTATTTAATGCCATTTTGTAGCACATGATAGTCTATACATGGCAGCCAGTATATCTAATGGAGGAAGTATCCAGAAAGACCCCAAGAAGAACCACCAACTCACAGGAAGCTACAAGCAAGCTTTCTCACATACCCATGCTGGTCGAACCAAGACTCAAACCCATGTGGACAGAGGTGAGTTGTGAGTGATCTGTAAAGACGAGCATCTAAAATCACTCAGCCACCCAGAGCCTGGTCATCACTCTGAAAAAGCTGTTTGACACAATAAACGTGCATCACCAGCTGTTGTTTTGGCCCCTCTCATAAAGCAAAATTCATTAAATTGGACAAAACTGGGAGTGAATTCATCCAACGAAGATTCTGTGCTTGAAGCCCTCAATTTGGTTCAACTTCCCACAACTGTACATTCAACTTTAATTGATTCATGTTTTGCATTTGTTAAAACAAAGATTTTGAATTTCATTGATGAAGACTATTAAAAACTTGGAATTTATTTTTGTTCTGTGGATTTAAGATTTCTTTTTGTTCATGCTTTTAAGTGTTTCTTAATTGGATATTTCACTGAAAATGAGATCTTTTTTAAAGGAATATGGCCATTTTGTAAGATCACTTTGGTCTAATTGTACACACGAGTAGAACCGATTCTGTCACAATTATTCACGTTTCTCATAGTTTTCTTCCTCATCTGATTACACATGCAACTAAAAATTCTTGCTTCATTTTGTTCAAAAAATAATCAATTTATGTAAATGTAGTGTCACATACTCATTTTAGAAGACATGACCACATATTACAATTCTTTTTGTTCACTCTTTTCAAATTTGCAGATTGTGATTGTAAAATAGATGCAAAAAGGTTAACAAATAAAGTTAATATGTGAAAAGATAAATAATGTTTTATTTTCTCATCATTGTCTTTGATTATTTAATGCATCTGTCACTCTGTCTTCCTCTCTCTATTGGAGATGTGGTGGCTCAGTGGTTAGCGTGCCAGATTCGTGACTGAACGGATGCGAGTTCAAATCCCACCATCGGATCAGACCAAGTTGATTACCATGGTGTGTCCTTAGACAAGGCACTTTACTGCAACTGCCTTGGCACTTAATGACCTGCTGGTGTTGCTGTACCATAAAACACCAAATCTAACCAAAACCTCTCTCTCAATGTCTAAATGTATTCGTTTTAATTCATTACGAGGGTGATGTTAGGATTATGGTTATTTGGTTTTCATTATTTATGATATATCTTCTTGGTGAATTACTACTTTAGTTTTCCTTTTGACTCTTTCATCCCTGCCATTTATATTTAGTGTCGCCAATCTTG
Source organism: Margaritifera margaritifera (assembly GCA_029931535.1). Taxonomy (NCBI): domain Eukaryota; kingdom Metazoa; phylum Mollusca; class Bivalvia; order Unionida; family Margaritiferidae; genus Margaritifera; species Margaritifera margaritifera. The sequence goes on along the minus strand of JAQPZY010001699.1, from coordinate 7,911,116 downwards.
CCAAGGTGAAAGTACACTTGCACTGTACTGGATAACTAGCAATGGGGATGGAGTTTAGCTGTACTCTAAGTTCCAAAACCTGGAAGTTAGAGTACAGTTTTTAGGCTCCACCTCCAAAGTTATTTAGAATTAAGCAATTTCAGCAGCCAGTAATACAATGAGGATTAACACAGTGATAATAAATACAAAGACCAGATTTTCCCTTTAAGCTTTTGGATCAGTACTATCTACTACTGCCACAGATGAAATGTCATCAGACATAGAAAAAATGTTACCATGGGATATAAAATACTGCTACTGATGTGGAGGTCAAAAGGGCAAAGGGCAAGGTCACATTGATCAGTTTGTTACAGTTTTTGTGGGGAAAAAAACTTTTATTATGTATTTATCGATAGGTATTAAACTTTGAACAAGATTCACTAGTGTACTTGAGCATCCCTGGAACGACAGCTCCAACAGGTAAAGGTCAAGATCACTGGTGAATTGTTGTTAAGCTTTCTACAATACATTTTTGAGAGCTGTATGAAAGGGGCTATATGTTCTATTTCCATACATTGAATGTTATCAGATATGGCACATATTAGTTTAACATGGGAATGGGGTGATTAAAAGGTTGGAGGTCAAGGTCATAGGAGTTGCTTGTCATGTTATTCTTGGGCCTCAGCAACACTGCTGCAGGTGAGACAATACATTTTTATAATCCTAGGCAATATCCAATAAATTACTGAGAAAGTATCTATAGCCTTGATCATGAAAACTAAAAGTGATTTAAATTTCTACTCACAAAGATAAAATGGCTCGCTTTTATCTTCAAGGTGGTCCTTGACAAACTTCTGAACAGCAAAAACTGCAAGATGAAAAAGAACAGGCAGTTCATCTTAATATATTCTGCCAACGTCTATGAGATGATGACTGAATGGTTTACAAATCCTTTTATTTCATCACTTTTATTTATCAATCCATAAAATTCTTCTTTGACCAAGAAGAAGCTAAATTTCAAAATTTATAAATAATCATTTTAAAAATAGAAAATGTGATAGGGTTTAGATACAATGCTGAAATATATGTACTTGTATTTGAGAAAGCTAAACACTTAGGTGAAAGGCTGTGTTTCATGTGCAGCAGATTTTGATATTTTGACCATACTGTATGAAGTTCTGGTCCTTGATTGACTTTAAAAAAAAGACATTCAAAAGGCTGTAAACACTCTAGCATCAGCATTCCATTTTTTGACTTCCACTCTATAGGCTGTTAAGGATCATCTGAAAAAGGTCTCCAATAAGTTTGATGATCAGCAGATTTTTACTTTACTTTCAGGAGTTATGGCTCTTGACTGATCTGAACTAGGTAACCTAGTAACTTGTGAACACTGCCATCATCACTTTGTTACTTCAACCAAATTGGCTGTACAAAAACTTGTGTAAGGATGGACTGACAGACAGATGCTATTTCTATGTCCATTTGCCTATATGGCAGGGAACAAGTACCTGTTTATACAACTGTTACAGTAATACATCAAATGTGACTAAATGAATAAAATGAAGTTAGAAAGTTCCAGTCAGAAACTGGACAATCAGGTTTATCATACTATTTTTATATAGTGTTGAAAATCAGTTAAAATTTCATGACTGATTATGAGTTTCTGCAAACCAATTAATATCGATTAATAATTGCTTACTTTGTCTAAATGAAATCTGAAATAGCAGGAATGGCCTTAAACTGAATTTTGTTCAAAATTGATCACAAAAATTGTTATTTCATCATTTACGTTGAAGTGACTTATGATAAACCAACTCCATTAATCGAAATACTAAAGAAGCAGAAATTTTCATGGGGCTACAATTAAGTTCTTTTCTGTCTAAAAGTACTTTCATGGATTTGTATATTACTATGTATCAGACCAGCTTGAGGAGCAAGTAAAATATTTTGATGAGTTTTAAATTGGTGGATTTTCCAAATCAACAAATATAAAAAAAATTCCCCCCCCCCCCCGCCATGAAAAATGTAAATATTTTATAGTAGCACTATTTTAATGGGTACAATTTGTGTTGGATTAGCAAAGAGTAGACTGTTTTATCAAGTTTCATATGAACATTCCTCATACTTCTTATGTTGGGGTAATATAATATTACTTGTAAAACTAAAAAAAATGCAGATCGATTCCAATCTATGGAACAGGTAACTCTAGCTAAGTCAGAATTTCAAATACATTCATCCTTGAAAATCATGAAGAAAATTAAGATACTCTTGGTTTAATGTCTTACTCGTCTCCATTGGTTTGAAAACACCTTGTAGCACCAGCCTGTCAGGGAACTGCAACCTGATCACCACTTTTGTATATTTGCTGTATTTGGCCTCCAGCTGGGCTTGTCTCAATGACTTTGTCATTAAAGGTTGATTCCGCTCTGCCTCTCTAAATAAGAAAATTTAGCATTCTTTATGTAGTGAATCTTATATATCACTTTTACATGCTTCATATAATTTGCATCTAACTGTGAAGAGAAATATATAATGCACAGACAGATCTGGGTCTACACTTTTATTTACTTATAATTTTACGTCAGGAGCAAAGACCCAGTTCTGTAAGCAAATTATATCATGGTAGTTCTGGGTCTATGCTGTCTGCAGTTCCTTTAAAACAATACCATATGTTTATGTATTACCAACACTGTGCACTTACAGAGTTATTATTGGATTAAATTTCGTGAGGTTTAAGCTCATAATAATAAGTGCACATCAAGGACATTATCAAAAGTGTTCCCATCATGTGTGTGTACATATTAGAAGAGTTAGCTCCCTTTGATAATGTTGGGAGATTTCCACTTTGGAGGTGCACTGTCTCGCCCAATATGGTTGTTCTGAATAAAGCATATGTATTTTTTGTTATTGAGACCAATTTAACCCATTAAGTTAAATGACTATGAGATTTCAGACATACATAGTGATCAATTTCAATAAAATCATTCTAAGTAGGTTGCAGCAGCTGCTTCCCTTTCAAAAGGCATTCCCAGGGATGAAAAATGTCGACTAAGAAGGGAATTATTTGTTGAGTTTGGACCAAAATGCACTAAGGCATGTGTAGGCATTATAAGGCATGTGTAGGCATTATAAGGCATGTGTAGGCATTATAAGGCATGTGTAGGCATTATGTAAAATACAGAATTTAATGAGTATCATCATCCATTAATTCATACATCACACATATATGACTCAGCAACAAGCAAAATGGCTTATGTTTAGCCCTCTCCTTGTTTTCAATATTCTTGATATGCATGGTTTTTACAATGACGGTTTTTACAATGACTGGCATGATTACAAAAAAAAAAAGGAAAAAAGAAGCATGCAGGACTGTAAATTGTATGAATAATGATGAAATATAAACATATTATATTGGAAGAATGATATGAAGAAATATAATATGCATATATTGTTTTTATGCTGGAGTAAGATGGGGGTTGCTAAATGTAGAATACAGAGTAGTATAGTATTGTGATATACAAAAGCATTATGATCAGGATTATTGCACAATGTAGTTGGTGATTTAAATAATCTATGTGAATCTGTTGGAGACTGTTATGAATTTCTGCACAGTAAATCTCCTCATTTTTGTCAACTGATAGCAAGAGATTCCCCATTAGTAATGAAGACATGTCAGAACCATATTGGAAAATTTCTATTGCATGTTTTCTAACAATGTTAAATTTAGGACAGCATAAAAGAAGGTTTGCAGTTGGGTGTGCATAACATAATCTGCTAAATATGGCAAGTGTTCATTAAATATAAAATTTATGAAATGGGTTGGATGATGGTCTATGTCATGAAATGGGTTGGATGATGGTCTATGTCATGAAATGGGCTGGATGATGGTCTATGTCATGAAATGGGTTGGATGATGGTCTATGTCATGAAATGCTTGCAAGGAGTGACATCATTCTCTAAATAAACACGAGTTTTTAATTCTATTTCTCATATAAGGACAAAAAATTTGAATTGGATGATGATGTTGAAAATGCTTCTGGAAATTATACCACAGTGTGCCATGTAATGTTTACAATGTGAATTATACTGTATGTACAAGCTGTATGTGAAAAAAATGAGCAAGTTTATATCTGATTTATTCATAGGATCGAATGTACTGCAAGTAGAAGAAAGTAAATGGCATGCCATCGCACACTATATCCCCTTTTTGGAACTAGTGTCTGTTTCAGAAAGTAATATGAACTTGTTCAAATCTGATGGCTCCTCATTGCCAATCCCCACATCTACTCCCATGACCACCAACCCAAAACCACTTCCTCACCACCCCCATGGACAACCCAGAGGTAAGAACCTAAAATCCATTACATACAAGATGTACCTTCCCATTATGATTCCATATAAATGTCTGGTCCAAAAATACCTAACAAATGTCACTCTTCATACTATCTAAATATAGTATTTCAAAACTTCTTTAAATCTGCCTCATCCCCTGCTTTCACCCTTTGTAAGTTTTAAAAGATTAAAATTAACTCCATCGTAAACATACAATCTAAGACCTTTGATTTGGCATCCATAATAATGTATTCTGGTGATGTCCTATATTTTTACCTAATTGACTTCCTATCCCATGGCTACTGGGGCCAAAAAAAGGTGTCACGTGCATAATATGTCTTGAGTTATTTAACAAATGTACCAAAAGGAAAATTAAAAGCTTAATAAGCCAAGACAAAAGAGAAGAGATGTATTTTTTTGTACCTTAAAATCTCACTTGGAGACTCCTAAATGGGGTGGGGGTTGATGTGGGAGGCTGGGGTTGCACTGAAATTTGGAAAACTTACTGCCAACTTTCATGGCACAGGAAGTCACCGAGTTTAAAAGCTGTATCATGAATAGTAAAACAAGTGTTGTGTTTACATGGGTTTCAAAAGTCTTCAATTTTATACCCAAGAAAACATGGCTTATTTTTTGAACTTTTGACCCCTGCCCTAAGGTTTTCTGGGGTCATTGAGATACTAATACATACATACATACCCTTTTATCTCAACTTTTCTTTTTAGGCTAATAAAAGTTTGATTTATTGCTAAGTATGTATTTCTGCATATTCCTTTGTTAAGAAATATAGTACCTTGTATCATTTATACAATCTGGAAAATATGTTACACTAATGGGTGTCAGTGACTTCAAGGTGAAAATATGAAGACAACACATTCAATTATCAAATACCAAATATGTTGTCTTTAACAGAAATGAATTGCCATTTGGGACTTTTCATCAGCAATCGTGATTTTGGTGATCGCTATTGCCAACATAGTTTGTTATACACAAGCAAACATGGAAGCATCTTGTAAAGAAAAGACAATAAATAGGTTATTGCAGGTGTATCATCTGATATCTTAGGTAGACAAGTTGCTTTGGCATGTGGCTGACAAGCTTGTGAGTCAGATTTGCCAAAATGAGTTCACCCAAGATAGACCATACACTTATAATAACCTGTTTATTACATACTGTAAATTACGATTAGCATCAGTTATCAGATCTCATAACATTAATATAGGAAAAATGTACATATATTCAATTAAATATGCTCTATTATTATTATTCAACTTTGTTCATGAAAATGTTTTCCTTCATGATGTACATGAATATATCAGGCAAGTTGGATTACATCATATTGTAATGAACATGTGCACTTATTGATGACATATACCACTTGACAACAATATTTACATGAAAATATTGTTCATTTACCTCCTATGTCAAGTCTACGAGATGAAATTAAAGTATATAACAAAGCATTAAAATAGAATATATTTACTCTCATAATGATCTACAAGGAATCTCTTGGGTAGTTTCAAAAAGTTTTCTGGTTAAACTAGAAAGTTTGGATCTCCAACATTTCCATTCACATACTGCAGTACCTAAGTCACGCAATAAAAACTGTTCTGCACATACATTATTAAAGATTTTATACTCATATGTAGGCACAGAAAGAAAACAGAACAAAATGAGAAATATGTATCATTACTCTAAAATCTGCTCTCTTGCTATTTAAAATGTTCAATCTAACCTTCTATGTAAAGCAAATTTTACAATAATTATGTTTATCCGAGAATAAGCTTGCTACCTCCCAAATTCAGCCCTCCCAAAATGTCTTTTCCGTCTACATCATATAGATGAAGGACAGTAACTCTTGTCCATTACCCCCCCTCCCCCCCAGCCACAGCCAGGTGTTGCTAGTTTTTAAGCTGAGCGACAGATCAACATGGATGCTCGCATAGTGGGTAGGGTGGGATGGTGTTAAAGTAATGTGATTAGGTAAATTTTCTCAGAGAAACATAATTTTACTGAAAAATTTGCTTTCTTCTTCAAACATATTCCCTGATCACATTAACGTTAGGAGAACATGTAATTGGAGGAGGGAATGCTGAGCATCCTACCAATACCCGGGGCATACTTCGAGGGAAGAAGAGCTAGATTCCCTATATGAAAGATAAACTGCTCTCCTAACCTGAAAGCAGCACGGACGCCTGCCAACAGCTTCTATTATGCCTCAGATCGAAACATTGCATTTGAAAGCAAGGCTTGAAGAGATTGCTCTAATTTCATGAGCTGAAATCTTCATGAGGTGACTATGATCTTTCGAGACTTCAGAATATGCCCAACGTATAACGCATTTCAGCCACAATGATAGGGCTTGAGGAGTGATATCCTCTTTCCTGATATTCACTGGGAGAAAGAGTCTTTTTCTTGTTCCATGACTTTTCTCTGTGCACTTCAAGTAATACTTGAGGGAATGGACCGGATCTTGCATGGTCACTTCTCTCGACGTATCTATCAAAGAGAGGGAGCATATGATGACTTTTTGATTGCCCACTGAGGCAGCTTATTCTTGGCTACAAAGCTTAGTAGCTTCATTATGACTGTTCAACCATCCAATCTGAACTGGAGATAGTTTGGGTGTACTGAAAGGGCATGCAACTCACTCATCCTGCATGCCAAAGCTAAAGCTATCAGGAAATATGTTTTGTCTGATAGTAACTTCAGCAAAGTTCTAGCTAAAGACTCATATTTATCTGAATTGAGCCAAATCTAAACCCATGAGACATACCATTTCAGAAAGAGGGTGAGAGATTTTGGTCCATTCAAATCAAAATTGGCTAGTAGGTCTGATAGATCTTTATCATGAAAAGTATCTCCTCTGCCATGATGCCTGAAAGTGTCGGATATCATGGAGTGGTAGCCTTTGATGGTAACTGGGGCCAACTTTTTCTCCTTGTATGGCCAGAGAAATAAGTCAGCCAGCTGTGGTATTGAGGCACTCAAAGGGGCAATGTTGCTGACTCTGCACCAGTCCCTGAATACATGCCACTTTCCCTCATAAGCCTTCAAAGTAGAAGGCCTTCTTGCTAGCAAGATTCTCTCCACAATCAAAGGTTTAAATTCTTTCCTTCACAAGGCTCCCCTGTCAAGAGCCAGGCATGAAGGAGTCAGTCAGGACAGTGATGGAATACCTGTGACCACAGTTATTTGAGAAGATTTGGCTTGGCCAAAATTTTCCTGGGAAGATCTATTGCCAAATCAAGTATATTGTTGACCCAGGACTTGACCCATCTGAGAGAGGCTATCAGAATCAGTTTGCAGTTCTGACCCCTCAACTTTTGTATTATTTTCAGTTCAAAGACTGTGGGTGGGTGGGCAGAGGCCTAAAACCCCTCCCAACTGATTGAAAGCGCATCCACAGCCCAAGCTTCCAGGTCCAGAGCTGGAGAGATGACGGTGGGCAGTTTGTGATTCTACTTGTCGCAAAAGATCGATCATCGGACGCCCCAAAAGCGCTCAAATCTGATGAAAGACCGATTGATGGATGGACCATTCGTTATGAATGATCTGACCCTCTCTTGACAGAGAGTCAGCCAGGACAATGAGTCTGCTGGGAATGTGTCTGATTTGTACACTGATATTGAGTTGGGAGCACCAATGCAGAAACTGCCCAACCAGAATGAACAGGTATGGTGATTTGGTTCGCCCCATTTGAGGATGTAGGTCATCACCACCGAGTGGTCCAATATGATTAGGACTACTTTCCAGCAGAGGTAGTCCTTCAAGAAATGAAAGCCATTGATCATAGCTTTCATTTCCAGAAGGTTGAAGTTAAGAGGCATTTCCACATGCCCCCACTTGCCACTGAAAATATTGAAGCCTGGCAACAGGTGGGCTCCCCAACTGTATGTATTGGCATTTATGCATACTGTAACTTCTGGTTGGGACTGTTCCAGAGAATTCATGTCGTGAGCCAACTGAGGCTGCGCCACTGATGTTTGAACGTTACTACCTAGTTTGTGATCCTGACCTTTTGATCGAGTGGATTGGAAAAGGGGTGCCATTGGGCCAGTAAGGTCATCTGTAAGTGGTGCATGAAAAGACAGCCCACTGGACTCAGATCTGCTACCACACTGAATAATCTGAGGAGCTGCAAAAACTCTCTTGCTATAATCCACTTCCTGTTGGAAATTGACTCGATGAGCTTGACAATTTGTACCACATGAACATGGGGGAGTCGTATGAAATTGAGATGAATGGAGGTCGGACTTTTCCAAGTATACTAGAAAATCAGGATGATATATTGTTCCTGTCCTTCACAAGAATAGAACATACAATATGTTTTTTGAAGATGCCATCCAAATATGCAGCATCACTGTGGATGAAGTCAACCAGAACAGAATGATGACACAGTTCATAATCTTTGTAAATGCATATGGACTGATGTTTAGATCAAATCGAAGAGCTCAAAACTGGTAAATATTCCTTCAGTATGCAAATCGAAGGAATTTCCGCCATGCTGGGTGCATAGAGACGTGAAAGTATGCATCGGTCAGATTGAGACTGATGGCAAACTCAGCCATTCTGATGGAGAGTCAGATGGATCATGCCATCTCCATCTTGAATTTCTGCAGAACTATGTATTGGTTGAGGCAGCTTAGGTCGATGATCGGCCTGAGATTGCCATTGGCCTTTTGCACAAGGAAGAGCCTGGAATAGAACCCTGGAGATTGTGGTTTTCGAACAATCTCCACTGCCCACAAGTCGATTAATGACCAGATCTCCTGCTAGATTATTTTGTCTTTCTCCGAATCTGACAGTACATCCATCATGAATGGGGAGGATGAAATAGGAGGGGGTTGGATCAATGAAATCCAAAGTCCCTCTGAAATAACTTAGATCACCCACTCGTTCTACGGAAATAGAGCAATCCAACGATAGCTGAAATGCAGAAGTCTGGCACCCACTGGTAGGTTGTCTGTGGGTGGTCAGGGTGGTGAATCAATGGCAGGAGTTTGGAGGCTTGGGGAATGAGAAACCCTGTTTCTTTTCCCCTCCATAAGGATGCCTCCTAAACTGAGTGGGTTGTTGCCTCCTGACATTTAACCGGGATCGAGACTGGTTCTGTGATTGGGCAGTAAACAATCCCTCATCTCTGTGTATCTGATCATGTCTCTTTTGAGGCTGAGACTGATTGGTACAACTGTGGAGACTGACCAGCAAGTTGGAAGGGCAGTTCCTGAGCTGTCCATCTCCTAACGATTTTGCCTCCAAACTGCAATGACAACCAAAATGGTGTCATCCTCAATGTCAGGGCATGTGGTTTAAGTGATGTTGAACGTAGACATGCATCTTGTTGCACTAAGTCCAAGTTAGCAGAGGCAGTCAAAGCATTTGCTATGGAATGATGTGCTGCTCTGTTGATGACTTTCGAAATTCGGGCCATTGAGTCCCAGGCATGATCATTATCAGATTTTTTCAGCTGGCCAACATCAATGACGTGGCTACAATATTATGTACCAGTTTTGATGTGGTGTGAAAAACATTTTTGTCTACTTTATAGAAAATCGAAGCAATCATATTTACAGCCACAAAATTCTTGTCCAAAACCAAAGCTCAGTATGAAAGGTGTCCGTACGAGTTTTGTACCAGCGAGACGAAAAGGTTGCTGGTAATTGGCTTTCCAAGAAAACAGCTTTTGAATTGCCCAGATTGCATATCTTGTTGGACAGATGGTCTGCAATTTCTTTAATTTTAGATGACTGTGGAAGAAGATGGTAGGAGGGACTCTCCTCCTTGTATAAGTCTACCGAAACCTTGACCTTATAGGCCTGAGTTGCAGAAGGGGGTGGAGGGCAGTCCGAAACCAGCAACAACGGTCACCCATTAAGGTCACAACTGGGTCCATCTTTGGGTAAATACTCAAAATGTACAACTGCTCAGTGAAAGAATTGATCCTTTTCTCTGTTTTTAATGGTCTTCTGCATGCATACATGCCATAGCACGATGCGTGTCACGCGAAAAAGACAATTTTGGACTCCCAAACCACCCGACATGGTCTTGTTTCGAAAAACATGATTTTCAGCAATCTTAGTGAAAAAAAATATTTTCCCACAAACAAAAAAAAACAGTAAAAAATTTACATTTTTTCATCACAATGATATATGCCCGTAATCTGCGGTATGTATAAACAGTAAACAGTCTTGCTCGGAGCTCATGTAAAACTATCCTGGGACAGTTTATAGAGCTGTTTTAAAGACAATTACAAGGTAAGGTGGTCAGAGATAAACATACACCTTTCAGAGATTTACTGAATTGGCTCACAATAGCTAGGGTGATGTGTCGTGTCAAATCTTATGAGCACTGCGGAGGGAGATCCCATTAGGCTAATTTACATGGGTGAAGTACATTAAGTGGAACAACCCAATTTGTCTGAAGTTAAGTACATCAAACAGATGCGTGTTAAAAAACAAATGTTATTACACATCACTGACTGCATTGAATGAGAACGTAGAACCCATCTTTATTAAAGTTTGTGATCAGCGGCAACGTTTCTTTGAAGTTGGATTTTTACTCCATATATAAAATTCAAAAAATGATTATTTCGGTATGTTGAACAACAGCACCATTCAATCTATAATGCAGTGTTGCACCTAGGATCCAAAGGTCAGGGGACACTGCATGCCTCACCCTCCAGATTTGGGGGACACAACATATTGACACCTTAACTTTCTCATATTTTCATTGGACATTACATGATTGCAATAAACGTTTTATCATGTGATCAAATAACTTGTGAAAACATTAACATGTTTAAATATCTGGTTAACCTGAAATGAACTGCACTATGGAATTTTAATAATTTAAAACTATTAAATCATTAATTAAATGACAAAATGTGTATATGCATAAAATATTACCTTTTTTCATTAATTCTGCCTGAGAATAAACTAAATCTTCACTGCCGTAGGTGTGACTTTAACCTCGAAAATACGTTACAATATCGGCGGTCAAAGACTTTAGCAACTCGGCTGACTACCACAAACCATGAATGTTTTCATTGCCAGATTCATTGTTTTGAAATGGATATTCATTACCTTCATACAGCTTTTATAACTTTTAGGGACTTAAGACATTGCTTGCGCCAACATAGACGTGGAAGCACATTCGCATAGGAAAAGTGTAGGCATACTTCTAAACACAAATATCACTTGCATTACCGTCAAACCAAGTATAGTACTAAACTGTTGAAAGCAACTTGGTGTATTTTTGTATTTAATGTATGCGAGGTTGTGACCATGTTTGTAGTGATGTTATTTGACAATGCCAAGTCTACCATTTTTTTTTTGTAAGTATATTACATGCTTCAGAGAAAACAGATTGTATTTTCTTTTATTACATTTGAATTTCCAGTAATTTGCTATAGGCCGATTTGAAAAGATAGCTTATTCTCATTTGGATGACGTCGTTTTTTGAAAGTCACGCTCTGACCCCCCTTGGGACCTCAAAACACACTTTTTTAGTCTAAATACCCTCCAACACTGTCTGGGAATATGGCAAGTATGTGCACTTGACCAAATATCCTTTTACCAGATTGTGCATACACTGCATGTCCAAGACAATGTACATTTTGTGCAGACGAGACATGTGTCATGCATGTCCCCATTGGCCTTGAACTTTTTACATTTGGGATATTTCACTGTCACTGTTTAACTGAAATGACAAGAACAAGGAAAAATTTATAAATTAACAACTTAAACATGTTAATAAGTCACAAAAATAACACTTGTTACTAACCAAGAGAGTGAAAACATGCGGTGAGCGCAAAAACAATAACAACAACACACTTTAGTGATACCATGTTGGAGCATAAGGTCAGAATAAACGAAGTCCTAGAATGTGACAATTTCACATAAAAATTGGGCAAAATCAAAAACTAATGTATACCACCTGTAGTACATTCCTTACTACACATTAAAAACCCATCTTTTTGGATGGATGGTTGAAAACCACAAAGATAAACGCAGGATTTTCGGGAGGTCTACAGTACAATGTTGCCTGTAATGTAGTGAAAGCTTAAAACTAGCGACAACTGGCGGTGGCAAGGGGAGGTAATGGGCAAGAGTTACTGTCCTTCATCTATATGATATAGATGGAAAAGACGATTTTCGTCTTTTTGGGATGGCTGGATTCGGGATATAGCAAGCTTATTTTCCTAATGTTAATGTGATCGTAAAACGTATTTGAAGCAGAAATATGTAATCATGTTGAGCTGCTTGTCTATGTGTGCTCTTCTACCTTGCTGAATGCCTTGATGACAAAGACATCTCAATCTAGGTAAAGACATAGTTCACTGGTCAATGTGTTGGTCAATGTCTAATTGTATTGCTCCTCTATCAACAAGTAAGCAATATGGGCCCAATTACTAAGCATGATAGCCATAAAATTGTCACAGACTATCCTCTTCAAGTATTTTATTGTGAGATCATCTGCTAAGCTGAAAAACGGCACTGATGAGGACATTGCCCAAATTACCCAAGCCAAACAAAAACATGAGGATGATGATATCAAGTCTTTCAAAAACAAAATAAAAATCAGGGAAAGATATCTTAGGGAGAACTGGACATGTGAATCTGACTGGCTATGAAGGGATGATGATGATGGTTTAATGCACTGCACATTGTGTTATTAATCCATTCTGTATAACAATGAAAAATATATATGACAGTGGATATTTTTGTACCATAATATGCAATTGGTAACTTATATAATTTTTCATCAAATTACTGTACCCCCTAAATTTCCTTGTACCCTAAGTTTGGACCATGAGAAGGTGCATACAACCTCAACCACAAAAGTGAATGGTAATGCTGATCCCATACAACCCGATAAAAAGATGGTCAAGTTTCATAATTGTTCAATTATATTACTCAGTTGTCACCTGATGGTAGGATCGGCAAAATGGCAAGTGATTCAGAATTTAAGAATGGCAGCTGAACAATAAGAATGGTTCTGACCAAATCAGAAGGATTGGCAGAAAGGTCTTGCTTTTTCTGAGATTAAAGGCTGAAAAACGTATTGTAAAACTTTGATAACTCTAACATCAATTACTCAAATACTTGGCATCACTGATTACTTTTCCAGTCGCAATGTAATAACTCCTGTTGCCTGCAACCTCAACAACTAGGACCACTAAAAGTTTTGAAAGGAAATGTTAGGCCCCCAGCACTTTTTGTTTTAAGTTCTAGTATTTCACATAATTATTCCCAGAAATGTTACCTTTTTCTCTCTATATCAGCCATCATCCTCTTCACATCTTCAACTGTCACCTCGTAGAAATCATCTGGCAAATCTGAAATGATTTATTGTAAAGACATGAAAAGAAAGCCATTTATAATACATGTAAAAATTTAAGGTCTTACATGAGAATTAATTTCAAATTAAATGGATGAAACAATTTGAATAATCTGCACTTTTTGAGAGCCTTGGCTAGCAAAAGATAGAATTATTCAACGAGTTTCAAAAATTCCATTTGAAATGAGAACAAATGTGAGATTCTGTTTCTTACATTATGATAATAACAAGTGATCCAAGTGGGTCTGATATTGCTCACCTGGCCTATATAACTTAACAGCTGACCAGTCACTAAGCAGGCTTATGTAGTAGTGTAAGAACACATCCAATATAAACTATCTCCAATACTTTATATCATGTTGATTTTACCTATTTTATTATATCCTGATAAAAATTCTTTCTAAAGATGAAGACATAATTAATATACACAGTCTCTTGCTCACAATCAAACTCATCCAAGATCTTAATGATAATAAACCCAACAGATCCAAAATATGACTGTAAGAATGGTAAGAAGCCCAATCAATCAGATGCAATATCACCTCATTAATATGCATTGATCTTGCTCATTACTGAAACTGACAAAAATCTTAATGACTGAAGCATATATTACAAGTCTGATCAAACTCAGATCACAAATATGGCTCCCAGAATGATAACAATCCCAGTCAATCAGATTCAAGATTACATCATTAATATGTGTGGATTTCGCTCATTATCAAACCCATCCAAGATCTTGATGATATAAGCCAATATTTCAAGTTTGATCAAAATTGGATAAGAAATATGGCTTCCATTCTGAGAGAGAGATAGAGAAGAATACAAATGTTTATCTACATCATACAGCTTAAAAATATGTGGTGCAGAAAGAGAGATTTGCACAGGTACTTCATAGAATGAAAGCTTTGAAATATTAGGAATAAAACATAAATACGATCGAGACACAGATATGAATGACTACAGTGATGACTAATATTGTATATTACCATGGTTATAATGACCAAATGTGCTCCTGCTATACATAATCCAATGAATATGAAAACACCACCAAGAAGACCATAAATCAATTTCCTTAAATTGGTTTAATCCTCAAAATGAAATCGCAACATAAAGAAATATATAATAACTTTGTTACTCTGTTTTATTCCTTCAGATCGTCGACCTAAAATACAATACGTAATTTAACAATACGTATGCAGTTTACACACAATTCTGATGGAATATTTTTTGATGGCAGTATATTGATAATTTTAAAACTGAAAATATGTAATAATTCTCATGAAGCCACTATTGCATTCACAAATCACATGCAAAAGAAAATTTACATCCATTTTTACGGTAACAAAATAATATAAAGTCTTAATCTTCAACACATGAAGCACATTTTTCAAATACCGTATTCATTTCATAAACCAATGTTTTCCTTTTGTTTCACATAATTTCCTGCCTTATTACTACAAATGGAAACTAAAACGAACATTAAAAGAAGAAATCAGTAATTTTCATAGACATGAGCTCACATGAATGTTCTTACATATAGATGAAAAAGATTAATCGAAAGGGTATTTGCTCCAGATTAAAACTGAAAACATTTCTAAATTTCAAACAAATTCTTGTTCAAAATAATTTTTTGTGCTCTACATAACAAACTGAAATGCTACTCGCATTAAACCACACAAAATGACTCATAAAACATCTGATCAATCCTCTTCCAGTGATGGCGGAGGCTTTAGCAACGGTAAGACAGTAGTGGGCGAGTTGTTTCCTGCATCTCCTTGGGACTTGTGACAGTCATCTGGGGCATATACTGTGCATGATATAGACAAAACATGTGAGGCAGTTAGGGACTTGAAAAGTATGTAGCATTTGTAGATAATGACATTGCCATATTTAACTGTCCTTGTTTTTTGGCAGAGCTGAGGTACAATAATGGAATTTCTTATTCACCAGAACTGCTTGTTGTAGCACTTAGCCAAACAATACCCCTTTTTTCAACCTCATTTTGGCTAGGGATTTGCATTCTAATATTTATCTTTTTCTCATAGCTCTGAATTATTTCAAGCCAAAATTTACTGACATTTTCAAGTGATGCTGGTAACTTTCCATTGTAATACTTTCTCAGTATTGAGAGGCCTGCATTGACTCTGACCAGTTCTCCAGGTAAAAGATATTTTTCAGAATCGGACCTGATCAGTCAATTTTGGACCCAGGCTTCAAAAGTGCAGAATGTCTCTTTATGGGCTCTAATTTTAGCCTCTAGATCCACTTTCAAAGCATTTAGTTCTCCAGAAAGCTTTTGTTTTTGTTGTGCTAAAGGTTCAGCTCTTTTCTTGCATCTGGGTGAAGATCGATTTCACAACAAATGGCCACTGCTTCACATGCTGCATTTGTGCACTTTTTTCTATCAAGTCCTGTGCAGAAATGGCAATTATGGCATACTCTTTTTGATTTGTCTTCCCATTCATCAGAGTTCATTTCTCTTGAAATTTCCTCATACTTTGTATTTAGTTTTTTCAATTCTTCTTCCTTCTCTCACACTTTCTGATTTTTCATTCAAATATGCCGGACTCATATATTTGGCCAATTCTTTGCGTGCATGCATACATGTACTCCCTGCATGACAGGTGTTGTCCAGTTGGTCAACTGTCAGTTTTGATACAGAAGGAGAAGTTCCATCAAAAACCTTAATATTCAAACAATGTGAACTTGTCAGTGCAGATTTCACTTTAGAAAAGTTGTTTCTGTTACATCAACTTATGTCTTTTCATCATCTAGAAAGCTTAATAATAATAATATACAGGTGCCTTATGCATGGAATTTCAAATAGGATGAACTCTTGTGAAATCGATTAGTGATTTAGTGTAAAGAACACCCAGCACAATGTCCAAAAGTGCACATCTGTTTTTCATAGTAGTCATAAGAAACCTTCACATCAATTGTTTCCTCTCCCATAATCAATGTGCATCTTTTGTCTATGGTTTATGAAATCCAACTGTACCCCATTATCAATGATGCTGGTAGGAAAGTCTATTCATTTCACTACTGTAGGGAAAAGTGTGTAGGTCATTTATTTTTGATTTACCTGCATTCCACTTAACTTGTATTTTAATTTTACCTTAATAAAACAATATATATGTTGGGTGTGCCTGCCATGGTGAATTTTTCCTCTAAATTCACTAACCCAAAAAAATTACATCGATTGTACCTATAAATGGACATTCTAAAAATATCCTGCAAAATAGGTGAATACTATCAGAAGCTTTCTTGTGTACTGTATATTACAGGTGTCAATTTCCGAATCATGCCTCAATTCTTTAAGAGCGTATTCATTTAAGTACAATGCATATTCATTTGCAAACAGAGTTGAACCAAATCTTTCATGACCCAATGCTCTGGTAGATTCACGATCCACACTACTGATAGAGCATGAAAGGCTTTCATCAATTGTAACCCCTGACCTGTTGATGCATTAGACAACTGCAGATATGGGGCTATGTTTGCAGATGAGAGCATATTATCTTTAATGTATAAAACAAAAAGGGCATGAAAAAGGCAACTGGGGTGGCTTTTCACCATATTGTTAGAGTCCATTGTGAAAATGAGTATGAATAACACGGAGAGAAGCAGAAAATGGGACACCATTAAACAATGATTTTAGATCTTTGGTCGTTTCAAAAATTAATGAGGCCAGTGGTAATTCTGAAACAAGGGAAATACCAGGGGAGTGTTATCAAGCATTACAGGAACACTGCAAATCAGTAACAGTACTGCAGCAAACATATGGATGCAGTTTTGTGACACAGGCGATGTCAAACCTCGAAGTCATGGTGGGGGACAGATTAAGAAATTACAAGAGATGGACAAATTACACAATGACCACTTGAAACATGAAAGACCCTCAATAACTATAAAAAAATAACAGAGAAAGTTCAGCAGTTTGTACAACTTCAGTCAGTGAATCTACCTTACAAAGAACTGTGAAAAATTACATGATAGATAGAGCATGGAGTCGGAAGGTGGTAAATAACCCACCTGAAGAGCAATTTACACTGCTGAACCTTAGATACATGCAAAGGTTTTTGGATTATATTGCTTGCCATGATGTGACCAAACTCAAGTGCTTTAATGAAAGTGGGTTTTCCCTATATGACTTAATTTCACCAAGATATGGTGATGCACCCATGGGAGAGCAGACCGTAAAGATCTGTCAAAAAACTGACTCAGTGCATTACACACTAAACATGCTTATTAGCCTCAATGGTGTTGTTTATGCAAATGTTGTTCAAGGAGCAACAGATACAGACAAATACTTGGAATTTTTTCAATCAGGCTGCAAATTCTGTAACAGAGAACAGTCAAGCAACAAAATGTTCTGGAGATATCATTGTTGTTGACAACTGCACCACTCACCATCATTGTGGTGAGTTCTATCAGATTTTTTTTTAATGAATCAAGGCCAGTGTGGATAGTCAGAACTAGCATACTGTTAGTCACTCAATCTTCATGGCGATGATAGTATATGAGGTTAGCACCAGCCAAAGGTTTCTTTCTCAAACCCAAGTCTTTGATGTCCTGGGAGGCAGAGCTTATTGCTGAAACTAATATTGTGCTTTAATTATATTGGTTACTTGATTATTCTTGCTGCTGCAAGAGGGTAGTGCAAACTAACATCGTAAAAATGCACTTGTTCCATGCCCAAATGACTTTTGCTAAATCGTCATAGCACTAATTAATTTACATCATATACAGTTGAGAGAAATAACTTTATCTGTGAGCTGCATGGATAACGTGATCAATATATGTCGACTATTTTTTCAAGAAGATGAGGAAAGATTGAAATTACTTATATGAAAAATATTCACCTTCATCTCTCATTTCTCCTCTACTGACATTTTCATCGAGGCTAAACACAACAGTTTGTCTTTCAACAGGCTGAAAGAGAGAGATAGTGCAGTACTATGCATTTTACAATTATAAGAAGTGTTGTTTTGTTCATCAAAGTTTAGTATGCAACAATTTTAATTGGAAATTTAAATATCGTCATGTTTCTGTTATCCTTTCTGCTAACATTGTTTAAGCAAATTAGAAGCTTAGAACAGCTGATATGCAAAATAGGAAATCTTCAATTAAAGAATGAGAGAAAATTCTCTGTGATATATGACACTTAACCATCTTTCCCATATTGTTAAAATTAAAATGTTAGGTTGCCATGAAAAACCAACCAATAACAACATTATTACACTACAATCCTACTGAATCTTAAGTTTAAACAATATTTATTTGCTGGATCATTCTGAAAATTGTACATAGTAAATAAATTGAGGATTGAGAAACAAGTGCATTGTGCTTATAAAGATCACTCTCATGAAAAATTTATGAACTATATAAACAATACACTACCTTTACAAGTTTAGTAAAAACATTGTCAGAATGCATAGTCATTACGTGTAAAAGAATGATGGTACAGAACAACAGTGAGTGGCAAATAAATATATTAACAAATCTATTATACAGACACACATTTACATATACAAACAAGAGTACCATAAAATGGCACATGATACACCCATCTTGTGACCTCGGCTCAACTAATCATACTGATCTCTGAGCTAGAAACTTGACTATTGTATGATAAGGTATGGACTTGGGTAAAGTTTCATCAAAATATCTCTATGTATTAAAAAGTGACAGCCTAGATAAGGAAACAGGGTAATGACCTATGTTAACCTTGACTTTGAGACAAGGGGCATAACTGTGAATATTTGAAATACTTTCAAGTCAAAACATACAACAGGCAAAATTTTATTAAAATATCTTCATAGGTTCAAAAATTATATCGTCCAACCACCCGTTGTCGTGATAGTCCTTCAATCATGCGCCATGTTTCTCGCAACCTAACGTGCTTGTTTCAAGATAATGACATCATCAACTGTGTCACCAGCGTTCTTCAAGAGTGACCGGAATTAATTAAACAGTAAAATCAGACAAAATAAGATTTAAACAGGTAATTTCATGTAATTATAAAAAAAAATAATGAAATTCTATATTTTCACCAATGCCTTATTTGTGTCAGACATTTTGGCCTTGCATTTTCTATTATATGCTAAAGATAGCGGTGCCAATCACATGATGGCTTTGTTTACATATTTTGAACAGGAAAACCCAGTTTGGGAATTTATAGAACTGGATAGCCAATGTAAATATTTGGTTTTAATCATATGGGGTTCTTATACAATGTAAGAAAAATTTACACTCTAAATGTATATTCACTACGGACTTTTTCGTTTCAGTATTATTTCATAATGAACATATATTCTACATCAAAAGACATCGAATCTATTATAATAAAATGTGTATCCATTCACCAGTGTCCATTTTAAAATTTATCTCTCCCTCTGTCTCTCCATCTGTCTGTCTGTCTCTGTCTATTGAGTCATGTATTTATACAGTCTGTCTCTGTCTACTGAGTCATGTATTTATACAGTAAAGAACAAGCAAGCAGTAATGTAAGTGCACAAACTGCATATAGAATTAACGGGAAAATAAAATCATTTTTAAATTTTATTTTTTTATTTCAAAAACATGGAGACGCTTTAAACTAATATTATCCATACCTTGACCTAACTGGCACATTCCGGTCATATGCCATGTGACTTTTTAGTCTGTGTCACGAACCATGGACGCCTCTTCCGGAAATAAGTAAACTTACACACGTTTGGAAAAATGGTAATTCTGAACTAATGTACATGAATGCCAATTATTTTTAACAATGATTAAATGAAGCAGATATAGTTGAACACTTTCTATGGTTATTTGAATAGATTCTCACAATATTATAACGAACACATTAAAATTCAAATTAAGTGCACAAAAAGTGGTTGTACAAGGATACCTGTACATGGATAGAAGTCATAAATTTATATTTTCCCTCGATGTGACACTGACCTTGAGGCATGTGGCATGGTATGGTATGTGACACACTGTCTAGTTATGATGTATAACTCGTTCAAGTTTCATTAAAATTTCTAGAGTGGTTCAAATTTTAAATTATTCTCTGGCTATGATACGCAACACACAATCTATACATGAAATATAACTGGCTAAGGGTTCATTAAAATATCTTTAGTGGTTCAAAAGTTATACTCCAGACAAGAATACAAGTCACAGAATTACATGTTCTCTTGGCGCAACCTTGACATTAGCAGGGGGGCATGGCTATGGTACACAACATACCATCTACTAATGATATACACATGGGCAAAATTTCATGTCAATATCTTGCTGGTTCAAAATCATACTATGGACAAGTATAAAAGTTACAAAATTACAATTCCCTTGCTGGGGTCTTGACCTTGCACTATGGTGAATGGCTACATTATGTGACACATCGTCTAGTCGCTATATATAATTGAGCTAAGTTTCATGAAATCTCTACAACCATTATAATGTTGTGGCCTGGACAAGCAAATGGTAATGGATGGAAGGAAGAATGGACTCATGGACAATGCCATAACTTAATAAGCCATACTTAAGACAGGAATATAAAAAGTGAAGCAAAGTATGTTCAAATGGTACTTGAATGAACTGTCATTATATCTTATATAGTAAACCTGCCTCACATTCAATAGATGAAGCCAAAACTACATGGTATATCTAATTCATCTGTATGTATAGTTGGCTTTTAATAGTGCAGAGAGATAATTATGACTACAACAATTTTATCCCACAACATTTATTTGGGATCAAAATTATAAAAAGTATGAACTGGTCCATTATCATGATTAACTACCATATGTACTTGCTTATAAATTGAATCCAACTATGAACTGCACAAACCCAGATCTGCCATTGCATAATGTGCCACCAAATCTGGGTCTATGTAGTTTGGTAGGAGTAATCAGTAGAACAAACAACACAGACCCTGATCTGCCAGCACATTAGGTACTTGCAGATCAGGGTCTGTGTTGTTTGCAGTTGGACCCGACTTATATGCGAGTATATATAGTAAGTAGCTTATCTCCAATCTATTTTGATTTTACATTCTCTTTGTTAAATTGAAAACAAAACAAGCATTGAAGACTACAAACCTTATCTCCAATCTATCTGATTTTACATTCTCTTTGTTAAATTAAAAACAAAACAAGCATTGAAGACTACAAACCTTATCTCCAATCTATCTGATTTTACATTCTCTTTGTTAAATTGAAAACAAAACAAGCATTGAAGACTACAAACCTTATCTCCAATCTATTTGATTTTACATTCTCTTTGTTAAATTGAAAACAAAACAAGCATTGAAGACTACAAACCTTATCTCCAATCTATCTGATTTTACATTCTCTTTGTTAAATTGAAAACAAAACAAGCATTGAAGACTACAAACCTCATCTCCAATCTATTTGATTTCACATTCTCTTTGTTAAATTGAAAACAAAACAAGCATTGAAGACTACAAACCTTAAAATCTTCTGGAGTTACTTGACTGGAAAAAAAATGAGAAGATGAGGCTCAATTATACATTTAAAGAGTAAGATAAATTTTCTTTAATCAAAGCAATCAAGTTTTACTTATAGATTCTTCTGTCTTTAGTATAAAGTTATTACAAAATGAATAAGAAATACTGCAAACAGCACATTATATGCTCATCTTGTGATCTTTCACTGTAAATGACCTTGACCCTTGAGCTAGGAATTTGACTACTGTATGATATAGTGTGGACCTGAGTAATGTCTCCTCAAAATACCTGCCAAATAAAAATGTACAGTGGTTCAAAAGTTAAATGCTGGACAGGATACAAGTCACAAAATAACATTTTCCCCTGCAATGACCTTGACCTTAAAGCAGGAGGTCTGGCTATGGTATTTGACACAACATCTAGTCATGATATATACTTGGGAAAAGTGTCATGAAAATCTCTCCAACTGTTTCAAAGTTATGGGTTGGACAAGCAAATGTTAATGGATGGATGGACGGATAATACTATAACATAATATGCATGACTTAAGATGGGCATATAAAAATTAGCATATAATAAATGAATATCATCTATACTCGCTCATAAGTCCAGTCCAACTGCAAACAACACTGACCCTTATCTGCTGTTGCATAATGCATCAGCAGATCAGGGTCTATGTTGCTTGGTCTACTGATTACTCCTAACAAACTGTATAGATCCAGATTATGCAGAAGCAAATCTAGGTCTGTGCAGCTTGTAGTTTGACTCCACTTACAAGTGAGAATATATGGCACGAACATAGCTATCTTTATTGACGCTTGTTGTATAATGAAGTGCTGGCACAGAAGTAAAGCATTATTAAAAGAAAAACTATCAATCTATTATGACATCTAATCCATCCCTAAAAGGGGTGGAGTAGGGAATTTTGTGGAAAAATTTACATTTTTTCCAAATTTAATTCCTGACATGCTGATAAAAGTCTCATAAAAAACAATAGTTTTGTATCAATTTCTATGCCTTTTCTCAAGATTCTGATCACTTGTTTTTGCATGCGGATGCAGTACAACTTCAGCACTACTACAGTCAAGCAGTAAGATTTATATATTTCCAAAGCAAAACAATGATCAATATACATACTTTGTGGGCATTTTCATCAACAAAAAAATTATCTGACAACAAGTCCCCACCCACATCCCACCCCCACCCCACGCTGTGGTCCTAAATTGTCCTCTTTAAATTGTTTACCCATACAGATACCTAAAAAGATCAACAGAGTTGAACTTGAGAAATTAGGGACATTTTTTAGTCAAACCTTTCAAGGTTTAGTCTTTTGAATGAAAATATTTTTAGCACACATAGTATTGGCAGGATTAGCAAAGTTAAACTGTTATACTCTTTGTCAACTTACTGGATGCAAGATCTATCTGAACAATTGATGCACTAAATACAACTAGAAAATTACTAATAAATGCACAGCTGCCGATTCCATATTTTCCTACATTTTCTAATTTACCTTTCAATTTAGATAACGTTACTTTACTTTTTAAAAGAAACTTGACAAAGAAGGGTGAGGATAAACTTATATAGTCAGGTAAATGGTTTTGATAATTAAAAGCTTCAAGATAAAAAAAACCCACTGACATATAAATAGAAAGACACTTATTTATAACAGAAAAAGTTATGGATATCTTTGACTTCACCTCCATATTTAATCTATATATAAAGGACACCTGCCCACAAAGGACAATATAATATTAACAAGGGGAGAAACTCTAAGTAGCAAACCAACATACTAAAAGATTTATCTCCCTTGTTCTTATAGGTCCTTGATTGTTTGTTGTTGCTCAGTTTTTATTGGGACTAACACATTATTGGCTATATCATATTGAGGAAATGGGAGCTATGTGCCTTTCCCAAGGACACACCAAGGCAGTCATTCCTGGCTGGTCTGAGCAGGTATCGAAACCTGTGATCCTAGGATTACAAGTCTGATACTCTACCAACTGAACTACCATGGCTCCCAGTCCCTTGTTTGTCATTTATTGACAGGTTTTATTGTTGGACATACTAGATCCCATATAGAACCAACTCTTAAACTTTAGTGCACACTCAAACTATATTGTTCATTGTCAACAATTAAAAATTGCTGCACATATGGGCGATATTAAGTTTGGAGTTAATTTAGTTCAGAATATTGCAAAAAATATATAGTTTCCTCATGAAAATACAGTAAATATAACAAAATCCAAGTCAACAAAATTTTGATTTTGAGTATGCACTCAAACTGAAGAATTTCATTAGTACGGGACGAGAACAACATCTTTACTAAAAGGTCTGATGTAATTTAATGCAAAATAAACAAAGGACAATTTTATTTCTTTAAATCATGTATTTGGAAAAGCTGATTTCTATGCCTGAAAAAAATTCTCAATCTACTCTTTAATGTTTTACCTCAGTTCATTGTGATACAAGTCCATTCCTTTTGTCTTTTCTGGAAACTGTGAAAAGAAGAAATTTAGACTGAAAAAGAAAGGTTCTGAAGAACACAGTTCTCATATGTGAATGCCCTTATGAAGACATTATCTCATATGTGAATGCCCTTATGAAGACATTATTTCATATGTGAATGCCCTTATGAAGACATTATCTCATATGTGAATGCCCTTATGAAGATATTATCTCATGCAAATGCCCTTATGAAGACATTATCTCATATGTGAATCCCTTATGAAGACATTATCTCATGCAAATGCCCTTATGAAGACATTATCTCATATGTGAATGCCCTTATGAAGACATTATCTCATGCAAATGCCCTTATGAAGACATTATCTCATATGTTAATGCCCTTATGAAGACATTATGATAGTTTTCTGTTTACAAAAACCAGATTGAAAGACCTATCAGGGTACAAACATTAGGCACAGAAATATAATCCCAAAGTTTCAGCTGAATATACAAACTGATATAAAAGATATATGACTTATAAATCTTTAACACAACACCTTAACATTGTAGACAACGATGCTGCCAGCTTTCTGCTTATCCAGGTGAGACAACTCATAGCATATCAGGTTAAAATCTTTAGACATATATCAATATTATCCCAAAGTTACTGTTAAATACAGCAACATATGCACAACATGAGATTTCCAATAACTTTAACACAAGTCCATGTCATAAATACTATTGCTGACGACAATGATGCTGTTGGCTCCAGAAATATAATACATAGGTCTTGTCATTCAAAGGCATGACAAATAATGTATGTAGATCTGCATGTATATTTACCCTAAAAACATACCATTTTGATATAGCAATAGTACCATGAATGGCACATTGTACACCTGCCCTGTGTTTAATAGTCCTCTATGTAGGCACTAGTACGGTATGGCTGATTTGGGAGATTACTGACCAAGGGGTTTCAATCACCTCAACCTTTGGTCAAGGTATGTGGTCTTGAACTAGACTTAATGTGCAGACACAAATTATTTTCTTACCACACTTACCATGACTGTGACCTCTGACTCCAGAATCAATAGGTTTCTTTGTTACCTTAAGTGCAAGCCAACCACAAAGTTTGGTCAAGGAACTTACTCCAGAACAAAAGTTATTCTGCAAAAACCCTTTTTCCTTTAAGCCCCAATGACCCTGACCTTTGATCTGATGACCCCAAAATCAAAAAGCCTCTTCCATACTTTAATTGCAAGCCCTCCACAAACTTTGTCAAGGTACTAAAATTATAATGCCAAACATTTTTCTTTCTGTCAAAGTGACCTTGATCTTTGACCTTTCGACCCCCAAATTGACAGAGTTCTTCCTTGCTCAAAGTGCAAGCCATCCACAAAGTTTTGCCTTGGTTTGTGATCTAGAATTAATGTTATTGTGCAGAATGCATTTTTTTTTCTTGCGGTCACAGTAACCTTGACCTTTGATCCCAAAATGAACAGACCTCCTTACTCCAAGTGCAAGCTATCTACAATCCTTAGTCCATGTATGTAATGTAGAATTAATGTTATTGTGTAGAAACCGTTTTTCTTTTTTTAGTCGCAGTGACACTGACCTTTGACCTTTTTGACCCTAAAATCAATAGGCTTTCCTTAGAGCCATCCAGAAAGTTTGGTAACTGCTGATGGTGGTCAACTCAAGTTATTGACTAGAAAGTACATTTTGTAGTATATTATGTTTCACAAAGAATACTTACCTGATCACATTAATGTTAGGAAATAAACTTGGCTACCTCCTGAATTTGCAATCCTGGAAAGATGGAAATTCCATCTTTCGAGTCTATATAACACATACATGATGGGAAAAAAAAATTAGAACAAGGTATATATATCTTGATCAGGGGTTCCAAAACCCATCAAAATTTGCAATAAGTCTCTTTCTGTGACAGACACATAAGCTATCTTGATGGTGAGCAAAATGCATCGAGAGATAGTGGATGCTGAAATATCAGCTAAGCCACTTAAGGGGAGAAAAAGCCTTTTCCTACCCTTCCTTCTCCCTTTAGCAGTTGCTAAATAGAATCTATGTGCCCTAACTGGGCAAAGAAGTCTATCCCGATCATATCCAGCACAGATGCTACTGAGACTGGGGATTTCAATTGGGGATGGAAATACTGATGGAAGTTGGTTTTTTGCAAAGAAACCTGGCTGACATAACAAGGAAACTGAATCATAATTCCCATTGAAGCGTAAACATCCCTCCTCAATTGATAAAGCATGCAGTTCGCTTCTACTCCAAACACTCTGCGAGGTTAGGAAATTCATTCCTGTGTACACGAAATCCTGAGAGGGAATGATTTCTCTAGGTTTTGAATCAGTCCTAACTGAGTCATTATGGACCAACAGTGGGTCTTGTGACTTAATAGGGACTGTTTGTTGTTGTTGTGTAGCAGCCAGTCACTGAAATACTGGATTAGCAGAATCCTCAAGTACCTCAAGTGCACAGCTATTACTCCCATGACTCTGGTGAAGACTTCGGGCGCTGAGGCTAGACTGAATGGCATGGCTCAGAATTGAAATACTTCCTGTCCAATCAAGAATCAGAAATATTTGTGGTGCGGAGGAGAAATCAGGATGTGGAAGTATGCATCCTGAAGATCGATGGAAACTGCCTAGTTGGCCGGTTTTATAGCATTCCAAATGGAAGTTGCTGTTTCCATATTGAAAGTTTCCTCTAGCAGAAATTTGTTTAGGGGGGAAATATCTATAATATGCTTCTATTTTCCGCCCTGTTTGGGGACCAGAAATATCTGGGAGTAGAAAGCTGGTGCCTGGATGATCTGAACCCTCTCTACTGCGCCCTTTTGAAGCAAGGTGTGCACTTCTTCCTTTAATTTTTATACGTTTGATTGATGGAAGAAGATGGGTGTCCTGGTGAGAGGGAGTTCTGTGAAGCGTGTATGTAAACCCTCCCTCACTATAGAAAGGACCTACCGATCTTCCATGATGTTTGTCCAGGCCTCTGAAATGAGGGCCAATCGAGCACCTATGTGTATTAAAAGAAGAGGTATGCACTGCAGGAGAGGTGAGGTGTCCCTAGGGACAACCTCTCTTCCCCCCTCGCCTGTTTGGGAAAGGGGGAGGCAAAATTAGACTTCTTTGCCGTGCCCTTGCCTCTCCATTTAATCCACCTTGTTTGTGGAGCGGACTTAAAGGGGGGATGGCTACTTTGTTGTTGTGGTCGTGTACCTTTTTGTTGGAACTGTGGCTTATCCATCACTCGATCAGGTTGTGTGCGAGTACTGGCCAGTTTCAATGGGCAAGCAACCAACGCAAGGGACCTTTGTTGCGTGATCTACTCCTTGCCTGACCTTGGGTACTATGGGAATCTTGCCCCTCAACCGAAGGGGAGGTGAAAGGAGTCTCTATATAAGGGTTTAGTTCAACCCCACTGGGGGTATCACTGTGTATGATCTTGGGACAGTGCTTCCCCGCCCTACTATAGTTAGGGCAGTGCACTCGGACCCAGCAAGCTTTTTGCCCTTTTTACGACAGAAGCTGCCTTCTTTTTATAAGATGCACTATCTTGTCTAAGAGAGGTACTGCTCTTCCCTTTTCTCTTCGGGGGTGTGCACACGATCCTCTAAGATATATCTGTTACTACCTCACAGGTAGTAACAGTATTTCTCTCCTGGAAGATGCTGTCTCTCCCCATTTTTTTAGGGGAGACACAGTCAATTCCAACTAAGGTTTGCACAATTTTAGATCTAATTGATCCCGAAGGAGAAGAATGTGTACATGTGTCAACTTTTGGCAAGGTCCCAAATGTCGTCCGACCATAGACAACAAATGGGACAGCCGTCTAATTGTGTACATTTTGTTCACAATATACAAGCTGAGTGAGTGTCCCATGGGCTTTTCCTATGCCCACACTTGCCAACTGTTTAAGACATCTGTAAATAAAGTTTTGAAAACAATAAACTTAAGTATGATAAAAAATAACAACAAGGGTTGAGTCAGCATTGTGTTACTCTTTACTACTGATTTGTATTGAAACACAAGAATGTCCGAGTTTATTTGTTTTATTCCGTTTATGAATTATAAACACAAGAACATCATTGTTGGGTTATAGTAATGTTATAAAACATTACTAAAACATTTGGGGTGCCTGGAATCTCTACTAATAACCAACTATTATGAGATTCCGTGTTGTGACCACGCTATTGCATTAATAACAATATTCACAATAATAATGGGACCCCCATCAATTATAAACACTGTTGTGTAAACTATGAATGGATAATTTTTTAAAACCTGTAATTAATGATAATTATATATTCCTACCACGATGTCCCACTCCTGGGCAGTTTATATGGTTAACTGCCACAGAGGCAATTATAAGGTAAAGGCGGTCTGATATAATCAACCACCACTTAACAGATACTTAACTGACTAATAATATATAGCTATGGTACTTTTGTGTTTGGTATTCCTTTGAGCACTGCTGTGGGAGAGCACACTAGGCTAATTTACATAGGGTAAAGTACATGAAGTGGAACAACCCAATTTGTTTGAAGTTTGTTAAAGAAACAAAAGTTACTACGCTTCATTGCCTTTAATAAATATGTTTAAACCCTCTTTATTATAGATTATTGGTAGTTTGTGATCAGCAGCAACATTTCTTTGAAACTGGATTTTACTCCATATATAATATGCAAAACATTATTATTTTGGTAGTTAGATTGATAAAGCTAGCAGTGTAGAAGTGTGATTGATTTTTTAAGGCAAATGTTGAAATGCAGCTGTGCTCCGGGAAGGATGAGTCATCTGTGAAGTGAGCAAAGCCCATTAAACTAAATTAATTTCAGAAATCCTGGTTTACAGAATCTGATTTTGTGACACTCAGCAGCATGGGGAGCATTTATACTTTGACATACTGCACTCACCATATTGCCATTAGTCATCTGGAGTAAATATACCACATCCGTTGACATAGCAACACCACCATGCATCAGTGCAGATACAGCAATAGCATTTGCAGTGCTCAGAAGAATTCAACAAAGATCTTCAGAAGTCTGAACAACAGTACTATCGAGTCTCTAATGTGTGCAAAGATGAACAGTAATGAGACCTGCATCATTTCAAACCCTCAAATAAACTACTGAGAGTATCAAAGTCAGCAACTACAAGTTAATACTGTATTCCATTGTCCAATGGATTGTAAAGACAGAAACTTTGTGTATTTTTTTATTTAATGTTTTTGTGGTTGTGATTATGTGAGTGTGTGCACTTGTGTGAATGTGTTGATGATATATGACAATGCTAAGTCTACCAGCTATTTTTTGTTTGAAAGTGAACTAAATGCTTCAAAGAAAATATAATATTTTATTGAAATTTGAATTTCCAGTCATTTTTTATAGGCTTATATTAAAGCAGATAACTTATTCTGAACAACATTGCTTATTTGGGCCATGTGCACTGACCCTCCCCCCCCCAACAAAGAGGACCACAAAGACACCATTAAGTGTCTCAAACCCGCATCCCCAACACTGTCGGGTATGTGACTGTACATGCAACAGTGTTCAAGATATAGAGGTTAAAACAAAAAATGTTCACAAAAAAATCTTTACTCAAAATCTTGACACTGTAGATAATGCCACCACTGTAGCTGCAAGATCAAAAATACTTAAGGTAAATGTACTTGTAGTAACACTGGAAATATGTTGATTTACCTTGAAATCCGAAAAAGGCAGCTGCTGAGTGTGTTTTGTTTGTTCCTGTTGCTGTTGGTCATCTGGCATTACTAGACCCATGGCTGGCATAAATGACCGGGCAAGTCTCCTAGCTATCTGTAAAATAAACAAAAGACCAAAGTGGGCTTAACATTGTTCACTTGAACAATGTTGCTAAGGAGCACACAAAAATCTTGGCAAGTGAAACCAAGAGACATACTATTGTGTTATAATACAGCCTATTTATTGTGTGCACCCCCTTGGATTAGAAAATTATGCACAGAATTTACTCAAAGCAGCTTTGTGGAGAAAACTTACTGACAGTATTCGCACATGCTCCCATTTGTTTGTACCCCCCTTCTGATTTTAAAAATAAAAAGCATCAAAGATATTAAAAATGCACAAAACTGAGTCATTTCATTCATCAATTTATAATTTCTAACCCGACTGTCGCCAGGGGATCCCTAAGAAAATGCATCAGGATAGTATAAAAGGAGGTGCATAAATATTCATATTCTGTCAATATAGCTTGCAAAGCAACAGAAAATGTGTATATCAAATGAGTTTCATGATTGCTGATAATCAAAGAAGTGCTGATTATCACATTATCTCATTAATTGAAACAGATTCTTTGGGTGTATGGCTCTCATCTGTGTACCTATGACAATAGTAGACTATCATAGCCAAACAACCTATTTAAATCTGTTATGGGAAATAAACTGTTCTAAACAAAGTCCTTGAAAAAAGTAAATAAAATAATAAAAAGGGTAATATCATAATTAGATTCTTATAACGTGTAGCTTGGTACAGTGGTCCCCCTCTTGTAAGGCCAGCCCTTCTGCAGCAGGAAAGTGGCCTTATAAGAGGGGTGACCTTTCTAGAGGGAATAACAGATATGAATAATAACGACATTTAAAGTATGAAAAGTCTAACTAATTTTAAATATTTAATATTTTCATTTAAAAATCACCTTCTGCAACATCTTATTTGTCCGTTTGCAATTTGTAGTTTGTTACTGGAGATACTCAGTGTTTACAAATGGAAGTGAGCTTGTCATGTGATTGACTGGTTTTTAGTCTGGTACCATTTCAAGTACATTTCATAATCTAAGAGAGAGAAACCACTATGGCTAACATACCATTGTTAATTTCTGGTGACTGGATGACAGTACCGACTTGAGCTGAACAAAACTGTGCTTCTCAGTGATTAGCTAATCAGTGGTAATAATAGCCAGTAATTATCAAAGTGACAAAACCTAATATATAAGGAACATGCAGCAGTAAGGATAATCATATTACTTACAACTCTGTATGGTATAAAGTTACTTTATTGGCATATTGGAACAAATGTCAATGTGTTGAATCTAAAAATCAACAAATATTTATGAGATTTCTATCTGTAAACCCCATTACGTTTCAGTCTGAAAGGGGTAAAGTTGACAGTTTACGCACTTATATGCCAGCCACTGGCTGCATTAGAGGGGTGACCATCCTAAAGGAGTACTTTTGAACACAAACTCGTTCATGCCATGGGATTCTAGTCATATAAAGCAGGTGGCCACTGGGGGGGGGGGGGGGGCAGTTCAAGTGGGGGACCACCATACTGAGCTCTTGATCAAATTCTCAAGGGCAATTATAATAACTTTTTTTTTTATTTTTTTTTTTTTTTTTATTGAACACAAGGTGTCAATTATAATAACTTGAGTGAGTTTGACATGCATTACCAAAACAAAACAAAGCCAATTGGATATAAATATAAAATTATGTTAAATATAAATTACTTATTATGACATTTATCTGACAACAAAAGTTGATAATCATGTCAGAAATTATTTCAAAATGTAACTTTCATCAGGTATCTAACTATTTAGTGGTGAGGACATAGGAAAGAGAAAAGGAAAAGTTAATGGTTTTTGCTACAAGACATTGAGATACCAATCCTTAAACTGAGTGACCACACAGCCCTTAATGCCAGAATGCTTTCTCTAAACTTTGGTCAAATTCTGTCAAGTTTTTTCGAAAGAAGTCATTTAAAGGATTTTCCCTTTTTAGCTCTACTGGTCATAGACCAGAAGAGTTTATGGAATGGCCTGTTGTCCATCGTCCATTGTCCATCTGAGATCCATCCATTAGCACAAGTTTGTTATCGCTACTCCTCCTCCTAAACTACTTGGAGGATTGCCATAAAACTTTACATAAATGTCCATCCAAATGTCTAGTTGGTCCTAATGAAAATGGTGCCACCTGGACATCCAATATGGCCATCAATGTGACCATCGTAAATATCTTGTTATAGCTACTCCTCTTGAACAATTAGTCATATCAACAGAGGGTTTCCCATTCAGATTTCTTATGATGTCTGGTTGGTCCTAAATGTAAATGATGCCAATCTGACACCCAATATCACTGCCATGGTAGCAGTCTTGAAAATGTTATCAACTGTCCTCCTAAATGAAAAGTCACATCAACATGGGGTTTTCAACAGAAGACTTCTTGTGGTGTTGAGTCGGTCCTAAATGAAAATTATGCTGATCTGACATTAAAAAAAAGCCACCATGGAGCCCACCTTGATAATCTTGTTATTGCTACTCCTCCTGAATGGATGGTCATACTGACTTGGGGTTATCACCAAAAGACTTCTTATAATATCTAGTTGGTCCTAAATGAAAATGGTGCAGCACCGACTTCAAAATAGCCACCATGGAGGCTACCTTGAAAATCTTGTTATCACTACCCCTCCTGAATGGATGGTCATACTGACGTAGGGTTGTAACCAAAAAACTTCTTATGATGTCTAGTTGGGCCTAAATGAAAATGGTGCTGATCTTACATCCAATATGGCTGCCATGGTGGCCATATTAAAAAAATTGCTATTGCTCAAGAATACCAGAGATAGTTTCAACACTCAGCAGAAAAAAATTTGTTTCAGCCGGTAGAGCGTTAGTCCCTTTGAGAGATTCTTGTCAGAAATGATAGCCATATTTGATGGCGAATCAACATCATGTGTATAAATCTGAAAGCCCTTAATTCCAGAATGCTTTCTGACAAATTTGGTCAAATTCTACTCAGCAGTTTCTGATAAGTCATTTAAAAGTTTTTCCTATTTTCAGTAATGACAGCATTTGTAGAAACTAAAAAGCCCTTTATGCCAGGACACTTTCTGTCAAGTTTGATCAAATTCTGTCAAGCTTTTTTTGTCAGAGAAGTCCTTAAAACATTTTCTATTTTAGTAATGGTGGCCATATTTGATGGTGGATCAGTATCATTTGCATACATTTGAAAACCCTCTATACTAGGATTCTCTCAAATTCAGTCAAAATCTGTTGACTG